>CM068708.1:27689346-28889346 GCA_035079005.1 Fraxinus americana | reverse complement strand
CAAAGACTATACTATAGATGGTAGCAATCCTTAAGGTATTAATAGCAGAAAACACCACTCTATGTGCAAAAGTCGAAAATCCAAAAGTGAATCTACAAGGCGAATTCAATGAAAATGATGTGGAACATATAACCAGCTTCTTTTATGAGAATAGTAGCAATGTCCAGGTATCAAACCTGTGATAATTTGCCTGAGATGAGGCAAAGAGATCATTGGACAAAAAAATCTACTGATTTGATAGACTTGTAGAAGAGGTCAATTCTCATAATAAAAGAGGCAACCTGAGTTGTCTCCGTGAAAGTAAAAGAGCAAAGAGCCTGATCAACTCTTTATATAATACTCCTCTATATAAGGAATATGAAGATTGATCTACGAGATCATATAAGTTGTATGACGATGAACACTTGCCATTTTCGAAGGAGATTAAGGAGGTTCCAATTATGAATAATTTCATTCGTCTAGTTATACAAAAATATAGTGGGAAGTGTGGTCCGATGTACTACCGGTTTGAGTATATGACTTAAATGATGTTGAAGAAGGCAATCCACATGCTTAAATGTCGCCATTTGATACTGGACGAAACTACAAAGTGGTGGTATAGTAATTTGTAGTTAGGCTCAATCACGAGTTGGCCAAAATTGAAGTAAGTCTTCCTCGGTGCTTTCGTTGGGAGTAGAATGAGGTAAGCACAGACCACAAGACTAAACGATGTAAGGCAGGAAAAAGAGATTCTCTCAAGAACTAATTTGCATGATTTAGTGTCGAACTTATAGCTTGTGAGTCCATATCAGATGAAGAAGCTAAGGACGCATGGAATGGATTGTTGATAAAAACTTCCTTCTGGTGAGATGTTCGCAGTAAAAATCACGATTACTTACCGTCATCTGGTAAGTTTAATACAAAATGAGATCCAGATGGAGGATATGATTGAAAATAGAAAGAAAGTGGGAAACGGTAACACGGAGAAGCTCATGGATAAGAGCAAAGACTCGATGTATGCACCCAGACTTTTGGAATAACAATATCTTCATTTTGCTGAATATAAAGAGAAGGAACATATGATTTCTTCGGCTCCCTTGCAGGTCATTGTTGAAGCAAAAATCATTTCTCTAAAGCTTCAAAATCAAAGTTTTGTAAAATCAATCACACCAGGTATCACTCAGAAATTGAGATGAATTTTGATTGAATTAGCAACTATATTGATTGAAATGAAATTCACCCATCCACGGTTCATTCCATCTATCCTTTTTATATACAATCAACCTATACAAGCATACCTATACAAAGAATATTCTAGAGAATTTTTTTAAAACTAAAAATCACAAGTTTTGAATTAAAAACTAGAAATCAAGTAGTTTCATCATCCATCCAATACAAATAAACTTAGCCTAGCATATTGATATGAAAATTATATAGAAAATAAAAGAAAGTCATCACCCGAATCATGCAAAATTGAAGAAAATATGGAAGTTGACTCTTCAAGCCTTCAAAATCGTATTCAAAATGGTGAATTCCTCCTCTTCAATGTAAGTTTTCTCTCTTTGTTCTCTAAAAATACGGCCTCCCCCTTTCAAAACCCCGAAAAATATCCTTATGTATCAACCCTAGAAACTCCCAAAACAAGATAAGGAAACAAACCCTTTTTTCTCATCTTGGCTTGAGGCGCGCACCTAGTAGAAACTATGGCATGCACCTTAGCCTTTAGGTAGTCCTCAGTCGAGGCCAATTTGAAGTGAGTCACGCGCCTTGCCTACAGGCGAGGGCGCACGTCTTAGGGCTGATTTTTGGCAGTTGACAGCTCTCAGTATTTTTATCATAACTTTCTCTTCCGATATTCAATTGAGGTAATTCAAAGTGCATTGAAAATTTGACTCGCAAGGCTACAATTCTTACAGAAATATCATTTTTCCAATTCGAAATATTTCTATGCCAAAACTGAGTCTCAATGTGAGCCTGAAAATCCGAAGCATAACTTTTTCAGCTGGAAGTTGATATGTGATAATACTTGGACTATATTTCATCCATTTGGCTTCTTTACTCATCAAATTGATGTCCAACACTCTCAAATTTTCATCGTGAGGTTTGATGTAACTTTTGAATATTTGCATTTCTGTCCTCGAACTTTGTATTTGATATAATGGAGCCATTTCCCGCTATCTTTGCATTCTTTTCTCCAATTCTTCATCAAACATTGAGTTTTACCTATGAAATGAAATATAACATAAATTAGGTAGTATTTTATCTAAAGAACAGTAAAATATCATCATTTAGGACCTCGAATAAGTGTAGAAACTACACTTATCATGGCTAACTGATTTCTTGTTCCACTCCTAAAAATCAGGGACTATCAGTGATCATAGTGGCAGTGAGAATTTGTTAGCTCAGCTGGCTTCTTGTTCATTCACGTTGGTTGCCATATTTTAACTCCCCCCTCAAGGTGGAGTGAGTTTCTATCACTCCAAACTTGTCTCTAAGGAACAAGAACCTTGAATGAGCAAGTGGTTTAGTCAATAGGTTTGCTGTCTGATTTGAAGATGGAACGTAATGTATCTCTAGCTCTCCTCTTCGCACTTTGTCCCTTACAAAATGAACATCCAACTCTATATGTTTGGTATGAGCATGATAGATAGGATTGGAAGCTAATGCGTTTGTACTAAGATTATCACACCAAATTCTTGGAACTGATTTCTGTGGTATTTCCAACTCACTCATAAGAGATTGAATCCATGTAATTTCTGATGCACCTTGAGCTAATGCTCTGTACTCGGCCTCAGTACTAGACCTGGCAACGACATGCTGTTTCTTGGAACACCATGACACCAAACTGTCTCCAATGTAGACACAATAGCATGCAGTTGATCTCATATCGTCTGGACATGACGCCTAGTTAGAATCAGCAAACATTGTGATGTCAAGACTGTCGCTCTTTCAAATAGCAAGGCCATGACTTAGTGTTCCTTTTAGATATCTAAATACCCTTTTTAGTGTCTTCCAGTGAGCATCAATGGGCATTTGAAGGAATTGACTTAACCTATTTACAACATAAGTGATATCTAGCCTTGCATGGGTTAGATATTGAAGATCTCCGATTGCACTGCTGTAGAAAGTTGGGTTCCTCATAGCTTCTCCATCAGTCTTGGAAATTAATTTGCCTACTGCCATGGGTGTTAAACTTGGTTTCAAATTATCATAGCCAAACTTTTTGAGTAGGTCCATAGCATACTTTCTTTAAGTCAAGTACAATCCGGTTGCATCTCGTTGTACCTCAATTCCTAGGAGTTGATTGAGGCTTCCCATATCCTTAAGTGCAAAGCTGGTGTTCAGTTTATCAATAAACTTTGCAGCTGTTGACTGTTGTTGCACGTGATCACTATATCATCCACATATATTAATGCAAATAGCACATCTCTTCCATTTGCCAAGAAGAACAAAGAATTATCTACTATGGACCATCTGAATTTCCATTCTAATAAGCTATTCTTCAGCCATTCATATCATGCTCTTGATGCCTACCTTAATCCATGTAAATCTTTCTTCAATTTGCATACAAATCTAGGATTTTTCTCATCAACAAATCCTTGTGGCTGATCTATGTAAACTTCTTCATTCAATGTGCCATTCAGAAAGGCATTGTTTATATATCTTGTCTGATTTCCCAGTCTTTAGAGATTGCAATTGTTAGGATAATTTTCAAGGTCGATGCCTTAACAATAGGACTGAATGTTTCGCTAAAATCTACTCCAAAAGTTTGAAGGAAACCCTTGGCTACAAGTCTTGCTTTGTGTCTTTGCACTCTTCCTTTGGAATCACACTTCAACTTGAATGCCCATTTGTTTCCAATTACCTTCATTTCTACTTTATGAGGCACCAGTGTCTAGGTTTCATTCCTCATTAATGCTTCACACTCTTCTTGCATAGTCTTTCTCCAGTGATCATTTATCAATTTTTCATCAGCATTTAGTAGTTCTGTTTCTGCCAGTCCATCCAGTACCTGGCTTGTGTAAATTTTTGGTTTGAAAATTTCAGCTTTGCTTCTTGTAATCATCTGGTGCCCTGTGCCTTGAACCATATTTCCATCTTGAATGTCTGCATTACTTACTGTATTTTCAACATCATATTGTTGAACTTCTTCCTCACATTCAGCAGATTCTTCTTGGTTTGTCTCATCAGAATTATTTTCTATAACTGTACCATCTTCTATCCCAATATCATTGTTAGAGGATCCTGCAGCAGGTGATGAATTAGGCTGAGACGTATCAATAGTAGTTTGAGGGATTATTCTATGACTAGACTCGACAAAAGGAAGAAAGCTCACGATTGTTTCAGAGGTTTGAGGATGTACTAGTTTGTTTATGAAACCTGTTTTGAAGGAAAATTCTAAATCATTAAACACTACATGTCTGGAGACGTAAATTCTACCGGTAGAATTTAGACACTTGTAACATTTTTGTGAGTCACCATAGCCAAGGAAGACACACCTTTGAGAGTGGAAACTGAATTTGTGCTTTCGATAAGGTCTGAGACAAGGATAGCATGCACAACCAAAGATTTTTAACAATTTGAAATCAAAGTTTCTTGCAAACAATGTTTGAAAGGGTAATTTCAAGTAGGTGGAAACTTTGAAGGATTCCCACCAGTAAAAGAGAGGCATGTGAGCTTGAGCTAGAAGTGTAAGCCCAGTCTCAGTGATATTCATGTGTTTTCTTTAAGCCCTTCCATTTTGTTCTGAGGTATAGGGGCATGTATGCCTAAGTTCAATACCAGATTCCATGGCAATCTTGACAAAGCTCTTGAACTCTCCTCCCCAATCTGATTATAATGCTTTAATCTTTCTTTCCAGCTTATTTTTCGCTAGTTTTTTTTAACTGAACGAAGATATTTAGTACATCAGATTTGTGTTTCATAGGATAAATCTATGTAAATCTGCTATGATCATCCACAAAAATTATATAGTACCTAAACCCTGGGGTGAAATTTACGGGTGCTGGTCCCCAGACATCAGTGTGCACAAGATCTAGAGGTTTTGAGGAATGTGATGAAAAGATATTGAATGGAAAAGCATGAGATTTCCCAAATTTACATGATTCACAGAAAGTTGGAATTTCATTAATTTTAGTATATTTATTACATGACTCAAGGACTCAATTCAGAACATGGCTCGAAGGATGGCCAAGTCTTCTATGCTAAACATTAAGTTCAGACTCAGACACTTTGATAACTTTGGTTGACTCATCACTGCTAGATTTCACTGTGAGGCAACATGACTTATTTTGGTGGTTTGATTTAGCAGTAAAGTGTTCTGATTTGAGGAATGGCAGCTTTAACTGATACATCCCATCCTTAAACATCGCAGTAGAATCCTCCTTGTTTGTAGATCCTTCACAACACAATAGTCAGAAAAAATTCCATAAATACTTTGTTGTCATTGGTGAGCTGAGAGACACTAACTAAGTTTTTTTTAATTGAAGGTACATGCAACAGTCTATTTAGTGCAAGGAGTTTGTTATACATTGCAGGTATTTTTCCATTTCCAACACGTACAATATATAATGAATTCCCATCACCAACTAGTAATTTCTCCTTACCTTCATATTTTTTTATACTATACAAATTACCTTTGTCTGCTGTAACGTGATTGCTTGCACTTGAGTCCACAAACCAAGCTGGATTTTCAACAATCCTTGGTGAAGCTACATATGTTGCAGGTGCTAAGCTGGTGTGCTGGTTTATTTGATTGTTTGGTTTACTCCTCATATACCTTTCATCATATCTGTTGAAGCACCAGCTTGCAGAATGGTTGTTGAGTCCACATATTTGGCATGCTCCTCTGCTTTCATGATGTCTGCCAGCTGAAGTTCTGATTCTACCTCTTGCTATGCCTATGAAATTCGAGGATCTGCCACTATTAGCAACTCTAAAATCTCTGTTAGTTCCTGAATTTGCTCTGTGAACTAATTGCACACTTGACTTACCAACATTCATTGATGTATGAAAAGTTGCTCCTGACTTGACTCAGATATTCAAGTCTACTTTCAAATGTCATAATAACTGATGACAATTCATACCATGAGATGTTCTCCCTGCTATTAATCTGTACCACAATAGGTGTATACTCCTCATCTAATCCTGATAGGACTTGAGTAATGGGATCGCTGTGATTAATAACTTTCCCAGCGACTTCCAGATTGTCCACCACTGTTTGATTGTAGTGCGGTACTGATCCATGGACATAGTGCCCCTTCTTATCCTTTGCAATTCTCCAGTGAGAAATACAATTCTCAATTTGTTTAATATGCCATAACACTCTTCTACTGCTGTCCAGAGTTTGTTTGAACTAGTGTATCCCATGATTTTCATTGCTATCTTTGCAGTCATTGAAGAATATAGCCACCCTATCAGTAGTTGATCAATTGATACCCGCCTCTTATACTCAGGATTCAGGGACATTTCCACTGCTTCTCCCTGTCCAACGGTAGTTTGTGTGGCTAGAAATTCTGGTGGACACTCATTTGTCCCCAGCAGATAACCTTCCAAGTTATGCCCTCTGATTATAGGCATAATCATGCTTTTCCACAACAAGAAATTGTTTCTATCGAGCTTCACTGATGGTGTTTGAGTAAGGTACGTTCCAAAGGGAGAATTCTGGCTTACAACAATTTGAGTAACTGGTTTCGTGCTTAGATTAGTTGGATTGGAGTGATTTCCTGTGTTGGTGTTAGCCATGGTGGCTCTGATACCAAGTTAGAAATTGAGATGAATTTTGATTGAATCAGCAACTATATTGATTGAAATGAAATTTACCCCTCCACTGTTCATTCCATCTATCCTTTTTATATACAATCAACCTATACAAGCATATCTATACAAAGAATATTCTAGAAGATAAGATGCCATGTGGCTAACTGATTTCTTGTTCCATTCCTGAAAATCTGGGACTATTAGCTACAATAGTGGCAGTGAGAATTTGTTAGCTCAGCTGGCTTCTTGTTCATTCACGTTGGTTGCCATATTTTAACTTCACGATATGAATGAGTGCTTTAAAGTGATAAAAATGGCAATGCTATGAAGCTAGCAAGGAACTAGGCACAAAGCCTATAAAAGCTGAAAACTACCAAATCCAGGTACAAGAAGATGTGGTCGAGGAACGAGCCCAAGGCACACAAAATCGTCACGTACATTAACCAATGGTCTAAACTCCCAACCTCTAATAAGAGACATAAATACCATAATTGGAGGCCCTTATATTGTGGGATAACAATGAACGTGTAGATAAATTATGTTTGAGCTACTAATAAACCTACATTAGAGAACTTTTAGATCCAATGTAATCTGAAAACATCTTTTCCAATTATGTTTAATGATGATGATCAACATGCCCATTTCGATGTATTGGTTGTAAAGCACTCATAGCTCACAATGGCATCAGACTTATGCAGGTATACAATGGTAGCTCTATGAATATTTTATTTGGAAGTGATTTCAACTAAATGTAGGTTGACCATCTGTGGGTATACGCAGCTGAGCCTTTATATGGGTTTACTGGTGAGAGTTTGGTCCCAAGGAGACATATCACTCTAACCGTTGAATTGTGTGATAATCCAACAATGTTATATGAATATATGGATTTCTTGATAATGAATAGCGGGTCTGTGTATAGTGGAATCCTAAGATGGCTTGCCCTAAAGTAATTATAAGCAATGACATTCATTTACCATATTTGCATGAAATTTTAGACTTTAAAAGAAGTGCCTAGCAGGAAACTAGGTAGCCGTGCGCGAGTGTTACCTTAGCGCACTGATAAAAGTGGCCCTAAGAACTCAAATAGTTAATACCACATTGATGGTAGAAAATTGGAAGAATGTGCTTGAAAATTCTCATTTAGGAAAGCATGTATCTGATGCTGTGAATGGTGAGTTGAAAAACTCTCCTACTATTAAGGGTAACACTTCAAGTACTAGTAGAAGCATGAATATCAAAAATGTGAAACCAAAACTAGGCATAAAATAGTACTGTAGTGATTAGAATTGTGAGGAACACATGAAGTGGATAAAATGCGAGTCTCTTTTCGTATATAAAGAATTCTTGGTCGAAGGCGAGTCTCTTTCCGCCTATAATGAAATTTTGGCTGAAGGCTAGTCTATTTCTGCCCACAACAAAGTCTAAACTAAAGATGAGGTTCTTTCCACTAAAGAAATACGGGGATAAGCCAACTATAGAAAGCTAGTCCAATTTTGCCAGTATAGAAATCTAATGTCGTGACATTGAAAATCATATTATAACTATGCGTGAATCACTTATGAAGTGATGATCCATGACAAAAGTTGTGATAGTAATCTTTCTATTTCTTGTTGTTGCAACAAATATTGAATAAAAGTTTATATTTTACGAAGTCATTAGTTAAATGAAACTGATTAAATTCTTGTGTGAGGCATGACTGTGACCATCAATTTAAGTTATGTGGGTTCAAAAAGATGAGATCAACGATAGAAAGTGATAAATTAACAACAAAAAGGATCAGAAAAGTTTCATTACAGTACGAAAGTATGAAAAAATAAAACTATTTCTCCAACTTAACCATAAGCTGGATATTTTCGAAGTAGGATCCTCCTGGTTAACTTGAGTATCGCCCTCAAAAGGTGAAATTGCTTTGAAAGGAAGAGAAAGAGTGAGAGTAGTAGTTTCAACTGGCTTAGTAGCATCAACAAATTTGCTTGGAGGAATAACTTGATAATCTGTGGGTTGGGGAGGTTTAATGAGAAACAGATGGAGTATCTAGAGCCTCATAGGCTAACAGAGAAACATCAAGAGATAAGATGTCAATCGACATCTTCTTTGCAAGCCTAAAAAAATTCACGTTCCATTCATGATGAAAGCTTCTAATAATGTTAAGAACCTTGTTATCCCCTTCCTACATGGCTTCATCAACAAGCTTAGCCTCGCGAGACTTCGTTCAGCAAGGATAGACTCCGCAACAACAAGCTTTGTCTCACTACTTTCCAATTAATTTGCGAAGTAAAACCATTTTATTCCTCTCATTTTCAAGCTCATGGGAACAAATTGCTCAGCTTTTGCCAATTGAAGCTCTACCCTAAGTCTTGAAACCTCGCGGTCAGCCTTCTGAACATAGGCCTGATGGTTCAGCTTAGTTTGCTCTATTAGAGCTGCTCATATTTGGGATCGATTTGCATATCTTCTAAGGCAATTCATAAACCCTCACTTATTGGAACTGTTCATATTTTTGAGGCAATATGTAAGATCTCACTTACTTGACAGTTTATATTTCAAAATTCAACCCGCACATGAATGTACGACTCGAACTTGGGGGGATTATTGTTTTACATATAAATTACGTGACATACTCAGATAGAAAGGGTCACATATATGTCGACGTGGTATCAACTATACGATTGATGAACTTATTTAATTAAACAATTGCATTTTGAGCTTGAGTTTGAGTCCATTTCACTAAACCCACTTGCCCCCACTTCCTTTCTATCCTATATATAGGTGAGCTCACTTTACAAAAGTTATGAAAAACTCTAACCCTAGCCAAATCCCCTTATCCGTCTCTTCACTCATATTATCTTTTGACCGGCCATTAACTTAACCGTCGGAGTGCAAACAGTCGTCAGACTTTTTTTCTCGATCGTCAGCATTTGCCTCCTAACAGCTTGTTCTAGTGTGCATGCAATATCGACGTGATAGGGAAATGGTCAAAATTCTGTTGATGTATCTTTCGAGGGCAACATTACTTAATAATGCATTAGCATACAATTCTTCTATTTTACTAAATAATTAAGTTCATTGAATAAAATTCATGTAACAATTTCTAAAAATTCAAACAAAAAGGTTTTTTTTTTTTTAGTTTTCTGTTTTAAGATAGTTTTTCAAAACAATAAATCAAGCACATTTTCTATAACATTAAAATAGACCCTCAAAATAGAAAAATTCAAAATTAATGAAAAACTTCAAACTGAAAATTAAAATGCAAAACAAACATAGTCGAAGTATTTTTCAAACTTCTAAAAAAAGGTATAGTCGTGCATCTGTTCCTTGAGAATTTTGCAAGATGCCTAATGTAGCGCCCCGAGTTCTGTTAACCCGGATTGCCACGTCATCGTCTTTTGCCCTAATTTTGTCAATCAATTTTGCGGAAATAACCTAATTTTTAAAATCACATTTGAAATTGAAAACTACTTCGGCAATTGAAATACATTGGATAATTGTTCAAAATTTAAATATTGTGTTTTGGAATAGCGGAAACGAAAAAACACGTTAACAATGTTTCAATACATAAATTCGAAAATTTAATAATTTCGATAATCAAATTTTATTTTGCCACCAACTTTGCGGATCAATCACGTTCACCTCAGGAAGTCTGCAAATATTGTTAAAATAGCGAGAATGAGTATTTCGAAGAAATACTCGGTAGACTCATCGCCGATAATTAATTCTGACGAATAATTGAAAACACACTCATGCAATATACAATGTGATATCATCTTTGGTTCATTTTCTTGAAATCATAGGCTCTTTAAAAACATGGGCTGTGGGTAGTCTTTCTTTCTTGTGCGGATGAAGCACATAAGTTATGCATAACATTCTTTCTTATCTCATAAGAGATTCTTTCTTTCTTTCTTTCTTTCTCATGCAATTAAGCATATAAGTTATGGCAAGCATAACAATATCATATATCGCATATGACACATTCTCATCCTATGCATAAAGCATATAAATCACGTAATTCACATAAAGCATGCAATTATAATTTAAACTAATTAATGGTGGCGAGTCTACCTCAATTGTTTCGTGTTGCGTGAAAAATGAGCGGGAAAATAACTTCAAGCTCCTAATTGCTCGTACGTATCGTCTAGCCAAAAATAGGAAATAAGTTTGAATTAGTATTTCGAACTTTAAAGTTTTAAAGTGTTGAAATTAAGTTTAAGGGCTTAATTGAAAATTATTGAAATTGAAATAAATGACTTAAATGATAAAATAAAGTTTAGGGGCTAAATTGGAAATTTATTAAATTGAATTTGACAAATCTAAGTGCTAAAAATACTATTTTCAAAGCATTGTGGCTAAATGTGAAAAATAGGAACTCTAGGGACTTAATTAGAAGCTATTGAAACTGAAAATAAAAGTTTAAGGAAATTTGAAATTGAACTTTTATAAGTTAAGGACTATTTGTAAATATGTTAATATTGAATATAAAAGTTTAGGGGCTGAAATGATAAATTTTACAAGTTAGGGACTAAACTGTAAATATTTTAAAACTGAAATTAAAACTTAAATGGCTGAAATAATAATTTATATAAACTAGGGACTAAATTGAAAACCTTTAAACTGAAATTAACAAAGTTAAAAGTTAAAATCAAAGCATTTAAAATCTAGGGACTAAAATAATATAATTTAAAACTTGAGGGCTAAAATCTATCAATTGAAATTAATATATACCTAACTAATCTAACTAAACTAAACAAAACAAAAAAAAAACTTTTAAAAAAAAAACAAAATAAAACAAACAAAATCAACATCTCTCTCTCATCAGAGAGAGAGAGTCCGATGGGGAGGGAAAGGGGCGAAGCCCCTTCCTCAAATTTCGCCACCACCGACCGGCGGTGGTGGCGCCGGTCATAGGGGTAGGTGGGGGGGTTTATTTGGGCTTTTGGCGCGAAAAATCGAGGTTAATCGAGGCTCAAGGGCTCGATTCGTGTTCGGGTAAGAGGTAAGTTTTCTTTTGGGTTTTTCTTAGATCCTGTTTTTTTTGTGGCTTTTGGGGTTGATTTTTGGTGAAATGGTGTGAAGATGGCTGCTGGGATTCGGGGTTGTGCTCTCGGTTTGGCTCGATTTTTGGTGGAACGGTGTTGGGTTTCTGCTGTGGTTTGCATTTAGTGGTGTTGAGGTGGTTCGAACTTGATGGTGTTGTGTTGGGCAGCTTCGTGGGTTGCATTCTCGGTTTGGGTGGTGGAACGGTGTTGGTGGCGATTTGAGGTGCAGTGAGCTTGGTTTGAGGTGCAGTGAGCTTGGTTGTCTTGCAGTAACTTGAGCTGGGTTTGAAGTTAGGTGTTGGTTGGGCAGTAACTGGTTTGGAGATTGGAGATGGTGGTGTTGGCGTTTTCCGGTGAGGTTGATGGAGTTGGAGAAATTTGCAACTTGGGTTTGGGTGTTACGCTTTGTTGAGTTACGGTTGAGGGTTGGGTGGGCTACGACTTGGGAGAGTGCCGGCTCGTGTATGCTTCTGGTGGTGTCTTGCTGTGTGGTTGTGTGGTGATTGCAGTGATGGTTTGATGAATGGTGTTGTGACTTGCAGTGATGGTTTGGTGAATGGTGTTGTGACTTGCAGTGATGGTTTGTGGGGTTGGCTGCATTGTGCAGTGGCTGGGGTGTTGAGTTTGCCAGCTTGGGGAGCTCACTGTTGATGCTAGAAATGGTTGTTCTAGTATCAATGGTGACCCAAGTGAAATGGAGCTGAGAGTGTGAGGGAGAGAGGAGAGATTCTTACCAAATGAATTTGGTTGCGTGAATGTGGAAATGGAGGGGTGAGAAGTTGATGTATGAATAGTGGGAATTAGGGCACAATTCCCTAGGTGGGTAATTGGGCCAAACAGTTGGGCCTTAGGATTTGGGCTGTAGGGTTTCTCATTGGGCTAAAATAAATAAATTCAGGTTTGGACTTATATAATTGGACTTAATGAATTGGGCTAAGAATTAAAATTCAAGGTGTTGGACTTATATAATTGGGCTTAAAAATTGGGCTTATGTAATTGGGCTTGGATTTAATAAAAATTGGATTTAAATAAAATAATTTCGAATCGAAATAAAAATAATTATTCAATATTCGATTCGATTCGAAATAATTTAAATTCATATTTATAACGGCTAGACGAACGTGCTATTTCTTAAAAATTAGGGTTAAAGTCGAGCGACACGTTTTTCGAGAATTAATTTTATTATTCAAAAGTTCTCGGTCGCTACAACCTTACCTCCTTAAAAAAAAATTTCGTCCTCGAAATTTAAACTTACTTGATCTAATATATCTGGATACTTGGCCAGAATCTCTTCCTCTTTCTCCCAGGTAGCTTCATCGCTATCCTGTCTACCCCATTGGACTTTGACTAAAGGAATCTCTTTGTTTCTTAAGACATGGACTTTTCTTTCTATAATGCACATAGGTGTTTCCTCATAGGACAGATTCCTCTGAATCGAAATAGTCTGAAAATTTACCACGTGACTTGGGTCGTGGATATACCTTCTCAATAGGGAAACGTGAAAAACGTTGTGTACGGCCGATAGCTCGGGCGGCAACGCCAAACGATAAGCCACGTTACCCACTTTCTCTAATATCTCGAATGGTCCGATAAAACGGGGTCTTAACTTCCCTCTCTTGCCGAAGCGAATAGTTCCTTTCATAGGAGCTACTTTCAAAAATACTTTCTCTCCAATTTCAAATTCCAAGTCTTTTCTTCTTTGATCGGCATAGCTTTTCTGTCTATCTTGAGCGGCTTTGATCCATGATCCGATCTTATCAATAGCCTTAACTGTCTTTTCAATCAATTCTGGACCTAAAATTCTTCTCTCGCCTACTTCATCCCAATAGACTGGTGATCGACATCGTCGTCCATAAAGTGCCTCATATGGTGCCATACCAATAGTAGCTTGAAAACTATTATTGTAGGCAAATTCCACTAATGGAAGGTGAGTCTCCCAATTACCACTCAAATCTAGTACGCAAGCTCTAAGCATATCTGCTAGTGTACGAATAGTGCGTTCGATCGTCCATCTGTCTGGGGATGGTAAGCTGTACTAAAATTTAATTTAGTACCCATCGCTACTTGTAAACTCTTCCAGAATCTTGATGTAAATCTCGGGTCTCTATCTGATACAATGGAAGCTGGTACTCCATGAAGTCGAACAATCTCTCTAACATACAACTGGGATAACTGATCCACATTGAGAGTCATTCTGATTGGTAGGAAATGAGCTGACTTCGTAAGTCGATCTACGATGACCCAAATAGCGTCATGTCCTTTCACTGATTTCGGTAACCCTGTTACGAAATCCATGGAAATTTTCTCCCATTTCCATTCAGTATATCCAAAGGATTTAATAATCCTGATGGTCTCTGGTGTTCAGCCTTAACTTGCTGACACGTCATGCATCGAGAGACAAACTTTGCAATGCAACCCTTCATGTTTCTCCACCAAAAGGTGTTGCGCAAATCACGATACATCTTCGTCCCTCCTGGGTGGCATGCATATGGTGCTGAATGAGCTTCTGTCAAAATCTCATTCTGGATATGTTCATCCTTCGGTACACAGAGACGTCCTCTGAATATAAGTGCCTTATCAGAGGCAATCTCGAAACCTATTCTCTTGCCAGTTCCAACTTCGGATCTGATCTTTTCCAAGAATTTATCTCCAGTTTGAGCTGTTATAATCCGACCTCTCAAATCTGGTTTAACGCTCAGATTTGCCAATCTTGAAGATCCTTGGACTGATGGGGTTCGCACTTCGATTCTTAGATTTCTCAAATCTCGAATCAACTGATCTTGCGTCGTTCCCAAAGCTGATAACTGTCCGGCGTCCTTTCTGCTCAAAGCGTCGGCAACCTTATTTGCTTTTCCTGGGTGGTAAAGAATAGTGCAGTCATAGTCCTTTACCAGCTCTAGCCATCGTCGTTGTCTCATGTTCAGTTCCTTCTGAGTGAAGAAATACTTGAGACTCTTGTGATCGGTGTATATCTCACATTTACTCCCGTACAGATAGTGTCTCCAAATCTTAAGAGCGTGCACAACAGCTGCGAGCTCTAAATCATGTGTCGGGTAATTCTTCTCATGTGGCTTCAACTGTCTTGAAGCATATGCTATCACTTTGCCATTCTGCGTCAAAACACAACCTAAACCATGTTTGGATGTATCGCTGTAAATAACGAAACCTTCAGATCCATCTGGTATCGTCAGCACTGGTGCTGAAACGAGTCTGTCCTTAAGTTTCTGAAAGCTTTGTTCACATTGTTACATCGTGAAACTTGACTCCCTTCCTGGTCAACTGAGTCATAGAACCTGCTATTTTAGAAAAACCTTCTATGAATCGCCGATAATATCCAGCTAATCCAAGAAAGCTTCTCACATCTCCAACATTTGCAGGTGTTGGCCAATTTGTTACGGTTTCAACCTTAGAAGGATCGACCTCGATACCTTTAGCTGTAACAATATGACCTAAGAAACCTACTCTTTCAAGCCAAAATTCACATTTCTTGAACTTGGCGTACAACTTTTCTGCTCTCAGCGTTTCCAACACAATCCTCAAATGTTCTTCATGTTGTGCGGAATTCTTGGAGTAGATCAGTATATCATCGATAAAAACAATAACGAATTTATCAAGATACTGATGAAAAACTCGGTTCATCAAGTCCATAAATATTGCAGGTGCGTTCGTAAGACCGAACGGCATCACTGTGAACTCATAATGTCCATATCGTGTCCTGAACGCTGTCTTTGGGACGTCAGCTGGCGAAACCTTCAGCTGATGGTACCCAGATCTCAAATCAATCTTCGAGAAGATTGCAGTACCTTTCAACTGATCAAATAAGTCCTCAATCCTGGGTAGGGGATACTTATTCCTTATCGTCAACTTGTTAAGTTCTCGATAGTCGATACACATCCTCATGCTTTCGTCCTTCTTCTTTACGAACAAAGACAGTGCTCCCCACGGAGACACACTTGGCCTGATGAAACCCTTCTCTAGCAATTCCTCTAATTGCACCTTCAGTTCTTGCAATTCCTTTGGTGCCATGCGGTATGGAGCTTTAGAAACGGGGGCGGCTCCTGGCACCAAATCGATGGAAAATTCCACTTGCCTATCCGGCGGAGTGCCGGGTAGATCGTCTGGAAAAACGTCACCATATTCACATACTACGGCACCGAATCCGAGTAATCTCATCTACGGGTTTGTCTTGAAGACTAACCAAATAGCCATGACAACTATCCTTGGCTAATAGCTTCTCCGCTTGTAAAGCCGAAATCAGGCGAGGAAGTGCCTTAATCCTCGTCCCATAAAATCTGAATACTTCTTCACCGTCTTTACGAAAAATGACCTCCTTCTCGTGGCACATAATTGCGGCACGGTTGGTGCTGAGCCAATCCATACCTAGAATAATATCGAAATCTTTCATTCGGATAATATTCAGGTCTGCCTCCAAAACTTGACCATCAAAATCTATTTGTACTGCCTTGACTATCTTATTAGTATCGATGGTTTCTCCTGACGGCAAACTAACTTCAAGGGTACTACCAATCTCTTCTCCTAGTAAGTTCAGTCTTTCTAAACATGCATCATTTCATTAATAATTCAACTTCTTTTGGTGCGGGTACATGAATAGGAAGGCATGTATGCCGAACATTTCCAATTTCCTTTTATACAATGATGTCAAACCTACTCTAGATCCTATCTCTCTATTCTCCTTCGGTTACACATGATTCAGCGTCCGAGAACTCTCCTAGCGCTGGATCAGTGTCTTTTTCTGGTTCTTCTTCTTCTTCAGGGTCTTCTTCAGGTTCTTCTTCTGGGTCTTCTTCGGGATCTAACCCGTTCTCTTGTTCAGGTTCGGGTTCGGGCTCGGGCACTGGCTCATGTTCTGGCTCCCCTTCAGGTACAACCCCAAAGCGGTCCTCAAAGTACATGGGCCAATATGCCACAAATCTCACGCAAAATGTATCATATTCCATATCCACATTAGGTGACGTAAGAGCATCCATGTATATGCTACGAGCTACTTCCGCATAGTCGTCTCGGAAAGTCGAGAGTAAGTGATGAATCGACTGGCGATTACAGGTCACGTAGCCATGCTGTATGGCCCGCTCACGTACGACATTCAACTGCTCTATGTGTTAGGCAATTGTCCAATCAAGTCTAGACCGAAAACGGTCGTAATCTCTAACGGCTTGTTCTACGTCACTAGGTGCATTTCTACGAATGGGTGTCACTGGGTGCCATGTCCTAAACCAATTATGCAAAGTCCAATTAAGTGGGGTTATTCATCTCTTCTTAGTTAAAATTTACGAGGACGTAAAAATTTAGAAAATTATTTCCAATTATGCTCAAACTCGTCTTTCTTTCCTTTCTTTTCTTTTCTTTCTTTCTAATTCGGATACACATTCTTTCTCTTTCTTTCTTTCTAATTCGGATACACTTCTTTCTCTTTCTTCTAAGTCTCGTAAATCGTAAAACAGTATCCGAAATAACATAACAGTAAACTTCAATAACTTCTTTACCTTCGGAGTCGACGGATTGAATGGTAGCAGTGGCAACTTTCATTAATGATAATTAAACAATTTAGAACGTCTCTTTGAAAAATTTTATTTTTTTGAAAATTTTGCCAGTCTACAGAAACGCAGACCGGCTCTGATACCAAGCTGTAGCGCCCCGAGTTCTGTTAACCCGGATTGCCACGTCATCGTCTTTTGCCCTAATTTTGTCAATCAATTTTGCGGAAATAACCTAATTTTTAAAATCACATTTGAAATTGAAAACTACTTCGGCAATTGAAATACATTGGATAATTGTTCAAAATTTAAATATTGTGTTTTGGAATAGCGGAAACGAAAAAACACGTTAACAATGTTTCAATACATAAATTCGAAAATTTAATAATTTCGATAATCAAATTTTATTTTGCCACCACTGCCGGATCAATCACGTTCACCTCCGAAGTCTGCAAATATTGTTAAAATAGCAGAATGAGTATTTCGAAGAAATACTCAGTAGACTCATCGCCGATAATTAATTTACAGAATAATTGAAAACACACTCATGCAATATACAATGTGATATCATCTTTGGTTCATTTTCTTGAAATCATAGGCTCTTTAAAAACATGGGCTGTGGGTAGTCTTTCTTTCTTGTGCGGATGAAGCACATAAGTTATGCATAACATTCTTTCTTATCTCATAAGAGATTCTTTCTTTCTTTCTTTCTTTCTCATGCAATTAAGCATATAAGTTATGGCAAGCATAACAATATCATATATCGCATATGACACATTCTCATCCTATGCATAAAGCATATAAATCACGTAATTCACATAAAGCATGCAATTATAATTTAAACTAATTAATGGTGGCGAGTCTACCTCAATTGTTTCGTGTTGCGTGAAAAATGAGCGGGAAAATAACTTCAAGCTCCTAATTGCTCGTACGTATCGTCTAGCCAAAAATAGGAAATAAGTTTGAATTAGTATTTCGAACTTTAAAGTTTTAAAGTGTTGAAATTAAGTTTAAGGGCTTAATTGAAAATTATTGAAATTGAAATAAATGACTTAAATGATAAAATAAAGTTTAGGGGCTAAATTGGAAATTTATTAAATTGAATTTGACAAATCTAAGTGCTAAAAATACTATTTTCAAAGCATTGTGGCTAAATGTGAAAAATAGGAACTCTAGGGACTTAATTAGAAGCTATTGAAACTGAAAATAAAAGTTTAAGGGCTGAAATTGAACTTTTATAAGTTAAGGACTAAACTGTAAATATGTTAATATTGAATATAAAAGTTTAGGAAATTTGAAATGATAAATTTTACAAGTTAGGGACTAAACTGTAAATATTTTAAAACTGAAATTAAAACTTAAATGGCTGAAATAATAATTTATATAAACTAGGGACTAAATTGAAAACCTTTAAACTGAAATTAACAAAGTTAAAAGTTAAAATCAAAGCATTTAAAATCTAGGGACTAAAATAATATAATTTAAAACTTGAGGGCTAAAATCTATCAATTGAAATTAATATATACCTAACTAATCTAACTAAACTAAACAAAACAAAAAAAAAACTTTTAAAAAAAAAACAAAATAAAACAAACAAAATCAACATCTCTCTCTCATCAGAGAGAGAGAGTCCGACGGGGAGGGAAAGGGGCGAAGCCCCTTCCTCTAATCTCGCCACCACCGACCGGCGGTGGTGGCGCCGATCATAGGGGTAGGTGGGGGGGGGTTTATTTGGGCTTTTGGCGCGAAGAATCGAGGCTCAAGGGCTCGATTTGTGTTCGGGTAAGAGGTAAGTTTTCTTTTGGGTTTTTCTTAGATCCTGTTTTTTTGTGGCTTTTGGGGTTGATTTTTGGTGAAATGGGGTGAAGATGGCTGCTGGGATTCGGGGTTGTGCTCTCGGTTTGGCTCGATTTTTGGTGGAACGGTGTTGGGTTTCTGCTGTGGTTTGCATTTAGTGGTGTTGAGGTGGTTCGAACTTGATGGTGTTGTGTTGGGCAGCTTCGTGGGTTGCATTCTCGGTTTGGGTGGTGGAACGGTGTTGGTGGCGATTTGAGGTGCAGTGAGCTTGGTTTGAGGTGCAGTGAGCTTGGTTGTCTTGCAGTAACTTGAGCTGGGTTTGAAGTTAGGTGTTGGTTGGGCAGTAACTGGTTTGGAGATTGGAGATGGTGGTGTTGGCGTTTTCCGGTGAGGTTGATGGAGTTGGAGGCTGCAGCTTGGGTTTGGGTGTTCTGCTTTGTTGAGTTCTGGGTTGAGGGTTGGGTGGCTGCAGCTTGGGAGGCTGCAGCTCGTGTATGCTTCTGGTGGTGTCTTGCTGTGTGGTTGTGTGGTGATTGCAGTGATGGTTTGATGAATGGTGTTGTGACTTGCAGTGATGGTTTGGTGAATGGTGTTGTGACTTGCAGTGATGGTTTGTGGGGTTGGCTGCATTGTGCAGTGGCTGGGGTGTTGAGTTTGCCAGCTTGGGGAGCTCACTGTTGATGCTAGAAATGGTTGTTCTAGTATCAATGGTGACCCAAGTGAAATGGAGCTGAGAGTGTGAGGGAGAGAAGAGAGATTCTTACCAAATGAATTTGGTTGCGTGAATGTGGAAATGGAGGGGTGAGAAGTTGATGTATGAATAGTGGGAATTAGGGCACAATTCCCTAGGTGGGTAATTGGGCCAAACAGTTGGGCCTTAGGATTTGGGCTGTAGGGTTTCTCATTGGGCTAAAATAACTAAATTCAGGTTTGGACTTATATAATTGGAGTTAATGAATTGGGCTAAGAATTAAAATTCAAGGTGTTGGACTTATATAATTGGGCTTAAAAATTGGGCTTATGTAATTGGGCTTGGATTTAATAAAAATTGGATTTAAATAAAATAATTTCGAATCGAAATAAAAATAATTATTCAATATTCGATTCGATTCGAAATAATTTAAATTCATATTTATAACGGCTAGACGAACGTGCTATTTCTTAAAAATTAGGGTTAAAGTCGAGCGACACGTTTTTCGAGAATTAATTTTATTATTCAAAAGTTCTCGGTCGCTACACCTAAGATCGGAAGAATGCATGGAATTTTTAGGAAATTGTTGTAAATAATCAGTTTTCTATGGAACTTTGAAAAAATAATTACTACGAGCATCTTAAACTAGTTATATCCAGTGGTGGATTTAGTGACAAATAATGCTACTTGTATATAATAGAGTTACATAATGATTTACAAAAAAGATGAAGTGTCAAAAAGAGAGTGGAGAAAGTTTTTCTTTTTAATATATGATTGAAAAAATTCTGAATCAATCATATCTTACCACATCATGTTTATGTAAATTATTATGTACGTATAACACAACCGTTTAGAGACACCTTTGCACTGTACATGAAGCCCATATTTTGTAGGGATTATAATCTAAATTTTAATTTAAGTAAAAACCTATAATTAATTTTAACCACATATTTTTAATGATATCCAAAACTTTTTAGCTACACATTTCATCAATTTTTAATCAAAATCTACTAAAAACATGATTTTTTTCACCGCCACCAACAGAGGTTAAATGTGTACTGGTTGTAGCTTTATGAATTTTTTTTTAATTTGAAAATTACAATAAATTAGAAGTTAAGATTAAGTGTGATTCGTTTCAAAACTAAAAAATAATGTTCAAAAATTTAAAAATTAAATATTAATTAATTTATTTATGAAACAATTAATTAAAATATATTTTATTACTAAATATATTAAAGTCACAATTTTATACAATTTGATCATAAATTATTGAATTAATTGGTCGCAAATTATTTTTCAATGACAAACTATTTCACGATAAAAAATAAAAAAAATTTATAGGTCACAAATCACAAATTTTATAAGTCATAATTTATTTAACGGTCACAAATTATCAAATTGCTCAGTCACAACTTAATAAATTATATTTTTGAGGTCATTTATTATTTGTTGATCACAAATTAACCAATTTATTGGTTACAATCAACTAAATAATTGGTTACAAACACTCTCACCCCACCCCACCCCATTCCATCCCATCACATCCCATCCCCACTCACGATCACCGCTGCCCCCGCCATGACCACCACCAATACCTCACCTGATCGTGCAAAACCACCACCACAGCAACTACAATACCAACACACACTGATATAAATGAAAAATGTATATTTTTCCTCCTTATTTTATACCCTCGTACGATTATTTTGTGTCAAAATATACTTACTAACATCATATTTTGATTTAGGTGTCAATTTAGTGGAGATTACATAATTTGGAAGAAATAGGTGAAAATGGACCAAAGTGAAAGGAAATAAAAGTTCAAAAACTAGAGTGAATACACACAAAAGTTGTGTCGAACCAAACGATGAAGATTTGTGAGTCAATTGGTTAAAAGAAGACGTTAAATGGATGAAATATCGTCAAAGTATGATCACACATCAATTTCCAATCGAAAATTTATGCAACGATTTTTAGCCTCACATTGAGACCCATTTTTGACATAAAAAACAATCGAACTGGAAGATGATATCTAAAGTTATAACTCTTTGAATTAGCTTTTCAACGCATCTTGAATCGCCCCAATCGGATATTAAAAGAGAAAATTATGATCAAAATATTGAAAGCTGTCCGGTGAAAATTATTTAAACCCATGCGACCGCATAGCTTAAATTCCATGCAATCGCAAATGGTGTTCAGCGAATTTCAGAGTCCATTTTCAATGTTCTATGCGACCGTACGACTTACTACCATGCGGTCGCATAGTTCATTCCCGACACAAAAATTTTGATTTTCGAATTTAAGTCAACTACCTATAGAAACAACTATAAATACATATTTTAAAACCCTAGAAAGAGAGATGAACATACAGAACACCTTCAAACTTCAATTTTCATTATTTTTGCTCATAGATTCATGAATTGTAACTATACGTTTACACTTGGTCGAAGGAGATTGAAGCCTCGGAACCATATATTGTGAGATCTAAATGGTTTTTCTTAGTTTAATTCATGTTTTTGAGTATGAATATTCTTCTGCACTTATTTCCACGATTGTTATGTTTAATTGTTAGGAAGCCTACTAATTTGTTATTCGTTGCAAACTACCACTAAGTTAAATATCAAATCCGTAATTGTTTGATTTCTTTAACTTGTGAAGCAACAAGGGTTTGCTAATTTACTACTTTGATAATTGTTAAATCTTAGGAAGAATGTTTAAATAGATTGAATTCAACCGCTGGTGTTTGTGTTATCTAGTTTATTGATTTCTTTATTATGTAAAGCTGTTATTAAATTGAATCTTGAGCACTAGTTTAGGGTTATTGAATAATTAGGGTTAGTTAGAACACTAGTTTCTAACTAATTAAAATTAAGAAGAAATAGGAATTCATTCCAATGGTGAATATTCAAAATATGGGTTGATTTATACTTGTATCGATGATCAATTGTAAATTTCTGACGGTGGATATTGACTTTTTGTTCTTCGGTTTGTGTGGGTTCGGTTTTTGTGGGATTGATTTGTTCTTCGATGACTCCCATATGTTTCATGCTTGTGAAAACCACTTGGAATTCCTTTAGATGCTTGTGTGGATCCTCACCTGCAAGACCATAAAAAGTGGGCAAAAGATAAATTAACCGAGATTTTAATTCGAAAGTAGTAGCAGCATCTAAATTAGGAAAATTAATGCATAGAGGTTGTTGATCAAGTTAGGGGCTGCAAGCTCCTTCAAAGTTCGATTGTCCTCAATCATGAATTTCTCTTCCTTTGATTCAAAATCACCAGAGAATAGGGTCTCGGGATCAAAATTTTTTACTTTGAAATTCCATCGATTGTCACTCCTTAACCTGTGTAAGGTTCTTTCTAATTCCTGATCGTACTGCAATTCACCTTGATTAGAAGATCGATTTGGGGGCATAAACAAATAAAACAAATGAAAAAAATTGAATAAGAAAAACAAATAGAATTCTATACTAAAATTCTTAAAAACAATAAATTGCCTAAAAACCTAGAAAATTATGATTTTGTTTTTCAAAAATAAAATAAACAACTAAAGAAGCACAAAAATAAATTAGCACCACTTCCCGGCAACGGCGCCAAAATTTGGTGTGTGCTATCGCAGGTACCCAAAAGCAATACCTTAACTTCTAAAACTAATGTAGTAGTGGAAGTAAGAGTTGATCCCATGAAGAGTATTGAATTCAATATTTTATGCTTCATACAATGATTAGGGGGTTTTTGTATACAAACAACTGTAAATAACGCAATTAATAACAACGAAAATTAAATTAACCGAAAACAATCAAAAGACTAACCTTGGTCCAAGTTAATATCCACCATCAAAACTTTACAATTGATCATTGATGGAAGTATAAATCAACTCATATTTTGAATATTCACTATTGGAATAAATTCTTATTTCTCCTTAATTTTATTTAGTTAGAAACCAGCGTTCTAACTAACCCTAATTATTAAATAACTCCAAACCAACGCTCAAGATTCAATTTAATAACAACTTTACACAATAGAGAAATCGATGAACTAGATAATACAAATACTAGCGGTTGCATTCAATCTATTTAAACATTTTTCCTAAAATTTAACAATTACCAAAGTAGCAAATTAACAAATCCTAGTTGCTTCACAAGTTAAAGAAATCAAATAATTACGGATTTGATATTTAACTTAACTGTAGATTGCAACGAATAACAAATTAATAGGCTTCCTAGCAATTAAACATAATAATCGTGGAAATAAGTACAGAAGAATATTCAATACTAAAAAACATGAATTAAACTAAGAAAAACCATTTAAATCTCACAATATATGGTTCCGAGGCTTCAATCTCCTTCGACCAAGTGTAAAAGTATAG
The DNA here is from genome assembly GCA_035079005.1 of Fraxinus americana. Lineage (NCBI taxonomy): Eukaryota > Viridiplantae > Streptophyta > Magnoliopsida > Lamiales > Oleaceae > Fraxinus > Fraxinus americana. The sequence continues at coordinate 28,865,223 of CM068708.1, read as the reverse complement.
TTACGATTCATGAATCTATGAGCAAAAATAATGAAAAATGAAGTTTGAAGGTGTTCTGTACGTTCATCTCTCGTTCTAGGGTTTTAAAATATGTATTTATAGTTGTTTCCATAGGTAGTTGACTTAAATTCAAAAATCAAAATTTTTGTGTCGGGAATGAACTATGCGACCGCATGGTAGTAAGTCATACGTCGCATAGAACATTGAAATTGGACTTTGAAATTCGCTGAAACACTATTTGCGATTGTATGAAATTTAAGCTATGCGGCCGCATGGGTTTAAATAATTTTCACTGGACAGTTTTCAATATTTTGATCTTAATTTTCTCTTCTGATATCCGATTGAGGTGATTCAAGATGAGTTGAAAACCTAACTCAAAGAATTACAACTTTGATTCAGATATCATCTTCTAGTTCGATGGTTTACCATGTCAAAAATGGGTCTCAATATGAGGCTGAAAATCGGTGCATAACTTTTCGATTGGAAATTGATGTGTGATCATACTCTGACAATATTTCATCCCTTTGACATCTTCTTTCAACCAATTGACTCTTAAATTTTCATCGTTTGGTTCGACATAACTTTTGTATATTTGCATGCTAGTTCTTAAACTTTCATTTCCTTTCACTTTGGTCATTTTTCACATATTTCTTCCAAATTACGTCATCTCCATTAAATTTCCACCTAAATGAAAATATGAGGTTAATAAGTACATTTTAGCACAAAATAGTCATACGAGCACATAAAATAAAGAGGAAAAAATATGCATTTTTCATTCCTATTACACACCACAAGAATTGCAAAACCACCACCACAGCACCCACAACACTACCACACACCATAGGAACCGTAAAACCAACACCACGGCATCACTTTGGAACCTACAATCAAAACCATCACCAACAACCAACAAAAAACACCCAAATAAACAGATTGGAAGAGAAGAAAAATCACCCAAAACCCTAAATCCATCGTTGTTGCGAATAGCGGGAGAGTCCTGCTGTGCGCGATAATGGGTAGAACCGCTCTGTGTGTGGCAGTGGTGAGCACCGCTCGCTACGTATTTCACACAAAAAGTACTGCGACATGCGACATCAGCATAGCGGGGGCTCATCACCATTGTATGCAACAATGCTTAGACTGTATTGTGTATGGCCCAAGCCTGCAGCGATCGTCTGAGTTGGAGCCAACTTTCTTCTACCCGTTGTCGCTGGAGCCGCTGGAGAGAGAGTGAGAAAAGATGTGAATTCGGTGATTTGTGATTTTGGGATTTTAGGGTTTGGATGGCTATGATTTGCAGAGAAGGAAGTTGGATATTAAAAAAATTGGTTGGGCGTAATTTCCACTTACTCAAATTCTTTTAGCATTCCACTCGTCATTGAAACTTTAGGTTATAGTTTATTTATCATTTTCACTAATATTAGAAGTGGACATAATAAAAATGTAATACAACCAAGTTTAATGAGTAATTTTTTTTTCTTTATATATATATAATTAAGAAAATTCAATCGATAATATATATTAAAAAAAGTATGTAGTATTTATATTCTGGTTATCTTCAATAAACCTCAAGGAGAAGATCTTGAGTATGATGATCGATCACTTTGAAAACAATGAAATAATTGTCTTCTTACGAAATATTGAACTAAAAATACACTTTTTTCCTATTATGTTTGCATTAAAGCTATACTTTTTTGTAAAGTATTTATAAAATTATTTAAATTTAAATTTTAATTACCTATTAAGTTTTACTGTTTAAAAAAAAAAAAAAAGAAGAAGAAGAAGTGTATGGAAAGTGAAATTTTGGCGTGAGATAATTTTAGGGTCTAGTATTCAAATTAGGGCTGTCCGTAGGTCGGTTCGGTTTGGTTCTGAAGAGACTCGAACCGACCTAAAACTTTCGGGTATTTAATAAATGGAACCGTCGGGTCCAAATATAATTATGGAACCGTTCGGGTCGGTTCGGTTTCGTACCATAATTAAATTTTTTAATATTTACAGCAACACTAGATATATACAACTAATGACATTTCATTCGTAACTTTTACAAATTAACGTAGCACAATTCAAAAACATATAAATAAATAACCGTTCAATAAGACTAATTCAATGCATACAAATAACAAAAAGTAGATATTAATATTACAACAACATTACATAAAGTATATTCATTTGTTTCAAATTAAAATGGGCTAATGAGCTTTAAAAATGATTTGGGCTTTAAAATTAAAATTATGAAATAATCTAATTTATTTAATTAATTTGTTAATTTGTTTAGAAAAAATAAAATAATTTAATTAATTCAATATAAAAAATAAAAAAATTATTTAATTTCGCTTCTTATTCGATTCTTCGGTTCTTGGTCTAGACCCGAGACCTGACCCAAACTCATCGGTTCTCGATTCGGGTACTCGTTCGGGTATTTAATTTATAAAGAACCGTTCGGTTCGGTTCGGTTCGAGACTTTTGGACACCCCTAATTCAAATATCTAGTGCATATTTGTGCAATATATTAATAAAATGAAAAATTAGGGAGAATCGAATTCATTATTGATTCTTAAGATAGTACCAAGAACCATAATAGAATCGATCGATTTTCGATGCATGTTCCTAAAACCGATTCATTTACTAAGGAACTAGAACTGAACCGGTTGATTATATCCGATTTTAGTTCAATTCCACTTGGAAAAAATGCCCACCTCTGTACAAAATCCATGTTATATTAGCTACAAAGTTTACATAACCATGTGTAGGGGGCGGAGCCAGAAAGATATGTTACGGTGGGCTGATTTTTTTTTTTTCAATAAACTTATACCATAAAAGATGCTGATACCACACGAGATTTAGTTTAAAAAGTTAAATTCATGACAATCATAATAACGTGGCTCAGAATATACTTTTGGACACTCAAAACAAAGTTCTAACAACTATATTTTTAATTAATAAAATTAAATATATATAACATATTAATTATTTTGATAATAACATCTATTTCATGGTCGAAATAAATAATTTTTTAAATCACAACTATAAATAAGTAATATATGAAAAAAATAAACATGTGACAATTCATACTCTTTAAATAAGTAATTTATCTTTAATTAATAAAAAAATATTTTTTATATAATAAACTAATTTGATTATAAGTGAACTCTTTAAACTTAGTTATATATGTGTGTGAAATAAAATATCTAATTTGTTAACTAGTTATTTGTGTATCATGAATATGAATAAAATAAATGTGTAATTGTTGTAGAGTCTTAAACTAAATTTGAATAATTGAACATTGAGCTTGGGTTGAGAATGAAGTTTGGTTGGCTAAAATTAATTTTTGGGTTGGGCTAAATTTTTATTCTTTTTTATTTTCACCATGAATTTGAGTTAAGTTTTCCATTTTTTAGAAGCCAATTTGCTTCTGGGCTGGGGCTAAGATGGGCTTCTCCACGTAATTCTAAACAACTTGGTCACTATTTGTAATTGTATGACTCATTATCCATAACGTATTTCCAAGGACGGACAGTTAACATAATACCAAATTACAAAATGGTATTTGTATAACAATAATTACATAAATTGACATGGTGATTTAGATATACATCTGATCCCAAATAGTTACTGGAAAACATCCGCATTCTGTATTATGCTACGTTGCATTATATAGCATATTTTGTGGTCATGTATTTGAACATGTCAGAAAACTGTAGAGCATTCCTCAAATTCACCTTACCAAAAATCCTTCTATCATGTCAACATCACCATTCTTAAAATACCCAAGTATCATCTGTTGACATACGAAAATGAGGCCCAATTAACATAGTCCAAGAAGTGGAGCCCAGTTAAGGAATTTGATGGATAGACCCAAATGAGACCATTGTGAATTATAGTGGAGGCTCATAAACGGAGGACTATCATCGCCCAAACTTACATGACGCCAAAGATTTGAGCGAACGAAATGCCTTATTGTTGCTCAGAGCTACAGTCTCATTCTCGCCCAAGCCTTCGAAGATGCCCAAGATCTAGGCGAACATAGCATCATGTTTAAACGACGGTTATTGAAGCAGTTTTTGAGCAGTTTTATCACATTCCAAGATCCAAGAATCTCGTTGCAAGTAGTTAAGGAGAGTAGTGACAACAGTCTAAAAACGGCAGTTCCTTGACACGTCGACATTATGAAGCGAGTGGGTAGTTATAGAGAGACAAAAAGTTTCCAAACGGTTTCACAAGGAAAACTGGTGAAGAAGTATAAACGAAAAGGAAGATATAGAAAGAAGGAGCCCGAATCAATCACTCTCAAACAGAGAATATGTAATTTTACTTCTTTTAATTCTTATCGTCAACTTTCAAATTACTTTGTGTGATTGTGCCCTTTGGAGGCATTTTGTTTCATTTTTCATTGTAATCTTCATAAATAAAGCACCTCTCGTTGGGACTTTATCTCAAGAGGTTTGTTCCTTATACAATCATCTAAATCATCATTTAATTGTAAGCGAGTCTCGATAAATCCGTGTGAAACAATTGAACACGCACCAGTGGGACATTGGTGTTTAAGGATACTAAAATTAAAGCAATATGCCTTATAAGGATTCTGGTAAAGAACCAGCAAGCCAATGAGTAGTCTAGTCTGTGATCGAACGATATTAGGAGCAGCAAAGTACTCCACGAACAAAGGGACAGAGTCAAAGCAGTCACAGTCGTTACGAACCAATGACAGAATTGAGTCCTCGAACCATGCTTGCATTGCTTGGAGAACTTACACAAGATGTCATTGAACAGGTAAATCTATGAAATGTTCATAATATGGAAATATTTACTCAAAATGGAAATGTACATTATGGCAACATGGCCAAACAATTGAACACTTTGAATGAAATCAAGAATAAGTTAGTATGCCAAATTTGTCAACCAATTATGCCAAGTTTCCAAGCCAGGATAATTGTGGGACATAATTCTCCAGTCTTAAGTCCGAACCAAGGAACGGAGCCACCTTTTGGACCGTCCACTTCAAACCAGGGGGGTGGCGTGATGGTAAATTAAATAGTGGAATTGGAGTATCTAACGTGGGGGGTAACCCAAATGAAAGACAATGTCCAAACCACTGTACAGAACACCCCGCGTGTTAATGATGGAGGAAATACTCATGCTAACGGTAATAATGGTTTAAATGGTGGTACCTTTGTCACAAATCAAGGATCGAACATCAGGCCTCAACTAGTTCCACCAATGAATCAACTTATAGGGGTTTCATATGATCCCAACATTAAGTTGAGGAATCAAATCATGGAGATAGTACATGATCAAATGGCTTGTGGGGCACGTTCTTTTATTAGGCCGACTCACACAAAGTTATATCATGATTGGGTAGATCAGGCTTATCTATGGCCTAGAGGGTACAAAATACCAGAATTTTCACTATTTACGGGTCTAGGAGAGGTTTTTACCCTGGAACATATAGGACGATTCACACTGCAAAGTGGTAAAGTGACCGATTACCATAAAGTGAGACTTTTCTCTAGTTCGTTAACAGAAATAGCCTTCTCATGGTTCATTATTTTGCCAGCAAATTTAGTCCAAACATGGCAACAATTAGAACAATTGTTCCACGCTCAATTTTATAAAACTAAGTCTGAAGTTAATTTGGCCGATTTGGAAAATTTACGTCAAACGCCAAATGAATGGGCAGAAAGTTTTCTTCAGAGATTCAAAATAGCCAGAAACAAATGTTTTGTGCCTTTACCCGAAAAGGAATTTATCAAAATCGCTCAAAGTTGATTGACTTTCGATTTAAAAAAGAAATTCCAAGACAGGGAATTCCCTGACTTGTTCCAACTGAGTGCTAATGTAATTAGATATGAGCGATTGATAAGAAAAGAAGAACAAATGAAAAACTCTAGTAAAAGTACTTATTATAGAGACCCAAACTTTGATGTTCATGCTATTAATGACGAATATTACGATCAGACAGAAGTATGTTTGACCGAATTGGTGAAGGAAGATGTATATGCTTGTCCTATAATGGCCAAATTTAAAACATCGGGTAAGGATGAGCCTGTAAAAAAGAAAATAGAAAGGCTAGGGTGTTCTCATTTGACGTGACCAAGGTTGACCTTATATTCGATAAATTATACAAGGATAGGTTAAAGTTGAGAGACAAGCATAAATTGTCAGACCCTGAACAAGTTAAGGGTAAAAATATTGTAAATGGCACAATACATGGTCACATATACTAATAATTGCTTGATCTTTCGTCATATGTTACAGGATGCCATCGAGTTAGGGCGAATCACGTTCTTAGCTAAGAAGAAATGGCAGTGGATGAAAATCCTTTCCCACGACCACTTGGGGTGAACATGGTGACGACTGGTTTCAAAAACAAGTTGCTAAGATTTAGGTTGGTTGTAGATGATGAAGAAGAAGATTCTGGGCCACATCCCAGTATTTTTGAACGTATCAAAGGGAAGTAGCCTAGAGAGGACGGAGGCATCCCGTGTGCGAGATGCAAGGGAGATGTGGATGCAAACACAGAAAGACCAGGAATATGGCAACATCACTATCGCCCTGATATTATCCCAAACATCTAGCTTGGAAGAGGATGGGGTACATCATTCTATAGATGACCGCCTTTTGAGAGGCAGTTCAGGCTGCAACCTCGCTAACCAAATGCATGTCATTCATTCCAGTATAATGCAGGAAGGGTGATACCTTTCAATGAGATGATCAGAACTCAACAAAGATGTTTTCAATGGAATTATGGATGAATGATAAGGCAAAAACATGGATTGCCACGTCCTAAAGTACCTAAATTGCTCGAAGTGGCCAACCAAAATGTTCTTGAAGAGACCGGTATAGGCGAATCAATGGAAGAGTTACCAGAAAGTTCTTTCAAGAGATCAAAGTTTGAGTGAGAAAAGAAAGATGATGAAGATCCAGAGCAACCCCTCACTATTCAGTTCGGTACGTTACCTCCTGTTATGGCTAATAATTATTTACGAGCCAATGAATTCAAAAACAAAGAGAATGAAGAGAGGAAAAAGAGGATAACGAGGAGGAAGCGTGTTTGCTGGAATATGAAGAGGGCCAAACGTCTCAGGGGATATATGATGAAGAAAAGGATGACGGTATGACGGATATCGAAGATGAAATTGATTTGGAAGCAGAGAGAAGAAAGATGGGCGTGTCTTGCAATACTTTGTTGAAACAGCTACATCGGGAAGGTGTTCGCGAGGTGGATCTGTTGGGAGAACCATCTGGGTGTTCCTTTGATTACAATGTGTTGTACGGGACACCCAAAAGAAAGAATAGCGTACCTCTCTTTGAAAAGTATGGGTTACCTCCAAGAATATTGTATCCCCCTACAGGATGGGTAACCGAAGAAGAAGCACTAAAGGAAAGTAAAAAGGAAATCTAAGAAGCAGAAACTTAGTGAGAAATATTACATGTTGACTTATCACAAAGAGATGATTAATAGGAAGTGAAAATAGATGCTATTGAAAATGTCATCTTTAAGAGACCAACCATGAAACTAACAAAATATTTAAGGCCATTGTATGTGAAGGCCTTAGTCAATGGTATACCGGTGGCGAAAGTACTCATTGACAACGGAGCAGCCATAAATACCATCCCATCTAGGATGATGAGGAAATTTGCAAAGACAGAAAGCGATATGATCCTGACAGAAGTTATTCTCACAAATTTTAAAGTAGGAGGAATTTCAACTAAAGGGGTAATGCCACTAGACATAATCATGGGAACAACTACTAGGACTATAGTCTTCTTTGTAATAGATGGTCCTACTAGTTACAATGTGCTACTGGGAAGGGATTGGATCCACGGGAGTCGTTGCATACCTTCATTGCTCCACCAATGCCTAGTTTTCTAGAATGACAAGGGTGAAGCAGAAGTGGTGTAGGCAGACCATAGACCGTTTGTCGCAGAAGCAAACTCAGTAGAAAGGTTCATATATGAAGAAAATTATGGACCGTCAGGGTGGTTCAAGATGAAGAAGAAACTCAAATTGTCGCATAGAGTGAAGAGCCATTATCAGTAGATGCACTTACTGAAATATTCAATCAAATGAGGCCCAACAAAGTGGCCCTGGAAGAGCTAGTGATTGGCAGAAAGATAATCAAGAAAATTTAATGAGTTATCAGCAACAAGAACATATGGCCGACATTCAGGCTTTCAAAGCCAAATTAATGGCTTTCAATAAAGAATGTTAGAGAAGATGAAAGAAGAAACCGCATTAAAGACGTTGGGAAACAAATTGGTAGTGTTTGAGTTAGAGCAGAATATTGGCCGAGAAGTCAACAAGGTGGATTGCTTAGAAGAGAAAGTGCTTGCAAGGAACCTGGACGATGAGGTAATGAAGATCACAAAGTCTGGGCATGCTCAAGCACAAGACCCTTTGAGTAAGGTAAATATTGGCGATGAAGGGGAAGATCACCCAACATTTGTCAGTCAGATGCTTAGTCAAGAGGTTAATAGTAAATTAATCGCTTTATTAAAAGAGTATAAGGATTGTTTTGCTTGAAAATATGAACATATGCCTGGTTTAGATAAGAATTTGGTAGAACATAGATTACCAACTAAGCTAAATTTTAAACCTCATAAACAACCTCCTAGGCATTTTGCCCCTAATGTACTTCCTAAAATAAAGAAAGAAATAGAGCGAATGTTAAAATATGTTTTATTAGGACAACCAGATATGTGGAATGGTTATCTAATATCGTGCTAGTTTTAAAAAAGAATGGTAAATTAAGGGTGTGCATAAATTTTAGAAATTTAAATTTAGCAACACTTAAAGATGAATATGCAATGCCTATGGTGGATTTTTTAGTAGATTTAACTGTTGGACACGTAATGTATTCTTTTATGGATGGGTATTCAAGATACAGTCAAATCTACACAACTAAAGAAGATGAACACAAAACTACCTTTAGATGTCCCGGGCATTATGATGCTTTGAATGGGTAGTTATGCCTTTCGACTTGAAAAATGTAGGGGCAACTTATCAAATGGAAATGAATTTGATTTTTCAAGACATGATAGGCAAGTTTATTGAAGTTATGTAGATGATATAGTGGTCAAGTCTATTAAAGAGGAAGACTATTTTGAACAGTTGAAACGCTCATTTGAGCGAATAAGGCAATACAAACTAAAATTGAATCCGTTGAAACGTGCATTTGGCGTTAATGCAAGGAATTTCCTTGGTTTTCTAGTCCATGAAAGAGAAATTGAACTCGATAAAAATAAAGCGAAAGCCATTTTAGATGCCAAACCCCCGGTAATAAGAAAGAATTGTAAAGATTTCTAGGCTAAGTAAACTTTTTAAGACACTTTATCTCTAATTGTGCAGGGCGAACTAAAACTTTTTCGCCTCTTTTAAAGCAAAAAAATCAGGACGAATTTGTTTGGAAGGAAGAGCATCAAAAGACTTTTGATAGCCCTGAAGACATATTTGTCAAGTCCGCCAGTGTTAGTATCACCTATCCAAGGACGGCCAATGAAGCTGTACGTATCGACTGCAAAAGAATCGATAGCCGGAATGATCGCGCAAAAAGACTAATTTGGTGAAGAAATAGAGATTTACTATTTGAGTAACGGTTAACAAAATGTGAATGTAATTACTCTGCTTGAAAAGTTGTGTCTTGCTTTATATTTCACATGTACAAAACTAATGACTTATTTACGGCATGCAACCGTTTATTTAGTTTCTAAAGTAAATCTAGTTAAGTATATGTTTTCTCACCCTATTTTACACCAAAGGATGGGGTTTTGGACTTTAGCAGTATCAGAATTTGAAATACAATACATACCCCCAAAAGGCAATCAAAAATCAAGCATTGGCTAACTTTTTGGCCGATCATCCATGTCTTGACATGCTTAAGGAGATTGAATTGGAGATCGATTGATTCGAATTAAAACCTTGGGTTTTGTACTTTGATGGATCAAAAACCTCTATAGGTGCAGGGGTAGGTATAGTTTTAATAAATCCCCTAGGGATAATTATAAATTTGCTTTCACTTTGGATAGAATGTGTACTAATAACCAAGCCGAATACGAAGTATTGATCGTGGGTTTAGAGCTGTTAGTAGATATGGGAATAAAGAATGTGATTATTAGGGGTGATTCTCAATTGATAATTCAATTAATTGATGATTTTAAATGCAAAGTGATTCTGTCATAAGACAATATGAAATTGCTCAAGAGTTGTTGGAAGACTTTGACCAAGTGGAGCTTCAATACATTAATATGATGTATAATGATCTAGCAAACGAATTAGCCCAAATGGCTTCAGGTTATTCAAAGATTCTAAATTTAGAGTCTACGTGTGAATATGACGTGATATTGCCAACAGTACAAAGGCGAGCGAGAAGGATTGAAGTTCACTGCATACAAGATGGATTTGTAATAGATTGGAGGGTAGAGGTTAAAAGATTCTTGAGAGAACCTGACAAAGAGAGTAGTAGGAAAATGAAGTTACGATCATTGAATTACGTATTGATAAATGCAGAGCTATTTAAGAAACGCTCAGATGGTATACTACTAAAATGTGTGAGTTTACAAGTGGCTAAAACGATCATGGCTGAAGTATATGAAGGGATATGTGGAGTCCATCAAACTGGCTAAAGGATGAGATGGTTTATTGTTGGAGTGGTTACTTTTGGCCCAAAATGGGAGAGTTATGCTTTCAGTATGCAAAGAGTTGTTTAGCATGCTAAAAGCATGGTCCGATACAAAGAACGCCAGCAAGAGAAATGGCGCCCATTATTAAACATTGGTCGTTTAAAGGTTGGGCGGTAGACTTGATAGGGAAGATCTATCCCCCATCGTCCAAACAACATACGTTTATAATAGTTGCCACAGACTTCTTCACTAAATGGGTAGAAGCAATACATTTAAAAGAGATCTCTCAGAAAAGTGTCATAGATTTTATTCGTAACCACATTATTTATTGATTTGAGATTCTACAAACTTTAATGGTGGATGACGGAACTTCTTTGAATGGAGATCAAGTGAAAGAATTCTTGAGCGAGTTTGGAGTTAAGTTAGTAAACTCAACACTTTATTACACTCAATCCAATGGACAGACAGAATCTTCTAATAAGATTCTAAAAAATAGCATAAGGAAAATGATAAATAAAAATGCAAGAAATTGGCATGAATGTTTAAATAAAGCCTTATGGGCTTACAGGACGTCACCACGTTCAAGTACCAAGGTAAGTTCTTTTCAACTTACTTATGGACAAGAGGCTGTGTTGCCTATGGAAATCAACGTACAGTCAATGAGAGTAGGCTTACTTAACTTAGGCGATAGCGAGCATGTGGAATCACTAGCCCAAAATTTATTGGAATTGGACGAGTTAAAGTTGGACGTCCTGGATAGATTGCCGGTTCAAAAATGAAGAATGGCTAAATTCTATAACAAAGTTACAGCCAAATCTTTTAGCTTGGGCGAGTTGGTTTGGAAAACAATACTCCCTTTGGATAGTGAAGATCTAAAGTATGGTAAATGGTCACCCAGTTGAAAAGGACCATATAAAGTGAAAAATGTATTGCCTAATGGAGCCTACCATTTAGAAGATCTGGATGGTACGAAACATATGAGGTTCATTAACGGTAAATATTTGAAAAAATATCTTCCTTCTATATGGGAAAGTAAACAAATAGAGGCATAAATAAACAGTATTGTTGAGCGATTATGACGAAATAAAACAAGAATGAAATACGTTCAAATAAACTCTTTTATTATCAGATATTTATTACAAACCATGAGATACAAAATACAAAATGCTCTATAAGCCGCAATTGGAAGCATGCTATCATCCTTCTTCTATCAACCACAAAGAAAAGGGTGAATTGGCCTTAATCACCTTCCTTAATGCATTACTGGAAGGTAAGAAGACTGAGAAGCACTCTCAGCAAGCAATTGGCTCTAATCTATAACTCTCTCTAGAGATCATAAATGGAGGAGGTGTTGAGAATACCTTCATTGACCAAAGAATATTTACTATATCTCCCATACCAAAGATAATATCAAGATAGATGGTGAAATGGAGAACATATTAAATGATCCATTTTCGTGAAGGAAGAAATAGTTGATCAATTATCTGAATGCCGAACGATGGCAAGTAAGCTAATTTTGTGGAGAATGAAGATGAAGATGACAAATATGTAACACATACACATTTATAGAGGTGTGAAGGTGAAAAGACAGAATATGAATGACCATTTACATGCAGAGTAACCGAAAGTAAATGACCCAAAATCTTGGAAAAGAAAGTCGGAATACCAAAGTTTTGATCAGTGTGAAGATTCCACTAGGGGAAAAGTACACTAGTTTTGCACAAGGTTAATAATTAAATGCTTGAGGTGTTGACGATTGAAGTAAACATCAATTATACTGTTTCTGAATCCATACAAAAGTCATTACACAAGTAAATATAAAAGTCATTCCATTAATGACATTGGCTGCCATTACAGTTGAATTAACAGTGGCTGCCAGCACAGAATTACGAGGAAAATGAAGGCATTAATGTCTTAATTATAGTTTGCTCCAAGCAGAATGCATATGTTCTCTAAGCTTTCCATATTCATCCCTCTATTCAGAAGAATCATCGGATAACTCAGTCATAAACTCCTCGTCAACTTCCAGCTTTGTATAATGCTCGACCGGAGACTTTCTTCAACCATGACTTTAGAGGAGATTTCATTTAGATCAACCCTGACCTTCTCAATCTCTTGAAACAAAGACTCATTTTCGGTTATAGCATGGAAATACCGAGTACTCTTGGCCTTCAACTCAACATTCCTGTTTAGCAAAGAGCTTATCTCAGAGTGGATTATCTTTAATGTCAGCTTAAAGTCAGATGAAATGTTAAGCGAAGAAGCACAAGTGCTTGAGCTATTTTTGCACTCAAAAGCTCGAATTTATCTCTTTGTTTAGCAGCACTAGCTTTCCCGATATCCATATCCATGAAAGAAATGTATTCAAGCACTGATTGCTTGAGAACCTTCATATTTTCTTCCAAGATTATAGCAGATGAAGCAGAATGACGACTAGCTGGAGAAGGGCGAGATGTCTTTACTTGATCTCAAAAGGTGAACAAGTCTTGGATGGAGCGTAAAGTGGCGCCAGTGACCTGTAAAGAAAAATGCAAGCATTTAGCATTTTCATGGCAGTAAATGAAGTGAAGATGAAAGATAAAACAAAGGCTACCTCATCAGTAGCTTTGGGAAGTTGGGGAACATCACTGGTCGACTCAGCCACTTGTGGAAATTTTTCCTTGTCTAGACGAGTAGGCTCTACCACAATGGGCAACCCCATAGGAAAATCTACAAAATTCAAGTACCGATAAGTCGAAGGCCAATAGTACAAGCAAGAAAAAGATCATAAGATATGAGTTACCTTCTGGCTCAACACGTAGGGGTTCAACACCCTGGAAAGGTGGTAGCTCTCCAGCTAGCTATGGTGAAGACTCTGGGACTATGGCCTTCTCTTTAGGTAGAGCCCCTACATCAAATGACTTGGATGAAGCTGCTTTAGTAGAAAGCGATGGAGTAGGGGCTACTAAAACCAGAGCTTTCGAAGGAGAAGTTGAGCTCTTCTGGAAAAATTCAGGTAAAGTATTAACCTATGAAGGATTGTTTTTCATGAATAAACAAGCTCGATTACCTTTCTCCTGATGATGAGGGGAGTATCATCATCATCACCCTGCAAAATTGGCAAAGCTGAAGCTGGCCTTTTGCGCCTAGAAGTGCCTTTGGCTATACTAGCTTGAACAGGAGGAGAAGTTGATGAAGGAGCAATATGTTTAGCACGAGCAGGAAAAGTGGGATTCCTGATAGACACAGGAGTGGCAAGAATAGAAGAATGGGAAGAAGTTGCTGGCCGTTCTAGCAGGTGGAAAGCACGTTGACGTCAGAAGCGAATAGTCTACGCTTTACAGACGTCCAAAATTGATTAAAAAGAGGATGAACATCAGAAGTAGGATGGAAAGGGGCTAATGAGAAGCTAGTTGCCAAAAGAGTATTATGGGTATCAATGGCATGTGCCTCTGTTTTATTAATAATATGGAAACGGTTAATTAGGCTTTTGGAAAAGCAAAGAGGAACTGGCCACGTTTGGCCGAAGCCAAGCTGATGAGCAAAAAATTAGGGAGTATATATCTTGATCCCAGCCTTGGCATTTGTTTCAGTCAAGATATCATGGAATAACTATTTCCCAAGCAAATATTGAGCCCAAATGGGCAAAAAAATGCTCATGTAGCCATGCCTCTATAAAAGGTGGCTAAAAACAATGAACAAAGATTTAAAGGCCTACCACTTACTAATTCATGTACTATGGGTAGATAACTCATAGAGGGCTTCATACTGGGCACACAAAGGACATATTTACAAAGCCAAACTTGAAGAAAGACCACACGCTCAGCATGGGAAGGTTCAGTGCTAGAATTATTATAAAGTTCTTGCATGCTTGAATAGGACTCAGTAAAATTTTTGTCAAATGTTGGGGCAGTGCCAGAAAATGCCAGGAAAAATGGTATCGCCCAAGGGCGGAAGGTTGACGAGGGCTCCAACGTCCCTCAGGGCAATAGACATTGACCCAAAGGGGAAAATAAAAATATTGTACTCCGATGACCAAAAACTCGGTGTAATTGGAAAAAGCACCGGGTCATAAATTGGGGGATGAAGAACAATTTCTAATAAATCAGAAATCCTAGCACGATCAAAAATCGCCTTGGTGGGGCCATGATTTACCATACGTGTATACCATCTACGAAAAATAGTATCAGTTTTGGGACAAGTGCGAATACATTTCTCATGTATTGGCCTCAACGATAGAGAGTTCAGAAAATGAGGTTCTTGAGTACAGGGGAATAGCTGACCCACTGCCGCTTGCCCAACTGATTCAGCATCATTAAATGATGGGCCTAAATAGAATTCCTGAAGGTCAGGGTTGGCTGGTGAAAGAAAAGCTGAATTGATATCGGCCTGGTGAGGAGGTTTTGAAAATCTTCGAAGCTAAGGGAGTTTTTAGAAGGGCTTTGTGGAGTCGCCATTGATGGCAAAGTACAACTTTCGTAAGGGATTGTGAGAAGCGTTGTAGGGAAGCAAGAAGATAAACAGTGATTGCAGTTAAGGAAGAGACGCGAAGACATGGGTATAATGGCGAGATAAAATAGCGTGTCCCTTGGTTTATAAGGGTTACGTGGTGTTACAAATTTTAAAGATATAGAGAGTTACCTCCAAATGAGAATAATGATTGGGATTATCCGCTTTTTTCGAGAATGCAAGCATGGCTAGAAAATACAAAAGAAGAATATGGTATAAGATTAATACTTGATATTAATTTTGCCATATTGAGGGGTAATTGTTGACATACGAAAATGAGGCCTAATTAAAATGGTCAGAGAAGTGGAGCCCAGTTAAGGAATTTGAGGGATATGCCCAAATGAGACCATTGTGAAGTATAGTGGAGGCCATAAATGGAGGACTATCATCGCCCAAGCCTATAGACGCCCAAGATTGGAGCGAACGAAATGCCTTATTGTTGCTTAGAGTTACAGTCACATTCTCGCCCCCAGACATTCGAAGACGCCCAAGATTTGGGTGAACATAGCGTCCTGTTTAAACGGCGATTAGTGAAGCAATTTGAGCAGTCTTGTCACATTCTACGATCCAAGAATCTCGGTTGCAAGCAGTTAAGGAGAGTAGTGGCAGTAGTTTAAAAATAACAATTCTTTGACACGTCAGTCATTATGAAGCAAGTGGGTAGTTATAGAGCGACAAGCGGTTTCCAAACGGTTTCACAGGGAAAACTGGTGAAAGAATATATAAGAAAAGGAAGACATAGAAAGAAGGAGCCCGAATCATTTACTCTCAAACAGAGAATATGTAATTTTACTTCTTTTAATTCTTATCGTCAACTTTCAAATTACTTTGTGTGCTTGTTCTCCTTGGATGCATTTTTTTTCGTTTTTCATTGTAATCTTCATAAATAAAGCACCCCTCGTTGGGACTTTGTCTCAAGATATTTGTTCCTTACACAATTGTCTGAATTATCATTTAATTGTTAGCGAGGCTCGATAAATCCGCGTGAAACATCATCACTGAGGAAACATAATAATTCCTTTCAATAAGTTTCTCAAACATTTTCCACGCAGAGAATCAAAATTATAACTAATTACTATTTACCAATTAAAAAAATTGGTAAAATAGTCCACATAATAAAATATTACATTTGATATGTAGAAATTATGAGTTTGTGAACCCACAAATCCACTACACAAGAAGGATGAAGATTACGCTGCAGCGAACGATGAATTGATCTCCGTTTTAGTAGCAGATGAATAGCGTCGGTTACCACTCCCTTCAGAGTGTGAGTGTTGTAGTAGCATAATCCAATAGAAACTGGATTTGCATTCTTCATGGAGTTGTAATAAATGATAATGTAAGGCATATCAAATTTCAGTTACAAAACAATGAAATAGAAAGCTTTTGACTCAGTACTATTGATGTATTTTTGACATGATATAGCATAATTAGTATATATAGAAATGATCTAATGAGTACCGGTGCTCATCTTATCCTAAGCACCGATGAGTTGGCACATTAATTCATTGGTGGATTGGAACTCACAAAATCTTTATCCACCAATGAATTAATTGCCAACTCATCGGTGCTTAGGATAAGATGAGCACCGGTGCTCATTAGATCATTTCTGTTAGTATATAAACCATTTCAGAATAAATAATGTTATCTAGCAGCATGGTGTTACAATAATAGTTTAGATGATATTGTGCGATAGTTTCACTTAAAGGTGAAATTAAGTGATTTATTTAATTGAGTTTGTAATTTAACGTTACTAGTTCTACTACCTAGACTGGTGTTAAGCACCAATAGTACTAAATAGCATTACTCTTTTATAGTAGAAGGTGAAATGTTTTTCCTTTAATTGGTATATATGATTTTTTCTTGACTTTTATTAAAGTGGCAGATTAAGTAGAGTTTTAATGGAACTTGGTGTGTGTGTGTGTGTTAACACACATAAAATAATGATATTTAGCACAAGTGGTATTAGAAGACTAATCTATGTGTCCACACTTGATAGATTTAATTAAATGAATCATGTAACATTGCATTTAAGTGAATTTATTATTTAGTGTCATGCAATTGCCACTTAAACTGGACATAAGTGATATTAAATAGCATTATTTTAATACTTAATGGGGAATATGCAGAGAGGGGAGAGCAAACTGAGAGATACAAAAGTTAAGTTCGCAGGTTTTCTACATCGAATGACACAAGGTTGATCGTGCCTTCTTCAATCCTCCTATTTAACTACGAGTCTCATTTTCTCTTTTTCACGTTTATCTTGATAAGATTCAAACTTGTTAAAGTCTGACATTATTGTTGGTTGGATTCTCTAATAGTACTGAAATTGGTTGAATTCATTATCACAGTAATGAAAGAATAAATTAGATTTGAGTTTGTAGACGGAAATTTTAAGTTCTTTGTATCTAAATTCTGCCAGATAATTATTTATTTAATTGTTATGCTCATTTAATTACATAAAGAGAAGAAAATTTTAAGTTCTTTCTATCTAAATTCTGCCAGATAATTATTGATTTTATTGTTATGCTCATTTAATTACATAAAGTGAAGAAAAAGAAGATTTTTTATTCTGGTACGATAAATTGATTATTTGGATTATTTAGCCTTTGTCTCAACACTTTAATATACGATTGAATATATGAGTTTCTTCTTTGCATTTTACTACATTTAGAGCTTGTTTGGTACAACTCAAAATCGGATTAAAATTGAAAATATAGCCGTTATTGGATCTTACCGTCTAATAAAAGTCGACAATAACGACTAATTTTTCAATTTAATCCGATTTTAATTTCTATTGAACACGTCCTTAATTTCTAGCAAGTCACATACTAACTGCAAACCTATAGAATGTCGTTCTAGAAGTTCAAATATATAAGCACTTAAAGTATGATTAATGCATTATGATTTCTGACAGATCTATTATCAAATATATAAGCACTTAAAGTATGATTAATGCATTATGATTTCTGACAGATCTATTATTTAGTTGAATATTATTTTGACAAATTAAATTAATAGAGCCGGTAGATTTTAGTTTTGATAACTTGTTAATCACAAATAGTTATAATTGTGAGAAACAAATTATATATGACTGAATATTGAACTATCTGTGATCGAAGTAATAATGAGATACATATGTCTTCATT
Organism: Fraxinus americana; assembly: GCA_035079005.1. NCBI lineage: Eukaryota > Viridiplantae > Streptophyta > Magnoliopsida > Lamiales > Oleaceae > Fraxinus > Fraxinus americana. The sequence goes on along the minus strand of CM068708.1, from coordinate 28,846,963 downwards.
ACGGATAGATCAATACGTGTAGCATTTTTCTCTTGTGAAGTGACTAGTTGATCTCAAAAATTAAAATGCAGTGATATTTAAATGGACGCGTGAATATTTTGTTAAAGAACAAAATATTTTTTGGAGAGAATCCACATGGAAAACTATTTAAATGTTAGTAGTTAATCGTTATAAAGTCACTAACACGGCATCATTCGGGCATGTAAAAAATTATATGAATGTTATGAATGATTAATAGATGATTCGTTACTCTTAAATAGTAAGAAATTATGATTTACATTTCATTATGTTAAATTGATAATGAAATCATTGGTCAATGTGTACTAATAAGTTGAAAAGAGTTTTCGACTTACATTAACTTAATAGTGGGATGAAAGATATGATCGATAATCTAGATTGACACACTTCATGTTTGTAATTGATCGGATTATATTGACGAAGAGATTATAGTTTCATGATAAATAAACACGTTTGGTTTTGACAAACCACGTGATATTTTCCGTCTCATATATTATCTTGACACATTGTTGATATAAATTTAGAACGACGAATGCAAATTGATTAATTTGGGTGAATTAATGATAAACTAAAAGAGTGTTTTAATTTATCTTATTTTGATTAAAACAAAATAATAATTCACGTAGTTAGATATCGTGATCGGGAACCCAATATATCACACAAAGAAGAACAAGAAAAGATATATTTACTAATTAATTAATTGACAAGTGTATGACAATTAATTAATTAGATTAGTTAATTAATGGTCCGAGTTTAATTAATTAAACGTTGGATGGGGTTAAATTTAAATGTTGTGTCAAGTCCACTTGAACTTCAATTAATAAGATGTTTGGTTTAAGAAATTATAACACACAATTCATAATCTTGCTAGCGCAAGAAAATAGAATTCATTATTCTCTCATCCTTATTTCCTTGTGTGGATTACTATTGGAGATTGGATATATGGACATTGCGATGTTCAGAGTTCGTCATTGTTCATATTCCGAGATTAGTAAGGGAATTTGTTAAATTCAGCAAAGATAAAACTCTTATCGTAGTTTTTATCTAAACACGAAGAATATCCTTGATGGGAATTAAAATTTTCTAAATTTCGCCATGCATGATTAAGTAAATTCCCAATAGTGAAATTAGAGTCGACTTTATGTTTGCTAGAAATTGTTTTGATTCTTGGGAACAATCAATGATTGTTCGTTATTATTTTCAAGTTTCTAACTTTTAAAGAAAATTACTTTCATATTCAATAATCTGCATTTGAAAAGAAAATAATTTTTTGATCAAAAATGGGTTGGAAGGTAGCTATTGGCAGCGACAACATGCGAAGCACCGTGGCTCGCACTGTAGCGCACTACACTCGCACAAACAAACAGGTGTTATTGCAAAAGGTGACACATGTCGTTACTATCTTATTTTTAGATATTATAATATCCCACAAAAATATTTTGTTTAAATTTTTTATACTACTGACGGATCATTCCAGTAGGTATTTTTTATAGTTCTAAGATACGGTGCTAATAATTAATATTAGTTCCAGATCTTTTAAAAACAATTTTTGTTTATAAATTTTTATGATTTTGTAAAAAGTTTTATGCTTCATGCTGAGTGTATGATAAGAGCATGTCTTAACTCCAAGTTAAAGTTTAAACTGTTTTTAAAATAAGTCTTGAGTGACCTCTCATAGCGTAAAAGCCCAATGAAGAGGCTAGGAGCGCATAGAAGAGGGAAATAGATATCTTTTTTAAGAATTCTTGTTAAGGGAGTGCCGTGGTATCCTTACAAGAGTGGAGTTAGGCCAAAATTCATATATCTCAGATGGCATTTTTTCTTTTAATGTGTTTAAAAAAAAAGTAAAAATGGATATTATTTTATTAAAAGAATGAGATATCATGATTAAGAAAAGTATTGAGTAGGATATTTTTCAACAGTTTTCACAACATCTATACAACAGCCTTCACAACCAAACCCCCCCTCTCTTTTAGAATTTGTAGAAATTGAAAAAATATATAACATATTAGTAACAGAACAAGATATAGAAAATATGATAAACAAATTAGAAAAATTAGAAATTTTAGAAGAAAATGTTTTAAAATACTGGGAGAAAGATAAACTTTTATGTGAATTAAAAATAAAAAATCCAGAATATATAATTAAAACTAAAAATATTGAAACTACAAATCAAGATATTGAAGATTTCAAGATACATATTAAAGATCTTTTAAAATTAGGAGTTATAGGAAAATCAGATAGCCCACGTAGATCAGCAGCTTTTATAGTTAGAAAACATTCAGAAATAATTAGAGGAAAAAGTAGAATGGTTATAAACTATAAAAGACTTAATGATAATACAATAGATGATGCAAATACTATTCCAGATAAGACTGTTTTAATAAATAAAATTCAAGACTGTAATATTTTTAGCAAGTTTGATTTAAAATCAGAATTTTGGCAAGTTAAAATGCATCCAAATTCTATAGAATTGACATCTTTTACTTTTCCAGAAGGTCATTATGAATGGTTAGTTATGTCTCTTAGTTTAAAGAATGCTCCTAGTATATTTCAAAGAAAAATGGAAAATATTTTTAATAAACATAGTAAATTTATTATAATTTATATCGATGATATATTAGTTTTTAGTAAAAATAAAAGAGAATATAGAGGTCATTTACAAATTCTTTTTTTCAGAATTTATAAAACATGGTTTAATTGTAAATAAGAAAAAGATGATGTTATTTAAAGAATATATAGAATTTTTAGGAGTTAATATAGGAAAAGGTAAAATTGAATTACAACTTCATATAGTTCAGAAAACTTTAAAATTCCCAGATAAGTTTGAAGATCTTAAACAATTATAGAAATTTTTAGGATTAATAAATTATGCTAGACCTTTTATTAAGGACTTAGAAAAGATGACAGGATCATTATATGGAAAAACATCTCCTAAAGGACAAAGATATTTTAATATAGAAGATATCAAATTAGTACAAAAAATAAAAGAAAGATTAAAAGATTTACCTAAATTAGATATGCCATTAGATACATATTACTTGATTATAGAAACAGATGGAAGTATAACAGGATGGTGAGCAATTTTAATTGCAAAACCCAATAAGTATGCAGGTAAAGATCTTAAAAAAATTGTTAGATATAATAGTGGAAATTATAAAGAAAAAGGTAATATAAGTATCATAGATTTAGAATTACTTGCAGTTAATTATGCATTAGATTCTTTTGAATTATTTATTATTTCTAAAAAAGAAATTACTTTAAGAACAGATTGTGAAGCAATAGTAAGTTTTGTTAATAAAATGAAATTAGAAAATAAAAGAAATAATCGAAAAAGATGGTTAAATTTTATAGATAGAATTACTAATACTGGATTAGTAATTAATTTTGAACATATTAAAGGTAGCAATAATCGGATAGCAGATATATTAAGTAGAATAATTAAAAATAAAGATTATGACTGATTGTTTGCAGATGCAAAGACCCAGATGACCAAGACCAGGATTGCCAATTGTTGGCAGTTCAAGTTCTCAGACAAACATAATACAGACTCATGATAAGTTAATGTTTGGTAGTATAGAATTACTTTGTTTTTAGGTCTGTCATTCAATAATGCCGAAGCCATTGAACAGGTGGCGGTGGGCCAGTTGTTTCATTGCAGCGGGGACCTTCCATTTCTGAACTCTTTTCCATTGAAGCCAATCCCCGATAAAGGTATTCGTACTTGGCTAAAACTTGATCCCAATTTTCGTAGATGGCATGCACGTATGATGAATCATGGTCCCACCAAAGCAATTTTTTATCGTGCTAAAATTTTGGACTTGTTAAAAATTACCCATTCTCCCTCGACTTATGACCCAGTGCTCTTCCCAGTCGCCCTGAGTTTCTGGTCCTCTAAGTACAATACTTTTATCTTCCCTCTTGGCCCAATGTCTATTACTCTAAGGGATGTTGGAGCCTTAGTAAATCTTCTGCCTTTGGGCGACACTATCTTTCCTGGTATTTTGATTTCCAACGTTGCCCCTCAATTTGACAAGAAGGTTACCAAATCTTATTTAAGCATGCAGGGCCTTTATACTGCTTCCATTTCTGAGCCTACCCATGCTGAGTGTGTTGCTTTCCTTCAGGCCTGGCTCTGTAAATACATTCTTTGTGTCCTCAACTTGAAACTATCTCTGAGTTATCTGCACCTCTTGCATGAATTAGCACGTGGCAGACCTTTAAATTTGTGCTCATTCTTTTTTGCCGCCTTTTATAGAGGCATGGCTTCCCTTCAATTCCAATTGAGGAATGGTGCATCTCCTACTGGTAGTGGGCCCATTTAGCTTGCTTAATTGTGGTTAAGAGCCTATTTTCCACAACTTGGTGCTCCACCGTCTCCTCCTCGAACAGTTAGCTATTATGGGCTATTCATTCATCAAATGAGCCCTGTACATATGTCCAGCATGGACGTTTTCACATTCTTTTATACTTTGAATTCAACGCCTTCTTTCTTTCCCTTTTCTCCACATCAAATTCTTTTATACGTATGGCCTCCTTCTACCTTAGCCGAAGTGAGCACCTCTTTAAACATTTGGGTCCAGTTTTTGGTTTGAAGAGAATTATTCCATGACATTGTCACAGGAATAAATACTAAAGTAGGGGTTGAGATATATGCTCCCCAATTTTTTGCTCGCCAAGTTGGTTTTGGCCAGACATGACCTGTCCCTCCTTGTTATTCTAAAAGCTTGACAGAGCGTTTCCATACTATTAGCAAAACTAAAGTGCAAGCCATTGACATTCCTAATAACCGTTTAGTCGAAGGTTTCTCTTTAGCCCCTTTCAATTCTACCACTGTTACACATCCTCTTTTTAAATAGCTCTGGCCATCAGTAAAATTTAGACTGTTTGTAACTGATGCTAATCGCGCCTTCCATTTACTGGATCGGTCAAATACTTCATCTGCCTCTCCTATTTTGGCCGCCCCTACATCCATTAGGAATCCTTCCTCACCAGCTCGAATTAAACGTTCTATTCCTCCATCTTCTTCTCATCCTGCCAAGACCACTACAGCTAAAGGCACCTCCAGCCGCAAACGGCCAGCCTTAGCATCCCCCATTTTACAAGATGATGATGATGATGATGCCCCTCTCATTCTTAGGAGAAAGGTAACTGAATTTGTTTATTCACAAACATATTTCTTTATGTACTAATGGTTTACCTGAATTCCTTAGAAGAGTTCAGCCTCTCCTTCGAAGGCTCTAGTTTTGGCAGGTCGTGCTTTGTTGCCCTCTGCAGAGGTTGTTTCGTCCAAATCAACTGATGAAGGGACTATGCTCAAAGATAAACCCTTAGTCCCAAAATCTTCATTGCAACCAGCAGCAAGGTCACAACCAGTGGAAAAACCATCTATTTCCCAGGCCGTCGACCCCCCAAATGTTGAACCGGAAGGTAATACATATTCTAATGTTTTACCTTTGCTTGTGCTTCTGGTTTTTATTCGTTACTTTCTTGAATTATGTAGAAGCTCCCATGGAGCTACTCGTTGTGGCAGACTTTTCCCATCCAAGTAAGGGGAAGTCCCCACAAGTGGTGGAAACAACTGGTGACATGCCTGAATCTCCCATGATTGATGATACAGTAACCTTTTAACTCACTTTCATTTTCACTTTACTCATCATGGTGAAGGTCTTTATTATTGGCCTTTTCCTTTGCAGGATGCTGATGACATTGTACATTCTAGCCAAAACTTGTTCACTTCCTAGGAACAAGTAAAGATACCTCGCCCTACTTCAACCAGTCATTCTTCTACTTCATCTTCCGCTCTTTTGGAAGAAAATATGAAGTCTCTCAAACAGTCAATATTCGAGTACATGTCTTACATGGATATGGAAATTGGCCAGGCCAGCGCTGCTAAACAGAAGGATAAGTTTGAACTGTTGACTGCAAAATTGACGCAAGCACTCACGCTCCCTTCGCTCAACGTTTCTACTGACTTTAAAGCGACATTGAGGGTTGTCCACTCGACATCCTTTCCTTATTAGCCAAGCATGCAGACTTAAAGGCCAGGAGTACTAAATATCTTCGTACTTTATCTGAAAGAGAATCTTTACTGTTGGAAATTGACAAGGTCGAGGGCGAATTAAAAGAAATCTCCTCTGAAGTTATGGTCGAAGACTCTTTGATGATAAGCTTGGCTACAGAGATGAATGAGCCTCAGGCGAAGATGAGGGATTGTAGGGCGAGGATAGTTGCCAAAAAGTGCAATGCTTCTCAGGGATCGAATGAGCCAAAGCTTTGGTTGAGCAGTACAAAAAACTGGATGTTGATGACGATTTTGTAACCGAACTGGACATTGCTTCTTCTCAACAGAGCGAGGATTGGGTAAAACTTAGGGAAAAAATACGTTCGACTTGGGCTGAATTATACTTAAGACATCCAGTGCCTTAACTTTCTTCATGTAATTTAGCGCTAAATGCCGTTACGAATTTTTTATGTAACAATAGTTTTTTGTCATTAATGAACAACTGTTTTGTTTACTTACGTATTTATTGACGTTGTCTTTAATTATCAAACTCTTCAAGCATTTAATTGTGTTATGCTAAGATTCGCGTACATTCTCTCTTGGTATTCCCATCTCTTTCCCAAGACTTTGGGCCATTTTATCGCTCTGTGCAACAATTTAAGTTTCTTCTCCATCTTGGACTACTCTTATAGGTCCATAATTTCCCTCGTACATGAATCTTTCTACGAAGTTTGCTTCTGCGACAAAAGGTCTATGATCTGCCGAACTACTTCTGCTTTGCCTTTATCATTCCAGAAAACCAAGCATTGATGGAGTGATGAAGGTATGCAGCAACTTCCATGTATCCAATCCCTTCCTAATAACACATTTTAACTGGTAGGACCATCTATTACGAAAAAGACTATGGTCCTAGTAGTTGTCCTAATAGTTATGTCCAATGGCACCCCTTTACTTGAAGTTGCTCCTCCATTGAAACTCGTAAGGATGACTTCTGTTGGAATCATATCACTTTCTGTTTTTGCAACTTTCCTCATCATCCTAGATGGGATGGTGTTTATAGCTGCTCCATTATCAATGAGTACTTTCACCACAGGTATGCTGTTAACGAGAGCCTTAACATATAATGGCCTTAAGTGTTTGGTTAACTTCATGGCTGGCCTTTTGAAAATGACCTTTTTGGCAGCGTCTATTTTCACTTCTTTCATGTCTTCTGTTGAACTATCCTTTTGTGATGAGTCAACGTACAGTATGTCGCACTGGGCTTCTACTTCTCGGACTTCCTTTCTACTATATTCCGGAGCTTTCTTCTCAATTACCCAACATGTAGGAGGGGGAAATATTCTTGGAGGTGATCCATACTTTTCAGAATGAGATACTCTCTTCTTCTTTTTGGGCGTCCCGTACAACACATAATAATCGAAAGAACGCCTTGATGGTTCCCCCAACAAGTCTACTTCATGAACTCCCTCTCGATGTAGTTACTTCAATAGAGTATTACGCGATACTCCTCTCTTTTTTCTTTCTGCCTCCAGATCAATTTCTTCTTCGATATCTGTCATACCATCATCCTCTTCATCATTGTAGGCTCCTCCGAAAGTTTGGCCTTCTTCACATTCCAATACACACGCTTCTTCTTCGTTATCCTCTTTGTTCTTGAATTCATTGGTTAGTAAATAATTATTTGCCATGATGAGAGGTAATGTACCAAACTGAATAGTAAGGGGTTGATCTGGATCTTCTTCATCCCTTCGGTCTCGCTCAGATTTCGATCTCCCAGAAGAACTTTCTGGCAAGTCTCCCATCGATTTGCCTGTACAAGTCTCTTCATTGTCTCCGAGGACATTTTGGTTGGCCACCTCTAGTATCTTAGGCGTTTTAGGACGAGTCAATCCCTGTTGTTGTCTCATCATTCGTCCATAATTCTGTTGAAAATGCATTTGTTGGGTTGTAGTCATCTCGTTGAAGGGCGTCACCTTTCCTGCATTATACTGGAATGAATGCCATACATTCGGTTAGCGATGTTGTGGTCTAAATATTTTCACATTATTTGTTGGCCTGAATTGCCTCTCAAAAGGTGGTCTTCTATAGAATGACGTACCTTGCCCTCTAACTGGCTGCGCGTCTGGAATAAAATCAGCACGATGGTGACGATGTCCTGTTCTTGTGCTTCATGTCTTTGCACTCACTTCTCCCTTACATCTGGCACGTAGGACGTCTTCGTCCTGCTTGGGTTCCTTTCTTTTGATGCCTTCGAAGACACTAGGGAATGGCTCAGAGTCATCTTCTCCGTCATCTATGACCAATTTGAATTTTGGTAACTTGTTTTTAAACCCAGTTGTCATCATATTTACTCTAAGTGGTTGTGGGAAAGGGTTCTCATTCACTGCCATCTTCTTCTTATCTTCGAACGTAATTCGTCTTGATTCGATGACATCCTGTAACACATGACAGAAAACCAAACAGTTGTTAGTCAAATGTGACCATGCATTATGCCACTTGCAATATTTTTTACCTTTAACTTGTTCAGGGTTTGGCAACTTGTGTTTATCGCTCAACTTTATCTGTTTATCCTTATATAATTTATTGAATATAAGGTCAGCTTTGGTTACATCGAACGAGAACGTTCTAACCTTTCTGCCTTCATCTTTTATAGGCTCATCTTTGCCCGATATTCTAGGCTTAGCCATTATAGGGCAAGTATATGCATCTCCTTTGATTAGTTCGGCCAAACATATTTCGTTTTGGTCAAAATATTCGTCATTAATGGCATGAATGTCAAAATTTGGGTCTCTATAATAAGTCCCCTTACTAGAATTTTTCATTTGTTCTTATTCTCTTATTAGTTGTTCATACCTAATCACGTTTGCGCTCAATTGGAACAAATCTGGAAATTCGCTATTCTGGAATTTCTTTTTTAGATCGAAACTTAGACAGCTTTGAGCGATTTAACAAATTTCTTTTCGGGCAAAGGTACAAAACACTTACTTCTTGCTGTTTTGAACATTTGAAGGAAACCTTCTTCCCATTCATTTGGCATTTGACGTAGATTCGCCAAATCAGCCAAGTAACTTCGGATTCAGTTTTGTAAAACTGAACATGAAACAATTTTTCCAATTGTTGCCATGTTTGAACAAAGTTCTCTGGCAAGTTAATAAACCAGGAGAAGGCTATTCCTGTCAATGAACTAGGGAACAACCTCATTTTATGGTAGTCGGTTACTTCACCACTCTGTAGTGTGAATCGTCCTATGTGTTCTAGAGTAAATACTTCTCCTAAACTAGTGAATAATGAAAATTTTGGCACTTTGTACCCTCTAAGCCATGGTTATGCTTGATCTACCCAATCAGGATATGGTTTTGTATAAGTTGGCCTGATGATAGGATGTAGCCATTTGATCCTGCACTATCTCCATGATTTGATTTCTCAACATGACATTGGGATCACATGGAATTCCTACGGGTTGGTTTATTGGTTGATTCTCTTGAGGCCTAACATTTGGTCCTTGGTTGGCAACAAAATTACCATTGTTTGGGCTATTGTTACCATTGAATTGAGTGTTTAAACCATCATTAATACGTGGGGGCGTTCTGTCGATCATTCAAGACATTATCCTTTATAGTTGAGTTGCCTCCGAGGTTGGTAAACTCATTACCACCATTCGAGTCTGGCATCCCACTACCCTCCTGGCTCGAAGTAGATGGATCAAATGGTGGCTCTAGTCCTTGATTTAAATTTAAACCAGAAGGATTTTGTGGTGAATTATGTCCCACAATTGTCCTAATTTGAAAGTGGTTAGCAATAGGCATAATTGGCTGACACATTTAGCCTACCAACTTGTTCATTATCTCATTTAGCGTGTTCAGTTGTTTGGCCATATTATCATAATGTGCATTCCCACTTTGGGTAAATCTTTCCATATTATGAACGTTTCGTAGATTTACCGGTTCAACGACATCCTGTGTGAGTTCGTCGAGCAATGCACGCATGGTTTGAGGACTCAACTATGCCATTCGTTCGTAACGATTATGACTGCTTTGACTTTGTCCCTCTATTCGTGGAGAGCTTTGTTGCTCCTCATATCGCTCGATTACAGACTAGACTACTCCCTGATTTGCTGGTTCTTTATCTAAATGTTTATGAGACATAATGCTTCATTTGTTGTATCTTCAACACTAAACACCAATGTCCCACCGGACGTGCCAAATTGTTTCGCGCGGGTAGTCACCTAGTAATTAAAAGAAAATTCAAACAATTGTTTAAGGGACAAACCTCTTGAGACAAAGTCCCAAAAATGGGTGCTTTATTGATGAAAGTTACAATTGGAACTAAACAGAATGCCCCTAAGGGGCGCAAGCACACGAGTACTGAAAGAAGGATAATTAAAGTTAATCTAAGAAATTGAAATTACATATTCTCTGTTTGAGAGTGTTTGATTCGGGGTCTTTTTCTCTATGTCTATCTTTTCCTTTTATATTCCCATGATGATTTTTGCATGATAAACTGTTTGGAACTGCTACCCATTTTCTTCATGGTGCCTAATTTGTCGTGGAACTGTCATATCTAACTGCTGCCATTACTCCTCGTTGTTCAACTGCCTTCAAAGAGGCTTCTTAAATCGTGGAATGTGATAATCAGCTCGATAACCGTCTCAATAACTGCTATTCTGGATGATCATAATATCTCACATATTAGAATTCTGGGCGACTCGAAGGTTTGAGCGAAAACGAGGTTGTCGCACTGAGCGACAGTGAGTCACTTCATTCGTCCAAACGTTGGGTGTCATGCGGGCTTGGGCGATGATGTTACTTTGTTCGTGGGCTCCTTTTGTACTTACCAATAACCTCATTTGGGCCTTTGTCCTGGGCCTCCAATTGGGCTTCACTATTTGGGCTATCCAATTTAGATTGTATTTTAGTGTGTCAACAAGAATATTAAAAGAGAGAGTAACAAGAATTTTTATATTCAAGGAAACAATATCCGTAGATAAATATCAAAGAATGACAAAAATATAACCAAACAAGCCTCCCTGCATTTCATTCACGTCGCGCCACCAGTTACCAAGGAAAATTTAGAAGAGTAGGCCAAATGCGAGAGCGGCAATGGAGCCAAAGTCGTGGGTACAAAAATGGCGGCACCGGAGTCCGAACTGGGTGCGGGGGCCTCCTGAGCGGCCACATTTTGGGAAGCCATAAGCACCAACAACATCACTATTGCGACGAAAATGTTCATCCCTGTTGCCTTCATTTTTAGAAGAGATATGATTAGGGTTTGTTAAACTGGGTAGTTGAATCAGATATATAAATAGGGAAGGGGTTGAACGTTGACAGGGTGTCTTTGGCCTTTATTGGTGCGGTACAGCTGTGGCCAACTGTTTGATTGTGGGGTCCGTTGCACCTATGTCTCCCCCTGTTCGAACATAGCCTACGTGACCCTGGTCCTTCATTTAGGTGTAAACCACGTTGAAAGATATGTTTTTTTAACCGGAATTGGCATATTACGACTATACTTTCAAATAGTTAATGAATCTTTTACTTCGTCACTAAGGATTAGAGGTGCCAATGGGCCAGGCCGGGTCGAGTCGAGCGCGTACGAACTCGGCTCGTGCTCATCATTAGCCGAGCTCGGCTATGCCAGTGAGCTCGTGGCTCGTGGGCCAAGCCGAGAGCGCACAAGCTCTTCCATTTTCTAATTATTTTTTATTTTTTTTAAGATAAACTTAAAATTTTTTTTTTTAAAAGAGATAAACCCTCGTGGGCGAGCCGCTTGCCCAATTCGACTCACTTAGTGAGCGAGCTAGCTAGCCCGCTCGGCTAGGGCTCGTCATTTGCAAGCCCGAGCCACTAGGCCCATTTGCCACCACTGCTAAGGATTGTTGAAAAAGTTAACTATTCCATTCGTTTAGTTACGTCATTGAAATCTTTGATTTTTTGAAATAGAAGGATGGAATCATGGATGAAAAACAATGCTATAAATATGGTGACCATTGAGATTTTTTATTCCCTTATAGTGAATTTCATCTATGGTCACCAAACTTTCACCAAGATTTTAATTGGTCTCAATTGTGTTACTGAACTTGAATCTTGTTTCAATTTGAATAGTTGAAATTTATTTTAGTTACAAATTTCACAACTCTATGATCTAACTTTTTTCTAAATTGATAAAAGTTACTTAATTGACAATCATATCACTCTGAACTTCCACGTAATTGTTACGCAATATCAATTTACCAACATGATAGGTCACAGTGTAAAAATGAATATATATATATATGTACACACACATATCTTATCTTTTAATTTAAAGACATTACCAAATTGAGGAATCTTCTTGAAGAGAAGGCTTAATATACATGACAACTCTTATTTTTACTATTTTCTTTTTCAAAATGTGACAGCGACTACATGACTATCAATTGAGGAATCTCTGTCAATTTGGAAAACAATAGGTGATGAAATGTAATTGATGGTGATATTTCAAACTAAATTGAAGTTCCATAATGCAATTGAGATAAATTAAAGTCAAGTCACCCAATTGATAAACAGCTTAAAGTTCAGTGACTGCAGATGAAATTTACCCAAATTATTTATCGCCAATTGTTAAGCTTAATCATTAATTTGTTATATGTGTAACAAACATACAATTGTTTTTAGAGTAATGCTAAGGGTACATCACCATTCACACAAAGGTTCACATAATAACACGTAATGATCCAACCTTTAATTCAAATTTCATACTTACACATCAATAAGTGGATGACTGCCACATCTACATTATGTGAACCATTATGTCATTGGTAATGTACCTCTAGCATTTTTCTTGTTTTTAATAGCTTTTTTTGGATGATGTGGCTGCAATTTTGAATTTGAATTTTCAAAGGAATATTTATTTGAATATGAATTCAATTAGTGGATCTTGTTCGAAATTGTAATTTTCCATTCACGAGTAAACCTATACTGTTCCACCCAATTTTAACGAATGTGCTTTGCATCAATTCAATTATTCCACCATTTTGATCCTTTTTTTAAAAATAAAACAAAAATCTAATCAAATTATCTTACATTAATTTCTTAACCAAAAAACTAGACCTTTTTACAATATCCAGTGAAGGATAAGAGACATAATGTAAAAGAAAAAAAAAGTAAGTTGGGGGACAAAATGCAACTTAATATATAGAATGAGGACTAATGGTGCAGTTCTACCACAAAATATGTAGAAGCCAATGCAAACAACAAAATTTTCTGATGGAAAGATAAAGAGTGAAGTTGGGCTACAAAGAATAGGCTTTGGCATTTATAACCGGGAAAAATTCACAATTCAGGCTTTATCTATCTCAAAATCAAAAATCAAGCCCCAAAGTTTAAAATTGCAAAAATCAGGTTTTTCATGAATTAATTAATTAAATTTCACAATTATTATATTAAATTAAATATTTAACTGTAATATAATATAATCCACCCCACCCATCCACCATCCCACCTCACCTCCATCTCCTCCACCCCCATTGCTCCGACGACTACTCCGGCGACTGTTTTTCGACCGCGCTTAATTCCGGCAATTGCTCCGATTACGACAATTGTTAAGGTCACAGACTGCTCCGATTCCGACAATTGTTAAGGTCATAGTTTGGTCACGAATTATTTTTAGGTCACAGATCAAAAAAATGTATAGGTCACAGTTGGCTTCATAGGTTACTAATAAAAAAATTATAGGTCACAGGTTATATTTTCAGTCATTTCAAGGTCACAGATTAAAAAAAATTATAGGTCACAATTGACTTCATGGGTCACTGATAAAAAAATTATAGGTCACATGTTATATTTTCAGTCACAGAGTAACGAATTTTAAGGTCACAGTTACCATATAGATGGTCGCATACACCTAAACACCCGTCCCCCATCCAAGTACATCACCAATACTTTGTCACAGGTCACAGATCGACCAAATAGATGGTCACAGACACTTCGTCCCATTCGCCGAACCCGTCCCCCAATCCCAGCACACCAACAATACTTGGTCATAGGTCACAGAACGACCAAATAGTTGGTCACAGACACTTCGTCCCATCCGCCGCCGACCCTAATCCCTAAACCACCACCAACAATATCAGCCCAAACCACCACCAACAGATCCTCCACATACACAGATCCTCCACCAACAACAGATCCGCCACCAACAAAAAAACCCCCAAAAACTACCTCCACCACCAACCACAGATCCACAATCACCAACCACAGAATCACGATCCACAATCAGTATAAAACCCCAAATCCAAAACCACCACCACCATCACCAACATCGCCTCCGCCATCACTAACCAACAATCACCAGCGACGAACATTTTCAGATCCATCGTCCATCGGTGGGGAGAGTGAAGCCGAAAAATTTGGTGATGCAGCCACGTTGTAAAACATCTCAACCGTCTTCATCATAGTCATCAAATCCTCCTTTGTCACATGATGGTTGTTGGGCTTACGTTTGTTGAGGTGAAAGGGAAGATGGAAGTTAGGGTAAGCTGGGCTGTTAGTGCAGCTAAACTCAAAATAATTTGGTGAGTTAAGTGGTGAGTTGCTACGGCCAAATGAAATGGAGGAGGCGACGGTGATGAATGTATCGCAGTTGTGAATAGAGGTGAGAGAGCGGAGGAGGCGGCTGGCTGTGGCGAGAGAGGAGAGGAGGTGGCAGCGGGTTGGGAGACATGAGGAGGAGGTGGCGGCGGGTTGAGAAAAATGGGGAGAGGGTTAGTTTAGGTTTTGATAGATTTAGGGTTTTATATTTAAAATACATTTGGGTGGGGTAGGTAGTAGGGTGGGTATATAGGTTATTTTAATTTTATAATATTATTATTAATTAAGATGATCAAACCTGAAAATTGAATTAATAAAGGAAAAACTTGATTTTTAGAAAGTTCAAACTAAACACCTGATTTAGTGTAATTTCCTCTTTATAACCTCCACATTCGTCCAACTACTTAGAATTTTGATCTTTAACCTAGATGTGAAGATGAGAGGATTCATTTTCACCGACTTATTAGTATGTATTCACGTGTGATGTAAAACCATGAAAGCTCAATGAATCCCATAGGATTCGACTGGATTCAAATATGGCATCAATTTCAATTAATCCTTGCTATGTATACGAGAACATAACAAAACAGTTCATTTACCAATATAATTTTCAAAGTTCTATACGTACTTTGCACATCCTCGTGACTTTCTAAATCTGACATCCGAGAGATTCTGAGTTTAAATCCATCTATTTCAAACGAGTGCTTATCCACTCATGCACACTCCAAACTTACATACACAATGCAGCAAAGCACAGGGAAGGAACATCTATTTCTTACCCTGCAATGTAATGCTGATGCTGCAAGGGAAAACATAGTTAGAATTCATCAGCAGCCAGCATACGATTTTAGAGCAGCAGACATTAGCACATTGCAGCTCCTTATTTTTAGGAAATGGAATCCGTTTTGTTGGCCAACTGGTAGGATTAGTTAAGCTTGTTATTGGCCCATTCAAGAAGCTTCCTATCCTTGTATAAAATCATGTATCTTCATTGATTATTAAAGTATGAATTCTATATCCTAATCTTCAGTTCTTTAACTTAGTATCAGAGACAATAAATGGCAAACACCGGTTTCGACAGCCAGTCGAATCCATCAGAGTTTAATACAGCTCCAGTTACTCAGTCAACAGTCGGCTAGATTTCATCATATGGAATGAACATCACGCAAACACCCTCAGTAAAGCTAGACATGAACAATATCCTGCTATGGAAAAACATGACTATGCCCATAATCAAAGGGCACAATCTTGAAGGCTATTTGTTGGGGACAATGGAGTGCCCACCGGAGTTCCTAGCTACTCAAACAACTGTTGGTCAGGGTGAAGCAGTAGAGATGACCCAAAATCCAGAGTTTCTGAAGTGGGCCTTAGCTGATCAACTCCTTATGGGTGGCTGTATTCATCCATGACACCAGAGATAGCCATGAAGGTCATGGGCTGCACGAGTTCAATTATACTTTGGATATCAGTGGAAGAAAGTTTTGGTATATTGAATAGATTCGAGTAATGTTCTTCACTAGTGAGCTGCAAAGAACTAGGAAAGGACCAATGACAATGGATCAATACTTAACCACCATCAAACAGTTGGCTGACAATATGGAAATAGCTGGTAAAGTCATTAATCAAAGTGATTTAATTATACAAGTTTTATCAGGATTGGATGAGGAGTATACTCTCATAGTAGTTCAGATAAGCAACAAGGAAATAATCTCCTGGTCTGAGTTATCTTTAGTACTCATGACCTTTGAAAGTCGACTTGAGCATTTGAATCAAGTTAGGAACAGCTTCACCTCACTCAATGTTAACCAGTCAAGTGTCTTAGAGGAAGAACAAGCGGAAGAGGTAGAATTACAATTGGCTGGCAAAATAAAACTAGAGGGCCCTGTCAAATTTGTGGACTAAGCAATCACTCTGCAAGCTACTGCTATAACAGGTTTGATGAAAGGTACATGGGAAGCAAACAAACTAACTCTGGGCAGCAGAACTTCAATACATCTCCATTAGCCTATGTAGCATCACCTAGAATCCTTGAGGATCTAGCATGATTTGTTGACTCTAAGGCGAGCAACCACGTGACAACAGATAAAGGTAAAGAGAAATTGCTTGTTGCTAATGGAGATATGTTAAATATTGCTCATATTGGAAGTGGGAAAATTTATTCACTAAGTAATAAATCATTGGTTTTAAATAACTTGTTACATGTTCCCTCAATCAAAAGAAATCTGGTTAGTTTTTCCCAACTCACTAGTGACAATAGTGTATTCATTGAATTTTATTCAAATTGTTGTGTTGTGAAGGATTTCCAATCGAAGAGGACTCTGCTGCAAGGAGCACTTAAGGATGGATTGTACCGGCTGCAGTTACCCAATTTCAAGCCAGAAAGAATCACTTTCGAGTCAAACTATCAAAATAACTTACAATGCCTTACAACCGAGTTTGGTATTGATAACCCATCTTCAGTTAAACCAACTTTAGAGTCAGAACTTGACCTTAGGCATAGAAGGCTAGGACACCCCTCAAATCAAGTGTTGAGTCAAGTTCTTAAGTCATGTAATAGAGTTATTAAATTCAATGAAACTCTTACTTTCTGTGGCTCATGTAAGTTTGGAAAATCTCATGCTCTTCCCTTTCAAATTTCATCTTCACATGCTGCAAAGCCTTTGGATCTTATTCATGTTGATGTTTGGGGACCACCTTTAAATTCAATCACAGGATTAAGATATTATATAATCTTTGTTGATGACCATAGCAGATTTACATGGATCTATCCTATGAAACACAAATCAGAAGCTCTTTCCACCTTTGTTCAATTCAAAAACCTTGTAGAAAATAAGTTTAACAGAAAAATTAAAAGCTTGCAATCTGACAGAGGTGGAGAGTTTAGAAGTTTTAGCAAACTAGCTCTAGAATCTAGTATAGTGCTCAGGCATTCCTGCCCCTATACTTTAGTTCAAAATGGAAGGGCTGAACGTAAGCATAGATACATCACAGAGATCTGGAACTAATATATTGTTTGTGTTAATATATGTAGATGATATAGTGATTACAGGTACCAACATTAAACATTCAGCGAATGCAAGATTTTATAGACAAGCTAAACTTCAGTTTTGCACTTAAAGATTTGGGAAACTTGAAGCAATTTTTGGGAATTGAAGTCAAGAGAAATGATGCTGGACTATATCTGAAGCAAACCAGATATGCTGTTGATTTGTTGAAAAGATTTAGCTATGAAAACCTGAAGCCTAGCCCTACACCTATGGCTGTAGGAAAGCCAATCTCCAAAATTGAAGGTTAGGAAATGAAAGACCCTACTTTCTACAGAAGCACAATTGGTGGTCTCCAGTATCTTATCCACACTAGACCAGACTTAACTTATGTTGTAAATAGATTAAGTCAATTCCTTCAAGCACCTATAGATGTCCATTAAAAGGCACTTAAAAGGGTGTTAAGATATCTAAAGGGCACTTTACATCACAGATTAACCATTCAAAGGAACGATAGCCTTGACATCGCAGCTTTTGCTGATTCAGACTGGGCTTCTTGTCTAGATGATAGAAGGTCCACTACTGGATATTGCGTGTACATTAGAGAAAATTTGGTGTCATGGTGCTCTAAGAAATAGTACGTAGTTGCTAGATCCAGCACAGAAGCTGAGTACAGAGCTTTGGCTCACTATGGAGCAGAAATAACTTGGATTCAGTCTCTGTTTGAAGAGTTGGAGATAGCAATCAGTCCCTATTATTTGGTGTGATAGTATGAGTGCAAGTGCTCTAGCCTCAAATCTTATATATCACTCTCGTACAAAACATATAGAACTCGATGCACACTTTGTAGGGATAAGGTATTGAATAACCAACTGAAAATTCAATATATTCCCTCATCGGATCTGACAGCAGACATGTTAACTAAACCTATGTCACACTTAAGATTTCAATTCCTTAGAGACAAGCTAGGAGTGCTTGAACACACTCCAACTTGAAAGGAGAGTTAGAATTCATCAACAGCCATCATACAATTTTGGAGCAGCAGACATCAGCACATTGCAGCTCCTTATTTTTAGGAAATGGAATCCGTTTTGTTGGCCAGCTGGTAGGATTAGTTAAGTTTGTTATTGGCCCATTCCAAAAGCTTCCTATCCTCGTATAAAATCATGTATCTTCATTGATTATTAAAGTAAGAATTCTGTATCCTAATCTTCAGTTCTTTAACTAACATAATTAAACCAATGCTACGCTTTCATGTATAAGACATTGCTAAATAATTTCTAGTATAATTCTACAGCTCTACCAACAAGTGATTTAATCATAATTAATTTATTTGATTAATAGAACTCAAAAATGCACTCCCACTATATATTTACTGTAACCCCAATCTGAGTGGCGTTAATCTGGCATTAAATGATATGTAAAATTAAATAAATTATTTAATTACACTCCCATGTGAATCTTGTTTGCTGGTCCTTAGTCCTTCATTTCAAACTCTGTAACCAATTGTTCCTTCAAGACTTCAATACGATCTTTGTTGATGTTTGCTACCAACATGTCATCAATATACAACACTGGAATAATGAAATCGTTATCTCCAAATCTCATGTAGTAAGTACAAGGATCTGAATTGAGTCTGTTGTATCCAAGACTCATGATGAAGGAATCAAATCTCTTATATCGACATCTAGGTTCCTGTTTGAGACCATATAAAGATTTGTTAAACCTACAATTGTGCCTTCAAGACTTTAATACGATCTTTGTTGAGGTCTGCTACCAACACGTCGTCAGTATACAACACTAGAATAATGAAATCGTTATCTCCAAATCTCATGTAGTAAGTACAAGGATCTG
Source organism: Fraxinus americana (assembly GCA_035079005.1). Lineage (NCBI taxonomy): Eukaryota > Viridiplantae > Streptophyta > Magnoliopsida > Lamiales > Oleaceae > Fraxinus > Fraxinus americana. Next base: position 28,827,539 of record CM068708.1, on the reverse strand, counting down.
AATTAAGTCTGTTGTATCCAAGACTCATGATGAAGGAATCAAATCTCTTATACCAACATCTAGGCGTCTATTTGAGACCATATAAAGATTTGTTAAACCTGCAAACGAAGTTCTCATTTTCTCTTTCTTCAAAACCTTCTGGTTGGAGCATGTAAATCTCTTCTTCAAGTTCTCCATGAAGAAATATAGTTTTCACATCTAACTGCTCTAAGTGTAATCGAATATAGCACACATTACCAAGAATACTCGAACTGTTGTGAGTCGAACCACATGAGAAAATATTTCACTGAAGTCAATGCCTTCTTTCTAAGCATAACATTCACCACCAGTTTCGCACGATACCTCTCTACTTGTTCATTGCCATCTTGTTTGATCTTATAGACCCATTTATTTCCAATGGCATTCCTCCCTTGTGGTAGTGGAACAAGATCCCATATCTTCTTTTTATGAAGAGGTTCAATTTCTTCTTGCATTGCTACCATCTATAGAGAAGCTTCTTGGCTATTTATAGCCTCATGAAAAGTTGATGGTTCTCTATTTTCTAGTCAATAAATAGTATGCAATGTTGCCCTCTGTAACATACTCTGAGCGACAAACAGGTTCTCTCCTCTCCCGAGTTGATCATCGAGCTTCTGAAGTACTAGACTCAGCTTGTTCTTGTTTTTCATGCTCTAGTGCTACTTTAGTAGAATCTAGAATTTCTCGTTTATCTCCAACTTCAACTGTAGTAGCATCCGATCTCTCTATTGAAGTGCTATCATTTTTTCCTTACACCTTGCCTTCTGCAAATATTACATCTTTGCTGATTATCACCTTGTGGGAAGTGGGATCCCACAGGCGGTACCCCTTAACTCCATCAGCATACCTTAAGAAAATGCATTATTTGTATTTTAGATCCAACTTTGATGTTTCTTGGGCATTGTACATAACATACACAAGACTTTGAAATACATGTAGGCGAGAATAATTAGCTAGCTTACCAGTCCGTATCTCCATAAACTTCTTTAGATAAATTGTAGTTGATGGTGACTGATTGATCACAAAACAGGAAATATTGACTACTTCTGCCCAGAATGACTTGGTTAGCCCCGCAGTTTTCAATATTTCTCTTGTTCTTTCTAAGAAAATTGTGTTCATCCGCTCTGTCATTCCTTTTTGCTGTGAAGTATATACCATTGTGAATTGTCTCTTGATACCTTCTTGTTGACAGAAGTTATCAAATTCTTAACAGTGTGTTCTCATCCATTGTCTGTCCTAAAACACTTGATCTTCTTTTTAGATTCAAACTCCACACGTGATTTAAATATTTTGAAGATTGCTAGCACATATGCCTTCCTCTTAATTGGATACACCCAACATCTCCTGCAGTAATCATCCGTGAAAGATACAAAGTATCTTATACCTCCTAGGGATATAATCGGTGTTTAACATCAGAATGAACTAACTCTAGGATGGCTTTACTTGTAGCAGTGGAACTACTAAAACCTTTTTGAGCCCTATAAGAAGCTTACGATGTCACATCAGCGTTAATTTTCCTGCTGAAATTATCGATGCAACATATGCTTCTCTTTCTTGTGGTATCCTTTCTTTAAGCATGTACAAATTTGCAGCTATCTATTCGGCTTTCATTACTAAAGCAAGCCATTCACAATCTTCATGATCCTATCTTGTATATGGGTTTTGCAGCCAATGCTGTCTAATTACCCTAACGACAATAGATTTTTCTTCTGGTCTTTTATATATCATACCTCTTGGATGTTGAGAACTGTACCATCGTACATTTTTAATTTGATAGTACAAATGCCAGCAATTTCTAAGGTATGATCATTCCCCATAAACGCAGATGGGACCATTATTTCCTTGGTGTCATGTGCCATGTGGCTCTTTAGTCCGTAAGCTATACATCAGAGAACTGCTTTGTGCTTTCAATAACTATTGTTGCCTCACTGTATAAAATCTCACCATTATCAGAGGTGCTTGCTACACAACCTTGATGACACATAACCTTTTCCTTTGGTTCTTTTTCAAGAACAGTAGTTGTAACAACATTGAAGATTAGACATTCTGTATTATTGGTTAAGTTGATGATGGGCTGATCATACGAATCAGGCAGACTTTGAAGTAAAATCTCAATACGTTCATTTGCCTCTATATTATGTCTGTTGTTGTAAGTTGAGAAAATAAAGTATATAGGGTGTTAATGTGATCGATCACTGTAGTTGACTCCACCGTCTGAAGGGTGTAAAGCCTTCTCTTCAAGAAGATTTGGTTGTTTAACGATTTAGCCTCATACAACTTTATCAGCATATCCCATATATCTTTAGCTGTCTTCTTCTCCGCCACACTTGACAATACTCCATCAGTTAGTGCTAGGTGCAAATTAGAAATTGCATTTCCATCCATCTTATTCCACTTGCCATGTCAGTGATCTCGGCGAGCCTCAGTCTAATTGTTGCCATGCATTCGTTTTTCTCAAAACTGCTTTAATTTTCATTTTCCACAGTGAGAAATCGTTTCCATTGAATTTTTCAGTCTCATACATTGTCGTCATTTTGTTCACTTCTATGACTAAAAATAGTAACGTGTATGTAAATAGTGAACAATGACCCTGCATGAAACTTTACTCTAATGCCACTGTTAGGAAATCATGGGTCAAAATCGACTCACAACTAAATTGGAATTGAGAAAATTGCAGCTAAAAAAATGGACACATGTTTACGAAATTCACCTTATTTAGGCTACATCCAAAGGCAAGTATATGAGGATTTCACTATAGTAGGAAAAATTACAATAACATTCTCTCTAAAGAGATGACAACAATTAATTTCTCTTATAGTAGAAGAAACTAAGTAGGAAACGGTAAGGAGAAAATAATATTTTTCTCTCTCTAATTTTATGTATCTCTCTACTCACTTATTTTTTCTCTCTACCTTACAATTTCTCTCCACGACTTGTGTGTATTTCTCTTCAATTTCGTCATCTATCTATAGGAGGATTTGCCACCTACGACATTAATTACTCACCAAAAATGTCAACAAAACTGGCTACAAATTATGGTTGAAGCTTGAAAATTGACCAACAAATTCAATCTAGTGGGTTTAATCGCTAACATTTGAATCATTGATGGGAACTTAGTTCCTCAGTTGTGAGATGACTCTATTGTTATCACAATACAAATGTATGGGATCAACAATGTTAGGAACTCTCTAGGTTCAATAATGAACTTCTTGATCCAAACAACTCTTTATTGTTTCGTAATAGTGTTGTTTTAGGCTTCTGCTATTGAATCAATAGTTGTTTTATATTTGGAATATTTATAACTAACCGCTCATTTATTAAGAGTAAACATATATTGATATTGAGACTTGCTATTTTCTAGTCTCACTGGAAGTTAGCATTAGTGTATCTGTGAACTCTCAATTCATTTTCTTCACATAATATCTTATTAACATTTTATCTACGTAGATTTGATAGGTCAAGCAATATTTTAGATCTATTTCTATAGATCAAGTTGCTTTTCCCATATCTTTCAAGGAGAAATTCTTTGACAATCATTATTTCAACGAAATTGAAACATAGGGACGTCGTTTCATATTAATAATATGTCATCTACATATAATATCAGGAATACTCACTATCTTCTTGTAAACATACAGTTCTTCTTCATTCTTTGATAAAATGAAACCTTTTGACTTTCTCATCAAAGCGAAAATTCTAGCTCATTGAGGCTTGCTTCATTTTTTATATGAATTGATCAATCTTATATACTGTAGAAGCACGAAAAAATAAAATGAATTATACTCATATTTTAATGTGATGATCTAGCACCACAAACCTAACCTATAGACAAGCCTTATGCCTGATCTACATAAGCAATGACAGCCCAATACTAGTTCGATATGCCTTAAATAAATATTTCTAAGATCAAATTCACTTACAGGTCATTTTCAAAGGGACCAAATTATAAATTTTAAGTAAAACAGGATTTGTAAGTTTCTTAGGACTTATATTGTTATTTCCTTATTTTGCTAAGTAATGAAATTATAGGGACCAAGGGTGAAATCAAAATCAAAATCCACTTCATTTCATTTTCCTCAAAATTCAAAAGAACCAGCCATTTATATAAAAATATGTATACACATAGAGGAATATAATATATGGGAGGAACGTTTGTATTAACCGATGAATGATAAAATATTAACCCTCAAATATAAACATAAATGTTTGCATTACACACACATGTACCTCAAATTTAAATGCATGAAATGAAACCTTAAACTCTCTTCAATTCTTTTTAATTGGTGAATGATTACTAGGATGGGAAACGGTTGCAATAAAATGTAAGAAATGAAACACAAACCTTTCTTGAATTCTTTTTAAATGATGAATGAATGGCTGCCAATGGTTTATTTTCAAGGGCCAGTTGGAATTTAATTTTCATTTTCCTCAAAATCATTGATATCCTTTCCAATATATACGGAAGCACATTGTGAACATGAAAAAAAAAAATTCCAAAGTAAGAAAAAGGAAAAGGGAGGCAGATCTTTTTAAGCATTGGGTGCCATCGGGAAACAACATTCACTGTCCAAATCTGTCCATTCAAAAGCTTCAAACCAAGGCAGGTAGAGATGCAAGTGGTTATTTCATTTTCAAGTTATGATTTTTTCGTTAAAAGTACGAATGAATTGGTACCTTCGGGTACAGTGTTTCAGCACTACTATAGTTGGATATCATTTTTCGACTCTACTTTTGCCAGAATCCATCAATAGCGACTAAGAATTTTAAATGATATAAAGTTATTCTTCTTGAAAAACGTGTCGCTAAGTTTTAACCTCAAATTTTAAGATGAAAGGGTTGTTGTCTAGCCATTGTAAAACAAATTTAAAACTATTCAAATCGAGTCCAATCTCGGATATTTGAAAGTATCAAATTCTTTATCATTTTTAAATCCAAATTTTAATATTTTTAAAGTACAATATTTTCTTATTTAGAGTATAAAATTGTAACGTCCCAAAATTTATAGAACTATATGTGAATCGTTTACCAAAAGTTTTATTTAAATTTTATACAGGATTAAAAGAAATCAATCCATTGTCTAATCATTAATAATTTTTCTCGGTCTAGCATAGCCATAAACTCCATTAATTAACCGAAAAATAATTAGATTTATGACAACGTCATAACTTAAATGGAGTATAATTATCATATAACACCAAATTTAATATAATAGTGTAATACTGTAATTACATGGGAACCAGTGAGCACATTTTTATTAAATATAATAAAATGAACCGTTCATCAACTTTTCTCAGAAATTTCCATTCCACTAATAGCTTGGCAAGAAATTCTACTAATGTCAACAATCCATTATTTTACTATATAATGAAAGAAAGAGAAATGAAACCATCCTTTTCAAATCAATAGGCATACGTAGACACCTATACACATAGTTTCACATACCGAGAATTCATTATTTTATATATAAAAGACTGCAATGTCATCATTACTCTTCAAATCAATGAATCAGCGTAAAAGCACACAGAAAAAAGAAAAAAAGAAAAACCTCGGTTACGTGTGCACCGGATATGCTTTATTAAATTTCATAAAATCAGGCACCACGACTGCACCTCATCGCCCGCCATCCAAGGACCCGATCTAACCTGTGAGGTGTAGGGAAAAGGGGTGAGTACATGGGAATACTCAGTAGGATATAAAAACTATGGTGCAATCCCGATTAAAAATATAAAATCATGCATCAAAAGATCATACGGTCAATACTTCATGAGTACAATAATCTATCAACATGAATAAAATAATTTAAACACGTGTCAAGAATTATCATACCGTCATCATAACTTTAGATCCGGTAAGAGCTCATATCATATCATATCATTTGTACCGGAATGGCCATATCATCATTTCATATCATAATCATATCATATCACATCATAACTTCATAAGTATGAAATCATCAACATGAAGAAATAATTTAAACGGGATAGAAAATTAAACTGCACCTCTTTTCCTTACCTTATTAAACTTGCTTTAGTTTGGAAGAAAACCCACAAAATCACGTTACTGTATTATTTTATTCTCTGCCTTTGTGTGTTTCCCGTGCATGCATAGTGTAAAAAAAATTGTTGCTTTCCCAAGGATATATCATATCATAAAAAGTGGGATAAGCAGGTTGGAATTCGTGTAGCATATTCAAGCACGTCTCTATCGTGCAAAATGGATATCTCAACCAACAATATGGGACACGTGGCATAGGAAGTCTTATACCAAAATATAATAACATAGTACAAAAGAACTACTTCCCATCACTTCAACGGACACGTGACTACAATAAAAAAAAAAACAAACCAATTTGACCAATTCTGCCACACCATTTCAAATAAACCAAATCCAAATATAAACATAAAAGTTAGACACATGGCTTCCCATAGCAACTCCCATTTCATTATATAAGTTAACTAAATTACAAACTAAAGAAATATTTTTCTGCCTCGATAACTTAGGCCTCGCATATCCGAAATAACTTTTTCTCGAGCCTATTGTTTATAATTAATTATGATCTATCCAATGAGACCAATATTCATATACTAGTCATAACTCCATCAATATCTAAACATTTGGACATAAATAAAATTGGAATTTAATAATTATACCACCTTAGTCCCTAACTTCAAAATATTAACAAATATAACATAAAATTAATTAATTCCATGAAAGAAAAATTCGGGACTTTACAAAAATTATGTTAGTCCCCACTTAATTCCTAGGATCTTGTGCCCTAAAATTTACTATTCATAGAACTCTCATTTCCTCTACTCCTCACGCAACCAACCAATTTGGTAAGAAAACCTTCCTCTCCCTCAATTTGGAAACTCACAATTGATGCTAGAACATCAATTTCTAGCATCAACAATATCCCAGCTGAAATTGGAAATTTACGTTTGATGCTAGGACATCAATTTCTAGCATCAACAAGCCGAAACCCATTCACCATCACCGATTGCACACACACACACAAGCTGCAATCCATCCCACAGTCCAACCAAACGAGCCACCACACCAACTCCACCATCTCAAAGCACCCCCACCGCAGCCCCACAGAACAACCCCTATTTTACCCCAAAAATCGACACCAAACAGCCACAAAATCAAGAAATGACATGACCCATGAACTTGCCTCATTCCCGACCCATTTCCAGCTGGATTACAGCCGAAAAACCCAAGAACCCGAACCCTCCAAGCCTCGGTTGCCTTTCGAACCATACACCAAAAACCCCATGCCGCCTCCACACAGCACTGACGCCACCACGCGATGGTGGCGCTGACATCGACCTTCTGTCCGGTGGCGGAATTGGAGGAAGGGGCAGAGAGCCCCTTCCCGTCGCTGCTCCTCTCTGTGAATATGAGAGAGAGAGAGAGAGAGATAGAGTGAGAGAGAGAGGGAGGGAGGGAGTGAGATATTTTCGTATATTTTGAATTTTGGAAATTTTTTCCTTAAGCCCCAAGTTTTAAAAGTTATTTATTTCAGTCCCAAAGTTTTGGTTATTAATAAATCAGCCCCTATGGTTCTTATTTCTCCACAATCAATCCACTAATTCCCAAAAAAAAATCTATTTTCAGTCCTTAAACTTTTCAAATTTCAGTTTTAATATTTCCCCATTTAAGTCCCTAAGTTTTATTTTATCGTTTTAAATCTTTAAAATTTCGGGATACTAATTCAAGGCTTATTTCCTATTTTGGTTAGACGAAACGTACGGACGATTAAGGGATTGAGGTTACTACCTGCTCCACTTTTTACGTGACTCGAGATAATTTGAGATAGACTCGCCACCATTAATTAGTTTAAATTATAATTGCTTGTATTATGTGACTTTATATGATTTATATGCTTTAATACATAAGACGAGAATATCTCTTATGAGATAAATAATGTTGTTATGCTTGTCATAACTTATATGCTTTAATGCATGAGAATAGACGAAACTATCTCTTATGAGATGAGATGATGTTATGCATAACTTATGTGTTTAAATGCATGAAACGAGACTACCCACACCCTATGATTTCAAAAGAGCCTATGATTTTTAAAGAAAATGAGTTTTGATAATGATGATGTCACTGTATAAATTGCATAATTTATGTATTCAATTATTCTGTAAATTAATTATTGGCGATGAGTCTACTGAGTATTTATTCGAAATACTCATTCCATTATTTTAACGACAATTGCAGATTTTGAAGATAGGTGGGTTTGATGGGCAGTGGTGGCACGATTTAATGGATGAAGTTATTTACTTTTGAAATTTACTCATTATGAACATTATTAACTTACCTTGTCATTTCAGCTATTTCAAACTTGAGATTTAAAGTTTAATCAATTATCCTAAGTAAATCAAATGGGTTTTTGTTGCCGATGAGGTTCACAATTATAAATGTGATCATTAAAATTTAGTTATTTCCTTTTATTTAATTCAAGACAAATGAGGATGACGTGGCACTTCGGGTTCACGGAACTCGTGTGAATTTATAGATTAGATTTTGCCGAAAATCCATCTACGCATTGATGATATCTATTGAGTTTCGACTCATGGGTTAAAATCTCTTCTTATAGGTTGATTTGATTGACTCAGGACGTGGATGATGGTAGATGGCGATACTGTGTGTTATGGAGAAGCCGGGAGACTTAAAAATATATGTTGAGTATGCAAAAACTATTTCTGCATTTCAAATAGTAAGTTTTCGATGAACATCGTTTGTGGAACTACCTTAAGAGACATGTCATGAATTGGTTATATTGATATAAAGGCTTATTAGCATAAAACGTCCCTACGTTTGATAGTTAGTGTGCAAAATGTCCCAACGTTTCATTTTTTTGCATTTTTGCCCCTATTTCAACGTTTCAGTGTGGAAAACATCATTTTCACTATTTTTCAGTGTAAAATGACCATTATACCCTCAAATTTAAATAAAACAAATAAAATGAAAAGAAATATAAAAAAGAAATTGTAATTATACTTCCAAACTTTTTAAAAAGTGCAAGTGAGTCCAAAAGTCTTATTAAAAGGTTTAAACACAAAACGTCCCTACGTTTGACACTTAATGCGGAAAACGTCCCTATGTTTCAAACATGTTTATATTTGCTCAATAACACAAAACGTCCCTACGTTTGACACTTATTGCGTAAAACGTCCATACGTTTCTTTTTTTTTTTACATTTTCGTCCTTATTTCAACGTTTCATTGTGGAAAACGTCATTTTTACTATTTTTCAATGTAAAATGACAAATATACCATCATATTTAAATAAAACAAAAAAGAAAAATAAAAATAAAAATAAATTACAATTGTGCTCCCAAACTTTTCAAAAAGTGCAAATGAGTTCAAAAATCTTATTAAAACATTCAAACCATCAGTCTTCTCCTCTTCCATCAACCTTATCCTCCATCCACCACCTAAACCACCAAACCCCACCACCTTTCAAACCATCACACCTCCATCTACAATCCTGATTTAGGTGGTGGAGGGAGGATAAGGTTGAGAGAGGAGGAAAGGACTGGTAGTTTGAATGTTTTAATAAGATTTTTGAACTCATTTGCAATTTTTAAAAAGTTTGGGAGCACAATTGTAATTTTTTTTTTGTTTTATTTAAATATGATGGTATATTGGTTATTTTACATTGAAAAATAGTGAAAATGACGTTTTTCACAATGAAACGTTGAAATAAGGATGAAAATGTAAAAAAAAAATGAAATGTAAGGACGTTTTACGCAATAAGTGTCAAACGTAGGGACGTTTTGTGTTATTGAGCAAATATAAACATGTTTGAAACATAGGGACGTTTTCCGCATTAAATGTCAAACGTAGGGACGTTTTGTGCTTAAGCCTTTTAATAAGGCTTTTGGACTCACTTGCACTTTTTAAAAAGTTTGGGAGTATAATTACAATTTATTTTTTATATTTCTTTTCATTTTATTTGTTTTATTTAAATTTGAGGGTATAATAGTCATTTTACACTGAAAAATAGTGAAAATGATGTTTTCCACACTGAAACGTTGAAATAGGGGCAAAAATGTAAAAAAATGAAACGTTGGGACGTTTTGCACACTAACTATCAAACGTAGGGACGTTTTGTGCTAATAAGCCTTGATATAAATTTACCTGTAAGTTTCATATTTCTCTCGTAAATGTTAACGAATTGTTCATTGTTGCTTTTTTTTTTTTTTTTTTTTTTTAAGTTTTCAGCTTCTGAACTCAACTTTAAAATTTCATAGCTCATTCCTTACTTGAAATTTTGGGCAAAACCAGTGGACTTTGATAGTCTCATGGGTTAGTTACTCGGTAAACTTGAAACCATGCCAATTTGGTGTCCGTAGAATTTGAGTAAACTGTGTTGGTTTGCTTCCAAATGGAATCATTACGGGGTTTTGAGAAATATTTTAGTGTTATGTTGTCAACGGGAGCCAATTTTTGGCTAAGTTATGTTATAGGAAGTTTCCTACTTTCACTTAAAATTTCATGAACTTTTGAAACTAATAACTGTGCAAACGAATTTTTGTTGACACTTGTCGAGAGAAGAAAAAAAAAAAAAACAGAATGCTTTCTTATTTATTTTGTACATGCCATTGTTCACGTGAATATTATTTGCTTGGAATTTGTTCAACTTTTTTATTGTTTCTTTTAGTATCATTTCACTATTTTGCTACTGTCCAAAAGTGACTTCACTTCTAAGAAATTATTAGATGGTCCCTTAATATGAATTAGTGTTGTTCAGAATTAAATAATTCTTAAATCAAAATTTAGTTAAAATTTTTATGCATTCCTTGGAAAGTGTATTTAATTAAATTATTTTCTAAATAATTTTTAAGTCCATGGGCTACGGTACAAATGTTCAAGTAGCGTTTCGGTCCATGCAGGTTAGGGCATTACATATACCTTGTACGTATATTTGGATTCAAAACCTTGAAGTTGTGTCATGTACACATCCTCTTGCAAGTTCCTATTAAAGAATACAGTTTTGACATCCATTTGCCACAACTCATAGTTATGGTATGCATCTATTGCTAGCAAAATTCGAATGGAATTTAGCATAGCTACAGGTGAAAAGTTTTCATCAAAGTCAACTCCTTGTCTCTGTTTATAACTTTTTGCTACTTGCATTACTTGTATTATAGATGTTTCTATCCATGTCGACCCTTTTCTTGTAAATCCATTTACTATCCATGGATTTTATCCCATTAGGAGGGTCAATTAAGGTCCAAACCTTATTTACATACATTGAGTTCATTTTGGATTCCATGGCCTCCTGCCATCTCATTGAGTCATTACTTGACTTTACATCTAAACAATTAGTAATTTCATCATCCTCGATTAGTAATGCCTATTAATAATCGTGAATTCATACCTTCTAAGCTATGATGTGCTAGAGTGTACTCAGGAGTCTCTATTCCCAAATCAAGAGTTTGTCCTTCAGCAGGTGTGGGATCAAACTGAAATTCATATAATTGGTCAACTATATTTATGTACTCTTGAACTCTTTCAAGTTCTATTTTGCTCTCACTGTCTTCTCCTAGAATGAACCCTTTCTTTAAGAAGACAGTATGTTTTGAGAAGAAAACTTTCTTATCAATGGGATTATAAAATCAATGGGATTATAAAATTGATATCCAAATGTCTCTTTTAGATATCCCAAAAATACGTATTTATCGGACTTAGGCTCTAGCTTATCTTATTTAGTGCACTTCACATAAGTATCACAGTCCCAAACTTTTATACGAGAAAAGTTGGACTTTATGCCTTTCCATTACCTTGTATGGAGTTTTGTCGATCAATTTAGATGAAACCCGATTTAGTCTGTAGAATACGACAATCAGTATATGATCCCAAAATGATTTTGGAAGGTTGCATGGCCAATCACTGATCACACCATATTTAATAGTGTGCGATTCATCCTTTCAAACACACCATTATGTTGTGGTGTATGCAACATAGTTCACTATTAGAGAATCTCATTCTCCTTTGGATAATCTAAATTTTTACCTTTATGATATTCTTCACATTGATAATATTTTAATGCAAGAATACCCTTACCTATTTGTTTCTTTACTTCTAGTTTGAATTCTTTGAACTTTTAAAGTGCTTCATGCTTGAACTTCATCAAGTATTGATAAGTGTGTTTTTACATACTTATTTTACTGTCAAAACATGAGCAATCGTTGATTAAAATGTTGGAATATAGCTTAACTCTATGCAATTTATGTTTTGCAGAACAAAATGATGAATGTAGCGAAATTGAGGTGAACCAAGCGAAAAAGGACCAAACTGGAAGAAAGTGAAAGTTCAGGGACTAAAGTGTAAATACTCTAAAACTATTTCTAACCTTATGATGAAGATTCAAGAGTCTTAGAGGTCAATTGGATGAAGCAAGGAGTCAAAGGAGTGAAAGAATAGCCAAAACATTATCAAATATCAACTTTCAAGGTGAAAAGTTTCGCACCGATTTTCAGCCTCCTATTGAGACCAGTGTTTGATATGGAAAACGATCGAATTCGAAGACGGAATCTGAAGGAAAGTTGTAGCCCTTTGAGTTAGCTTTCCAACGCATCTTGAATCACCTTGATCGGACATCGATAGAAAAAGTTATGACCAAAATACTAAACTCTATCCGGAGGGAAAATATTATAACCATGCGGCCGCATGGTTATAAAACCCATGCAGCCGCATGGGCACTTACCGAGACTCAAGGGCATCAATTTTTTGTTCCATGCAGCCGCATGGGTTTGTACCTTGCGGCCGCATGGGGTTAAATTTGGACGAAATTTCTGGTTTCCTTCTACGACTCAAACTCCTTTGGCAACATATCTTGCACGACTTTTCAACCCTAAATACATCCCAAAACACCCCCAGAACGCCTCATTCTTCATTCTACACCATTCTTTCATTGATTTTGGCTCAAGAAACCTATGACGAACTAAACTAAAGGTGAAGCAAGGGAGGAACTCAATTGGATTCGGGGATTTCAACATCATTTATTCATGCTCTTTGGTATTTATTTTGCTAAATATTTCTAGATCTAGATTTTCATATTTATGAATTAATTTTGAAATTGATTTAACATGTATTAAGTTTTTCATAGAATCAATCTTGTTTTTTCTATCGAACAATTGAACTATGTGTTGAATCTTTATTTCATTAAATTTATTGGTGTGATTATTTACTTTCTTATGCTACATGTATATGAACGATTTATAATCTGATTTCAATAGATGATTGTGATAATTGTTAAGGAGATCTAGAATTTAGGATGTGTTTTTCATTGTTTAAATAATTCTAGGGTTTATGTTTTCCCGTATTTTGAATTGGATTTGAGTTAAATTTAACATTTATTCAGATTTTCATGGATTTAATCATGTTTCTTCCATTGAATAATTAAAATACTTGTTCAAGTTTGATTTTCAAATCATTTATTGGTGTGATTTAATTACTGCTATATGTTAGAGATATATAGTCGCTCTTTAAGTCTGATTTCAATAAATTGATGTATGATTATGTTTTGGGAAACATAAATTCTAGCATTACATGTGCAATTAAATTGGTTTGTATTGTTTAAATCATCCGATTAGAAAGTTAGGACAAAAACTTCTAATTGAGTAGAGAATGCATGAATTGTTGATGTCGATTGATCCAATCTAATTGAGGGAACCCCGAAACTTCACTATTTTACATATTATATTAAATTTCATCATTATTTCCGGTGACATTTACATTTGAATGCAATAAACAAATTCCCTTCATCAAATTCACGAGAACCCAAAGTTATTGAATCCCTTGAATCACTTTTCCATCTCCCTGTGGATACGACACCCCAAAACTATACTACAACACCACGTAACACTTTGGGCGTAATCAAGTATACATGGTTATTTCTAAAATAGCCATCAGTAAAGATGATGAAACAAGAAAAACATCATCTAGCAGTAACGACATGGGTCTACATACATCACTATGTATTAGGTAAGGGTGGGCATGGGTTGGGTCGGGTCGGGCGGTTTTTGCCTCAACCCAACATGATCGGTTTGATCATAATTTAATCCAACCCAACCCGTATAAAGGTTGAAACCTAACCTAAACCAACCCAATCAAGTATCGGTCGAGTTGGTCGGGTTGGGACAATTTGTCAACAAAGACTAAAGTAGGCGAGTCGGGTTGGATGGATTTATAATTGACTCATGACTTATATAATATTTGGTCTCCATAGTCGTAATGAACAAAAAAATCTGAATTATTTTGGCACTTCATGCCCGAAAATGTTAAATGGACAGATTGATATTAAATTATATGAAGTCAAGAAATATTTTTGGCAATTAAAATGTTTTTGTGTTGAATGTGTATTTGCTTATACTATTTTTCATAAAATGTATTCTATCCAAGTCTTATAATATTATTTTAAGAGTTTCCAAACAACATCATAACACTTGTAAAGTTCATAAATATAGTCGGGTTGGGTTGGGGGGGTTTATTCGATTTTTATGAGTTAACCCATAACCTGGCCCAACCCAACCCGCCTACACAACCAACCTACCCAACTCGAGTAAAAATAACAAAAGAACCAACCCAAACCGGTCAGGTTGGTTCGGTTTGGGCGGTTTAGGTGGGTTCGGTCGGGTTTTGCCTACCCCTAGTATTAGGCCCAGTAATTGTGTAACTCTCTCCTTTTTCAAGTGAATAGAAAGTTAGGTCATCTTATCTAACAAGCATGATTCACATTTTTCAAATGACTCAAATCTGTTAGCCCCAAATATCCATCTCTACGTAATTTGATAATGCATTTAGGTGACCAAGTTTTACAATGCCAGACATAGGTAATGTTTAGGTTATCACTTTTATGCCTTTTGATTTCTATACTCATTATAGAACACTCAATATCCAGAATATAAATGTCCTCTTGTAATTCGCCATTACCATTAAAGATCTTATCTTGATGATCAATAATTGTTCGTAACATTAATTAATAATTCATGCTCAAATATGAAATTGAATTAATGTTCTTGGTAATAGTAGAACAAAATAACATTTCTCTAATTCTAATTAGGCCTGAAGTACATGACAAGAAGTATGCTCCTATAGGTAATGTAGCAACCCTTGCTATATTTTCAATGTGCAGGTCAACTTCTACCTTCTGCATTGGTCTACTTCCTTTTAGTTTTTGCATATTTATATAAATATGAGATCTGTATCTAATATCTAATAAGCTAATGAAATAGACATAAGCCACAGTTTCTCTTCCAATAACCTTTTATTCCACAATGATATCAAGGGTCATCATATTTGATAATGTCCTGATTTTCTTTGACTGTCTTAGCCATCTTAGATGCTTTCCAAAACCTCTTTTAGACTTCCTCTTAGTACCCTTAGAGGAATTAATGGTCAAATCTTGCTTGCTACTAACAATCTTAAGCATGTCCAGTAATTCAAAGAGTGTGTACGCTTATTCATATCAAAATTCACAATAAATTATGAATAACTCTCTCACGGAGATTACACAACTAATTTTGTAATTGGTTCATGGTCCATGATTGAACCTAATTGAAACAAACTTCTCAATATAGCCAATAACCTTTAGTACATAAGTACTGACTTAAGATCCTTATACCATTTTGCACTGGTATAGTTGCTCGGAATTTTCTTATCTTTCCACGTGTAATTGTTCATTATACAACTCTCTGAGATGAAAAATCATTGTGTAAACATCTATACCGTCATGTTGCTTTTACAACTCAGGTGACATAGCTGCAAGTATCACACATGTTACTGTACTATTGTCATCACTATGTTTATAAATAAACAACTACCTATTTCTCAGTCGAGTTCTCAGTAGGTGTCTCTGGAAAAGGCTTCTCAAGAACATAATCAATTTTCTTATTCTTGAGAAAATTATCATATTATGGTGTTAATCAAGAAAATTTGGCCTGGTTGTTGGCATCCACTACACCTCTCAAATTCATATGGTTACTCATGATTCAAAAATGTAAATAACGAAAAATAAAAAATTAATATGATATGAAAATCAATCTTTATTTTAAAACTAGAAATAAGAAACAAACAATAATCAACCTTTGATTTTCTAAGATTTAAAACAATCTCTAATAAACACAAAGTAGGTTTTGATACCACTTCTGAAAATTTACTTAAGCATGCATAGCAGAATTTATATAATTTCATATCTCACCGAGAATCTTCTTTGTGTTTAGATAGAAACTTCATAAGAATTATACATTTAGTTAATTCTGTAAAGTTTTTTGACAATCTTGGAATACGTATAATCACGATTTGCACACCAGAACTGTCCAATTGTCCAATCTCCAATGGATTACCACACAATGAAACAATAATGAGAAAATTATGGTCTCTCTTTTCTTGTGCTAACACGATAATGAATGCGTGTTATGATTTTTCAAACCATTACAACTTATTAATAGAAGTTTAAGTGGGCTGGCACATCACTTAATCTAATTAGTTAAACTGCATCCATATATTAATAAGCAACTCAATTAATTAATTATAAAATGTCAAACACTTGTCAGTTAATTAACTAGTAACACCATTCTTCTAGTTCTCCTTTTTGTGTGCGATTCATTAGGTCCCCGTCACGATACCTAATGGCATGAGTTATTATTTTGATCTAATCAAAATAAATCATTAATTCACCTATATTAATTAATTCAAATCCGGTGTCTAGTATTGACATCTAGCAATGTGTCGCGCTAGACCTGTAACGGAAAATATCATGTGGTATGATAAAATCAAACTTATTCGTTTTTCAAGAAATTATAATCCATTTGTCAATATGATTTGATTAATTACAAGACATATAAGTGTGTCAATCTTGATTATTAATCATATTTTTAATCCTACTCTTAAGTCAATATAAGTCGAAAATTTCTTTTTGACTTAAGAGCACACCTTGGCCAAAGATTTCGTTATTAACTTAATTGGACGAAATGAAGATCATAATCTTTTAGTATCTAAGAGTGACGAATTCTCTATTGATCATTCACAACCTTTATATGATCGACATACTTGAACGATGTAGTATTAGCGACTCTTGGCTGAGCAAGATTCAGTATCACCAAAGTATGATTGTCCTCATCTAAGGTACTATGATGACCTCAAGTCGAAGGAAAAATTCCACTATTTAGCATTAGAAAATTATCATTGATACTCGGATAGTTATCCTTGTGGAATCTCACTAGTAGGTCTCCATATTTTTGTTCTTATAACAAAACAACATGTGTTTATTCAAATGTGACTACATTTTAGATTGTGAGATCAGCTACTCACTTCACAAGAGAGATGCCACACGTGCTGCTCTAACCATAATAACAATATCCGTCTCTCGTTATTACTTACGACCATGAATAATTTAAGATTCAATCATATGTAATTTATTTCTCACTATCACTACTTCTTATGATTTGCAAGTTAATAGGATTTGAATCTACAAACTCTATTATTATAATTTATCATAACAATAATTTAATTAAATAGTAGATCTTGTCATTAATAAAATGTATGAATCATATTAAAAGTGCTTACAACCTTAATCGATTGGACTTAGGGCATAACACTTACAGAAGTTGGAAATGAAAAATGAGAAAAACATAACAAGTCACAACGGTAAGAAATATTATGTTCTAAATTTTTATTTTTATTTTTTTAAAAAAGAAACCCAAACAAAAATAAGCACTCTTAACATAATTATGGCAACAATAATGCTTATCCACCGTTTTTCGCTGAATATTTTTTTCCCATTCTTAGTGAACCTTACGCAAGCTACTTCAATTCACAAAACTCCTTGCAGTCCATATACCTATTGTAATTTTTTTCAATCATATTATTTAAATGATTTGAAATGATCAAACATCCAAATTAGTGTATCAAGTAAGTGTGAAAATAACATAAAGTGAAAAACGGGGAAGGCAAAAAAGGCCTGGGCGAAGGCTCATGTTTTGGTACCCAAGGCCAAAACTTTGTGCTGGTCAACCGCCTGTACAATTTTCTGACCGCTAGGTTTAAATTTCTAGCTTATTTTTGGTGGCTTTTTATGAAAAATCTCAACTTTTCTTGAGTTATTGGGGCATTTTCGCGATGTATTGATGGAAAACTATATATAGGAGATAATTTTCCATTCCTAAACTGAATCAAAACAATCTATACTTAGATACAAACAACTCATTCCAAAATCAAGAGATTTCTTTAATTTTCAAACATATTGAAAACCCCTATGTGATCATTAAGTTTCAGAAGTAAAATGCTAGTGTTTAAGTGTTTTCTTCTGCAAAGCTTGATTCAGTACTACAAACCATTTGCTAAGAGTCCCTTTAAGCACCAATTAAATCCTAGAGGGGGAAAATATAGCTTGAGGACAACAATCATGTCTTTGAGCATTTCTACCAAATTTTGGTGTTCTTGATTCTTTCTTTTTGTTCTCTTTGGATAATATTCCAACAATCTCAAAAGATATCATTATGGAGAACAAAACTACCATGCCGACAATCAAACTCATGAATCAAGATCTTGTTCATTTGGATCGATTCAACGAAACGAACTTCACTCAATGGCAAGACAAGTTGAAATTCCCTCTCACAAAGTTGAAGATCTTTTATATACTTGATCCTAATTTGGTATCACTTTTGGAACCCACAAATGAAGATATAATAAGAGCGGAAAGGAAAAGGAAAAAATGTCAAGAGGATGAATTGATTTGCCACGGTCATACACTCAATGCATTATCCAACCAATTGTATGATCTCTACACCAATAGATCTTCAGTAAAAAAGACTTCAAATACTTTGGAGAATAAATATAAAGCTGAAGAAGAAGGTACAAAGAAATTACTAATATCAAGGTATTTCGATTTCATGTTTTTTGAAAATATTACCCCTCTTCTTCAAGTGCATGAATTGCAAGTTCTTGTCAACAAACTAAAGGCAGTCAAGATTGAACTTTCGAAATCTTTCAAGTGAAAGTAATCATTGCTAAACTCTCGGGGACTTGGAAATGATATCGAAAAAATATTATTTGTAGTTTTGAAGACTCTTTGGAGCAACTTCATAAACACCTTTGAATTGAGGAAGAATCGGGGGCAAGAGATAAGAGTGAAACTCTTATGAATGCACTTCAAAGGCCAATGCTATGGAAAAGATTGAGCTTTTCAACAAATCCAACAAGAGGGAAACGTCTAACAAAGACTATAAAAAATCTAAGAAGAAGATCAAGGGGGATTGTTTTATGTGTGGAAAACTCGTACATTTTGCAAAGGAATGCTTATATCCCAAAAAAAAAAAAAGGAGGGCAAACTAAACTCCATTGATGAAATAGCATTGTGGTTACAATGAGTGATAAAAAATCCTATCAATGGCAAAGTTCATGTTGGTGGTATGATACATATGCAGTTATATATATAATATGGTAAGTCACTAATCAAAACTTATCATGAATCAAATGGAGAACAAGAGATACAAATGGGTAATGAAGGCCCGCTCCATAGTGGTTGGGAAATGAAATATTGATATCTTCACTTCCTAAAAAATCGTTATTCTAACCAATGTGTTACATGTTCCCGATATGAATAGGAACTTAGTGGAGATCTCTTGGAAAAATTGAGCATAAAATGTGTTTATGAATTTGAAAAAACTTGTTCTATTCCAAAATGGGAAATTTGATGGAAAATGCTATACTAGTGAAGGAATTGTCAAATTGTATACTGTTGACAATATTAATTATAAAAAAGTTGATTTTCTTACTTGATTGACTCATTACGACATGTTAGATTAAGTCACATAGATTCTAGTACCATGAAAAGAATGTTAAATTGTGACATGATTTCTTATGATGTGAATAATGCATATAAATGTAAAACATGTGTATAATCTAAAATGGTAAAAAAAAAAAAAAAATTATCAAAGCATGAATAGGACTTCTCATACTTTAGGACTTATTCATTCGGACATACTAGAAGAGAAAATAGGTAATTTATTACCTTGATAGATGATCACTCTAGATATACTTAATTTAATGAAACATCAACATGAAGCCTTTGATATGTTTAAAACTTATAAAAAAGAAGTTGAAAATCACTTAAATAAGAAAATAAAAACACTTAGAAGTGATAGATGATGATAATATTTTTCTAGTGATTTTAACTCATTTTATGAACAAGGAATACTACATTAATATTCTGCACTTAAGACATCCGAAAAAAATGATTTGACTAAAAGGAAAAATATAGAACATTATTTGAAATGATAAATGCCATGTCAACTTAAGCTAAGTTATCATTTAATTTGTGGGGTAAAGCTTTATTGAATGCATATAGAATATTAAATAGATTCATCCAAAATATATAAAGGTTTCTTCTTGTAAATTGTTGAAAGGAAGAAAATCAAACAGTGGATACTTCACCACACCAAAGAAATGCTTTGCAGCGGTCAAAAAATGCTGCAAAAGACAATTTGCAATGTTTTAGCGTGTGTTGCAGGGGTCGATGTTGCCGTTGAGGGAAGAGATACATCAACGTTTATTTGCCGTTGCAAAAGGGCTTTTTTGCAACGTTTTTGACGTTGCCGTTAATTTTTTGCAACGTTTTTTGCCCATTGTCTTTGCTTATATTCTTACTTTTTGCAACATATTTTGACCGTTGCCGTAGGTCATTTTACAATTTTTTTAAAAATTGTTTTCATTTTTTTATTTATACATTTAAATCAACCACAAAACATGATAGAAAATAACAATATCAAATGTAAAAATATCCGTACAAAATCCAAATCCAAAATTCTAAAGCACCTAAAAATCCAAAACATTAGAATAATGAAATATTATTTCAACTTCTATAATTATTACTATATTTTGGAGTACTGATCTCCATCATTGGAAATGATCCATCTCTTTTAGCCCCTGTTTGACATCCATTTTGGAGAAAAAATAAATTATGTAATAGTGATTGATAAAAGAATATGTGGTTAAAAAGTAATGAGAATTTTTGAGTTTATGTGTAGTATTATTTTATCAATAGAATGTGTGGTTAAAATGAAAAATGAGAAAAAAAATGAGAATGAGAATGAGAAAAAAAATGGATGTCAAACAGGGGCTTAATATATCCTCAAAAAATTTTGACCTATCATCAACAGGCTTCAATGCTTCTTCTGTTTCCTTTCTCACAGTCCCTTTGTCTTTGCTACCAGTCTTCATTGATTTCAGCACCTATACAATGGCAGATAATACAAAATGACAGATTATAAAAAATTGTTGGGTTAATAATTATGATTCTCAGTACCCAAAATGGAAGATTATCGACTTGTGAGGAAAATATCAAAAACTTACCAGTAGAAGATAAAAAATGATAGATGAGCACTCTTTATTTTACATTGCAATAAAATTGGAAAATATATTTTTAAGCCACAGTTCTCCTCTCTCATAATGCTCATGGTCCCAAGAAAAAAATGCAAAAACTAGGAGAGAATATAAAAAAAAAAAAAAAAAACGTAACCAGTAAAAAAAATGCAGGTTTCTTCTCCCTGGATTCCCTGGGAGAGAAATGGTGGTGGATGGGGGTGTTGGGTGGTGGTAATTGAAGCGGTAGGTAGAGAATCAAAATTTTATCAGTGGACTTCCATTGAAGTTCTAAAAAAATTTTAAGCTACACAAATTCAGTCATAGAAGTTGGAGGAAATACAGAATTTTATACCTTTAATAAACACCAAGTTATCTCAGTAGAAAACAATTAAACCAAGGCCACACTCCCGATACAAGAAGGATTCTTTTCTTTCAGTTTTAGTGATTCACCTTCACCCATCTTGCAGTGTATTTTATCTGCAAATATATCACAGAATGCAACAGCTGATGCTCATAGGGAAAATAAGCATGAGAAAAGGAGACTTTTGATCCACCAACTTCCATGGATATGCCTAACCACATTGGTCTTGAAATTATATCTAGCACTTGTGCAACAATCTGGTTCAGAAGCTCTAGCACAAAAGCCATGCCCCTGTTATGTCAAGCCAACCCTATCAATTAAGTGAAACAAGGCCACTAAATAGAAAAGTTGCATCTAATGAAACCATAATCCTCTATAAAATGAACAGCACACTTTCAGATTCTGACTTCTGTAGTAAATATCCGATGCATTTCTCTAATAAAACCTTAATCTTCAACTTGGAACCCATCCAAATTAAAGTGAAAGTAAGCAATATTCATTGAATAACAAACAAAATGCATAAATTGAAACTAAGAACTTGCGTTACAAGAATGAAACATACCAAAAAATTGGACCCATGAAAACAATTCCGTTACAATCAGAAGAAGTTATTATAACTTCTTGGATCCTCCAAAAGCAAAGTGGTAGTATAGTGAACTACCACTTTTTTATACCGAGCAAGATGTTTATGATACTCTCCAAGCTCATTCTCCAATTTTTCAATAAATTGACTCGTGTTCGAGGGACTGCTCATACCTATATTTTTCCAGAGCCTGCAATCAATAATCAAATTTATAAAATCATATTGCGAAACTCTTGATTGTGGAATATATAGTCCAGATACATTATGACCATCGAATACCACCCAGATTTTATCTTGCTCTATGCATATCGATCTTGAGCAATTAAACACAAAAAATAATGAAAAACAATTAGAGTTGCTCAGCTAAACTAAAATCAGATATCCTATATTTTATAACTCGACAGTCGGGAACTCAATTTAGGCCATTCAAGACACTGTGACAGGAGTCAAGCTGCAATGCTAAATCGACACCTACAAGTAAACAAATTGAGTCAACATACAACTGCTGAAGAAAAAGTCAATTACCTTGGCTTTTGATAGGGTATCTGGAGGTAACATAACATCTGGTCGAACATAATTATTTCCTCTGGATCCAAAGAAACCACCATTAAACCACTCTGGATCCAAATGCACCAACATGTTCTCACAGCAAAGAACACAATAAACACTCTCAGTAAAAAGGGTTATTATCAAACACATAGTGAAGAAAACAGGATTTTAAAGGTACTCCATATTCGTTAGAGAGAGACGAGGAGAAATAGGAATAGAAAATAAGGAAATATACTTACTCTAGCACTCGAGTGTGGGCGTTCGATGACTAGCAATCGGAAAATGAAGATCGCTGTTGACGATTTGAGAGAAAATGACGGGAGACTAGGGCTTGTAGTTGGCTGTTGCGATGGGAGTGAAGAAGAGAAGACGAGAGAGGAGAGATGCGTGAAATATCTGTTGGACCGCGGGGGTGGAAAATTGGTGGAAAAAAATGATTTCTAGAAAAACTAATTGCCTAGAAATTATTTGCAGGGAATTGTTAATTAAGTGTGTTTGATTAGTATAATTTTTTACCAGGAAAATTTTAAAATTTTCTATTCGTTTTGCTTTGTTTTACATGAAAATTGTCCATTAAAATGATTTTTTTTCCACAATTGGTTATAAAATTTGTTTCCATTTCCAAAAAGTAAAAAAAAAAAAAAACGAAAAAAAAATTGTTTCCTAAAAAATTTTTTTTTTAATCAAAATTTAGTGTTTGTTTGACTTTGTTTTACATGAAAATTGTCCATTAAAGTAAAATTTTTTTTTTTTTTACAATTGATTATGACATTTGTTTCCATTACCAAAAAAAAAAAAAAAAAAATCAGCAGCCTCCTGGAAATTTCTTTCCCACCAAGAAGGTAGGAACAAATTTTCATGGAAAACCCGAAAAATAGGCGCTTGGGGGGTGGTGAGTCCGTGAAAAATTTTGCCTATCAAACAGTCAAAAAAGTAGAAAATGGAAAATTCTGCCAATCAAACGGGGCCTAAGGTTTGGGTTACTTTGGGTTTCTATCATTTGAATCCATATATAATTTTATTTGGGAAAAAATGCAACTTTTTGCAAGACTTCACGACCGTTGTAAAAAGTAAAAATATTTGAATGCTTTCGCAATGTTTATAGAACGTTGCGAAAAATGGAACTTTTCGCAACACTCAATAAACGTTGCAAAAGAATACTTTTCGCAACATTCAATGAACGTTGTGTTGCAAATAGTAAAATCTTTTAAATTTTTTCGCAACTTTTATTGAACGTTGCGAAAATGAAACTTTTCGCAAGGTTCAATAAACGTTGCAAATAGTGAACTTTTTGCAACAGTCGGTGAACGTTGCAAAATGTTATATATTACGAGTTTCAGCAACGTTTAATAAACGTTGCAAAAAATAAAACTTTCGCAACATTCAATAAACGTTGCGAAAGGTGACATTTGCAACATCCATTTAAAAAATGTTACCAAAACTTAATTATGTTAACCAATGGCAACATTCGCTTATTATAATATTGCGGTAGACCCCTTTAGCAACACTTAACTACCGAATGTTGCCTTTTATGTGTTGCAAATGACCATTTTTGGTGTAGTGCTTCAAAGTGCGAGAATCTTGCATTTTACAACAACATGGACCCTAAAAGCACAAAGTTGGGTCCAAGAGGCACCAAATGTGCCTTTGTTGGATATGTTAGTAATAGCAAAGCATATAGACTGCTAAATTTAGAGACCAATGTGATAATTGAATCAAATGACTCGGAGTTCTTTGAGAATTCACTACTTCGGATAACGGATTAAGGGAAACTCATAAAGAGATTCCTAACTTAAGTGGAACACAAGATGAAACATTTCTTAATGATATTGATGAATCTAGTAAACCTCAAAAAGGTAAAAGACATTAGGATCGGGTGAAAGTTACTCTCAACTTATTTCACTGTACTTAGTAGGTGAAAATGAGAAAAATGTTTTAAGGACAATACATTTTGTTCTATAAGTGGAAATCGATCCTAAAACCTATAAAGAAGCTATGACTTCTTGTGATAGTATCTTTTGAAAAGGTACAAATGAAGATGAAATTGATTCAATTATGTCAAACAATACGTGAAAACTTGTCAATTTACCATCAGGGTCTAAACGAGTGTTTAGGAAAAAATATAATGTAGATGGTTTTTATAATACATTTAAAGCAGATTAGTAGTTGAAGGTTATCAACAAAGGGAGGGAATAGATTATTTTGATATCTATACACTGGTAGCTAGAATAACATTAATTAGGATATTATTTGCATTAGCATCCATTTATAACTTGCATGTTTATCAAATGGATGTTAAGACGACATTCTTAAATGGGAATCTCGACAAGAAGGTATATATGAAACAACCTGAAATGTTTGTTCAACCCAAAATAAACATAAGGTGTGCAAGTTAGTAAAATCATGACATGGTTTAAAACAAGCACCAAAGAAACGGCATGAGAAATTTAAATTAGCAATTATTTTATTTGGATTCATATATAATAGTGTAGATAAATATGTAGTATTTATTTGCTTGTAAGTTGATGACATGTTGATATTAAGTATTCACGCGGATGGAATAAATAAAAAAAGATGTTTCTATCATCTACATTCACGATGAATGATTTTGGACAAGTGGATATCATATTAGGTATCAAAGTTACAAAAACTAGTAGAGGTTGTTATTTGAGTCAATCACATTATATGGAGAATGTGATAAATAAGTTCAAACACTTTGACGTAAAAGATTTTAGTACCCTTCTTGATTCAAGTTCTAAACATATAAAGAATGATGGAAGAGTTATTACTCAACTTGAGCATTCAAGTGCCATATGGAGTATTATGCACGCAGACAAGACCAGACATAGCATTTACAATTAGTAAACTTAGTAGGTTTCAAGTAATCCGAACAAGGGGCATTGGAAAGCCATTGGGAGAGTTGTTGGTTACTTCAAGAAAATAACAAACTTATGTCTACAATATTCCAAATTTTAGATTATATTAGAAGGATTTACTGATACTAGTTGGATATCTAGCACGGTCAAAGTAAATCTACTTCGAGTTGAGTGCTTACTCTTGGAGAAGGTGCAGTTTCTTAAAAATCTAAGAAACGAACATGCATAACACATTCAACCATGGAATCCGAATTCATGGCGTTAGTCGACACTGGGAAAGAAGTTGAGTGGCTTAAGGATCTTCTATATGAGATACCTTTGAGACTGAAGAATACATCTTTGATATCTATCATGTGTAATAGTCATACCATATTAGGAACAACATACAATGAGATATACAATGGGAAGTCTAGACATATGAGTCTTAAGACATGACTATGTAAAGAAATTAATCAAGAGTGGAATAATTTCTCTAAACTACGTGAAGTCAAATGAAAGTCTAGTAGATCCATTAATTAAACCTTTTAATAGAGATTTAGTAATATCTACTTCGAGTGGGATGGGGTTGAAACTCTCAAATTAAAAAGATCCACTAATGACATTAACTCTACTCTAACTGTCATTACTATAACAATAATCCACGGGGTTCAAAGGGTGACAACAAGTGGATAGCTTTGCAAAAATTCTATCCTGATTATATAATACTAGTTGTTACTTAAAACAGGGTTGAGTTTTAAGCTTTTAATGAAGTTTAGTACTAAGTAGAAGTATCTCTTAAAGTAAAACGCTAGTGTTTAAGTGTTTTCTTCTTCAAGGTTTGATTCAATCCTACAAACCATTTGTTAGGGTCCATTTAAGCACCAATTAAATCTTAGAGTGGATAAATATCGTTTGAGGATAACGATCACGTGTTTTAGCTTTTCTACCAAATTTTGGTGTCTTGATCCTTTCTTTTGTTTTCTTTGGATAATATTCCAATAGTACCTATTTCTTATTTCCATTGGTCTACATTATGATTATGGGAATCAGATATGTATGAATATCAAAATATATGAAGGACTTTCAAATATTTTCAGAACTATCAAAAAATTGATGACTCACTTTTTGTCCATTGCAATACGTACAGTAAAAGAAATTCAAAGCTTGAAAGTCTCTCCTTGGTAGCCAGCCTTAAGGGAAAAAAGTATTTTCATATAAAACACTTAATAAAGTTCATAAAGTACAAAGATAAAAATTCTGGGACAAACAAACCGAGAAAAACATATTAAAATAAGAAGTTTTGCTAGACGATCTAGTTCTTTTTGTTAAGAAATTGAGAAATTTTTGTAACAATTGACGATTTCAAAAGAAAGATGAAAAAGGCAAAGAGAAAAGTAAAAAGATCATTTATTATGATTGTGACAAATTCAGTCACAAGAGAATTGAGTGTACGAACAAGAAAATATTCATAAAAAAGAAAGCACTCTAAACAATATGGGACGAATGTGACGATAAAGATCGTACTGAAATTGAAAGTCAAGATGAAGTTGCCTACATGTGCTTCATGGCGATCCTATAAGGTAAAGTCTATTGAAAAATGTTCGTACGATGATTTATTGATGAGATACTTGAAAAATATGAAAAAATTACTTTAAATCATTCAATTCTAAATATAAACACTCTTTATTGAAAAATGAGAAAGATCTTAAAAAAGAAAATATCGATTACAATTCTTTGATTAAAGAGACCTTCTCTTTAAAAAAGAAAGTTGAAGATCTGATTAAGATTATTTACAAGTTCACTCAAGGCAAAAATAAATAAATTTGACTTAATGTTTGGTGAAAAAAATGTATTTTCGATAAAGGAGGAATTAGATATAAATATTTCATAAAACAAAAGTTTCTCTAAAATTTATTTGTTAAATCATCTAATTCCTCTCTTCCAAAAACTACATACAGTTTTTGTAATAAAAATAGACATGTTTTTAATTGTCTAACCAGAAATAGGCTACACCTTGAAAGCAAAAATAAGTGAATTCAAGATTCCACTAGAAATAACTATAGGAACCTAAAGTTGTATGGATAACAAAAATCAAAAATTGAATTATTTTTATAGGTACCAAAGAAAATAAAGAGTAAATAGTTCTTGGATAGTGGATACTTAAAACACTTGACTGGAGATCAATCTCTATTGTCAAATCATTGGAATTTTAAATATTGGTAATCACTCATCTCCTTCTATTGAAAATATTTTATTAGTAGATAACCCCAAACATAACTTACTTAGTATTAGTCAATTATGTGATAAAAACTATCATATTTAATCTAATTCTTCCAAATACCTTATTGAGGATGCTACATCAAAAGATGCGGTCTTTATAGGAAGTCAAAATAAAGATGTTTATATCATAAACATTGAATTCGAGAGTGATAAAAAATGTTTATCATGTTTGAAAATTGATACTTGGTTATGACATAGAAGATTAGGTCATGTTAGCTAGACCTACATTCAAAAATTTCCAAAAATTGCTTTAAAAGATCGTGATAAGTGCGTTTTCACACTTATTTTGATCATGAAATATGGACAATTGCTAATTAATATATTGAAATATAGTTTAATTCTATATAATTTATGTTTTGTAGGACAACATTGATGAACGTGAAGGAAATCAGGACAAACAAATGGAAAAAGGACTAAAATCAAAGTTCAGGGACCAAGATATAAATAAGCAAAAGATAACCCGAAAGTGGAATTGAAGATGTGGAGATGCAGAGATCAAATTTAGCTAAGAAATGAAGCTTTGTAAAAAGGAGAAGTGGAAAAAGAGGACGAGAAATGCAAAATAGAGTTCGAGGACCAAAACACAGAGCTGTGGAAGTTTGCCAATACTATGGGGTCGCATAGCACAAGAAACAATGCGGTCGCATAGGTTAATTTAGGGTATTCCAAGGCCACTTTGAGCTTACTATGCGGTCGCATAGTTGATTTTTGACGCGAGAATTTTGGTTTCCTTATTCGAGTAAAATATATACGGAAACAAATCTTGGGATGCGTATTTAAACTCTAGGGTCGTAATAAGTGCATTTTTACATACTTATTTTAATGTCAAAACATGAGTAATTGTTAATTAATATATTGGAATATAGCTTAATTTTATGCAATTCATATTTTGCAGGACAAAGTGATGAATGTAGCGAAATTAAGGAGAAACAAGTGAAAAATGGCCAAATTGGGAAAAAGAAAGTTCAGGGACTAAAGGATAAATAATCTAAACTTGTTTCTAACCTTGGATGAAGATTCGAGAGTGCTATAGGTCAATTGGATGAAAGAAGGAGTCAAAGGGATGAAACATAGCTAAAACATTATCATATATCAACTTTCAAGCTGAAAAGTTTTGCACCGGTTTTCAGCCTCATATTGAGACCAGTTTTTGACATGGAAAATGATCAAATTTGAAGATGGAATCTGAAGAAAAGTTGTAACCCTTTGAGTTATCTTTCCAATAAATCTTGAATCACCTCAATTGGACATTGGGAGAGAATGTTATGATGAAAATCTGAAAATTGTCCGGTGGAAAAATTTTAAACCTATGCGGCCACATAGGGTTATTTCTAAGCGGTCACATCTTTCCTTTAAGAAATTTTCAGTGGCCAATTTCAGCCTTCTATGCGACCACAACACTTATACCTATGTGGTTGCATAGGGTATTTTCAAAGCAAAAATTCTAGTTTCCGAATTTAAGTCAACCACTTATGGTAACTTATTTTGGCACGATTTCTCAACCCTAAAACACCCTAGAACGGCCCAGAACGCCTAATTCATCATTCTACACCATTCTTTCATTGATTTTGGCTCAAGAAACCCATGAAAAACTAAACCATTGGTGAAGCTAGGGAGGAACTCCTTCGAAATTTGTGATTTCACATCTATTATTCACGTATTTTGGTATTTTCTTGTTGAAAAACTCTAAAATTTATAATTTCTTTTTCTGAATTTGTAATGAGATTTATTTAACTTTTATTAAATTAATCATAGATTCAGTCAAACTTTTCTATCGACGAATTGAAATATTTGTTGAATTATCTAATGAATGTTATTGGTGGATTGTTTACTACTTTATGTTTGATGTATAAAGTAGCTTTTCTGATCTTATTCCAATACATAAATGTGTAATTGTGTTGTAGGGAAACTGGATTCTAGAGTTACAATTGAAATTAAGTTGATTTAATGGTTTGTTTTCCTCATCATGAATTGATTTTGAGATTTACTTAGTTTTTATTAAATTGGTCATAGAATTAGTCATGCTCTTTCTATGGATTGATTGAAATAATTACTTAGGTTTTAATCTCACTTATTTAAATTTATTGGTGTGATTCTCTACTACTTTATGCTTTAGTATATAGTCGATTTTGAATCTGATTTCGATAAACCAAGTGTGAACATTGCAATAGGAAGATTAACCATTATAATCACAATAGAATTAAATTGGGTTTAAAGGACATATTTTTCGATTAGAGTGCCGGTATAAAAGCCTCTAATTGTGTTATAAAACTGGAATAATTGATGTGATTGATCCGATCCAATTGAGAGAATCCCGACGCTTTACCATCTCATTCATTGACTTTAATTTCCATATTCTCAAAATTGATCTCGATTCCGTGATAAACAAATCTATTTCTTATCATCTGTGAGAACACACATCCTTTTTTATCCTTTAAATATTTTTCCATCTCCCTGTGGATACGACACCTCCCAAAGCTGCACTACAACTACCGGGTTATTCTTTGGGCGTAATCAGGTCGTCCAGAACGTAGAAGAATAGATACATAAGGGTTTTGAGAGGAGAAAAAGAGCAATAACGCGAAGAACAACACCACAATGCGAAGATTAATCTTAAGAATTCAATTGGTGATGTCGTTCATTCATTATTTTTCTGATTTTCTTCTTTCCGTCATGTTGTGCTAGGTTAATTATGTACTAGGGAATATTGACCTATATAATATGATTTTATCTTTTAGTTTTACATTCTTGACACTAAAAATGCGTTTTGGATATTTGAATGGTTTATATGATCTTATTTTCTCCATAATTATTGGGCAAGTAATTATGTGAGTGTGGTGACTTATTTCATACATTTGAAAGAAGGTAAATATGTTTGACGTGGTATAAATAATCATATGATCCGATAGAGGATAGAAATATACCGCTATACCTTATTTGAATCTTTAAGTATTCATAAAAAACCATGCATTCTTGCATCCATCATAGAGATATAGTCGCGTCACGTATAAGAATAGGTTTGACTTTACTCGAGAAAAATTGTTAAATAATTTAGGAGCATTGATTCGTCAATATTTCAATCGTGTGTCAAAGTGTAAAACTAGGTTTGAAAAGAATTATTACATAAGGATTTGTGATCCTAGTACATTCATCATAAATTAAAACACTCCAATTTACATTTAACGCCGTTAACATTTAACTTAGTTAAATCATTTATAATTGCATATTTGGTATTATTTTAGTTATAACGTCATCACAACAAACACGTCAATTTATTCTAGTTCTGGTTAAGGTCAAGGTAATAGGAATTGAACTAAGCAATCTTTATGGAACGATACTCAGACTCAAAGAGTCCACTTTATTACTTGTTAACGAACCGCAGACTTGCAATAATTTTAATTTGAAATACATTTTCGCATAACATATTGCCAATTTGAAAAAGATAAAATTTGAACCAAAAATTGCTTTAAAGGATTGCCAACTTGAAATTTGTAAAAGATAAAATTTACGATATTTGTCAATTTGGAAAATAGGTAAAGAGTAGTTTGAAGCAATATTCTTTAACTACAAAACCTTTACTACTCTTCCACATGGATCTTTTTGGACAATTTAGAACCACTTTTTTGAGTGGTAAACATTATGCATTCGTCATTATTGATGACTTTTCTAGATTACTTGGGGTCTTATTGTTAAACTTAAAGGATGAAGCCTGGAATGTATTTAAATACTTTTTCAAAAAAATTTCAAAAGGGTTCAAGATGAAAAGGGATATACTGTTACAACTATTAAAAGTGATCATG
This sequence comes from Fraxinus americana, assembly GCA_035079005.1. Taxonomy (NCBI): domain Eukaryota; kingdom Viridiplantae; phylum Streptophyta; class Magnoliopsida; order Lamiales; family Oleaceae; genus Fraxinus; species Fraxinus americana. The sequence goes on along the minus strand of CM068708.1, from coordinate 28,795,707 downwards.
GTGAAGAATTTGACAACATCACATTTGATAGTTTTGCAATGAAAATGGATATGAACATAATTTTTTGACTTCTAGAACCTCAACAAAATGGTGTAGTAGAAATGAAGAATCCTACACGGTAAGAAACGGCGTCTATTGCTAAATGAAAATAGTGTACCAGAATATTTTTGAGTCGAAGCCATTAATACCGCTTGCTATATTATTAATAGAGTTTTAATTAGTAAAAAGAAAATAAAAACTCCTTATGAGCTTTGTTAATATAAAGTTCCCAATATAAGTTATTTCAAAGTATTTGGTTACAAATATTTTATTTTAAACACAAGAATCAATGAATGCAACTTTTGATGAAACCAATCCTCTTGATAAAGAGGATTGGTCAACATGAAGAAAAAACAAATGTTCAACAAGGTGAAATAGAGTCTCTCGAAGTACAAAATGATCCAACTCTACTTGAGCAATATAGGGTTTTCCCGTCTCATCCAAAGATAACTTCTTATTGTTGATCCATCCAAAGGTATAAGTACTAGAGTCTCTACTAGAAATCATCTCTGTAATTGTGTATTTATTTCTCGAATTGAACCAAAGAATTTTAAAGAAGCCAAGTTCGATGAATTTCAGATTCTGGGTATCCAAGAAAAACTAAAACAATTTGAAAGAAATTTGTTTGAGATTTAGTCGCTAGAACAAATGATCAAACCGCTATTGGTACGAAATAAGTCTTTAGAAATAAATGAGATGAAAATAGAATGATTGTGCGAGACAAAACTAGATTAGTGGTCTAAGGTTACAAATAAGAATAATACATCGATTTTGAGGAAACATTTTTACCGGTTGTTAGATTAGAATCAATTCGCATGCTTATTGCTTTTGTTTACCGTAAAGGATTTAGTCTTTATCAAATGTATGTTAAAAGTACATTTCAAAATGGTTTTATTCAAGAAGAAGTTTTTGTAGAGCAATCATATAATTTTAAAGATTATAAGTATCTAGATTATGTTTTCAAATTTAGAAAAGCTCTTTATGTTTCAAAGCAAGTTCTTAGAGTTTGGTATGAAAGATTGAGCAAATTTCTACAAATGATTTTTTTAAATGGGTAAAGCGTATATTGCTTTCTTTATCAAAACCAAAAGGATGATATAATTGCTGTTCAAATTTATATTGATGATATTATTTTTGGTGCAACTAATGTCTCCATTTGTGAAAGATTTTCTAAATGTAGGAGCAAAGAGTAGAGATGGCAATTCTCCCTGCCCTGCCCCATCCCCGCGGGGCCCCACCCCGAATGGGTTGGCGGGGCGGAGATGCCCCACCCCGAACCCGCCCCATGAAGAATTAAAAAAAAAAATTTGTTTTTGACATTGTTTGTTTTGGATTTTTTTGTTTCGAGTGCTTGCTTTAAATATTAATGTAGTTAGTTTGAACATTATTTATTTTGAATTTTAAAATTTTGATTTGTATTTTAGTTGGAAATTAAAAAAAAAAAACTAACAAACGGGGCAGACTCGCTCCTCGCCCCGCACCGCCCCGCCTCGCCTCGCCTCGCCTCGCCCCGTCTAAGGCGAGGCAGGGTGCGGGGCTGGACGGGGGAGTGGCGTGGCTGGATGGGGTGGGGGTGCCTTACCCCGTTACCATCACTACCAAAGAGTTTGAAATGAGCATTAGAGGAGAACTCAAATTGTTCCTTGGACTCCAAATTAAACAAATTAACAATGGAATATTCAGTAGTCAAAACAAATACATATTGGGCTTTCTTTAGAGGTATGAAACAAAAGAATTGAAACAAATGAACACTTAAATTAGCTTATCCATCAAATTGAACAAATTTGATCAAAGTATTTTCATTGATAATACAAAATATCGAAGTATGATTGGATCACTTCTTTACTTAACTGCAAGTAGACCTGATATTATGTTTAAGTGCTAGATTTTAGTCTAATCCTAAAGAATCACATCTTAGTGCTGTAAAACAAATCTTTTTATATCTTAGTGGCACTAGAATATTAGGTCTTTTAGTATTCAAAGGGGTGTGCATTGACTTACTTAGCTATTCGGATGTCGATTGAGCTGATTACACAATTGATAGTAAGAGCACTAGCGAAACATGTCATTTTCTAGGCTTTACACTTGTATCATCATTTAGTAAGAAACAATATTCTGTTACATTAACTACCGTCGTAATTGAATGTATCTCGACCGCGAATTGTTGTGCTCAAGTTTTATGGATGAAACAAATGGTTAATGATTATCACTTATCATTCGATTATGTACCTATCATGTGTAATGATACGAATGCCATAAACTTATTAAAAAAATCCATCTTCTACTCTCGAACTGAGCACATTGAAATTAGACGCCACTTTTTGAGAAATCATGCAAAATGGGGGATATTTCATTGAATTTGTTAGTACGAAAAACCAATTGGCCTGATATTCTCACTAAATCTCTAACACTTGATAGATTTTTATTTATCTGAAGGGATTTGTGTATTATCGATGAATTTGAAGTATGTGACTAAATCGCATGTGTTTAATCGTTCATATAATTTTTGATTTTATGCTCATCATTTACTATTCCATCATAAAAATCATACTTTTGTATTGAAAGAAGCGGACAAGGTGGTAGACGTCCGGACTGTCGTGTTGGGATTGACAGAAAGGAACATCGAACGAGTAGTAGACGTCTGGGTGAATTGTCTTATAAAATTAGAAGGAGACACCAGATGACTGGCGGACATCCGGATGACAACGTTTGGATTGGCATAAAGTTTTGGACGTTCGAGTTCTAAAGGTAGATGTCTAGTATATTGAGATTTTAGATTTTAAAAAGGCGATTCAAAACACATTTCTTCATCTCTTTCTCTTACATTTATCTCCTTATCTAATGTAAAGCCACTCCAAATCTCTCATTTTTCATCTTCAATCCTCAAAATACTCTCTCAAGTTCAAAAATCTATCACTCTCCCACTTCAAATCTATCAAAATCCCTAATTTTCATCCATTAAAACCTCCAAAGTTCTCACTCCTTTTGAAAGATCGAACTCTAGTCCAAAAGTTCATCTCCATGCCTAGGACCTTTGTTGGGTAAAAAACCAAGGAGGACGAAGAGGTTGGAAACTCCTTCATCGAATGAAGAACCCGACGCACCAGAAAATCATTTTGCCGATTTTATTATTGAAGCTCATGTATTTCACATCGAAGAATATTTTTAAAATATGGGTTAGGTATCCGTAGCCACTTTAGAAGAAATACGTATCCGGATCTCATGAACGATTTAAAAAAATGATTTTTAATCCCAATTCGGGTAGAATCTTATGTTTACTTAAAGGTAAAAGTATTACCATCATCGAAACCTTTCTCTGAACTATACTTGAGTTTGCGGAATGTAAAAACCAAAATTTTCAACACAAAGTACACCCTTCTCCTGAAGGATATAATCCTATTTTGGCATGTCGTAAAGTTATGAGCAAGAATTTTGAAAACCCCCATCAAACTTAGTGTAAACCAACTTTCTCTCTCTACCATGTAAAGTTTTGCAAAAATCATTTCCCATGTTATTCTTCCATTAAAGGATCATCGAGATGAATTTAATAACTTCGATGTCTTTATTTTTTATTCCTTTTTGGTTGGACGGAAAATGGATTTTCCGACCATTGCACTTGGACATACGAAAATTTTTCATTCCGCGAGACACATCAAAGCCTTACCTTATGGCATGCTACCCCCCAAATCTTTAAACACTTAGTGCCTGTCTTCTTCGCTTCCTAAGATATTAAGGGAAAAGGTTCTCATTAGAATCCGTGTCTAGGTGGCCGAGTTATCAAGGATCTTATCAGTTGGATCTGTACCTTTGAACGGTGAGATTTTCGTTTCACTCCATCTCATGGACACTATCAACATCCAAATTCTCAAACACATGAAAATTATCAAAGAGCAAGGTCATAAGTGACTCGTACTAAAGCTTTGATCCGGAGTCAGGTCCTTGAACTTTACCTTTCAAAGGAGATGAAGATGAGGTTGGCGATCGTGACGAAGATACACCACTAGTTTCTAGTCCTCCTCATAACATCCCAATATCGGTGCTCCTCCTATCAACCATTTCACATTATCAAAGATCACTAGAATTTGTTGAATGGGCAAATTGATTCACATACCTCCTCCGTTAACGGACTTGTGGGGATACTACACTGAATGCTAGATCAACAAAATGCCGTGTATGCTCGATTCAAAGCACATGTTCCTCCACCGCCTCCTCCAGAGTCTTAGACATTATCTACATTTTATGACTTTGTATTTAGGAACCACTTTTATGTTGGTCTAACTTCATCAAGTCTTTAACTTTCATAAACTCATGGTTTGGTATACTTATACCATGAATGTGATATCCTCTATTTTGTCTTTACGGTGATTGACATCGTGCGTTTACTTAAGGGGGTATTTTATTGTTTCCTATGATTGTGTTTCTTCATAAATGCTATATCCTTGCTACCCATGTATTAGTTCATTTTGCTTATGTCAAAAGAGGGAAAAATATGAGAGATGATATGCTTGAATTGAGAATGCTTGAGTTGAGATAGATGTATGCTTTGAGTTAGATCACCTATATGCTTTGAGTTAAATAATCTCTATGCTTTAAATGAATGGCCATCGGTTTACCGGTTTATGAAAAATAGGGAGAATATATGAAATACATGTTAAATCTAAGATTTATATTCCTTATCAATTGTTTTGATCTTACTTTGTAATCATCTTGTTTGTCGTAATCAAAAATGAAAAAATTGTTGACCTATGGTTGACTTTATCCAGTGGCGGACCCAGCACCCGGCGAGCTCCGGCCGCCGCCCGTGCTGGATCCACTGGGAACTTTTTTTTTTTTTTTTAAGTGACTAAAGGTTTTAGAATATATACCTGGTAACTTGTTTTGTTTTCCAAATTTCTCGTAGCTCAGTTGATTGGAGTCCACATTTAATGAATGGAAAGTCCCGATTTCGACTCCCTCTTCTCACCATTTTATTGTGAAATATTTTAAATTATACAATTTTTACCAAAATGAAATGGGATAAAGGGGAGATTCAAACCCATGACCAACCCTTAGAATATTGACAGCTTAACCATTGTGGAACCCATTGAATTTGATACCAAATTTGCCAGAATGATATATGTTACATTTTAGCGTTTTAATGCAATTATAAAAATTTGAACACGTTCTCTTCCTTTGAATCATACAAAACTTAGCCATAATATTATTAGGTGAATATTGCTACTTTTTACAATAAAATTATATATGTACAGTTTGAACAAAATAATTGTTATATTTAAATTTTAGACCTTATTTGATTCTTTTTTTTCAAAATACGTTTTCCTCTCTTCATTCAACCGCAAATTTTTCAATAATATAATATTAAATCCAAATTCAAAATTTTTCCTTATTTTTAACCACACATTCTCTATCAAATAACTATTCCAAAATGCTTTTTTTTTTTTTTGGCAAAAAATGGACATTAAACAAGCTCTTAATATTTTATTGCACAACGGTCCACGATTCACGATTGCCCGTTCTGACTCGAAATCCTAGGTCCGCCACTAACAATTGAATTTAAGAAATAATCTTCAAAGTATTTGATGTCAAATTAATCAATCATGTAATCAAGACTTTTACATTACAAATCGAACTAACAACTAAGGTCCACGTTGAAGTCAAACACTCAAATCAAATCATTCGAGACAAAAGTTTAAAAGTCAAACGTGAAAGAATGATTATAGACTAGATGCTCTCATTCTTTTGTAAAGATATAAGCTCTAAAAATATGTTTTGTTTGCAAAAAGTCATTTTTATAAACACTCGTATAAAATGTGCTCGATTAAAGGTAAATTTTTCAAATTAATATTTAAATTTAGATCATATTTTACAATATTACTTATCTTGAAAAATAGGTTGAAAATACCTTTCAAAAGCCAACTTTTTTTAAAACACTCAAGTTGAAACGATTGAAAGAAAAATGCGATAAGCGAACGTCCGATTCCACCATACGAGCCTTCGGTTGGTGCAACGGTTGATTTGTTGACCGTTCTAAATTCTGACATATAACGGCTATTTTTGTACGTCCTGATCCTTATCTATTTTCACATAATGTTTTGCTCATTGAACTCTATAAATACATTCACTTTTTGCATTCATTATAAGACTTTTAAGAGCATTAAAGTGTGATATCCTTGAGCAAAACTATTTGAGCTTACATCTTATTTATTTCATCAACTTATTCACTTTGAAAATCTTTGACTAATTGAGTCTACTTTTGTAATCGTCATTTTCATCAAATTTTTCTTATCTCACACTTAAGCTATCATTTATTGCAATTCATTGAAGTGTTAGTCTTTCTTGATACTTAATTCATTTTTATCATTTATTAAAAGAGAAGTTTCAATTGTGAAAGCATTCTTCATATTTGCGGGTCATATTGAGTTCCCTAGTAAGCTCAATAGGTTGGGTCATATTGAAGTTCGGTAAAGCTCAATATTTTGTAAGGATCGGTTTTCTTTATTTGTAAAACACTGAAAGAGTTGTAAGTGTTTGGATTGCACCATAAATCAATCAATATAGTGAAAAGACATTGCTTGTGATGAAATCTTAGTAACGGAGGAAGTAGATTATTGATTTGGATCGAACTTCTACAATTATATCGTTTGCATCCTCTCTTTCCCTTTTACTTATCGTTTTTGTATTTGCCCATGTCATTTGATTAATCTATTGGTGCTTAACTTGTTTGTATTTAGATTAATTTTTCGAAAATGTTTTAAAAGCAATTCACTCCTTGATTAGTTGTTCTTGGGCTATCACAAAATAATGTAGGTAAACAAAAATAAAAATGCAATTAAGGGAAGAAACTCGAGGCCAATCCTGAGTATACTGTAAACAAGTTTACGTAGAAATTTCATGGCGATTATTTTGGGTGAAGAAGCTTCAGATGATGAATGAAAGACTCATTTAACAGCAGATGGGAATCCCCGTGTAAAATGATGGCTTGTATTTGATATTGATTATTGTAATTGTTTCCTAATAAACAAATCTTACTTCTAGAGAATCTAGAGAATACACCCACATTGACAAATCTAGGGGCAGGGAAAAGAAAAACAAAGGCCTCACAGCACACTCCATTTATTGCATAAAAAGTGAGTAAACCCTATAGAATCTAAAACTAAGTGGTTGAAACTTCCAAATGTTCCATACCCATCCAACTTTTCAGAAGATCAATTAGTTTAAGCTCCATAAGCAGAAGATTTACAAAATCATAGACAAAATCAGCCTTCGATCTTTTGATGGAAAGAACTTTTCAAAGGAAATTCTAAATATTACCTGTATCAAAAGAGAGTGCTGCACCTGCACGGTGAGCTTTGTATCCTCTGCATGATCCTTATTCATGTGGGACTGAAGAAAAGAAAAGGAAAGTCAGTGGAATCTAGAAATGGTAGAGACAAAGGAAAAACAACCAAGAAAGTGCATTTCGTAGCAAGGACGTACAGTTATAGACTTTGAAAACTGAAATATGGTATCCACTTTGGCTTTTCTATACTCCTCCTCGCTGAATTCTGCAAATATTTGAAAGGCAAAGTAGCAAAGAAATATTTTAAATGGCGCGAAAACTATCTTACATACAGGGCATGTAACGCCCCGAGTTCCGTGAACCCGAAGTGTCACGTCATCCTCATTTGTCTTCAATTAAAATTAAAGATTTGGGGAAATAACTAAATTTTAAAGATCACATTCATAATTGTGAACCTCATCGACAACAAAAACTCATTTGATTTACTTAGGATAATTGATTAAGTTTTAAATCTCAAGTTTGAAATAACTAAAATGACAAGATAAATTAAAAATGTTCATAATGAGTAAATTTCAAAAGTAAATAACTTCATCCATTAAATCGTGCCACCATTGCCCATCAAACCCGGCCCTCACCAAAATCTGCAATTTTCGTTAAAATAATGGAATGAGTATTTCGAATAAATACTCAGTAAACTCATCGCCAATAATTAATTTACAGAATAATTGAACACATAAATTATGCAATTTATACAGTGACATCATCATCCTCAAGCTCTTTTTTTTTAAAAATCATAGACTCTTTTGAAATCATATGGTGTAGGTAGTCCCGTCTTATGCATTTAAGCACATAAGTTATAACATCATCTTATCTCATAAGAGATAGTCTCGTCTATTCTCATGCACTAAAGCATATAAGTCATGACAGCATAACAACATCATTTATCTCATAAGAAATATTCTTGTCTTATGCATTAAAGCATATGAATCATATAAAGTCACATAATACATGCCATTATAATTTAAACTAATTAATGGGGCGAGTCTACCTCAAATTATCTCGAGTCACGTAAAAAGTGGAGCGGGTAGTAACTGCAATCCCTTAATCGTTTGTACGTTTCGTCTAACCAAAATAGAAAATAAGCATTGAATTAGTATCCCGAAATTTTAAAGATTTAAAATGATAAAATAAAAATTAGGGACTTAAATAGAGATTTATTAAAACTGAAATTTGAAAAGTTTAATGACTGAAAATATATTTTTTGAAATAAATGGACTGACTTTGGGGAAATAAGGACTCTATGGGCTGATTTATTAATAATCCAAATTTTTGGGACCGAAATAAACAATTTTTAAAACTTGGAGCTTAAGGGATAATTTCCAAAAAAATCAAAATGAACAAATATGTTTCACTCCCTCTCTCTCTCTTATATGGTTCAAAGAGGAGGGAGCAGCAACGGGGAAGGGGCTCTGCCCCTTCCTCAGATTTTCGCCATCGGCCAAGCGGTCGGTTTCAGCGCCACCGTCGCGTGGTGGCATCGGTGAGTGTGTGGAGGTAGCGTAGGTTCTTTGGTGTGCGATTCGAAACCAATAGAGGCTTGGAGGTTCGAGTTCTTGGGCTTTCCGATGGTAATCAGGCTGGAAATGGGTCGGGGAATAAGGTAAGCTTATGGGTCAGGTTATTTCTTCGTTTTGGTGGCTGATTTGGTATTGTTTTGGGGTGAAGTGGTGGTTGTCGATTGGGTGGTGTGTGTCCATTCGTGAGGGGTTGTAGGTGGTGGTAAGTGGAGATGTTGGAGTGGACGTGGTGGCTCGTTTGGTTGGGCTACGAGATGAATTTCAACTTGTGTGTGTGTGTGTGTGCGCAATTTGGTGATGGTGGAAACCCGATTGCAGCTTGTTGCAATCGGTGATGGTGGTTGGGTTTCAGCTTGTTGATGCTAGAAATTGATGTTCTAGCATCAAACATGAATTTCCAATTTCAGTTGGGATATTGTTGATGCTAGAAATTAATGTTCTAGCATCAAACGTGAATTTCCAAATTGAAGGAGAGGAATGTTCTCTTACCAAATTTGGTTGGCTGCGTGAGGTGAGGAGGGGAGAGAATGAGGGTTATATTAATAGTAAATTTTTAGGGCACAAAATTCTAGGAATTAAGTGGGCCAAGAATTTGGGCTACAAGAATTTTTCTAATTGGATTTAAGTGGATTGGAATAAAATAGTCAAGACTTGGACTAACAGAATTTTGGACTCTAGATAATAAAATATTGTATTTAAAACTATTGAAATTTGGATTTAAGAATGATAAGAAATTTGATACTTTAAAATATTAGAGATTGGACTCGATTGAATGGATTTAAATTTGTTTTACAATGGCTAGACGAAACTCCTTTTATTAAAAATTTGGGGTCAAAACTTAGCGACACGTTTTTCAAGAAAATAACTTTATATCATTTAAAATTCTCGGTCGCTACAGGGCACAAACTTCGTTCCTCTACTAGTGACTACCAAAGTGAGGGAGTGACAGAAAAACACAGGAAATGGAAAAGAAGTGAAGGAAAATGAGTTGATAATAGACAAACCTCCCAACCCCAACAAAGCTGTCGCAACACCTATGACATATTGTACAACTTTGGTTTCAATGGGGAGGAATTGGAAATCACCAATGTCAACTTTCACAAAGTTTTGTCCCATTAATTCAACTAATCAATAATAATACACCAGGCATATAGGACTAAAGCCATGAAACATAGACAAACTTGACAATGAAGAAGTTGAAACTTAACCACATTGGGATGCCTAGCAAAATATGTAGAGCGAATATCATCTCTTTCCATCTCAGAAGTCAAGTTTCGTATCAGCAGGTGTAGAACAGAAGATAGTAGAAGAATGTATTAGAAAGGATATTGAGCATAACTCAACCTAACAAAACTGGTTTGTTAGGGGAGGATTGTCCTCACCTTATTAAGTGGATCATGTAAATATCACCAGCTCACATACAACGTGGATCATGCCAAACAACTGTGAACAAATCCATATTGGGTGCACCCAACATTGCAAAACTGGGCCTGCTATGATACCATATTAGAAAGGATATTGGGCCTAACTCAACCTCACAAAACCGGCTTGTTATGGGAGGATTGCCCTCACCTTATTAAGTGGATCATGTAAATATTACCGGTCAATGTGAGACTCTAATAGAATGCATGAACAGAAGATCAATAGAAGAATGCATGACCACTTTGAACTTGCATTTAGACATCAAGAAAACTGAAAACAAGTGTTGTGAAAAATTTAAGAAAAAGTGATGTGGCATCACCATGTACTATAATAACTAAGTCAGATCTATCCTCAGGATCTTTTGCTACAAACAGTGCGCATTTTGGATTCGCTATTAGGTCCTGCATTACTTAGAAACATTCGAAATTAAAAGATATTGAGGAGAAGTTCATGAAGATCGAATGTTCTTTACATCAATCTTATGCTTGCTTTAAAAAATATATCATAGGAAGAATTGCCTCAAGTAAAAATACATGCTTAAAGATGAGATGTTACATATGCACTGTAGCAAAATTTCTCTGAATTACCATTTTGAAGAAGTACGAAAATTCAAAGCTGTGCATTCCTTAAGTTTGAGAAATCGACAAGGGCAATAGTCGTCTTATAGCAAGGGAAAAGGCAATTAGCAAATGAAACTTCTTAAAAGCAACAATTTCTAGAGCATAATGCAAAATTTTGCATGAACTGCCAAGTTACTGAGAGCTAATACTGGAGGCCCCACCTCATAAGCATCACTAGCGAAATCAACCATGGACCCTGATTGGTAACTCTCGTGCTTCTGCATTTGATTAAAGGAAATGTACAACAATTTATAATTAATCGAACAAATAGTAATAAAGCAAAAATTAGTTTTATTTTTGTGCCAACATGAGTAGCAGAGTATTACTATCATCTCTGAAGCAAATACGAAAAGTAGTGCATATAGTTCCATATCATGTGCGCTTTTTCACAGTCCAGCAATTGCGATAGTCTAAACGAAAATTTACCATACTATAGCAATTGTGTCTATATTCGTCTGTCAAACCTTACGTTACGTTGCATTTTACTCAACTGAATAGCAATTTTTTTCAATCCCTAAAATATTGTATTTGTTCATTATTAAATTGATATATGGAATTGGGCCTCTAAAGTGAAGATGTTGGTATGGAAGCAAACTTTAACCCATGCGTACGCATGGCAGCCACATGAATTTTCAGATTGTATTTTGCTTGTGTCATGCGTAAGCATGGCGTATAACCTTGAGCACGCATGGGCTAAAATACTAGCGCGATTCGGCTGATTTTCAAATTTATTTTTGATGGTTTTTAATGAGAAGTTTTCAAATTTCCGTGAACAGTTGATACTTTTTCGTGGTTCATGGATGGAAAACTATAAATAAGTGATTATTTTTTCCCCTTTTTATACATGAAATCTATAATCAAAAATCACGAGATAATTCCAATTCTCATTCAAATTCAAACTCTTCAAGTTTTTCATCAAGTTTTAGGAAGAACTGCTTGTAATTTAGTGTTTTTTCTTTAAAGGCTTGCCACATCCCCTAAACTATATGTCGAAAATTCAAAAAACAATTTGAGTGGAGGTAAATATCGTTTTTAGGAAAGCGTATTGTATACGTGTTTTAGGCCTCATTTTATTCTTCATATTTGGTTCATGTTTTCCATATTCATATTCTCCTTTTTCATATTTTCCATCGATCTAAAAATGATACTCTACTACTATGGAGACAGAAACAACTTTGACAATTATCAAGTTGATGAACCAAGACTTGGCTCGCTAGAATAGGTCCAATGGAACAAACTTTACCCAGTGGCAAGATAAACTCAAATTCTTGTTGATAGCATTGAAGATTTTTTATGTCCTTGACCCAAATCTTGCACCAATTTCTAAACCATCCACTGATGATTCCGAAGAAGTACGAGCCAAGTGAAAGAAAATACAAGAAAATGATTTAATTTGTCGTGGTTATATTTTGGGTGCTCTATCCGACCTATTGTATGATCTCTACATCAACACTACTTCGGCTAAAGAATTTTGGGATTCATTTGAGAACAAATACAAAGCCGATGAGGAAAGTACCAAGAAATTTTTAATTTCTAAGTATTTTGATTTTAAAATGTTAGGCCATGTTTGATTGCACTTCAATTCCATAGAATATTGAAATTCTATTTTCCTTCTTTTTGCATGTTTGATTATTCAAATTTTTCATGGAATTGGTTTTCCGTTTTTCACCCTCATGCTCGCATTTTCTTGGTTTTTGATGAAAGTGTGGGAAAAAATTTTCTATGCAACTTTTTTTTTAAAAAATTTTTTGGCAATGAAAACAAATTTTATCCCTAATTGTAACAAATTCAATCCCTTTAATGGACAATTTCCATGAAAAATAAAGGCAAACGAACACCAAAAGATTCAAAATTTCAATATTTTCAAGGTGAAAATTATACAAATCAAACACAATTAATTGACAATTCTCAGAAAAAACAAGTTCTAGACAATTCAATTCTTTATAATTCATTTTCTTTCCACCCAAATTCCATCATTGCAATCAAACGAACCCTTAGATAACATTCTTTTGTTGCCTAAAGTATGAAATGCAAGTTATTGATAATAAATTAAAGACAGTGAAGATGGAACTTCCCAAATCCATTTAAGTCGAAGCAATCATTTCGAAAGCCCCCAACTTGAAAAGGTTATAGGAAGAAAATTCTTACCAACCCCCAAGACCTTTCTTTGGAGCATATACAAAAATATCTTCATATCGAGAAAAAATCAAGGACACGAGATAAGAATGAAATTCTTATGATGGAACTTCTAAAGTCAATACCGTGGACAAAACTGATTGTTCCAACAAAAACCAAAAAAAGGGGTTGGTCCTAAAAAGAACAAAGAAGACCAAAGGAATGGCATGGAGCTTGAGCATAATTCGAAATGCTTTATCCTCCAAAGAAGATGTTCTTTGAAGACCCAATGAGGGTGTTAAGGTCGTATTTAGGTCTCTCTCAATCAATTTGTTAAGGATTATTGGTATTATGTTGTGTCTGAAGACTCAATAAGGAAGTTGATGTCCTGGCTAGGTTCTTTCCATTAATTTATTGATAATTATTTGTATTCTGTTATATTATATAGGCTTCTTTCCATAATATTCATTTCGTGTTGTGTTACATTCGAAGACCTTAATGGGGGAGGGGGAGCGCCTTTCTAGGCATCTCTTCGTTAACCCACATGGGGACTGTTAAAAAAATATAGGTCGTGGGTCGCCCATGTGGGATGACCCGACCCACAAGTTATTAAAATTGTTGGAGGAAGTGGTTTGAATTTGAAGTTCAAACATGTAACTCCCTATAACCACCCTTGACTCTCATACAAACTCTAATGATTGTGCATTGGAAAAAGATGACATGAAAAATGAAGGGAAAATTCGTATGGAAATTTACACCAAAATTGGAAAGTCCTTAAAACCATATTTTGGACATGAAATCTCACAAAAATTGACACTTAGATTGTGAATAATAATCCTCTTCCATTGTGATCGAGATTGGGGCCATGGAGAACAAGAAATGCAGATTTTAGAGTTTTGGAATGCAAGGTGATTCAATTATCAAAAGATCTTGGAATTGATCATTTTATGTAAGTTTTTTGACCCGAAATTCATGTTAAAGAATACTGCGAATTCTTACATTGGTATCAGAGCCATAAAAGTTGTTTCCCTTGCATACTATCTTGCTGTAAATGGAATTATTATGTTGAAATAGATATTGCACTTGAATATATTCCTCTTAATGTTGTTTATGTGTCAACACTATACATAGTGGATCTTATCTTGTGTGGATAGTAGATTCAAATGTTAGAAACCCACTTTATATGAGATCAAGAAGTATCTTACTCTATTGTCGAGTCTTTGACTTGATACAAAATATATATATATATATATATATACAAATGATGAAGATGGAATTGAATTTTATATGACTGATACTACAACTTAGTGTTGGAAAGTGTGGAAATTGACCTCCTATTTGATAGTAAGTTAGTATCAAAGATTCCACTAAATTTGATCTCAGTTGTTTTTCTAAAAGTAGTCTATTACTTGAACTTACACGTGGTATTTATGTTCATACTCACAGTGATGATGTTTAATTATGGTTCTAGATATTTGTACAATGGTTTGAGATTTTGAGTTGAGAAAACATTCAAAGCTGTAAAAGTTAAACTTCCATTGAGTAAATACATTCGAATTTCTTGAGAGATAGAGATGAAATTTATATTTTCATTACATTTATAGATGGATTCACGCATTTCAATTGTGCCTCTGATTTTCTTAAGTTGAAAATATTGTATTGATTTAGACTTCTCTGAAGTAGAGTAGAAAATCAGATTATGGTAGTGAAGACTTTGAGAATTGTTTAATAGCTTGAATCTTTATCACAAAATATCGGTGATTTAGGTAATGAAAGAAATTCTTATTTGATTGACCATTTCTTAATCACCAATAATTATATGGTGTATTGGGTAGAATGATGGAATATAACTGAATATGATGAGGTTTGAGAATGCAGTCCAATTTACGTATTTGCTTTTGAAAAGATTGTTGGTTAACTACAACGTATTAGTTAACGGAGTTCTTTCTAAATTAGTACCTTTAGAATTGTATAAGCTTTGGACATGAGGACAACCAAATATGGGTTGTCTTAATTTGTACTCTCATAATCGATTATGTAAGTTCTTGCTAATGAGTTTGGGAACATGAGTCTACTAAGAAAAATATGTATATTTGAAATACACATAACGGTCCAAAAAGGTGCTTAAGTGAGATTTTGAATGGATATTGTGTTACAATATGTGACATTTGACATTCTTTCTTAGTAAGAGAGAGAATTTTGGAGAATATTATTGAAAATGATATTATGTATATTGATGAATCAGTTTTTTGGCTACGTAATTGTTGAATTAAACTTCTGATTCAAATGAGAGTAATTTGTTTTTGAGTGGGATCTATCTATTCGAGTGGAAGCTATCAAAGAACTATCCAATTTCAATGGATCTTGGTTCCGAGTGGGATTTAAAAGCTATTCAATTTCAATGATTCATGGTTTAAAAAACCAGTGGAGAAATTTGAGGAAAGTGATGGAAGTATATATGGAATACATAATTCCAATCTAATTTGAGATGTGGTGAAAGTTCTAATTGGACAATATGTTTATTGAAAACATTCGGGTTTTTAAAAAGTTAGTAAAAGACTAATGAGTTTATAATAGATAAAGCTCGTCTTTTAAGAAAAGGTTATACTCAATATAGTGGTGTCAATGGGCCGAGCCGAGCCGGCTCGGCCCATTGTCTCACGAGCGAGCACGAGCCGAGCTCGTGGCTCGTTGGTAACGAGCCGAGCTTGAGCTCGGCTCGTTACCATTTGGGCGAGCTCGGCTCGTGCCCGAGCTCCCCCAAAGCGAGCGGCTCTGCGAGCCGAGCTTAAGCTCGGCTCGCCAGCTCGCGCATTTTTTTTATTTATTTAAATAACGCTACTAGTACTACAAGTCTATTTTTTTAAAATATATATTTTTCAAAACATTTATCGGGGCTCGTCAAAAGTCAAAACATTTATAATTTTTAAAATAGTAAATATACATTTATTTAAAAAAAAAAAAAGATAAACCCTCCTCCTTTATCCGGGTTTGGGACCGGCTACTTCAATTTTGTGTAGGCGGAGTTAAAATTGTACACGAAAATTTTTTTACGTGTATAATTTTTTTAAAAAATTATAAATGTATGAAAATAAAGTTTTGTAATGAATGTATTGAAATTAAATATCACTTACTTGATTACATGCAATTTCGGCATATTTATGTTGAATTCGATAATTAGCGTCTTCCCAATCCTTCACGCACATTAACGCTTCCAAAATATCTTCTTTTAGTCGATTTCGAATATCAGAGAGAACCCTCTTCCCTGCACTAAAAGCAGACTCCGAAACTACAATGCTAACCGGAAGTGTTAGTAGATCTTTTGCAATTGCAGAAACAATTGGCCATCGACGTTCATTATTTCGCCAGAATTCGATTACATTTTCTGAACTTTTCTTAACTGATTTGTTATTAGGCATAGTATAACGAAAGTAATCAATTAATTCAGATGGCAACGCATTTGGACTACTACTCGAAGTTTGAGTACATGCAGTGGAACACATACTACTACTACTAGAGGAATCATATGCATATGCAGTTGAATCATATCTAATTGAGTCTATGTTTTCTAATAAATTAATTACTTCAGCGTCGTCATCGTTTATATTAGTGGGAGGAGGAGTAGGTACACGAGTAACTTGTGTACCTATTCTTGAAGCATATAATTCATACATCTCAGTTAACGTTTGTTCCAAATTCCTATAAGTAATAGGCATATTAAAAGTTAAAACATTTGAAATTTGGTCAATTATAAATTTAGTACCCCATAAATTATATCGGGGGTTCATGACGCATGATAAAGGAAATAACATAGGTAATTCTTCCCAATATTTTCTAAATTTTAATTCCATAGCATATATAACCGCATGAAAATCAGGGTCATTTTGATATCTATTAAAAGCCCTAACAGTTATATAAAGACGTTCAAGAATCATGCAACTAGTTGGATAATAAACACCAGACAATATATTCGTAGACGTATAAAAACTTTCCAAAAATTTCTTAATTTTAAAAACTGTATTCCAATCAGATTCATTTAAGATATCGTCGTCGTCGTCTCTAATATGCCTACTGTTATAAAATTCAGTGATAAATGGTTCAAAACCTTCACAGGATTTTAATAATAAGTAAGTTGAATTCCACCTATGACCTACGTCAGTAATAAAAGTTTTCGTATTAGAGTTCCCAGCTTGTTCACAAAATTCTTCAAATGCTTGTTTTCTACTAGGTGTAATCGTAATATACATAAGTGCATTCCTAATTCGACTAATTTCGTCCTTCACATGTTTTAAACCGTCTTGTACAATTAAATTAAAAATATGGCACACACATCGAATATGGAATAAATAACCACCAAAATCGGGTTGAAGTACTCTATACAATTTATCGATTACTACTTTATTTACAGAAGCATTGTCAAAAGTAAAAGAACGAATTTTACTCTCGCATTTATATTCTTTAATTATTAACATAATTGCATTAAATATAGTGTTAGCATTATGAGGATACTCGACAATTTTAAAAGCAATAATTTTTTTATGCATAACCCAAAGTGGGTCTATATAGTGTGCAGTTGCAGTTATATAACCTCTCTTATTAATCACTTCCCATAAATCCGAAGTTAAAGATATGACACCCCCATATATTTCTAAATCCCCAATCAATAATTGCTTTACATTAAGAAAATATTCAATTGTATTAGAACGAAGAGTATTTCGACTTACCCCAACATACCTTGGTTGAAGATATTGTTTGACGTAGTTTACGAAATGTTCGTTGTCAACTATTGTTAGTGGCAGCTCCGCCGCGGCAACGAACTTCACCATTCCCTTTCGTGCTTCCTCCTCCGAATACATCCACGTAGAAAGTGGCGTAGTAGTAGCACCGGTTCTACTAGTACCAAACTGTAGTTGCGTTTGTCCACGTTCAAGAAGCCCATGTTTGGCCGCACATGCTTTGTAATGACGGTTGAGGTGAGTGGTTCCAATGCCTTTTTGCCATGCCAGTCGTTGTTGACAGTATTTACATACTGCTTTCGTTTCTGGAAGTCCATCGATCACACGACCAGTGTTAACCAATTTGAAATGGTCCCAACATTTTGCCTGCTTCTTCCCCTTTCTCTTCCCTCTTGCATCGGGAATATTTAGTGCAGGTTCTTCATCTTGTTCCAAATCAATAGGAACACTAGGATCAACATCAACGTCATCCAAATCAATCGGATCGGCTTCACGAACGTCGAAATCGTCAATGTCTTCTGGAATTGGTAGTTGGTTGAGACTGGAAAATTCATTCCCAAATTGATTTTGGGCAGGTGTTTCGCCTTCCATACCGAACAAGTTTTCAACAAATGCACGTGGATCCATTTGTGAATTGTTGAAATAAAATGTAGAAATGTAGAAATGAGAAGTGAATAAAGATTATGTACTAGTGGCTAGTGTATAAAATGAGTTGTAAAATGAAGATAATAATGTAAAAAAATGTAGAAGAGAATTATAGAATAAATGAATGATATATTGTTGATAATGATTTGTAAATTGTAGAGTAGAGAGTATAGAATGAAAGTTTGGTGGGAAAAAAATGTTGTAATGGGTTGGGTATTTATAGGAGAAGAATTGGAGAAAAGTAGAAAAAAAAAATTTAAAATTAAGTGACCAAACGGTCACTGAAAATCAGTGACCGTTTGGTCACTTAATTTGAAGTTTATTTTTTTTTTTTTTATACTATATGGGCTCGTCTTAGACGAGCCTGCTAGCTCGTCTAGACGAGCCCACGAGCGGCTCGCCGAGCCGCTCGTGAATAGTGACGAGCCGAGCGGGCTCGGCTCGTCTAGCCCACCAGCCCGCTCGGCTCGTGCTCGGGCTCATTTTTTGACGAGCTCGAGCGGCTCGTGTGCGTGAACAGTACGAGCCGAGCGGGCGAGCCGACGAGCCGCTCGGCTCATTTGACACCACTAACTCAATATGAGTATATTGAGTTTGATAAGCATTTTTCTTAGCAGTGAGATTCACTTCTATACAATGATGCTAGCAATGATAGTGTGTTTAAGTGTATATTACACCAAATAGACGTATAGACTGTATTTTCATTCTCAATTGAGAACTGATTGAAGAGATCTACATGAGTTGATTTGTATGTTTCGTGTTAAAGGCTTTTATAGTATTGTGATAACTCTATAGTTATACTTGTAACCTAACGCAATTATCTTAACAGTGGTACTTAAGTTTTAACAAGGTTTAAATCTCATATAAAATTTCATCACATGGATGAAAATCACTGTATTTATGTAAAAGTCTGATGGTAGGTTGTAATTCTAATTTTGATGTTGATGACACTATATTGGCTAAGCATGAGAAGGAGTGTATTGAGATCATTTTGAAATAGTTGTCCTTAATTTTTGAGATGAAAGATAGTTTAGCAAATTGTATATTTTGTGTTAAAAAAAAAGATTATTCTAGTTTTGTTTCTCTATCACAAGAGTTATAAACCATAAAGATTCTAGAACATTTTTCAACTGTAGAATTTGCTACCTTGTTGATATTTCTATGTCGAAATGTGACCATATCAATCTTCATGTATGTCCAAGGACTCCATAAGTACACAAAAAAATATTCAGAGAACCATATCTAGTATGATTAGGAGTTACACATATGCTATAATGTATACTTGGCCTAATAATCTAGTCAAAATGTATCGATGTTCTCCTTAGAAAGGATATTGTGATATCTGAAGAGTGTTGCTGTCAATTATTCTATTTGTTATAGAATGAATAACTTGCAATTGAAATATATATCCAAATATTGACTAAGGATGAGAGTTAGTCGAGCACAAATAGTTATTAGACTTGTGTAATCTTACTACATAGAGTAGCAAGAAGCATATCTTGTAGTATATAACTTGACAGCTGAAGAAATCTGTTTAGTATAGATGTATTGGGCATCTAATGATATTAGTTGTGAATATGAGATCCATGATAGTTATGCAATTATCTCATGTGTTGAAGATCTCAAATATCATGATGGAGCCAAACACTCGATAGTGTTTCTGTGAGAGACATTAGCAAATAAAGCGTCTTCGCAATATATCTACATAAATGATGTTCTATAATCATCATACTCTAAAGATGTTTAGAGATGTACTAGTCGGTAATGTCGAATCTCTAAAATTACGTTGAATATGATACTTAGTGTATCGAAAAACTCTTGATTGATTTTTTATGTGCCCATAGATGAACAATTTTGAGTTCATGTATAATCTATTCTTGAGATTATGAGATAATATTTTGCATGCACATATAAAGTACGTCAAACAGGTTGAGATTGGTTAACTCATACAAACAATCGCCTCAGATACTTTGGTGTGTGCTAAGATGAGACAAAGTGATCGTGTTGTGTAAGTGATCCGGCCGCCTTGATAAAATATTAAGATGAGATTACAACAAGTAATCGAAATGGATTATGTTATCCATTAAACCTATTTAGTAGCCAGCATGGGCAGACCTGGGGGGGCACGTGCCCCCCTAGATTTTGAAGTTTTTTTTTTTTAATAATACGAAAGGAAAAGGAATAATATTTCAAAGTTTCAAACAAATGTTCTCTCTTGCCTGAGTCGCCTCTTCTCTTTTTCTCTCCTCTCTCTCTCTCTCTCTCTCTCTCTCTCTCTCTCTCTCTCTCTCTCCCGTTTGACTCTCCTTATCCCACCCCACCCCACAACCACACCACACACCGTCGACACCAATACACGGCCGGCCACTGCCTACCACATCCACGGCTGACGGCACTACAGCACTCCTGCAGTCGAGGCTCCGCCTCCGGCCCTCCACCCATCCTCACTCCTCTTTTAGCTCTCTCCCCTCTTGAAAAAAGGTCTCCCCAGTCCGCCCATATTTAGCTGGTCTCCTCGTTGTCCCTACCGCTGCCGGTGATGAAGTAAGTTCCGGTGTGGGCTGTGTGGCGTTTTAAACAATTAAGAAACAAGGGCTTTTCATTTCATGGGTCACTTTATTATTCCTAATAGGCTAATACAATAAATTGTGAATTTGTGATATCTTGGGTTTGATATTTGGTAATGACAGTGGTGTTTTTAAAGAATCTGTGAATCTATGGTGACAATGGTGTTTTTGAAGAATTAAGAAAAAAAGGATTTCCATTTTTTGGGTCACTTTATTATTACTAAATGCAAGAAATTGTGACTTTTGTTTCATTGACTAAATTTTTTATCTGTATGTGTATCATGAAGTTCTTCTTTAGCCATTCGTGTTATTTTCATTATGTCTGACTGCTTTTACTTTCATATTATTTGTGTTTCTTAATTCTTATCGAGGTAAATTTATTGAGTTTCTTATTGAGTTTCACATGAATAACAGCAAGTTAATTGTGTTTTCTGATTTAGGAATTTAGTGATTTTTGGAAATTGATAGTTAGGGATTTCTAATTAGGGCTTTTAGGGATTTAGGAATTTTGATAAGACTTCATTTATTGAAAGGCAAATTTGATTTAGGGACTTCTAATGCGATTGATTTTTTTTTTTATCGATTATGGACAAATACTTTAAACATAAATCTATGTTTTCTTGTGATGAGCAAAATACCGATGAAAAGGAATGTTCGAGACAAAAGTGATAAAAATAATGTTGATGTTGATGTTGGAGAAGTTGGGGATGTTGGAGCTTCCGGGGATGTTGATATTGCAAATCTTATCGTTGATCTTGGATTGAGAGTTCCAATACAGAATTATGATGTTAATGATCGAGACGTGATTCGAAGAGCATATGTGCAAAGGGGTCCTTGTCAGCCTCCCAATTATGTGTTTCCACCCACAAGAATGAGTAACAAAGATAGGCAATTTTGTGTTTCGTTTGGTTGGAATATAGTGTAGTGAAAGATGCAGTTTTTTGTTTTTACTGCTATCTTTTTAGTTCGAGTGATAGTTCCTTTATTAACGATGGATTCTCAAATTGGAAAAAGAAAGAAGTTCTTAAAAAAACATGTTAGGACTTCAAGTAGTGCACACAATCAGGCTCGAGTCAAATATGAATCGTTCAAAAATTAAGAGCTCGGTATTCGATCATTCTCATTAAGCAATCGCATCAAACTCGAACAGATTATATAATTTGATTGAATGCGTCAATTGATTGTGTTCGATTTCTTTTACGACAAGGTATGACATTTCGTGGACATGATGAATCTAAATATTCAAACAATCAAGGAAACTTTCTTGAACTATTGTATTGGTTGTGTGATCATAATGCTGAGATTAAGGTC
This sequence comes from Fraxinus americana, assembly GCA_035079005.1. Lineage (NCBI taxonomy): Eukaryota > Viridiplantae > Streptophyta > Magnoliopsida > Lamiales > Oleaceae > Fraxinus > Fraxinus americana. Next base: position 28,773,396 of record CM068708.1, on the reverse strand, counting down.
ATTGCTTTGACAAATGCACCTGAGAATTTCAAATTAACATCACCATGAGTGCAAAAAGATATTGTGAGTGCTATTGCTTCTGAATGTCTAAATGTGATTATGAAATATGTTCATGCTTCTGAATGTCTAAACATGATTATGAAAGATATTCGTAATAGTTTCTTTTTAATTTTAGTTGATGAATCTCGAGACATTTCAGTTAAGGAGTAAATGTCAGTTGTTACTCGTTATGTGAAGAATGGACATGTATTGGAACATTTTGTTGGTGTTCGTCATGTTTCGAATACCAAAGCTATCTCACTTAAGGCTGCAATTGATCAATTATTCTCTGAGCATAGCTTAAGCATATCAAATTTTAGAGGTCAAGGATATGATGGAGCTAGTAACATGCGAGGTGAGTATAATGGTCTCAAAGCACTTATTTTGAAAGAAAACCCAAGTGTATACTATATTCATTGCTTTGCTCATCAACTTCAATTAGCTCTTGTAGTTGCATAAAAACATTCGAGGATTGAAACTTTCTTCACTACAGTACACAAATTGGTGAATGTTGTTGGTAGGTCGACGAAACGGTGTGATCTTATTTGAGAGAACCAAAGGTTGAAAGTTTTTGAATTACTCAGGGTCGGTGAATTATCAAGTTGACAAGGTTTCAATCAAGAAACTACTCTTCAGGGTCCTAGTGATACACATTGGGGCTCTCACTATAGTTGTTTAATTAACTTGATTGTCATATTTTCAACCATAGTTGACGTTGTTGAGATGATTACTACGACACTACAAGTTCCAGAACAAGAGGTGATGCATGTATTTCATTTGAGTTGATGTTAAAATTGGAATTTGCGTTTCATCTACATCTCATGAAAAAGATTTTGGGGATTTTAATGAATTGTCGAAATCATTACAATGAAAAGATCAAGATATTGTCAATGCCATGAGATTGGTGCAATAATGTAAAGCGCGACTCCAAACGATGAGGGATGATGGATGGGATTCTTTCTTTGGAATTGTTTGTTTGTTTGTTTTGTGAAGCTCACGAGATCAATGTTCCCAATATGGATGATATGTTCATAACTCTAGGTCATTCACGGTGTGAAACAGTGACAAATTTGCATCATTATCGTGTTGAAATGTTTTATGCTATCATTGATATGCAACTTTAGGAGCTGAATGCTCGTTTTTCTGAGGTAAATAGTGACTTGCTCCTTTGTGTTGTATGTTTGTCTCCAAATAACTCATTCGATACTTTTGACAAGAACAAAGTGATTCGACTATATCAGTATTATCCGGTTGATTATGACACAACAGATATCTCAGAACTTGATGATCAATTAGATACATATTTTCTTGACATGCGCACATCCAAAAATTTTGAAGGATTACAGGGCATTAGTAATCTTGCATAGAAGTTGGTTGCGAAAAATAAACATGAAGTGTATCCATTAGTCTATAAGCTTGTGACATTAGCCTTAATTTTTCCCGTGGCTACTATTACTACTACAATCGAGAGATCATTTTCTGCGATGACTTGTGTCAAAAATCGTTTGTGCAATCGAATCGGAGATCAATGGTTGAATGATAGTTTGATTGCTTATATTGAGAAAGATGTATTTGACAAGATTGAAAATGATGTAATTATGGAACGTTATCAAAATATGAGAACACGTAGAGAACAATTGTAATAAAATATCTCTTATTTTAATTTTTTTTCGTCACTTTTTGTAAGTTTGATTGTGCCCCCAACATAAAAAGTCTGTGTCCGCCCCGGTAGCCAAATCGAGTTCTCGATTTGAGATTGCCTGGAGGAATGAATATAAGGAGAACTTAAGTTAGGTATCGGGGAATACCTGAACTAGTATATGTACGGTGTTATTTGTTTATAAAGGATATGACATACATCCATTGGTGGATCTACAGTGGGGCCTAGTGGGGCAAGTGCCCCACTAGGATTTTGAAAATAGGAGAGGAAAAAGACATCTCCTTCATTTGGTGCCCATTCTTGTCAAGAAAACACATTCATTCTTTCAAATAATGCACAGTGGATTCAATAAATGACCTGCACACCAACTGACTATAAGTCATCATTCCGAATTTGCCCTTCTATTCCAAAAGTTGCACCACAATTATTGCAATTGTATTGACCATGGTAAGGGCAAAAATGGCATACGAACTGGAGCAGCCACAGTGAATTCAACTAATGCCCTGCAAATGGTTAGAATGGTCGGTTTTTTTGTTCTTCTTTGGAAAAAAATGCCTCCAAACAAATTAAAATCAGCAATTAATCACATATTTTATAAAACTTTCAGCTTCTTTAATCAAATTCAAACATCTACAAACTAAAGTAACTTTGGTATTCACTTTTCGCATTGTAATTTATCTTCTATATAATTGCTATGTGCATCCTAGAAATGAAAATAGTAAAATAAGAGTTATTGTCAAGATTTTTCCTCAAATAGATATATTGAAGAATAAATATCAACTCGTTTACTTTAATTAAAATTAATTCTAATTTAAACACATGAAATTAATGATTTAGAGTTTGATTTTAGATTTTTATAATCTAATTATCTTCTAAAATAAACAACTAAAAATAAGATAATTTTGAAGTTCAATCAAATCACGGAATGCACTAAGATCGTTAATCCACCATTTTCAGTCTACTTAGAATTTCAATTGTACGAGTAATATATCGTGTTTAATATATATTGAATCAAAACTTCAACGATCTCATCTGAAAATTAATGATGTTCAATAAGGACACATTAACTATTTATGACCCATACTTTGGATTTAAAAGAGACATTATTGCTTTCCAACAAGATTTACTAAAAAATAATTTTAATCTACACCAAATAATTTTTTTTAAATAAGAAAGGAAAAAGACTTTCTACAGAGCATTAGTGATCTTGCATAAAAATTGATTGCAAAGAATAAACATGAAGTGTATCCATTAGTCTACAAGCTTGTGACATTAACCTTAGTTCTTCGTGTGGCTACTACTTCAGTCGAGAGATCATTTTCTGCGATGACTTATGTCAAAAATCGTCAGCGCAATTGAATCGAAGATCAATGGTTGAATTATAGTTTGATTGCATATATTGAGAAAGATGTATTTGACAAGATTGAAAATAATGTAATTATGGAACGATATCAAAATATACGAACACGTAGAGAACAATTGTAATAAAATATCTCTTATTTTAATTTTTTTGTCACTTTGTAAAAGTTCGATTGTGCCCCCCCCCCTCCCCCTCCCCCTCCCCCCCAACATAAAAAGTCTACGTCTGCCCCTGCATACATCCTAAGAATGGGAAAAAATATCGTAGCCCGTGTTTCATACCACTTGTGCTTTTACAACCAATAATAGGTAAATGAGTGAATGGATCTCTGCTTCCTCACTGTGTGAGACCTTGAGGTTTATATAACCTCATATATACAGTTATGACTTTTGACTGTTTCTTGAGATTTTATTTCGGTGTACTTTAGCATGTTGCTAAAAATTATGATTGATTCGGTTTGATAGGACATGTCTAGGAAAACAGCTGATTTAAAGTTGAAGGATTCAAGTAGGAAAGGAAAACTATTTCGACCAACATTTATATTTGTATTCACCGGCCAGACAATTGTGTTTAACCACTTACGGTATAGAACATAATTGTGAATACAATGATATGATGTGGGGTTCAAGTATATTCCATAAATATTCGAGGGATCGGAAATACTTGAATTAATTTTGGAAAATGAGTTTGGGGTATAGCGAAATGTAATGTTCCTCTAGTAGAGCTACTATATATCCCTATTGTCGTATGGATTTTTGTGAGATAGATCTTGAGAAAAATCTAATGCGTGACATTTGTTGTCCTTTGTGGTTCGGATCAAGCTCGTCATGTGCGAGTGAGAGATGTTAGAAAAATACGGGTCGTGGGTCACCCATGTAGGATGACCCAACCCACAAGTTATTAAAAGAATTGGAGAGTGTGGTTTGAATTTGAAGTTCAAACATGCAACTCCATATAATCACCCTTAACTCCCATACAACCTCTAATGATTGTCCATTGGAAAAAGAGGGAAAAAGATGGCATGAAAAATGAAGGGAAAATTAACATGGAAATTTACACCAAAATTGGAAAGTCCTTAGAACCATGTTTTGGACATGAAATCTCACAAAAATTGACACTTAGATTGTGGATAATAATCCCCTTCCATTGTGATCGGGATTGGGATCATTGGAGAACAAGAAATGCAGATTTTGGAGTTTTGGAATGTAGGTGATTCAACCATCAAAAGATCTTGAAATTCATCATTTCAAGTAAGTTTCTTAACCCGAAATTCATGTTAAAGAATTCTACAAATTCTTACAAGGACGTTTATATGAAGGATAAGCAACTAATAATCCAAGGTGGACTTATCTTCTTCTGCCATGCACTACCAAAAACTCTTGTGATTTAAAGAGTATAGGACTAATTAAAACCTGCAAGTGAGATAAGCTAAGATATCAGCATAGACTTACTCCTTTAACCTGCATGGATAAATTATCTAGGGATTAAAGGAGTATTCGCCATAAATATAAAACATGCAAGAACTTAATTATTTAACCAATATGGAGAAGTTTATATTGGGATTGAATGAGCATCCCCTTAAAAAATAAGCTGTGGATTAAAAGAATATGCGGGATCGGAAAAACCTTCATTGAGAACGGATTTCTTTCCAAAATATCAGGAATTAGAAAAATATCTCCGATCAAAATGTACCGGATTCTATTGGATTTCACCTTTGAATTTTTATGAGGCTGGAATACCAGTTATCTAATTTGATTTTTTTGACAAAAATGCCTCAGTATTAATGGAAGCTATTTATTTTTGCTTTGGTATCCAGTTTAGAAAGGAAAAGCCACGATGTAAATGATAGCCCAAAATTTCATTCCACATGAATATGAAACTCGGATTTGGGGGACTAATTTTAGGTATTAAAACAATTATTGTCCACGAGAGCTCCACATTAGTCCAAAAAGGGTCCCATTACAAGCCAGTGAGTCTATTAGCATTTCGAGGTTGTCGAAACCAACCAAAGCATAAGACTTCTCAGCCATCGAAGCACCAGTTAACAACGATATGCGTGTGACCCTAACACACGGATTATAAAGGACAATAAGAAGCTTTGTCCAAACGATAAAAATAGAGGCCTTGGCTCGACCTCAGACATAGACAATGTTTCAATTGTACATTCTTGTACGATCAAAGCAGCATGATCTTCCTTGTAAACATGTGCATGCACATAACAAATTACATAATAAATGTAATGAAAGCACAAAACTCAATTAAAACATTGAAACTTTGACTTAATCATGACTTACAACACAATGATGAATATTTTGAACTTAAAAAAAGACCAAAAAGTCACTAAAAATCATCTATAAAAAGGGTCCTCAACAAAGTAAGAATAAAAAAATCAATGGGTTAAAAAAGTTGGAAGGAAAAAAATATTAGAGATCTAATCTTCCACTCTAAAAACTCGCCTCAGATCGAGGCATAAAATTAGGGTTGGCACTCTTGAAAATTTTAGCATTCTCCAATTAAAGTGCCTTTTCCTTCCGAAACCCCATCAAAAACTTCTTTCTTCCCTCAAACAGAAAGCTCACCCAAAACACACCTAAAACCCTTAAAAATGTGCAAAACTCCGTCAAAATTTCAACAAGGAAATTCTACTGTTGACATTAAAAAAAAAAACACTACTTTTGAGGTCAACAAAAAGGTCAAGGCTTATTTGTCTAGTTTGGGCCACATGGCTGGCATAAGTTTTCATGTCGATAATATGTGATTAGGTTGGTTGGATGCTAACAAGTGACTGTTTTTGCTTGAGTTGAATCTTCATTCTGAGTTGATTTCTAACCCTCAATTTCACTCACCAAACAATTCGAAATACCTCAATTTTTTAGAACAAGTTCGAGTCAAATAGCAATGATTCGAAACACTTCTTTTAATACTATTTTGAAAACCCGAAAATGGAATGCATTTTTATTCAAAGTAATATAGTATAGCATCAGTTACGTTAAAATATCAGTTTAGCTAACAATGGAACCCCAACTAAACTTGTCTAATGAGTTAAAATATATTTTAACTTTATAGAAGTGGATCTCCATTGTTACCTAGAATAATATTTCATAATTAGCGAAGATCATAAACAATCTAGGTGACAGTGAGTCCATTGATTCATTGTCTAATGAAAGCATCACAAACTCCGCTGGACAATAAATTAAGAAGTGGATAATGAATTATTGGTGCCAAGGACTAAGAATAATGCTAAGTGTACACAATCTTTTACACAATTTTTTACACCCACCTCACATGGAGGAGGGCCCACACATAATAAAATAATCGTGGACCCCCCCTCCATGTGAGAGAGGTGTAAAAGATTGTGTAAAAATGTGTGTGTACATGTAGCATTACCCAAGGACTAATGATGATCACAACTAATGATGAATAAAATCACAATGATGGATTGTGATAAATAACATTATTCTTGCATGTATTGTGATGTTCGATGTCTTCTCATTTGCAAACGGATGCCATGAGTGTCGAAATTTTTAGTAAAAACTAGCGTATCAACACCTAGTGCACATGCCTTGATTAATTATAACAGTAATTTCTTATGAAATAAGTACGAATATAGGACATTTTTTATTCTGACCAAAGACAGAATCAAGCTTCTCAAAAGTGTTGGGAAGAATAATAGAGAAACAAATAGATGAAAATTTGTCATAATTTTTTTTCAGGAAAGAAATAGTACAGATAAATGACTGCACATAGTACCTTTGTTGCACCAAGATGCGTTACTAGCAATTGAGTTTTGTTGTTTATCTTTAATCTTTTTATCAAGTTTTGTATAGAATTAATGTTAAAAAAGCAGCAAACCTTCAAATTTTAGCATGCTTTCGTTTTAGAAAAATGGTATCCAATATCATTCTACAACACCAAGTTAGATGACATTAAGTAATAGATTCAATAAAAGGTAGGACTAAGTGAATCATTCAATTATATCTCTTATTTAATTTCATATTAGTGCCACTTATATTGGTGTTTTAACATCAATGTTACTAAATAGCATTACTCTTTGTGTTATCAAATTTAAACCGTGTTCATTTCCGTGGACAACTTTTAAAGCCCGTTTTGTCTATCAAAATAAACCATATCTGCTCATTTTATTTAAAAACATCAAGACGTAGAGGTACCACAAGTAGACTCTAGCTAATAGGGAAGACACATCCAAGCCCTATATCACCAGACAGATCCACCCAAGCACTATTCATTAGGGCAATAGGCCCACCCATGTCCCCAGAAAGTCTGCATCAGAACCAGTATAGATCATGTACATTACTAATGCTGCATCTTGCATCTCACCAGCCATCAGGAGTGACTAATCAAGATGCATCACGCATTTGGACTAGTGGTTCAAAACCACTACCATATTCTTGCTGCCACAAAACCAGAACTCGAGCCAAAAGGACTTTGCAGATGCAGTGAATACACTAACATATACATTCATCAGAAAGAAGAAAACGAGTACCTATGCAACAGTGAATAAAATCATAATCACAATACAATGAGCTGAATTCCATATAATATAGAGCACCATGATGTTCAAAAAATTGCCGGGATCAAATATTGTCAAACTCCATTAAATGAAAGTTCAGAAATTGAACACATTCCACGGAGGAACAAATAACAAGTTATTGTGAAGGAAAGCTAGCTAGCATTTTTCTCCTGTGTTCTCGGGTTAACCAGACAGCCATTACCTTTTTGTTGCTGTCGGCTGACTGCAAGGTTCAATTTATCACCCCAGTGAATATCGAAACAAGATATCTTTACTCTGGTACAGATAATTTGACGTGTTATTCCAAACTGAACAGACAGCAACCAATTTGGCTACCAAATTTTTGCGCCATTTTCAAATGCCATTATATACAAGCAATTTTGTGCAGGCTTATTTGCATTTAAACCATTCTCTACAGAATAAAAAACTCAAATGTGAATCATAGACATCCAACCCGTAATTGCAACGCCAATTGCAAGAGCGGAGCTCTGCCAACTGAACTATATCCCCCATGAAAACCCTTTTCGCTCCACTTAGCTTTATCCCCCTCTATGGGGATTTTAATGATAGGTTATCAGAAGAAACTCGGTATATAAACAACATTTCTCCCGTTAAATTGTCCCAATCGCTCAATAGATAAAGATGCAAACCTCTGGAAATGATCCCATATACCCCTTATTCTCTCTATTATGTTCAAACCTTTCAAATCCGTGGATGATGGTAATCTCATACAGAGAAGGGTAAGAAAGAAAAAAGTGTATCATGTTAAACATTCTTCAGTTATTTAGAATTGCAGTTCCTACGTGCAATGAGGTACTAAAGTTTATGATCACCTATTACAATGAACCCAGAAAAAGAACTCAACAAAATCTTATTTGAGTCCATAACAAATTATACTGTCTACGGTATCATTGTTTAACTGGAAACTGGTGATACGGTAGAGTATGAGCATTGAGGTAAGGGGAAAAAAGAGGAAAGGCAGCTAAAACCAAATTAGCAAAACTTGAAACCCAAAATATCAACCACCAAAACCATTGATCGTTAAAGCTATATCTAAATCTCAATGAGGAGAATGAAAAAACTAATTAAGGTTGAATTTGTCCTAACATTGGCATTGCTGCTTATTGAAGAAACTAAAACTTGAAAGGTCATTCATTTAGGTCAATTTATTCCAATTCCAGTTCACAACGAAAATGATGATAAAGCAGATATCCCAAATGGCTTAGAATCTAATATTTTTTCCCTTGTTTTAGCCAACAATATCACTCTCTTCACAAAGAATTACAGGGGTAATCATTACAAATACCAAAAGATTCAACACTAAAAATTTAAAAAAGCACAATCGACATTAATCCAGAAACTAGACAAATAAGAGAAACGATCATCACATCATATTAAGAAAGGCCAAAATCAATATCCAAATATTATACATAGGTATTCGCGTGAAGATCAATCGGAGTGCAAGTCTTCAAGATCATAAATGTCCGATTCAGAAGAAAATGATGAAGAGGAGGAAGAGGGAAGATACTGATTTGATGGAGGAAAGCAAAAGAAGGTCCAAAGGCAAAGGGCGAGGCGGCGGAGCTGTTGAAAGGGGAAGACGAAGAGGAGGCGGAGGACTTGGTGGCTGCTTAGACGCTCAGGATTGCACGCTATGTATTGGCACGCATCGGCCGACACGTTAGCCACTCCCACCATCAGTGCGCCGTTGAACACCATCTCTGTCGATTAATTTTTTTGATTTTTTTTATGTTTGATCTTTGTTTGTGTGCTTAGTATACATATAGATATGTATGTTATGAATTGCGTAGCTTTCGATCGATGGATGGGTTAAGATTCAATTGCGATGAGTTTGACAATTAATCTGTAAATTTGACCAAAATATCCTCCACAATTAGAGAAAGGTGATTGACACAGGGCTTGTGTGGGAGGGATTAAAATCAGATTAAAATTGAAAATATAGCCGTTATTGTTGACTTTTATTAGACGAGTGGGGTCCAATAACGGCCATATTTTCAATTTTAATTGGCTTTTAATCCCTCCCGAACAGGGCCACAATTCTTGTATTCATTGCACAAATCATCTTTATCATTTTACGTTTAACATTTACACCATCATTTCAACACTTTTTGACAAAGCCCTATCCATTTCATTCTTTGAATTCCTTCCATCAAATATAAGTAATTGGTACAAAACGTTCATATCGTTAGGGTTGGACAAAATTCCCGAATCGAACGATTCTTCATAAGTTAAATACCCGAATGGGTATCTGAATCGAGAACTGATGAATTTGGTTCGGTTCTCGATTCTAGACCAAAAACTAAAGAATAGAATAAGAATTGAATCTAAATAATTTTTTTAATTTTTTATATTGAATTAATTACATTATTTTAATTTTTTTTCTAAACAAATTAGCAAATTAACTAATTTAGTGATTAATGCTTCAACTCCCAAGCCAAGTCCATACCTAACTAGCTCAACTCAACCCAATTTCTAAATTCAATTTTTTGTTTTAATTTTTTGGCTTAATTAGTGATTTCATTGTTAACCCAAGATCAAGGCATTTTTAAGTTTTTATCATTCCCTTTCCAATTTCATAATTTCATTCGATATTTTAGATCATCTTTAGGGGTGTCCAAAAGTCTCGAACCGAACCGAACCGAACGGTTCATCATAAATTAAATACCCGAACAGGTACCCGAATCGAAAACCGATGGGTTTGGGTCGAATCTCGGGTTTAGACCAAGAATCGAATAATCGAATAAGAACCGAAACTAAATAATTTTTTTATTTTTTATATTCAATTAATTAAATTATTTTATTTTGTTCTATACAAATTAGCAAATTAATTAAATAAATTAGATTATTTCATAATTTTAATTTTAAAGTCCAAATCATTTTTAAAATTCATTAGCCCATTTTAATTTGAAGCAAATGAATATACTTTATTTAGTTTTGCTGTAATATTAATATATACTTTTTGGTATTTGTATGCATTGAATTAATCGTATTGGACGGCTAGTTATGTATATTTTTTGAATTGGGTTACGTTAATTTGTAAAAGTTACGAATGAAATGTCATTAGTTGTATTTATGTAGTGTTGTTGAAAATATTAAAAAATTTAATTATGATACGGAATCGAATGGAACCGAACCGACCCGAACCGAACGGAACCGAATCCGAACGGTTCCATAATTATATTTGGACCCGACGGGTCCATTTATTAAATACTCGAAAGTTTTGGATCGGTTCGGGTCTCTTCAGAAGCGAACCGAACCGACCCACGGACAACCCTAAAAATGTTGTATTGAAAGGGAAAAGATTGTATGCAAAAAACTTATTATTTTAGATGTTCCTATTAGATGGAATTCAACATTCTTAATGTTAAATAGTGCATTTAATTCGTAAAGCTATGAATGAGCATGTCATTAGTTGTATTTATATAGTATTACTGTAAATGTTAAAAAAAATTAACTATGATACGAGCTCGAACGGTTCTATAATTATATTTGGACCCGACGGTTCCATTTATTAAATATCCGAAAATTTTGGTTCGATTCGGTTCTCTTCATAACCGAACCGAACTAGACCAGACCATGTCTAGCCCTACATATCGTTTTCTTTCATTGCGCAAAGTGTCCTTATCTTTAGCTTTCATTACGCAAAATGTCTTTATAGTTTATTTTCTCTATTAAAGTATTATAAAATAATTAATTTATCTTCATCTTTAAATAAAAATTAAAAAAGAAATAATAATAATAATAATTGCAATCAAAGTCCTAAATTTTTCAAATAATAAAAATGAGTTCCAACTAAAATAATTTAAAATAGAGTAAATTTATTTAACACCACTAATGTTAAAAAGTCAATTTAGGTGGCACTAGTGTGACATTAAATGAGAAATATGATTAAAATTACTCACTTAATAACATCACCGCTGTTAGATATCATTATTTTTTAAAAATATATTAACCAAGAAAAAAAATTCGTCTTCTCAAAAAAAAAAAAAAAAAAAATCTTTTCCACTTAGTTGGATTTGAATTAAAACAGTAAGAATTGGAATTTGGATTAAGATATTCAATGACCCATTTAATGAAAGAGAAATTTCATCTTCATACATCGTTTTGTGAGATAAAAGAAATTTGAACAAAATTAGAGCAAAATTTAAAAGTTAATATAATATTTTGGCCCCCCCCCCCCCCCCCCCCTTTTTATTAAAATGCATTTTGAAATAATATTTTAATGGTATTATATGGTTAAAAGTTGAGGAAATGTTGGCCGCTCGGCTCGTACTGTTCACAAGCAGTTCGGCAAGCTGCTCACCGAGTAGCTCGTTGGCGAGCCCACGAGCCGCTCGGCTCGTGGGCTCGTCTAATTTAAAATATATATATATAAAAAATAAATTTGCTCACTTTTTTTTTTCTAATTTTCTTTTTCTATAAATACGCACTCATTACACAATTTTTTTTCCATCAAACTTTCATTCTCTATTTTACTCTATACTACATTCTATAATTTACAAATCAATATCAATAATATCATAATTATCATTCATTTATTCTATAATCCTCTTCTACATTTTTTTTTTACATTCTACAAATCATTATTATTCATTTTTTTTACAATTTACTTTATACACTCGCTACTACATTATCTTCATTCACTTCTCAATTCTACATTTCTACATTCTATATCAATTTTTCAACATTCAATTTCTATTATTCACAAATGGATCCACGACAATTTGTTGAAAACTTGTTCAGTATAGAAGGCGAAACACCTGCCCAAAATCAATTTAGAAATGAATTTGCCGGTTTCAATGAATTATCAAATCCAGAAAACATTGAAGATTTCGACGTTCATGAAGGTAGTCATCCAATTGATTTGGATGACATTGATGTTGATCCTAGTATTCCAATTGATTTGGAACAAGATGAAGAACTTACATTAAATATTTATTTTTAATTTAATAGTATAAGACGGTTTAAAACATGTTAAGAATGAAATTAACTGAATTAGGAATGCACTTATATATATCACGATTACACCTAATAGAAAACAAGCATTTGAGGAATTTTGTGAACAAGTTGGGAATGAGCATACAAAAACCTTTATTACTAACGTAGATTATAGATGAAATTCAACTTGCTTATTATTAAAATCCTGTGAAGGTTTTGAAGCGTTTATCACTAAATTTTATAACAATGGGCATATTAGAGACGAAGACGATATTATCTTAAATGAATCCGATTGGACTACAGTTTTTAAAATTAAAAGTTTTTTGGCAATTTTTTATGAGTGTACAAATATATTGTCTAGTGTTTATTATCCCACTAGTTGTATAGTTCTTGAATGTCTTTATATTACTCCTAGGGCTTTTTAAGAGATATCAAAATGACCCCAATTTTCATGCGGTTATATATTCCATAGAATTAAAATTTAGAAAATATTGGGAAGAATTATCTATGTTATTTCCTTTAGCATACATCATGGACTCCCGATATAATTTATCGGGTACTAAATTTGTAATTAATTAAATTTCAAATGCTTTAACTTTTAATATGTCTATTACTTATAGGAATTTGGAACAAAAACGTTAACTGAAATGTATGAATTATATGCTTCACGAATAGGTATACATATTACTCGTGTACCTACAACTCTTCATCCCACTAATATAAACGATGACGACGCTGAAGTTTTAAGTTTATTCGAAAACATGAACTCGTATAGATATGATTCAACTGCATATGCATGTGGTTCCTCTAGTAGTAGTAGTTTGTCTTCCACTGCATGTACTCAAACTTCGAGTACTAGTCCAAATGAGTTGCCATCTGAATTAATTGATTACTTTAGTCATACTTTGCCTAATAACAAATTAATTAGGAAAAGTTCAGAATATGTCATTGAATTCTGGCGAAATAACGAACGCTGATGGCCAATAGTTTCTGCAATTGCAAAATATCTATTAACACCTCCAGTTAGCACTGTAGTTTCGGAGTCTGCTTTTAGTGTAAGGAAGAGAGTTCTCTTTGAGCTCCGAAGTCGACTAAAAGAAGATATTTTGGAAGTGTTAATGTGCGTAAATGAATGGGAAGACGCTAATTATCGAATTCAACATAAATATGTCGAAATTGCATGTAATCAAGTAAGTGATATTTAATTTCACTACATTCATTACAAAATTTTATTTTCATACCTTTATAATTTTTTTAAAATATTATAGACGTAACAAGTTGTTCGTATACAATTTTAATTTCGCCTATTCGAAATTGAAGTAGCCGGTCCCAAACCCGGATAAATGGGGAGGATTTATCTTTTTTTTTAAAAATAAAAATATTTTAGAAAATGTATATTTATTATTTAAAAAATTATAAATATTTTGGAAAATGTATATTTTTTAAAAAATAGAAAATGTTTATATATATATTTTTTGAATTTAAGGTTCAGTTAATTAATTATAGTAGTGTTAATAAAAAAAAAGACATTAAAATGACGAGCCGGCGAGCTGAGCTCCATTGGCAACGAGCGGACAAGCCGAGCTCGTGTATGACACCTCTACGGCCATCACAATAGAAGAAACCACTATTTTTTGAGACCATGCTTTGGTTTTCCTAAAACACCCTTCATCCACTCACTTATTATCATCTGCAACATTTTTGGGATGGAAGACAAAGGTTGGAAGTATTTTAATTCAATGAAAAGGGATTATGGGAGCACTATAGGTATATGCTTGATCTACTAGACCGTGCTCATAATCTTGACTTAGCTAAATGCTTTATAGATGAAATGTCTTTGTAAGGCCCTAGGCTAACAATGATAAAAGATCGAAGTTCGCAAACCACAAAATAATATGCAGAATCATAAAAGAATACTGAACACAAGATTTTCACCTCGTATGGTCCGAATGTTCAGTCACAAAGATCTAATCACCTGTTGAGCAGCCACAAAGGATATAACTCTAGATCCACTATAGAACAAGAATCAGTACAAATGTTTGAAGAAACCAAACAAGTTTAATCTCGCCTCAAAAAAACAGATGCGTAATCACAAAGAATCAACCCCTAATCTATACATCATATACATACCTCACAAAGTACAGGATTGAAGAAATTACTAAGGGTCTGTTTGATTGCAAGTATAGAAAATGGGTGGAAAGAAAATGTTTTACATGAAATTGAATTTCCTAGAAATTGTTTTAATGGGAATTGTAATTAGTTGTGTTTGATTGATATAATTTCCCACCTGAAAAATGTTGAAAATTTGGTTCCGTTTGGCATCTTTTTTTATGGAAATTGTTCATTAAAGTAATAAATTTTCCTACCATTGGGTTTAGAATTTGTTCCAATTGTCAAAAAAAAAATTGAAAAAAAAATTACCATACCGAATACAATTCGTTTGACTTTGTTCTGTATGAAAATTGTCAATCTAAGTGAAAAAAATTTTTACCAGTGTCTAGAATTTTTTCTAATTGTCAAAAAAAATGGTGGGAAATGGTTTTTCACAAAATCAAAGAAATTGTAAGCATGTGGGGGCAAAGTAAGAAAATTAATTTTAGGGAAAATTTTGCCTATCAAACAAGGTAAAAGATGGAAAGTGGAAAATGAGTTCCATTTTCCATGGAAAATCTATTCTATCAAACATAGTCTAAGATCGATTACGATTTCAAAACCATGAAACCCTAAACTTCACTCAGAGAGAACAAGGGAAACAGAGAGACGAAGAGAGAATAGAAGACTCTCGAATGCCAAAGTCTCAAAAGCAAAGTCAACCAAGTAATATGAACAGTTAGTATCCTAGGGTAGAGCATCAGCTGATAACATTAGTTCATGAGGCCAACAACCCGTTTCATTTAATAGTCCAAACAGCAAGCACGGCCCAACCCAAAGTATAGTGAGGCAGCCAATATAATTAACAATCTCCACCTTGCTGAGCTGTACTTTAGTTCACTTAATGGATCTAGAATGACAATTCTTACTTTGCTTCATTTGCACAAAAAACCTGCAAAAAGAAAAACAAAAATTAGTTCAAACTTTATTAAATTAACATTACTTGAAGTTCTAATTATCACATCAAGTGATATTCAGAATTTTCAAGTAATTTCTGAATTTATTTAAAGGTAGTACCTTAGTCCCCAAATCTGAAGGATTGTATTATGTTGGAATTTTAACGAAACTGATCAAACCCTTTCCAGTCATGTTTCTTATAAAATGAAACTTAATATCTATATGTTTTGTCATATCATGATAAACATGGTTTTTACTAAGATGAATAGCACTTTGGTTATCAGTATATATCTTAACAGAATCATCAGCAAAGCTAATTTCATTTAATAAGCCAATTAGCCACATACTTTCTTTCACAGCATCACATGCAGCAATATATTCAGCTTCAGTTGAGGATAAGGCAACTAATTTTTGTAACTGTGACTTCCAACTAATGCAGCCATCACACGAAGTGAAAATATGGGGAGATGTGGATCTTCTTTTAACTAAGTCACCAGCAAAATCAAAATCAATGTAACATTTTAACTTTATTCCTTCCTTACTCCTTTTAAATTATAAACCTAAATCAGATGAACCCTTTAAGTATCTTAACATCCACTTTGCAGCCAGCCAATGAGTTTCACCTGGATTGGCCATAAATCTGCTTAAGACACTAATTCCATAAGCTAGGTTAGGTCTGTTGCAAATCGTGAGATACATAATTGAACCTATTGTGTTGGCATATGGAACATTTTTCATTCTACTAAATTCATCTTCTGTTTTAGGTGATTGATCACTAGTTAGTTTAAAATGATTAGCAATGGGTAAATTCACAGGTTTGCACTCAAGCATAGAAAATTTTCCAAATATTTTCTTAACATAAGAACTTTGTTTCAAAGACAAGATGCCATTATTCCTATCCCTTTCTATTTCCATTCCAAGTATTCTTTTAGTTTGTCCCAAGTCTTTCATTTCAAATTCAGATTTCAATTTAGACTTAATAGAATCAATTTAATATCTATCATGACAAGCAAGTAACATATCATCCACATATAGGAGCAAATAAATGGATTTAGGTCCTCCTGACCCTTTGAAGAATAAACAGGAATCACAATTGCTTCTTACAAAGCCCAATTTCTGAACAAATGTATTAAATTTGATATACCATTGCCTGGGGGCTTGTTTCAGCCCGTACAGAGATTTTTTCAACAAACACACATTTTCAGTTTTGGATTTTACTTCAGATCCCAAAGGTTGATTCATATATATATAATCTCATTCAAGTCTCCATTTAGAAAAGTTGTCTTAACATCAAGTTGACCCAATTCCCAGTGAAAAATGAGCAGTAAGAGCTAACAGAATTCTGATAGAATTATACTTGGCCACATGTGAGAAAATCTCATTATAGTCAACTTCTTCTTTTTGAGTAAACCCTTAGCAACTAATCTGGCTTTATACCTCTTATTTTCAGAATTAGAATCTCCTTGTTTTATCTTATAAATCCACTTACAATCAACAACATTTTGATTTTTAGGTATGTCAACCAAAATCCAGCTTCCATTTTTAATAAGGGAATCCATTTCTTCATTCATAGCCTCTTTCCAGAATTTAGAATTAGAACAGTTCATAGCATCATCAAAAGAAGCAGGTTCTGAATTCACAGAGTCAAGAGCAAAAAATAAGGTAACAAATTCATCATTATGGAATCTGGTTAAAGGTCTTATAACTCTCCTTTCTCTATCTCCGATAAGCTGATAATCAGTAAGTGCAGTTTCAGAATATTCAATCTCATTTTCAAATTCAGTTAGATCAGAATGAAGTTCTGTTTGAGTAGACTCCTCAATAAAATCATCTTGAATAACAACATTTTCAGATTGATTTTCTAGGACAGTTTCCTTGACAGATGTAGTTCCAGAAGCTTTAAGATTAGAGGATTAATTACAAGGCATGTCATCTTCATTAAAAATGACATTTCTACTAACAATCACCCTGTAACCATTTTGGTATTTGACCCACAGTCTGTACCCTTTAACATCCTCATCATATCCCAGAAAATACATTTTAGGGATCTTAGTTCAAGCTTACCTTCACTTTGGTGTAAATAAGCAATGCAGCCAAAAACTTTTAGTCTACTATAGTCTGGTATTTTTCTAGACCATGTCATTTCCCATTTGAATCTGCCCTTCACTAAGTTCAACAAATTCAGAGAAACATTCCTTATTGGGATACATATGAAAAGTACAGCCAAACTCTATGACCCATTTTTTTTATCTCTTTCAGTGGTATTCACAAGGACTACTCCTTGAATGTCAGGTTTATTCTTGCAGACCAAGGCTGTAGAACATTTCAAGTTATTATTATCTTTCATATCAGATATTTTTTTGAAACAGTCTTTGATTAGATGACCTGATTTTACACAGTAGTAACAATTTCTGATCTGATTCTTGGATTTAATATGACTTTTATTCTTCTCTTTGAATCTGAAGTTCTGAGATTTAACTTTCTTATGAGGATTGAAATTGTATGTTGGTTGTTTCTTATTAGGATTTCATTTATCCTTTATATGCAACCCTTCCCCATTCTTGGAATCTTTAGATTCAGCTTTCAGCTCAAGTTCTTTATTTCTTAGGGCTGAAGTTATAATATCAACAGTGAGATCCTGCCTCCCATATTCTAAAGCAATTCTGATGTCTTTGTACTTATCACTGAGAGAGTTCAAAAGTACAACAACTTGTTGATCGTGAGAAAGTGTTTCATCACAATTTTCTAAATCCTGAATTAGTTTTGTAAATCTGTCTATGTTTTCTTCCAAATCAGATGAGAGATCAAATCTAAAGTTATAGAACAGCCTCAGGAGATAACATTTATTAGGCATAGTCTTAGTCAGATAAAGTGATTCTAGCTTATTCCATAAGGCATGAGTAGAGTTAGTTTCACCAACTTTCCTAATCACATTATCAAACAGATGCAAGAAAATTGAACTCCATGCAGTATCATCTATTTCTTGCCTCCTATAGGCACTAGTCTCTGTAGCCCATCGACCATCAAGGGCTGCAGCATACCTTTATTGAAGTAAAAAAGCCCTCATTTTCTGGCGCTAGAGACCGAAGTCTCCAGTACCATTCCATGTCTCAAATTCAAACTTATGTGCAGTAGACATGATGACAGATAATATGCTTATCAATGCAATTCACAGAACAAGTAATCACAATTCAGAATAATATAGTTACAATTTTAAAAGACGTTTAAGGGGTGGCAACCCTTGAACCCACTGATCACTCAGATTCCCAGACCATTACAGGAGGTCTTGGACAAAGGAAAGTAATGGAGAATTGCTTACTAAGATAACCAGTCTTAAGAACTTAACAGTGCTATCAAAAGTAAAGAGGGGGTTTAGAAACGATACCAGAATCTGAAACCTCAATGTTTCAGACTGAAAAGAGCATGAGGAGAATACTACAATCACATCAAGGAGTCCAGAACGAATGCAAGAAAGCAGCGAGTCTCCAAGACTCAGTAGAACTCGACAGTGAGTCACAGACTCAAACAGGAATCGAAATGAGTTGTTCCAACTCGCCAGACTCAGTACGAGTCAAAAGTAAAAATAACCAGGACTCAGTACAAACACAGGCTTAACCAGGATTTACAGCGAGTTAAGATGAATGAATAAGAAAAAAAAATTCTCACAAGAACTATTCCTCAACCCCAAGAACTTCAGATCTATACCAAGAAACCTAGAACAGAAAACCCTATCACAAAGACAAGGCTCTGATACCATTTGTAAGGGCCTAGACTAACAATAATAAAGGATCGAAGTTTGTAAACCACAATATAATATGCAGAATCATAAAAGAACACTGAACACAAGATTTTCGGATGTTCAGTTACAAAGACTTAATCACCCATTGAGCATCCACAAAGGATATAAATCTAGATCCACTAAGTATAGAACAAGAATCAGTACAAATGCTTGAAGAAACCAAACAAGTTTAATCTCGCCTAAAAAATACAGAACCGGAATCACAAAGAATCAATCCTTAATCTATCATATATAGACTTCACAAAGTACAGATTGAAGTAATCACTAAGATCGATTACGATTACAAAACCATGAAACCCTAAACTTTACTCAGAGAGAACAAGGGAAACATATAGAGGAAGAGAGAATAGAAGACTCTCGAATGCCAGAGTCTCAAAATCCAAGTCAACCAAGTAATATGAACAGTTAGTATCCAAGGGTAGATGATAAGTGTAGTTTCTACACTTATTCGAGATCCTAAATGAAGATATTTTACTGTCATTTCGAGAAAATTCTACCTAATTTATGTTATATTGCATTTTTGTAGGTAAAACTTTATGTTTGATGAAGAATTGGAGAAAAGAAGGGAAAATTGGCGAAAAATAGCAAGATCCAAAGTTTAGAGACTAAAATGTAAATACTCAAAAGTTGTACTGAAATTCATGATGAAAATTCAAGAATGCTAGGGGTCAAATGGATGTAATTAGAAGTCAAAAGGAGTGAAAATATGACTAAAATATTTTCACAAATCAATTTTCAATCGCACAAGGATGTTCTAGATTTTCAACCGGAGATTGAGACCCATTTTTGGCCCAGTAAACTTTCGAATCGAAAATGAGCTATTTCTATCAAAGTTGTAGCCCTTTGAGTTATTTTTTCAACGCACTTTGAATCGCCTTAATTGGACATCGAGAGAAAAAGTTATGATACAAATACTGAACAAGATGCAGAATGGTAGCAAGGGAGCGCCCAGGCGCTGCCTGTGCAACAACAGCAGGACTTTTACAGAAAGGCGCTGTGGTGCGCTGGACAAATAGGGTTTTTGCTTTTTTGGCTGCGAGAAGCCCATGAAAAGATTCCAAATTGGCCAAGAACGTGGAGGAAAGTATAAATAGACCTAAGGAGCATAATAAAGGGGTTCCACACGTTGAAAAAGGGAGATACAATGAGAGATCGAAGAACAAAATCAAGAGAAGAAATTCATCGCAGGATTCAAGATCAAAGCAAAGATTGAAAGCGGAAGAAGACCTTGGTGCAAGAGTTTATTCTTTTCCATATCTTTATTTTAATAATCTGGTGATGTATTCAAGTTTATTTATTTGTTTTTCTTTTTACATTGTGTAACTAAACTCTAAATTAGGGCGAACAATGTAGTCTTTTGTGACGCTTGATTCTTTAATCCAAGATTTCTGTGGTTTATTCTTTTATGTATTGGTTTTGTTATGAGTTTAATACATTAAATTACCTAATCAATAATTTGACGATTAAGTGAGTCTCTTACGAATCAAGAGGCGAGTTTGAGATTTAGACCATATAATAAAATCCGATAAAGTAGTGTAACGTGTAGAGATACCCATACTAATTATTGTCGGTGTTATAGGAATTCTTAGAACTATAATTCATTTAACTAAGGGTAATTCACATAGAGATATAGAATTGAATTAGTTAAATAGGCTCAATGAGAATTCGAGAGGAGTAAATTGAATACCATAGAAGAATTCGACTGAATACCACATTAGGTTAGAATCTTGAATTATGAATTAAAGTGATTATTAGATGAACTTGTTTTGCCCTAATATTCATTATTCATTCGAATCTTTACTAAATTAGTGTTTGCAATTTTTATTACTTTCCATTAGTTCACAAGCAAGAAAAAAACTATTCACAAACATTATCATTATTTGTTTACTTTCATCAAATAGGAGTTAGGCAAAGTAGATCAAGACTAAAGTATAATCATCTAACGATAATCCGGACTCAAAGGTCCAATGTATTACTTGTTACGATATCGTACACTTGCAATAGAAAAAAACGCAACAAGTTTTTGGCATCGTTGCCGGGGACTAGTTACTTTTTGTCTTAATTTATTATATTTTTTTAACTGTTATTTGATTTATTTATTTATTTTTTCTATTTTATTACTTTTTCTTTCTCTTTTTTCAAGATATATAAAAGAATGAAAATAACAGGATAAAAGATGGCCGAGATTGATTTCAACAATATGCTCATATGTGACTTCATCATAAGGCAACAACAATTGGCAGCTCAAGGAATTGCTGAGGGAGATGTGGTGGGAGATTTCATTATAGGACAGCAACTACGAGATCTAAAAGCTAAATGTGAAATTGATGAAACTGTCATGGGAAACTTGTCTATTATATTATTTCTCTCACACAAATTTGATATGGGTGATTTTCCTGTAAAATTATTTTTTTCACATGTTATTAATGAACATCAATTAAGAGAATCAGATCTACTAGACTTCCAGCAAATACTCCAAGATGAGATGACTTTCCATGAAAATGTCATTGTTTATTTGCTAAAAGTTTTAAACATGGGCGTTGAACTTGAGAAAACTTCAATTAAAGAAGAGGAGCTTGAAAAGATCAAGAAATTAATCACAACAGGTGAAAAAGAACCTTTAACATTCAAAGAAGAGGAAATCCTCGACTTCATCGTTTACTCAAAAGTGGATTTTGTGATTAAACATTATGAAGAGATTGAGGTATATATTGTTGAATTCAAAATGGGTGATGAGGAAAAGTCATACTACATGCAGAAGAGCAATGCTAAAATTTGGAGGAAAATTACAATATAGAACAAAGTCAAATTAAGACAGTTAAGCAGGACCTCCAAAGAAATATTCAAAGTGCCATGACACACTTGTACAAAAAGTCAAGCTAATGACTTTAAAGAAGCGCTTCTTGGGAGGCAACCCAAACTTTCTTCATTTTTATTTATTTGGTTTTTGAGTTTTAGGATAGTTTAGTTTATTGTCAGGTTTTTTTTTTTTAGACTCATCATCCATATCCCATTTCTCCTTAGGTTTGTGATATGTTAGTTGGTTTATTAGATGTTAGAATTAAGTAACACTTGTTTCAGTTATTTGATCTTAATTCTTTATCTAATTTTTCAGGAACAAGACATTGCGGAACATTGAAATACCAATGACCTAACATGAGTAATAGAAAAGCTAGCCATTGAATTACAAGCCATATCAGGGGAGTCTTTTCTTTAATTTCTTTCTCACCCCCTTTATATGCGGATTTAAGATTAAAGATATTGAAAATAATGTCTAATTTAAGTTTGGGGGTTGAAAATATGAATTTTCATTTTTCATGTGTTTTTGTGTGTTTTTATTATTTTAGTAAAAAAAAATTCTTTATTGTATTTGTGTCAGTTAGTTGGCTTGGTTGACAATGATATTTATATTGAATCATGAATTGATCTATGATTGGTGAATAAGTTGCATGTTTAGATTAATTTTTGTTTTTTCATGTGAAATTTGATATATATTGAGCACATAAATGAAGATAAACATTGTGTAGGAATGAGTTGATTTCATAATTGGATAGGTTGAATAGTGGACCATAGATTCTAAGCCCAAAACCACTAAATTTTACGTTTTTGGACCAAATTTCGAATAGTTTGTGGGGATTTCACTGTTGTAGGAAGATGTGGGGTAAATAGGGATTCCATATGTGAAATTAAAAATCTTGTGTGGATTGTCTAAGGTCAATACGATGCAAATGGGTGAAAATCTCAATTTAGAGGTCGTTTTACTTGGGTGTTAAATGATGGACATTGCACTAATCAAGGCATAGAAAAAAATATATTTATTAGAAAATTTCTCTTCGTATCATTTATGACTCGAGCAATTAAGCCTTCTAGGGTATTTAAAATCTGGTGCCCTATGGCCATCTGGTTTGGGAGTCATCGATCGAAAGCAACATGAGTCATTTAGAAAGTTTAAGGGAAAGACTGCTTCAAATAAAGAAAAAATTATTCTAAAAAAATTCAGAAAAAGTAGGTGCATGAAACAGAAGCCGCACCAAATGCATTGGTTAACTCTCAAACACTTGTTTAAGAAAATTTGATTTTTGATAAGAGATTGTTAGCTTAGTTAAGTCCTGAATATTGAAGCAATCAAATTTAATGAAGAATCCTTGTTTGTTGAAATGTTGAACTACAATTGGTGAAATTTTGCCAAACTAGAGATGTGTGGATAGTAAAAAAATCAAACATTAGTTCACACACTGGAAAAGAGTGAAAAGAATAAGTTTGGGGATGTGTGAATCTTACGAGTGATGAAAGAACATATTTGACCATTGAGGGTCAGGAATTGAAACAACTTATGAATTCATAATACTATGCTTGATTCCTCACACACACACACGTCGATTTTACTATGGAAAAGTGGATTTTAATTTTTGTATTGTGATTTTGAAGTTGTGCATAGATTTGTTACTATGATTTCAATCCAGAGATAAAAAGTCATGTTAGCCAACTAAATCTTATTGTTTTACTTGATTAACTGACCACCAATTAGGTAATTAGCAGGGCGTGTTTGTTTGTGTGTTAAATTTTAGTTTTGTTTGAGGACAAACAAAGATTCAAGTTTGGGGGGTGTGATAAGTGTAGTTTCTACACTTATTCGAAGCCTTAAATGAAGATATTTTATTTTTCCTTTCGATAAAATTCTACCTAATTTATGTTATATTGCATTTTTGTAGGTAAAACTTTATGTTTAATGAAAAATTGGAGAAAAGAAGTGAAAATTGGCGAAAAATAGCAAGATCCAAAGTTTAGTGATTAAAATGTAAATATTCAAAAGTTGTGCCGGAATTCACGATGAAAATTCGAGAATGCTCGGGGTCAAATGGATGCAATTAGAAGTCAAAAGGAATGAAAATATGACCAAAATATTTTCACAAATCAATTTTCAATCGCACAAGGATGTTCCAGATTTTTAGCCAGAGATTGAAACCCATTTTTGGCCCAGTAAATGTTCGAATCAAAAACAAGCTATCCATTAAAGTTGTAGCCCTTTGAGTTATCTTTCTAACACATTTTGAATCTCCTTAATTGGACATCGAGAGAAAAATTTATGATACAAATACTGAACAAGACGCAGAATGGCGCAAGGCCTGTGCAATAGCAACAGAACTTTTACAGAAAGCCGTTGCCACCATAGCGCCTAGGCACTGTGCCATACAAATATGGTTTTTTCTTTCTGGGCTGCGAGAAGCCCATGAAAAGACTCCAAATTGGCCAAGAACGTGGAGGGGAGTATAAATAAACCTAAGGAGGCATTAATAAGGGGGTTCCACACGTTGAAAAAGGGAGATACAACCAGAGATCGAAGAGCAAAATCAAGAGAAGAAATTCATCGCGGGATTCAAGATCAAAGCAAAGATTGGAAGCGAAAGACGACCTTGGTACAAGAGTTTATTCTTTTCCATATCTTTATTTTAATAATCCGGTGATGTATTCAAGTTTATTTATTTGTTTTTCTTTTTACATTGTGTATCTAAACTCTAAATTAGGGAACAATGTACTCTTTTGTGACCTTTGATTTTTATTCCAAGATTTCTGTGGTTTATTCTTTCATGTATTGGTTTTATTATGAGTTTAATATATTAAATTACCTGATCAGTAATTTGATGATTAAGTGAGTCTCTTACGAATCGAGAAGTGAGTTTTAAAGACCATATAATAAAATTCGATAAAGTAGTATAACATGTAGAGATACCTATACTAATTATTGTTGTAGTTATAGGAATTCTTAGAACTATAATTCATTTAGCTAAGAGTAATTCGCATAGAGATATAAAATTGAATTAGTTAAATAGACTCAATGAGAATTCAAGAGGGGTAAATTGAATATACCATAGAAGAATTCGACCGAATACTACATTAGGTTAGAATCTTGAATTACGACTTAAGGTGATCATTAGATGAATTTGTTTTACCCTAATATTCATTATTCATTCAAATCTTTATTAAATCAGTGTTTGCAATTTTTTATTACTTTCCATTAGTTCACAAGCAACAAAAACTATTCAGAAACATTATCATTATTTGTTTACTTTCATCAAATAGGAGTTAGACAAAGTAGATTAAGACTGAAGTATAATTTTTGTGGGAACGATAATTCGGGCTCAAAGGTCCACTGTATTACTTGTTACGATATTGTACACTTGCGATAAAAAAAAATGCAACAAGTTTTTGGCAATATAGATAATTCAAGGAAGTCTTCCTCACTTTTCTTTAATTTTACATTGGAGACAATGTTCAATTTAATTTTGGGGGTGTATTATAAATTGTCTAATTGCCTAATAATTTTATTTTATGTGATTTGTGTGCATGTTTTTTTTCTGCAAAAAAAAATAAATTAGGATTTTCGCATGCTTGTGTGGGTTGGATAACATTGTTAGCAATGATGCATATATTTGGGAACATGAGTCGATTGTAAGTTATGAATAAGTTATGTTCTTGAGTTAAAGTCTTACTTATCCTTGCAAACAATTGTGAAATAAATGCATGTGAATTTAGTATAACCTTGGACATGAATACGTCGATTCTTTAAAACCTAGTGCCATATGGTCATCTGACTTGGGAGTTATCAACTGAAAGCTTGTTACATGGGTCATTTAGAGAGTTTAAGGGAAAGAATGTTTCAAATAAAGAAAAAATTATTCTAAAAAAATTTAGAAAAAGCAGGTGCATGAAACAGAAGACGCACCAAATGCCTTGGTTAAGTCTCAAACACTTGTTTAAGAAAATTTGACTTTTGATAAAAGATTGTTAGCCTAATTAAGTCCTGAAGATTGAAGCAATCAAATTTGACGGAGAATCCTTATTTATTGAAATGTTGAACTGCAATTGGTGAAATTTTGTCAAACTAGAGATGTAGGGATAGTAAAAAAAATCAAACCTTAGTTCACACACTGGAAAAGAGTGAAAATAATAAGTTTGGGAGTGTGTGAATCTTACGAATGATAAAAGAATATATTTGACCATTGAGGGTCGGGAATTGAAACAACTTATGGATTAATAATGCTATGTTTGATTCCTCACACACACACACACACACACGTCGATTTTACAATGGAAAAGTGGATTTTAATTTTTGTATTGTGATTTTGAAGTTGTGCATAGATTTGTTACTATAATTTCAATCCAAAGATAAAAAGTCAGGTTAGCTAGCTAAATCTTGTTGTTTTACTTGATTAATTGGCTACCAATTAGGTAATTAAAATGGCGTGTTTGTGTATTTGTTAAGTTTTAGTTTTGTTTTAGGACAAACACAAATTCAAGTTTGGGGGTGTGATAAGTGTAGTTTCTACACTTATTCGAGACCCTAAATGAATTTTATTGTTTTTTCGATAAAATTCTACCTAATTTATGTTATATTGCATTTTTGTAGATAAAACTTTATGTTTGATGAACAATTGGAGAAAAGAAATTAAAAATAGCGAAAAAAGCAAGATCCAAAGCTGAGGGACTAAAATTTAAATACTCAAAAGTTGTGCCAAAACTCACGATGAAAATTCGAGAATGCTACGGGTCAAATGGATGCAATTAGAAGTCAAAAGGAGTGAAAATATGACCAAAATATTTTTACAAATCAATTTTTAATCCACAAGGATATTCCAGATTTTCAGCCATAGATTGAGACCCATTTTTGGCCCAGTAAACGTTCGAATCGAAAATGAGCTATTTCTATCAAAGTTGTACCCTCTGAGTTATCTTTCCAACGTATTTTGAATCGCTTTATTCGGACATCGGGAGAAAAAGGTTATGATACAAATACTGAACAAGACGCAGAGTGGCAGCAAGGCCCGTGAAACAACAGAACTTTTATAGAAAGGCGCTGCCACCATAGCGCCTAGGCACTGTGTCGTACAAATAGGGTTTTTGCTTTTTGGGCTGCTAGAAGCCCATGAAAAGACTCCAAATTGGTCAAGAACGTAAAGAGAAGTATAAATAGACCTAAGGATGCACTAGTAAGGGGGTTCCACACGTTGAAAAAGGGAGATACAACAAGAGATCGAAGCGCAAAATCAAGAGAAGAAATTCATCACGGGATTCAAGATCAAAGCAAAGATTGGAAACGGAAGAAGACCTTGGTGCAAGAGTTTATTCTTTTCCATATCTTTATTTCAATAATCGGGTGATGTATTCAAGTTTATTTATTTGTTTTTCTTTTTACATTGTGTAACTAAACTCTAAATTAGGACGAACAATGTAGTCTTTTGTGACCCTTGATTCTTTAATCCAAGATTTATGTGGTTTATTCTTTTATGTGTTGGTTTTATTATGAGTTTAATGCATTAAATTATCTGATCAATAATTTGATGATTAAGTGAGTCTCTTACGAATCGAGAAGTGAGTTTTAAAGACCATATAATAAAATCCGGTAAAGTAGTATAATATGTAGAGATACCTATACTAATTATTACGGTCGTTATAGGAATTCTTAGAACTATAATTCGTTTAATTAAGGATAACTCGTGTAGAGATATGGAATTGAATTAATTAAATAGTCTCAATGAGAACTCGAGAGGGGTAAATTGAATACCATAGAAGAATTCGACCGAATACTATATTAGGTTAGAATCTTGAATTAGGAATTAAGGTGATCATTAGATGAACTTATTTTGCCCTAATATTCATTATTCATTCGAATCTTTATTAAATCAGTATTTGCAATTTTTTATTACTTTCCATTAGTTCATAAGCAAGAAAAACTATTCACAAACATTATCATTATTTGTTTACTTTCATCAAATAGGAGTTAGGCAAAGTAGATTAAGACTAAAGTATAATCCTCGTGGGAACGATAATTCGAACTCAAAGGTCCACTGTATTACTTGTTACGATATTGTACCATTGCGATAGAAAAAAAAAACGCAACAAGTTTTTGACAATACGGATAATTCAGGGAAGTCTTCCTCACTTTTCTTTAATTTTACATTGGGGACAATGTTCAATTTAAATTTGGGGGTGTATTATAAATTGTCTAATTGCCTAATATTATTATTTTGTGTGATTTGTGTGAGTGTTTTTTATTTATTTTGTGTGATTTGTGTACGTGTTTTGTTTTCTGCAAAAAAAAATTTGCATTTTCACATGCTTGTGTGGGCTGGATAACATTGTTAGCAATGATGCATATATTTGGGAACGTGAGTCGGTTGTGAGTTATGAATACGTTATGTGCTTGAGTTAAAGTCTTACTTATCCTTGCAAATAATTGTGACATAAATGCATGTGAATTGAGTATAACGTTGGACATGAATAGGTCGATTCATAAATGATATAGATGAAATTAGTGACCTTAGAAGCTTGATCCAAACAACCTCCAAACGGAAAAAACATTCGCATCCCATAACCAATTTTAGGATAGTTTGGATAGTGGAACTTTTGTAGGAAAACATGGATGTAGATGTGGATTCCGTGTGTGCTAAAATTTGTGTGGACTGTTAAGATCAATAGGATGAAAATTGGGTGAAAACCTTAAGTTAGGGGTCAAATTTTCGAGAATGAGTGTTTAATGAGGGGCATTGCACTGATCATGGTAAAATTAAATAAAAAATGGACGACTATAATAATTTCATTGTGAAACATCTATTCGTAGCCTTTATGACTGAGTGAATAAACCTGCAAGGGTTTAAAACCTGATACTCTAAAGTCATCTGACTCGGGAATCATAGGCGTAAAGCTCGCTACATGGGTCATTTAAAAAGCTTAATGGATAGATGTCAACACAAAGGGTGTATAAAAAAAGTACTTATAGCTGAAAAAGCAGGTGTACAAAATAGAAGACGCACCATTTACCATGATTAGCCCCGGACACTCATTTTAGAGGATTAAGCCTTTTACTAGAGGTTAGTAACTTAGTTGATTCTTGGAGGTTGAAGCAGTCAAAAATAGGAGAATTCTCATTTACTGATATGTTGAACTGCATTCAGTGACAACTACCCGAACTAGAGAGGGTAAGGAGTATCGTTAGCAAACCATAGATTTTACCTCGGAAAAAAAATGGAGCGAAAAGAAAATAAATTTGGGAGTGTATGAATCTCACGAGTGGAGTAAGGAGACAAGATACTTTTAAGGTCGGGAATTGAATAAACTTATGAATGTACAAAGTTGTATTTGGTTCCCCTTACGCACATGTTTTGCATTGGAAAGGTAAAATTTGACTTTGGTACTATGACTTTGAAATAGTTCATGATTTCGATATCATGTTCTCAACGTCGAGCCATAAAAACAATCTATCCAGCTAAATAGTTTATTTGAGTTCTGTGTTGATATGTGTTATTTGTGTGTAGTTAACTATGTTTTGTGTTGTTTTATGTTTGCTTGAGGTCAAGCAAAGAACTAACTTTAGGGGTGTTTGATGAGTGAAATTAACTCATTAAATAAGTTCCTTTAAATCGTAGTTTTTAGTTTGTTCTTGAGCACTTTTGAGTGTTTTGATGTGTGTGTTCGTGTTGTTTTGTAGTTGGACAAATTGGATGAAAACAGAGTGGTTTGGAGCTTGAAATGGAGTTATGATGATGATCGTGGAAGGAGGTATGACATGAAGATGAGAGAAGAGAAGGATGAAGTTGAGAGAAGACCAAATGATTAGCAAAATAGATAGAGAAGAAGAACAACAAAGACGAGGTAGAATGTTGAGCGCTAGAAAACCAGCAGAAGCGCTGGCGCCTAGGCGCCGCTTCCCGAGAAGAGAAAAAAATTTTGTTTTCTTAATTTTTTCAGCCCAACCCAACCTCATTCCGTGTTAACATTTTAAGATGCTATAAATACAAGTTATAAGACCTAATTGAAGGGGGGAATGACGGCTTAGAAAACAAGATGAATGAAAGTCGATCTAGAGCAAAAACAACAAGAGATTGGAGGAGAATTCAAGCATAAAAGAGTTTTTCTTATCCTTTTCTTCTCCATGTTCTTTAATTCAGAATTCAATATGTTGTTTTTAATTATTATGAGCTAATTTTAGTATCTAGGGTTTGATGTAACTGATTTTGAGACATGTTTGGATTCTTTTATAGTTAATTCAATTGATTGTTCAATTAATTCATTTGTGCTAATTCTTGCGCATTGCTTTCAATTACTTGATCAATAATTGAATGATTTGATTCTTTAAATTTCGACATTCGAGAGAGGAAAATTTAGGCGTGATCTAAGAATGACACAACCTAGGAAATTATAAGTTTCGAGAGAAAGTGTAATTCCTTTGAGGTTTATTTCAATTAAAAATCTTGTGCTTATAATTTCTATAGCATTAATTCGGAATACAGATATTGAGATTAAAATATAGAAATATGTTCTATTCGGCACTCGAGAGAGGGAATAGAATTTAATTTATGATTCTTGCCTATGAATTCAGGAAAAATCGATAAAAGCGACTATAGAAGTTGAAAAACATTGTTGATAATGAGGTCAAATCAATCCCTAGGCTTGTATATGAAGTTCTAACTTTATTCAATTAACATTACTTGAAATTCTAATTATCACATCAAGTGATATTCAGAATCTTCAAGCAATTTCTGAATTTATTTAAAGGTAGTACCTTAATCCCCAAATATGAAGGATTGTATTCTGTTGGAATTTTAACTAAGCTGATCAAACCCTTTTCAGTCATGTTTCTTATAAAATGAAACTTAATATCTATATGTTTTGTCCTATCATGATAAACATGGTTTTTACTAAGATGAATAGCACTTTGGTTATCAGTATATATCTTAACAGAATCATCAGCAAAGCTAATTTCATTTAACAAGCCAATTAGCCACATACTTTCTTTCACAGCATCACATGCAGCAATATATTCAGCTTCAGTTGAGGATAAGGCAACTAATTTTTGTAACTGTGACTTCCAACTAATGCAGCCATCACACGAAGTGAAAATATAGGGAGATGTGGATCTTCTTTTAACTAAGTCACCAACAAAATCAGAATCAGTGTAACATTTTAACTTTATTCCTTCCTTACTCCTTTTAAATTATAAACCTAAATCAAATGAACCCTTTAAGTATCTTAACATCCACTTTACAGCCAGCCAATGAGTTTCACCTGGATTGGCCATAAATCTGCTTAAGACACTAATTCCATAAGCTAGGTTAGGTCTGTTGCAAATCGTGAGATACATAATTGAACCTATTGTGTTGGCATATGGAACATTTTTCGTTCTACTAAATTCATCTTCTGTTTTAGGTGACTGTTCACTAGTTAGTTTAAAATGATTAGCAATGGGTAAATTCACAGGTTTACACTCAAGCATAGAAAATTTTCCAAATATTTTCTTAACATAAGAACTTTGTTTCAAAGACAAGATGCCATTATTCCTATCCCTTTCTATTTCCATTCCAAGTATTCTTTTAGTTTGTCCCAAGTCTTTCATTTCAAATTCAGATTTCAATTTAGACTTAATAGAATCAATTTCATATCTATCATGACAAGCAAGTAACATATCATCCACATATATGAGCAAATAAATTGGATTTAGGTCCTCCTGACCCTTTGAGGAATAAACAGGAATCAGAATTGCTTCTTACAAAGCCCAATTTCTGAACAAAGGTATTAAATTTGATATACCATTGCCTGGGGGCTTGTTTCAGCCCGTACAGAGATTTTTTCAACAAACACACCTTTTCAGTTTTGGATTTTACTTCAGATCCCAAAGGTTGATTCATATATATAATCTCATTCAAGTCTCCATTTAGAAAAGTTGTCTTAACATCAAGTTGACCCAATTCCCAGTGAAAAATGAGCAGTAAGAGCTAACAGAATTCTGATAGAATTATACTTAGCCACATGTGAGAAAATCTCATTATAGTCAACTTCTTCTTTTTGAGTAAACCCTTAACAACTAATCTGGCTTTATACCTCTTATTTTCAGAATTAGAATCTCCTTATTTTATCCTATAAATCCACTTACAATCAAAAACATTTTGATTTTTAGGTATGTCAACCAAAATCCAGCTTCCATTTTTAATAAGGGAATCCATTTCTTCATTCATAGCCTCTTTCCAGAATTTAGAATTAGAACAGTTCATAGCATCATCAAAAGAAGCAGGTTCTGAATTCACAGAGTCAAGAGCAGAAAGTGAGGTAACAAATTCATCATTATGGAATCTGGTTAAAGGTCTTATAACTCTCCTTTCTCTATCTCCGATAAGCTGATAATCAATAAGTGCAGTTTCAGAATATTCAATCTCATTTTCAGATTCAGTTAGATCAGAATGAAGTTCAGTTTGAGTAGACTCCACCTCAATAAAATCATCTTAAATAACAGGATTTTCAGATTGATTTTCCATGATAGTTTCCTTGACAGATGTAGTTCCAGAAGCTTTAAGATTAGATGATTCATTACAAGGCATGTCATCTTCATTAAAAATGACATTTCTACTGACAATCACCGTGTAACCATTTTGGCATTTGACCCACAATCTGTACCCTTTAACATCCTTCACATATCCCAGAAAAACACATTTTAGGGATCTTGGTTCAAGCTTACATTCACTTTGGTGTAAATAAGCAGTGCAGCCAAAAACTTTTAGTCTAATATAGTCTGGTATTTTTCCAAACTATAATTTTTCAGGAACTTGAAAATCAATGGCACTAGAAGGACTCCAATTTATAAGATAGGTTGCAGTTTTTAGGGCTTCTCCCCAAAAGAACTTAGGAAGACCAGAACTGTAAAGTATACATCTCACTTTTTCTAGAAGATATCTATTCATTCTCTCATCAACTCCATTTGGTTGAGGTGTGTATGTTACAGTTCTATGTCTTAGGATTCCAGATTCTTTACAAAATGAATCAAATTCTGAGTTACAAAACTCAAGACCATTATCAGTCTTTAGTGCTTTGACTTTCAAGTTAGTTTGGTTTTCAATCAAAAGTTTTCATTGTTTAAAAGTCTTAAAAGTGTCTGATTTATGTTTTAACAGAAAAGTCCATATTTTCCTTGAAAAATCATCACTTAGAGTATTTACAGATGCTGGACCCCAAAGATCAGCATGTAGATAATCGAAAATTAAAGTGGATTTATGTATTCCAGTTTTGAAAGGCAATCTTTTCTGTTTTCCAAAAACACAATTTTCACAAAAGTCTAACTTATTGAGTTTGTCTTTACCAAAACAACCAAAATTATTTAAAATGGTAAGTCCCTTTTCAGAAATGTGACCAAGTCTTTGATGCTAAATTAAAGACTTATTAGACTCAATATTTAAGGCTGCAGTACAGTAATGAACCACAAGATCAGCAGAGACATTGTAGATCCCATTTAATTTCAGAGAGGATATAACAGTTTTACTTCTTTGTTTGAGTCTTAAAAGACTTTTATGAATCATGATATTGTATTTAACATCTAATTAACCTAAGGAAATCAAATTCCTTTTAAGTTCAGAAACATATCTGCACTTTTCAAGTTCAAGGATGTAGTTATTCATCAATAGTTTGATCTTTCCAATTCTCTTTACTTGACAACTCATGTCATTTCCCATTTAAATCTGTCCTTCACTAAATTTAACAAATTCAGAGAAACATTCCTTATTCGGACACATGAAAAGTAAAGCCAGAATTAAGGACCCATTCTTTTTTATTTTTTTCAGTGGTATTCACAAGGACTAGTCTTTGAATGTCAGGTTCATTCTTGCAAACCAAGGCTGCAGAACATTCCAAGTTATTCTTATCTTTCATATCAGATATTTTCTTGAAACAGTCTTTGATTAGATGACCTGATTTTGCACAGTAGTAACATTTTTTGATCTGATTCTTGGATTTAATATGACTTTTATTCTTCTCTTTGAATTTGAAGTTCTGAGATTTAGCTTTCTTATGATGATTGAAACTGTATGTACGCTTCTTATTAGGATTCCATTTCTCCTTTATATGCAACACTTTCCCATACTTGGAATCTTTAGATTCAACTTTCAGCTCAAGTTCTTTATTTCTTAGGGCTGAAGTTATAATATCAACAGTGAGATCCTGCCCCCCATATTCTAAAGCAGTTCTCACGTCTTTGTATTTACTGAGAGAGTTCAGAAGTGCAACAACTTGTTGATCATGAGAAGTGTTTCATCACAATTTTCTAAATCCTGGATCAGTTTTGTGAATCTGTCTATGTTTTCTTCCAAATCAGATGAGGGATCAAATCTAAAGTTATAGAACAACCTCAGGAGATAACATTTATTAAGCATAGTCTTAGTAAGATAAAGTGATTCTAGCTTATTCCATAAGGCCTGAGCAGAGTTAGTTTCACCAACTTTCCTATTCACATTATCAGACAGATGCAAGAAAATTGAACTCCATACAGTATCATCTAATTCTTGCCTCCTATAGGCACTAGTCTCTACAGTCCATCGACCATCAAGGGCTGCAGCACACCTTTGTTGAAATAAAAAAGCCATCATCTTCAGCGTCGAGACTAAAGTCTCCAGTACCATTCGATGTCTCAAATTCCAACTTATGTGATGTAGACATGATGACAGACAATGTACTTATCAATGCAATTCACAGAACAAGTAATCACAATTCAGAATAATATAGTTACAGTTTTGAAAGAGGTTTAAGGGGTGGCAACCCTTGAACCCACTGCTCCCTCAGATTCCTAGACCCTCACAGGAGGTCTTGGACAAAGGAAAGCAATGGAGAATTGCTTACCTTAATAACCAGTTTCAAGAACTTAACAGTGCTATCAAAGGTAAAAAGGGGGTTTAGAAACGATACCAGAATCTGAAACCTCAATGTTTCAGAATGAAGAGAGCATGAGGAGAATACCAGAATCACATGAAAGAGTCCAGAACGAATGCAAGAACATAGCGAGTTACAGACTCAACCAGGAATCAGAATGAGTTGCTCCAACTCGCCAAACTCAGTACGAGTCAAGAGCAAAAATAACCAAACAAATTTAATTTCGTCTAAAAAATACAGAATCGTAATCACAAAGAATCAACCCCTAATCTATACACCATATACATATTTCACAAAGTACAGGATTGAAGTAATCACTAAGATTGATTATGATTACAAAACCATGAAACCCTAAACTTCACTCAGAGAGAACAAGGGAAACAGAGAGACGAAGAGAGAATAGAAGACTCTCGAATGCCAGAGTCTCAAAAGCCAAGTCAACCAAGTAATATGAACAGTTAGTATCCAATGGTAGAGTATCAGCCACGTGTACGGCTGATAACATTAGTTCATGACGCCAACAACCAGTTTCACTTAACAGTCCAAACAGCAAGCACGGCCCAACCCAAAGTATAGTGAGGCAGCCCAATATAATTAGCAGTCTTTAACACCAACTGTTCGAATTTAGAGCTCTTTTCGGTTGCTTGAAAGTGGGATGGCGATGGAAGTGGAAATCGGATGGGAGTTGGTAAGTTAGCTCCTATTTGGTGGCCTTTAATTCACTCTAATTTATTTCTCATACTCAATTTCAATAACATATTCACACAATAAAATATTCTACACATAAATTCAAAACATTTTTCTACTTTTAACCACACGTTCTCTAGAAAATACTATTCAAAACATTATTCTTTACTATTAAAGGCCACGAAACAAGGGCGTAGTTGGAGGAGAAGGAGGTTCTTTTAAGTTTTAATTTTTCTTTATTTGTTTCTTAAATTGTTTTAACTAGGATTGTTAGCACTTTTTGAAATGTTTGAGACACTGGTTGTAATTATTATTATTTTAATTTAATTTTCGCAACGTTTTCTTGATCTAATGGGGGTAGTTTTAAGTTTAGCCATGTCAACACCTCCATTTTCCACATAAGCTTAAGTTATTTGTCATTCACCGCAATGACATTTTGATGATTAAAAGACAAAAATACCCTTAAGTATGTTATACAATTACAAAAATATGGTTTTTTTTTTCCCTATGATTTATGTTTTGGTGTATTGACTACCCATTTTCTGGTTGTTGCTTGATGGGCAGCTCCGGCACTATTCACTTTTCAATTTTCATGATCATATTTTGTGGAATTGGATTAGGACCCATATCCTACATGATTTATTTTTCAGATTACTAAAACCTAATTTAGTTATTGAATAATTAAATTTTTCTGATCCATTTTCATGTGGTTGCATGGTGTCATCTTGTACTATGGCCAACTCTTTAACCTCTCTTTTGCTGACCTTTGCAGAATAGAATCCATGGTCGAAAACTTAAAGTTCGGCTTGATTAAGTTTCGTCCCTACTGCCCTTGCTTGAAGGGTGGACTATAAACCTTTTCGCGCGTAATGCTATCTAAGAGAGAAATTAATACTTCTATTTAAAGGGATATTGGGATAGCCCTTGTTTGGTTTAGATTAAAATTTGATTTTCAGTAAATTAAATGTGTGATTGAAAAGTCGTAGATCACATAAAATATGTGATTAAAATTAATTGTTGATTTTGAATTAAAATTCAAACCAAACATGGACTTAAATAAGGAAATGGTATGACTTACCCATTAAGCCCTAGTTTGAAAATCATTAAAATAGAACCCTTTTTTTTTTTTTCTCTCTCAAAACACATTTTCAACTACAATCTTACAATAAATATTTTGTACGTAAATTCAATTTTTTTTTTCTACTTTTTAACTGCACAATCTCCAAAAAATCATTATTTTAAAACTCATTTTCCCTAAAAAAAATTAAAGCGAATGTGAACTTTATTTTAGACCTTATTATTGAAGTCTAACAATAGAAAAAAATGGATTCTTATTATTGAAGTTTAACAATAAAAAAAAAAAATGGATTTTTTTATTATTATTGTACATTGGAAACTAGTTTTCAACTAAGACGATAGGGAAATGATGATACAAGGACATGTAACTAATTCCATTCACTATGATAGGTCGTTGATACGTTTGATTAATCATCTTTTCTTTTTCCTCGAATTACTGGAAGGAATGGATGTTAAGGCGAGAACTTCTTAGACAAAGGCAAAGGCAACATATTGAATTTGCAAGATCACAAAATATTGGGCATAAGAAAGTGGAACTGATACTATAGTTCATATTTTGCTCCATTACTCTCAACATACAAGACTACCGATGCTAAGTACATGTTTGGCAAAGCTTAAATTTTAATTTAAGATAGTCGAATATACTTTTTGTTTATACATTCCATATGATTTACTACCGACTTATTAGTTACACCTTTAGTTTCTAAAAAATTGAAAGCACTACCAAACAAGCTTTAATAAATATTCCTAAATACATCAATACTCGATGATTTCTAAATTATCTTCGAGCACCAACCATAGAGAACAAAGCATGTTTGATTCTCATTTTTATCCAAAAATGCATTTTGAAATAATAGATTGATGAAGAATGTGTCATTAAAAAATAAGAAAAAATTTTAAATTTACGTGTAATATTATTTTATTAAAAATGTGATTGAAAAGAAAAAAATATGTATTTTAAAAATAATGAGAATCAAAGAAAAATAACAGTTAAGGTCTTGAACCTTTAAGAGGATTCTCAACCGTTAAAATGTCTAAATTTCCAATCAGTTTCAAGTTTCTCTGGGTAAGTAAAAGCAATGGCGAAATTACATCCTCTTTCACAAACAGTAGATAGAATAAATGAACCACAAGTCAATTGCATAAAATTAGAGTACAATGGCAGCTTAACATCGGCTGCAAATCCAAAATACATAGGTTCCCTCGGCAAGCTCATGCCTGGTTTAGGTCATAAGTTTGGCAACTTCTGTATCGTTCTGCTAGATGTCCTTTTTTTTTTTTTTTTTTTTTCAGAAGCTAGAAAGGTAGATTTTACAGTGAACAAAACATGATAATTGGAATGGAAATAGAGCCAATTTGTCCAATGGAAAACGTCATCCGAGCCAGACAATCCCAGCTTTCAAAATTATATCTCCGTACTTCCAACAGAAATACAATGTGTACACCCGCTTCAGCATACAGTACGACCATAACAAATTGACGCAATGTAGAGATTTTTGGACCACTTCTCCTGCAAATAAAAAAGTTGGTTTATCTGTCAGCATTAATTCAAGCTTATGCAATGAGGGAATGCATAATAAATGAAGAGGAAACTAGGAAACAAAATACTAACTAGAAGAAGCATCTCTAACATAAATTCAACCATTAATCCTCAGTTTTGACAAAGCACATATATATCTGCCTTAAACATATCTTACAGGCAAAGCACAAATCTTGTCTTAACAGGAAGGCTATGAATGGGAGTGGAAAATGTCAAGCAACAAAAGTTGCAGTTTTTGTTCCAAGTGATCATATTATTTAGTTATCAAAGATTGCCTCCCATCACCAATAACTGTATATGAATAAGTAACTATGTAGAAACTACAGACCTTTACATGTGTACTAGGGAAGGCAGATGTGCGAAGAGTCTCTTGAGTCTCATCCATCATTTTACGTCTTGGGATACTCAGTATGAAGGCTGCTTGATCAGCAGTAGCAGCCATGGACGTTATTCTGTAGCCACTTTCCCATCGACGATGTATTCCCTCACTTGGATACAGAAAATCAAGCTCTACAACCTAAGGATCGAGGAGCCTTATAGTGAGTATAATTATACTAAATACATGTGCAAAATTGGTGAGATGGTATTTGCATTAAGATTGACTAGAAGTCTACTACATAATGTAGCCTTACCTGCTCAGAGTACCCTGAATTTCGAGACATTACAACACCCCAGCGACTGCCAGCAGTAGTCATTGATGTGACATGGAAACCTTCCTTCCATTTTTTATTAATCCACTTGAATGGAAAAGATTCACTAACTTTATATGACTGTTGGGTGTAAGGAGTTCCTAAATTATTGTGGAAATCACAAAGAAAAAAATATAATCACACAAATAATATAGAAACCATTTCACCAATTGAGTGATGTGATCGACTGCATTCAACACACACTAGCATATGTAAACCAATGCAAAAGCATCTGACCTGATAAAGGGCACACACACAAACACACCCAGACAGAACTTTCAACCAACCTTTAGACATAATAACTAGCGAACTTCCATTAGCTGCACCAGCAATTGAACTGATGTAATAGCTTTTTTCCCATTGTTCCATGATCCAATCCTGATAAAAAAAAAAAAGGATACCATTAGAATAGACATCCTTCCACGAGACAAAAGAAAAAAAAGAAGAAGAAATTGAGGTGTTGATTACTAGCAAAAGCAACCTTATGAAGGAAGACGGATGAAAGCTCATACACCTGCGAAGTGAAACCAGTACCGGCATCCATGATTAAGGCCCACAGATTTGAAGCCGATGCCACGCAGCTAATATACAAACCATCTTCATTACCCTTCTCCACATGTTGTCGGAGCCGTGAGTCCGCAACATTGTAGTGATATCTGGGAATATTTATAACCCAAAATAGAAAATTAAATTTGTTTTCAAATATTCTTAAAAAGAGGCATTCTTTCATTAGTCAATATTTTATAACCCAAAGACACCCTCTTCTTTTCAAGATAGGAAATATTCCCTTTGTTTTCATCCTTTTGCTCCCGTGCAAATATCCAATAACATAAATGAATTTAGACGAGTGAAGTTAGAAAAAGTATCAACTCGGCTTGTGTTAACTTTAGTCAACTAGGCTTTCTTTAATAAGGATATACTTGATACTTTTCACTTTATTAAGTAAAAAACAGGCCTTTTAACATAACTTAAAACAAGGCACTTTTTATTTCAAAGTCTCATCTTTAATTAGATCGAGCAGCCTATAACTTTAAAACAGGCAGCTCCAAAGTTTCGTGTTTCTCAAGGTTTGGGTGAATGAAAAATTTTAAAATGGTCCACATGCTCATTAATTAGGAAATGCATCTCTAGAAATAGAAATAATCTACAAGCAAAATTAGGCTTGTCTTCATTGCTTGCTTTGTATGTTTGAAATTTGTGGTACATCTATGAGTTCATGTGCATTACAATAGCAACGCATGTCACAAATTTCATGCGCATACAAAGCAAGACAAGCAGGTAGAAGCAGCTACTCACCTCTGTTTCATGGGGCGACGTGCATTATATGCTGAAATCCACTGGGTAGCAGGACTACCTAGTCGTACTTTCTTTTTAGGTTGCTCCTCCTCTTCCAAATTAATGAGCAACCTCCCACGCTTCTGACCAACCTGCTTGTGCAATACAATTCAATGTGTAAATGTAAAAACGTACAGAGCATACCCTATAAATATGAATACTACTATGTATACTGTGTAAGCGTAACCTTGAGAGCTCCATCAATTCTGATTGGCCTCAATGATATGCACGGTTCAATAAGACTTTCAAAAAAGGATATCAGCTTAGGATAATTTGGCTCCTCATCAAACTTCATATTTGTAACAGCCTCAAGAAACTGTTTGAATGGAGCTGGGCAAAAGCAGCACATCAACTCCGGTGAAGTAGCCATTTTCTTTTTACAGACCAGAAAACTCTTGTTGTCCCCCTGTCATCATCCAAATAAGAATGGTGAAACGATTGAATAAATTTCCTAAGTTGAGACAAGATACAAACCAGTTACTAACTTAGAGAAACTGACTTACCTGGTATCCTTGCCAAGGCAACCTTCCTTTGATGAGAAATATAAGCGTGTAGGCCAGTGACTCTAGATCGTCCCTCCTACTACCAGTACGACCCAAATGTGCATGCACACTTGCATACCTTATTGTACCCCTGCGGATGGAGTTTATTAGTGTATATTCAACTGCTTCATCCAGTACACAAGTTAATTCCACGAACCTGAATATATCTGGCCTCTGGTCATACTCGACATGCTGACCAGATGATGCGTCTTTCCACCTAGATGCTGCATCAACAGTATATTAAGAAACAAATATTATAATATTCAGGCAAATGGGGTAAACAAGGAAATAAACTAGGGAAAAGAAAATGTGAATTGCAGAAAGGGGTAAGAGCTGTATATATAGTAGGAAAAGAATAAAACTTTCTATGATTAGCTTTTCAACATGCCCAGAAGTTTATAGTTAGAATATGGTGTAGTGACGTGAGAGAGTCAGAATAACAGCATCATACCCAAACCAAGGTCAATGAGATATAGCTTCTTTTCATCAGCAGTTCCAGGTTGACCGAGTAAAAAGTTCTCTGGCTTCACATCTCCATGCACAAACCTAGATGAGCAATACAGAGACATATTGGTAATCATCGATTCAAGTGAAAGGGTACAATTCGAAAACAGATGAAGGGTTAAGATTCAAGATATCTAGGAAAATCAAAGATATGGTAGAGAAGCTACCCCTTCATGTGAAGCTTTTCAAGAATTGATATAGCCTCCACAGCAATGCAAGCAACCATAGTTGGTGACATCCTATTTCAAAAGCTCATCATCAAAAACGAAATATATAGCATAACAAAAACCCGATGCAATGGGGATTCCATACAGTTACAAGCGTGTGCATAAATCTGCAGTATTCTTTATGCACGTGCACAAATGTATACACACATAAACACGTGACAAGCACACACGGATACATGCATGCGTATATAAAGACAAACGTATGCACATGCATCCACACCTACAAACATAGGTGCTCGTATGTACACAAGTGTGTGTTGTGTACACGTACAAATATAAGAGCGAGGGAGAGCTTACGACTGGCCAAAGGAATTCCAAACATCCCAAAGACTGGGTCCAAGCATGTCCATTACCTGAAACAAATATTAATTAGACACAGCAACAAAAATTCCAATGCAAAAGGCAGAAATCAAAACTCACCAGGATGTAAAAATCTCCTTGACGACCCTTGTAGTGAACCCATGGGATCCCATAACATCCATTCAAGGTGCTTTCCAATCAAACAACAAAATAAGACACATACACAGACATCAAGATTTTAAAAATAAAAAGGAAATAAATAACCTCTTCAAATTAAGAAGATGAAATGCTTACTTGTACACCTGCCACTCATACGGAGGGCCATAATTGCAACCTTTACTATTTCGATGCTCAAACTTCAATGCTACCTATAAATGATAATCTTTTGTATCAGATGCAGGAAAAGATAATTGTTCCAAATACCCAAATACCATGGCAATATGCCATACCTCAATTGCATCTGGCCCTGGTCTTTCAGAGCCACCGTTGACTCTTCGGCCAACATAAACTTGGCCAAAACCACCCTTACCCAACTTCCTTTCTGTCTTATACACGGGAGAATTACCCACTTGTACCTGCACCAACAATATAAAGAGAGTAATTACATGTACTCAAAGATTATCGAAGTGTAGTAGATTGAATCAGCAAATGGAGATATTCAGAAAATATATTAAGGTTAGTGTCCAAACATCCACGAGTGTACTTGAGACATATCCAGAAAGAGAAATATTATAAAGGGAGTGGAAAGAATGAGTAACAAGATACCCTCTCAGGAACGGGAGTTGTACTTGCTTCTTCTTCAACTCCCACTATTTTGTCTGCGCTCCCACCTTCCATGGCAATTTCCTTATCTGCAACGCCCTCTATTCTGTTAAAAGCTCGTTCCCCGGCCCCAAGGGCAACTGCTTGAGGAAGAACCTCACAAGGCGGTTCCGGGTCTAGATCTATCGGACGAATTCCTCTGCCTCTACCAGCTGCAGTAGGCCTTGTGGGTGTTGCTGCAGAAGGCCCCTTTGCTACAGCCGCTGCATTGCCTCTGCCTCTTCCTCTCCTCCTGGTTCTATTTTGAGCAGGTGCAACAAAATTTTCTTCTTGATTAATGGGTTGAGGGGCAGGCTGGAGATCACCAAGCCGTTTTGATCTCCGTGCTCCGCTACGCAACTCTGGCATCATCACCCATACAATTCACATCCCACTCACTTCGACACCTTCCATTCAGAATCTTCAATAACCAAAATAAGGAAAAAATAATACTGGACGATTAAGGACAAGTTGATATTTGAAATAGATAAACATAAAAGCCCATAAAAAAAGTTATTCAAGAATCAAAAACTGGACGAGTAGAAACATAAAGCAGCCACTGGAAAAGAATTAAACTTTGAATTATCAAGAACATAGAGCTAATAAAGCTCACAGTTTTACATGGAAGAGAAATTAATTCTTATGATTAATCTTGAAAACTCATAAACTGCCAAAAAGAATAAAAAAGCCGCAATTGAGTAAAGCAATAAATACATAACAGAAAAGAATACTATTTTTAGCAGAATTCACTAGCTTATGGTTTATGCACATAGATTCTATATTGTGTGGCTATAGATCAGAAATTTTCCAATAAGTAACATGAAAATCGAAATGTAGCTTAACCAACACAACCATGAAATCCATAAACAGCGAGGGGAAAGGTTAGAAGAGAGGGATAGAGACAGATAGGCTGCAATACCCCTATTTAATCTCAACATGAATCAATTTCCTTCAGGACAAGTAAAATTAAAAAAAGAATAAATTTAACGAGATCATTATTGAAGGAAAAAAATTAAAGAATCTAAATATCACACAATCATCTCATCATAAGTATTTTAATTAATCATCCGAAGAGCTTCAAAGTTTTAATAATCTGAATAAAAAAATAAATACAAAAAACCAAAAAATTGCACAAAAAATAAGTAGCCACAGATCGTACCTGAAAAGAGCAAAAACAGAAGGATCGGAGATAAAACCGAAAAAAATCAACTTAAAATTAAACTGGATCCACCGATCAACCACAGATCTCCAGTAAATTCCCTATGACATTTGCCACCTCAAAAAAATAATAAAAATCTTATCTGAAACTTTGGGTTTACAGTTTTTTTTTTTTTGTAACAGATGCTGGAATACGAGGTGAAGAATTGATAAAGGGAAATGAATGTTAGGCCTTTAGGTCAAGTTTTGAAAGAAATTTTATTTATTTATTTATTTTTGTGGGGAGAGTGCTTGGTGATATATCGGTGTGTGTTCTGCGTAGCTATAACTTTGTTTCTCTCTCTATGAATGTGTTAGTGCATGTGTATTGTATTTGGTGTGTGTAATCCCCCTTTTTTTTTAAATTAATAAAAATAAACAAAGCCCTAAATGACCATATATTTTGTGGCCTTATAAAGTCGACCAATTACAACGTGAGAAAACTTCGAACATATATAAATACAAACATGATATATTGATGCTAAAATCTTTTCTCAAGACAATGATAGTCATGAGTGAGTTAGTTTGAGACTTTTGACTGTACAAGATTTGATAATATAGAACTTTTTTATTATGTTGTCAAAGTTAATCTATAATTTTGTAATACTCACGACCAAAGGAACACTTTAAGAAATTGAGGCGTCACTTGTAACGGAAAATCCATA
The DNA here is from genome assembly GCA_035079005.1 of Fraxinus americana. Classification (NCBI taxonomy): domain Eukaryota; kingdom Viridiplantae; phylum Streptophyta; class Magnoliopsida; order Lamiales; family Oleaceae; genus Fraxinus; species Fraxinus americana. Next base: position 28,728,752 of record CM068708.1, on the reverse strand, counting down.
TTTGAAACTAAGATAGGCTTGGAACCCTACCCTATAACCTTTTATTGAATTTAATCTCTTCCTTAGTGCAATTTGTCCTATTCTTACCATGGGAATATGTATGTATCGTTTCATATCTATACTATTGGATATAAAAGTAGATGGTAAAATATGTGAAGAAAGAGATTGTTGACGTTAGTAGAATATTTTTCAGTGAAGTGATTGCCTTTCTTATCAAAAAGCTAATCTAAAAAAATCTGTATTTTTCTTATATTAGTAGACCCTGAGTACAATTAACACAAAACTATTATAAATAATCTTATCACGAGCATATTGTAACGAAATTTGTTTGCATCTTGTTTTTACTGCCATTTCTAACATATATACTTTGATTAGATCACGCACCATCCATGCTTTTATAACAAACTACTTTTATAACTATATGTAACCTATGGATAAAGTATTTTTATTTATAAGCAATAGATAAAAAAGGTAATATTTATTTATTTATTTCCTTTTATAAATTTGTGTTTACTTGTATGCAATTTTTAATTTTTGAAGTGGTGTGAAAGTTAAAATGCATTACTTAATATTCTATAGGAACATAATGGTGTGATCCAACATAGTTCCCATGTTTTACTACATATATTTCTATATTTGTTTCCATGTTATGCAAAATTGATGAAACCACGAGACTTCTTCTATCTTGTTGCACATGATTAATTGATAAAATCGCATCTATCTTTAGAAGAATGATTATGCTTGTTGACCTCGAAAAATGGCTCGAACACGTGGCCAACAGGATAGGTCTTCAAGTCAGCTCTTCCTGCACACGTAGCACGCCGTTAGTCACTCGTGGCCTCTCCCGGAGGGGGTGGGAGATGACATAAGCACTCCGACGGTCGAGTCGGTTTATATTCAACTTAGGAAAATGGTTCGCGAAACGGTGGAACACTCGCCGGGAAGTGGTTGATCAAGTGTGTATAAATATATTGAAAGTCTTTTTGAGTTAAAAAGACTAGAATACCAGGATTAGAATGGGAACCCTTCTTCATTATGGAGAGGGGGTATTTATACTAAGTATGGGAAGAGGAGAGCCATTGGATGGGAGGACACGTGTTGTCAGATCCTCAAGGCTCGTCACATCCTAGGGGTCACTACTTTGTCCCTCCATAGGTCGTATTTGGCGTTGAATGTTCGACCATGGTGGCAGAGTCTTGGGATTTGAGAACACCATAGCACGTCCCATCGATCGAGAGATTTGACTTTGGGAAGATACGTACGAAAAGATCTTCGTAGAGGCGAGTGTGACGGAGTGACGTTGCGGCGTTGTAGGGCGGAGTGCGGGCCTTTGCATCCCATTTGTGTACTTGTGGATGAGTCGGTTCGTTCGGCGACGCGTTTCGGATTCGTCACCCCGAAGTGCAATCGGTTTAGTTCTTGGGTCGAAGCACCTCGTCGGCACGTGGCTCGGGCCACGGGTGTTGACACGTGGCGGGCGAGGTGGCGGGTCGACACGGGCCCGTAACGATAGTCCCGCAAGTCGGGTGTATGAATATTTATATGTCTGAGGATTTTCAACTCATTTGGAAGGCACGGGGGGAGTCGGTGGTGGTAGTAACACGGGATCCCGCTATGCGCGAGGAGTGAAAGGGGTTGGCGACTCTTAGTGTGTTTGTTGACAAACACTGCGATTCGATGTGGCGAGGCGAGATGGGTTGGCAACTCTTGGTGGGTGGGCCCCATGCAACTTTGCATTACGATGTGGCCGAGGCGAGATGGGTTGGCAACTCTTGGTGGAGGGTTTGTTATGCAACAACTGCATTACGATGTGGTAGGCGAGATGGGTTGACGGCGGCTCTTGGTGGAGGAGTTGTTGCAACACTACATTACGATGTGTGAGAGGCGAGATGGGTTAGCGGCTCTTGGTGGAGAGCTGTTGCAACACTACATTACGATGTGGCGAGGCGAGATGGGTTGACCTTGAACCCCGCTTGTGCTAATGATTTGGAAACGCCCTTCGTACTTTCCCGAGGCAATCATGGGGAGCGTTCGCTTGCTTTCAAGGCACGCCTCCACTTAGCATAAATGATAATAATGACGCGGCTCCCTTTACTCAAGGCGACGTCCTCACACCAGCGTGTGGCCCTGTTTGCCTACGCTAGGCGGGTTAATTCGAAATGACTGTGATTTGGACGGAGATCCTTGCATTTGAGCGTTGGATGGCTCAGTTGTGCTTAGGTTGATCCAACGGTTGGGGTGAGTTTGGAGGGCCTATAAAGACCCATCTCTTTTCACTTTAAAACCTTCATTTCGCGAAAATCTCTCAAAGCACTCTCGAACTCCCCCAAATTCAGCGACGGTTTCCATCTTAGGCGAACCTTAAAGGTTCCGGCCGACCCTCTTGTGAACTCCAGTTAGAGCAAGTTCTTTCCAACGGTTTTAGGTAACGTTCCGGAGTTCGGCTCTCCATCTTCTCGTTTTTCTTTTATAGTGATGTCGAGAGCGAGCAAGTTGTTGAGGGGGGTAGTGAGGGAGGCGAGGCGAGAGAGCTCATCCGTGAGGGAACCTATATTAATCTCGTCCAGACGAAATTTGTGAGTAGAGCCGTTAGGGTAGGGAGAACATACGGAAGGCGCCAGTTCCCCCGTAGACACATACGTACCGTGCAATGGGGCCTCTAAATACCGTCTAAAGTCACCGCCTCGGGACGGATAAAAAGGTGTAGGGAGGTGTTTAGGATCCCTCGCAATATTGAGCTTATCTGCCCGAGCCACACATGAGAGAGCTTTGCTACTGGGCCGGGGTGTGTAGCGGTGAGTGACCATCTTTCTTCGGGAGTTGGGTTGAGGCTTCCATTCCACCCCTTTTTTCGCCTAGTCCTTGGAGTCGTTCGGGTTGGCCCCCGCCGATTCAATCCCTGACGCGTGGTCCCCGAATGGTTGGGACGTGGATCTTGTGGCGGAGGGCCGGCATCGGAAGCGGAGCATGCCTCTTAGTTTAGTGTATTCGGCTCCTATTCTTCCCAAAAGCCGCGGCGAAGGGCGAGGCGAGCAAGGAAGTGGTACTACGGCTCCACAGGGGTCCCATTCGCCGTTCGTGGTTGAGACGCCCTCCTCGATAAAGAGTTTGGAGGAGTTCGTGGTTACGGCGTCGGGACGGTGGGATACGGTGGAGAATGACCCGATGAGCGCCTCTCATGTAGTCCCCACCGTCTATTCCATTTGCGGTAAGCAACTTTAGATTTGAATTTACTTGGCTAACTTTGCTTATGATTTTAATATTTACATTCTCTGCGGGCTCCCTCCCGAGGAGTGCGAAATGTGAGAGGAGGCCCAGGACATCATTGCCGTGTATCTCCGAGGACGCCTCTGCTTGGGAGAGGAGCTTGAGAGTTGATTGGCGGAATTCATGTTCCACTCTACGCACGGGCGATGACGAACGAGAGGTGAGTGCATTTCGTTCGGTTACGCTCAATACTCTATCACGGATACTTAGCAATTTTCTTTCTTGCGGGAGATTTTGAAAATAAGAGGCCCCGGGCAGACCCGACTTGGCACCCATCCGCGGAGCGTGGCGGAGAGCCAAATGCTTGAAGACTCGAGCTCATTAACGTACAAAAAGCGATCGGAGCGCTTGCGAGCTTTGAGCAAGAGCTGAGTCGGCGGCACAACGGCCAGGGAGTGTGAGGAGGAGGGACCCTCTCTCGCCCCAGAAAGGGACGGGCCGGTCCGGCGGGGCCTACGAACGCCCCTGCTTTGCGAGTGTGGCTTCTCCTTCCCCGGCCGAGACGGGTGTCACGTGGCGGCCCACCTCTCCCGGGCCATTGTGCGATCGCTGCTTACTTAGGCGAGGCGCCAAAGAAGAGGTTGAAAGGGCACACTTGCCGGCGAAAAAAGGTCACTGATTTCTTGGGGAGCAAAGAACGGCACGATCTCCGGAGGCCGTGCGGAGATGCTCCCTGCAGAGACCGCCTCTGCGCAGAGTCCACGACAAGTATTGGACCGAGGGTAGGCCCGCCCACGCAACTCATGCGAGATCGAGGACTTCTTGGCTGCGAACAATACTGCACAAGTAGCGTGGCGAGGGCTCTAAGCATGGGCGCCGCGGCAGGGACTTGGTGAGGGCCTTCGAAAAAGAACGAGGATGCGGAGAAGAGGGTTGAAGCCTCTTATTTGAAGGCGGGAGCCCGAGTGGAGAAGGCCAAGAAGGAGGTGGAGGAGGTGGAGGAGAAGTGGTGGCTATTGCTTGCCTCGAAGTTGGACTCGAGTGAGGTGCATGTTAATCGAGTTTGAAGAATAAGCCATTGCATGAGTGTAGTCCGTTCGAGGTGGCGGCACCACGACGAAGAGGGTGGACCGGGCCAATGACCACCAAAGGTTAACGTCACAGAAGCCTTGGAGGAGGCCAACAAGGAAGGAGAAGCCGAAGAAGCGAGAAGAAACTCATCGAAGCCAGAATAGGGAGAATGGCTTTCTTGAAGGCGAGCGAAAGAACGTTGGCGAAGTGGCGAGTCCCCGGGGGTTACAAGGACAACCGAAAATACGCCAAAGTATGACGACTTCGCCAATTATTGGGCCTCACGGGCGACGAAGGAGATGATGTCCGCCTCGTGAGAGGCACCCCCAGAGCTGGATATTAACTTTTTGGATGAGGAGTTCGGGGACGGCCTTTGAGAGCGAGCCCGCATACGAAGATGAGGAGAGGCCCATCTTGAGAGCGAAGGCGGAGGACTGGGGCGGCGATTAATATAGACTAATTTGTAATTTGTATCCCCCATGTACATGGAGAAGCCGGCCTCTCACTTGGTTATGAATAAACAAATTTTTCAAGTGTTGTCGTTTCTTTTCTTCTTGTTTGTTTCATTGTTTCGTCGAAACGACTTGAACTAATAACACATCGGACATAATCACTTAATAATAACACGGAAGGAACCGATGAATGATAACGCATCGGACTTACTCCAACCACTTAATAAAATGGAAGATGCCCGATGAACAAGTAATAACGCATCGGACTTACTCAACCACTTAATAAAATGGAAGATACTGATGAACAAGTAATAACGCATCGGACTTACTCAACCACTTAATAAAATGGAAGATGCCCCAGTGAACAAGTAATAGCATCGGACTTACTCAGCAACTTAATAAAATGGAAGATGCCCGATGAACGAGCAATAACGCGCTCGGACTTACTCAAGCGCGTGAATGTTGCTTTGTCCCGGGATGGCACCCGCACCACCTCACGCTTCGCCCGGGAATATCTTGGGGTGTACCGCTTTGAATGGGCTTGCACTTGCACGAGTTCGTTTGATTGTGCACCCCGCCTCGTCGAGGATCGCGCTGCGCGCCATACGGCCCACAAACGAGAATATCTTGAAGTGTACCATGCTGAATGGGCTTGCACACCCGAGCTCGTTTGATTTGAGCACTCGCCTCGTCCGGGATGGCACCCGCACCATCGGCTTGGCGAGAATATCTTGAGGTGTACCGCACTTTGAATGGGCTTGCACCTTGCCGAGTTCTACGATGTGTCCATGCGAGAACTAAGTGAACATAACATCCGTTTATTTGATTGCAATATTTACAACGAGACTAGCATCCCCTGCGATAATATTTCCTTAAGTGCTCAATATTCAGGGGTGAGGCATCATTCTCCCGTTCGAGATCTTCGATTCTATAGGTTCCGGGCAACTGATTTACGCAACCACGCGATAGGGTCCTTCCCGGCTTGGCCCCAAGGAGTCCACTGTGCCGGGATCTGCAGGTCGAAGGAAGACTTTGCGAAGCACCAGTCTCCCGATGCGAAATGTCCTCTTCTTCACCTTGGCGTTATAGTAGCGCATCATTTTTCGTCTTGGTGGGAGGCGAGCTTAACTTGGGACTCGTCCTCTTTTCTTCGAGAAAGTCCGGCTCGAGCCTCCTTGACTCGTCATTCATCACCTCATTATTCGAAGTGGAGGCGGCGGGAGATGGGAGCGCCCGACCTCCCCGTGGGCTGTAGCCTTACGCCTCGGCTCCATAGGTCGTAGAAAATGGAGTCTCCCCGGTGGCGGTTTGCAAGTGGTCAGTCTGATGGCCCACATAAGGCGCGTGGAAGCTCGTCGACCCCGAGCGCCCTTGCCAGGCGTCAGCTTCCTTTCGAAGGCGAGCTTAATGGTTTTGTTGACCAGCCTCGACACTGTCCGTACTTTGCCCAGGGATGATGGGGGCGTGGAAAAATGCTTTCGATTCTAAGCTCGTCACATAGATCCCGGACTTTCTTGTTGTCAAATTGCTTGCCGTTGTCGAACTGGGAGTGAGGTATGCCCGAACCGGAAATGATGTTTTTCGAAAGGAACCGTGGTATTGGCCTCGGTAATCTTGGCTAGAGGCTCGCTTCCACCCGTTTGGTGAAATAATCAATGGCGACTATGGCGAAGCGAGCATTCGCTCTTCCTTTCGACGAGGGCCAATAAAATCCACTCCCCATTTGGCGAAAGGCCGGGGGCTTGATACCAGCTGTGAGCTCTTGAGACGGTTGCCTGCACATTGGAGAAGCGGCGCACTTGTCACATTTGCGCACGGGTCGGTGGCGTCCCTTTTCGGGGTTGGCCGGTAATATCCACACTTTGAGTATTTTGTGGGCAAGCTATTCCACCGAGTGATTTCACCAAACACGCTTCATGTACCTCCCACCCGAGGATCACAGTTTGCTTCTTCCCCTCACTGAGCACATACGAGAGGGAGGAGAAGCCCACGCTTGAAACGAGAATATCGTCTGTAGAATGAAGTACGCGGCCGCTTCTTCGGAGCTTAGAGGCACTCGATTTCGTCTTACGGCAAGCTTTGCTCTTTCGGGTAGGCCGGTATAGGTAGCATCCATGGTGGGGTGCTTTCAATCCGCATTAGTTTCTCGCCCTCGCTAATAGATGGTTCGGCCAAGTGTTCGATGGGAATCACCTTTAGAAGCTCACGAATCCTTCTTCTTGTGGCGGCCGGCTTTGATAGGGCGTCGGCGTGGCGATTCTCTTGGCGGGGCACTTGGATTAAGCTCAAATTTTTCACCGAAGTTGGGCGGGGGGTCATTGACTTGACTGGGTAGGCCGCCATATGCTTGTCCACTGGCGACAAAGTGGCCATTGACTGATTCACCACTAGCTTGCGAATCAACATAATTTGTAACCAATCTTTTTACTTGCCGGTTCCCTGGCGGCGAGTCGGCCGGGGAGGCTTTTCGTATTGACCGTATGTTGTTGGAGGCCTTAAACCGAACTTGCTTCTTGCGCTGCGATTAAACTGTGCCCCTCAGGACTTTCTAACACTATACCGACTCAGGAGCTGTTTCTCGGACGAGCCGTCGACGAAGAGACTCTCAGAGTGGGAGGCCTACGCTCGCGGTTCCCATGTCCACCTCGATTTCGGAAGTCTTGGTGAACTCCGCGACGAAATCGACCGGCGCTGACCACGATGGGTGTCGGGCGCGTAGATTATGTCGAACTCGTTGAGCTCTTGCCAGCACTTGATAACCTTCGAGGCGTCCGGCCCACGCAGGGCCATGCGCCTTAGTGGGAAATTGTCAAAACATGAACGGCGCTGGGCTTGGAAATACGGCCTCCCGAATTTTCGAGAGGCGATGACCAATGAAAGAGGGCCAATTTCTCCATATACGGGTATCTCGCTTCGGCGCGGGAGCAAGGCTTTGCTCACACTGAGTATATTGGCGATTGGTGCGCCGCTTCTTCCGTCCACAAGAAGCGTGAGCTGATTGAGCTTTCGACGGCTGCTAAGTATATGATAAGGGCTCACCTTCCTTGGCTTCTTCGAGGAGGGTGCTCGCCCCAGTAGTTTTCAACTCTTGGAACGCTTTGTTGCCTCGCACTCACGGAGTCCGTTGGAACTTCCGCCTCCTTTGAGGGTTTGAAAAGAAGGCGGGGCACTTTTCGGTGGCCCTCGAGATGAGCGATTGAGTGCGGCTGAGTGCGATTCTTGGATTAACATTTGCCTTCCTTGGGTTTCGAGGCGACCTCATCTCGATTAAGCTTTAATCTTTTACGGGTTGGCTTCTATTCCCTGTTGATTCACGATGTAACCCCGAGAATTTTAGGAAGCCACGCCAAAGCGCATTTTAACGAGGTTCGGCCTCATGTGATACCTCCTTAGGGTTACGAAAGCTTCGATCGGTGTTCGATATGCTCCTTAGCCGCGAGGCTTTTCACAAGCATGTCGTCAGCGTAGACCTCCATCGTTTCTTGGCGGCGTGCCGTGAACATTTGTTGACTAACCTACGGTAGGTTGCCCCGGCGTTTTTCGAGGCCCCGAAGGGCATCCGCCTTTGATAAAGCCCACTGTCGGTGATGAAGGAGGTGCTTTCTTCGATACGCCAAGGGAACATCGGTATACGATTGTAACTAGAATAGGCGTCCACGTAAAGCTCGGCAACAATTCGTGCCCGGCGAGTTGAGTCTACAAGTTGGTCGATCCGTGGGGTGGGAAGGCGTCCTTTGGGCGAGGCACGATTGAGGTTTGAGAAGTCGATGCGGACCACTCCATTTACGGGTTGTGCTTCTTCACAAGCACGGGGTTCGAAATCCAACCGGATAGTTTGCTTCACGAACGAAACCGTTGTTGATGAGTCTCTCCACCTCCTCTTTCGGGGCCTCATACCTTTCGGCGTTCAACGCCCTCCTCTTTTGTCTATGCGGAGGACAGCTCGGATCGACCCGCAGCGATGGCGGCTAACGCCCTTGGGATCTATACCAATCATGTCCTCATGCTTCCAATGCTGAAAACATCGGAATTTTGTCGAAAGGAAGCTTTTCGGCTCCTCCTTTATTTCCTCGTTTAATTCTTTTCGAGCACACGGGACCTTGGAAGTGTCTTGGGGATCCTCTTGGGAACGTTTCTAGTTCCTCCCGTTGGGGCGACTGCGGTCAGACTCGACCGCCCTGGGTCCGGCTCCTCCAGTACATTTCGGATCTGGCCTACGCCATGAGATTATATCTCGGGTCGGAGGTTGTTCGGGGAGCCTCACGCCATTTCGAGTATCCGGCACCATGTTGACTCGAGGCTGCAGCTTCCTAAAGGGAGTTAAGATAGCACTCCACCTGGATCCCATCCCAGTCGCCTCGAGCGAGGCTGCGATCCCTCGTTCGGTTGGGAACTTCATGCGAGAGGTGATGGATGGATGTGAAACGCCCATAGTTCCTTTAGGTGAGCCTCCCGGGGGAACGCCATGGTAGGCGGATCGGCAGTCGACCACCTAAGAACTCCATGAAGTGATGCGCTACAGGGTGAGGTTCCCATTTCGAAACGAAGCAAGGGTGATTTTCCTACGGGAGTAATGCTGTCCCCGGTGAACCGTGAGAGGCGAGCTCATAGGTGTTAGCTCGTGATCCATGCCATTTTATCAAAGTTGTGCCAAACGGGATGTTGACGAGTTGCCATTATCTACCGGCATGCGTTTCGGCCCCGTTGCGAGCCGCACGGCTCACGACTACTAGGGCATCGCGGTGTGGGAAATGCGCCCTGCGGCGTCTTCTTGAGTGAATGTTATGGGTTGGCAACCGCCTTCCACCTCGTGATTGGTTCACCAAATGGCGACCATAGGCGGGGTTCTCTCTGGGCGTTGCCCGCTCAGGGCCTTTCCCACTGTCATCGTTTCTACGACTTGGGAGTGCGCCGTGCGCACCATCTAACTTCCTTAGGGGGGTAGCCTTGGATCATCACCTTCATAGTTGTGTTCCCCCATGTTGTTACGAGGTTGCTTGCGAGTCTTCCACGAGGCTGCGCAATCTCAGTGTCATGACCATAATGGCGATGAATGGTGCAGATAAGGTCGCGTTTACGGGGGCCTATCTCTCGGCACTTCCTCCCTTTTTACCCCTATTTACAGAGGTGGAGGGTCGTCCGCGATATTTACCCGGCGGGATTGCTCGGCGCTGACCCGGCATTTTTAAGTAAGCCAAGGTGGGGACCGCATTGAGTGTAACGATGGCTAATGCTTGTCCGAGGTGGGGGGGCCACCGTGTGCCCGACTTGAGTCCATTCTTTGAGCTCACTATTTGGCGGAGGTGGGCCACACTGCATATACTGCCTGCGAGGTGGTGGAAGGCCTTGGCGGCCACCATTTCACAGCGATCGATCATCTCTTCGTTGACGATCTCTACTTTCCACATCATTTCCACCGGCTCGTCGTATGTCGAAGGGTTCTTGCTTCGGACGTCCCTCCAGAAAGCTTAGATGTGTTCATGTTCGGTCCTCCTTTGGAAGGCCGAAAGTGCTTCCTTGTCAGTGACACCTTTCACATGATTAGGTTATCTACGTCGATAAGAAAACGACGAGAGGTAGTTTTTAAGGGTTTCCTGCTGCTTGCCTCATATCTTGCAAACGTTGAATAGGCGCCTCTCACCTCTTTCTAGAGAGGTATTGGTTCAAGAATGCCTTTTTCGATCAGGCCAACTCCATTATCTTTGAGGTGGTGCCCATTCTTAACCTACTATGCATACCTCGGCGAGGCAGCATGAGGGTTAGAGTGAGTCTGGAAGGCCACACGCATTTGGCCAGGAGCGCCGAGGCTCACTGAGGAGCTCATACGTGTTTTTGTATTTGTTGAGGTGTTTCGGGTCGCCCTTCACCACTTGTACTTTGGGATCTTAGGAGGAACAAAGTTGTGAGGCATCGGAAATGTGCGAGAAGCTCCACAGAGAAGGGCAGGATTGTCATCATCATCATCGAGCTCATACGACCTACGGGGTTCGTCGGAGTCATTGCCATGCACTGCTTAGCTGCCCAGAGGTGGAACACGCGGCGTTTAAGCCACTTTTGTTACCCCGATCCATTTGGCTTCGCCTCTCCCACTTTATTTCTAGGCGGAGGAAACTTGGACTTCTTGGCTTTGTTCGTGTCCCCGGCGGAGTGGTTGGGTTTGCGGCGGGGTTGGTTCCTATTTCTAGGTGCCGTCCGTCCACGTCAGAAAACGACACTAACGGACCTACGAGGCCGCTCATATTCGGGGGAAACTCTCTCTCCGCGAAGTCCGCGGGCTGGAGCGGCGGTGTAATTCGAAGTGTCCATTCCCACATCCCTTTCCACGGGGCCTCTCCTTGGGGGCTCACACGTAGGTTCTTCTGGCGTTGGATTAGCCTCGGCTTTGTCTACGTCTGGGTGATTCTTTGCGGGTGATGCAAGGGGCTCAGAAAAACCGCCTTGGTTTTGCACTTGCATGAGTAGTTCTTGCATGCGTGCATTCTGAGCGTGATGGTCCTCATGTTAGTGGCCATACGGGCCACTTCCGGCCAGTAAAGCGCGGCTTGCCCAGATTACATTTCTACGGTAGCGATGATGGGGCCGGCTAACACAACTGCAACGTTGGCTCGGATGATCTCTTCTTCGGAGGCGTCCACTTGCCACTTGCATTATCACGTTCGCTTTGGAACTCGTAGTCGAGCGGCTTTGAAGATTCTTTCTCAAGAATCGACCCCTTTTCAAAGAGGGGAAATGCCAATAGGGGCGTTTTTACAATTTTTGTGGGAGAACTACGTGGTTAAGTTATTTCCCATGAGACGAGCGCCAATCTGTTGACCTCGAAAAATGGCTCGGACACGTGGCCACTTGACGATTAGGTCTTCAGTCGGCTCTTCTGCCTGCCGTACGTAGCGCGCCGTTAGTCGTCACTCGTGGCCTCTCCCGGAGGGGAGTGGGAGCGGCACCAGCCCTCCAAGCAGGTCATAGTCGATTTATATTCAACTAGGAAAATGGTTAACGACGGTGGAACACTCGCTTAGGAAGTGGTTGATCAAAGTGTGTATAAATATATTGAAAGTCTTTTAGAGTTAAAAGACTAGAATACCGCAGGAATTAGAATGGGAACCTTTCTTCATTATGGAGGGAGTATTTATACTAAGTATGGGAAGAGGAGAGCCATTGGATGAGAGGACCACGTGTTACTCGAGGATCCTCGAGAGCTCGTCGCATCTAGGGGGAGTCACTCTGTCCCTCCATGGGTGACGTGGCGTTGAATGTTCCGGCCATTGAGGCTGCAAATTTGACTTCGTTGTGGTTGAGAACTGCAGCCGTCCCATCGAGTTCGGAGATTTGACTTTGGGAAGATCTGTACAAAAGATCTTCGTAGAGGCGAGTGTTGTGGGTGAAGCGTTGGCAGCGTTGTAGAGCGGAGTGCGGGCCTTTGCATCCGGCTTGTATGTACTTGTGGATGAGTCGGTTCGTTCGGCGACGCTGACGCGTTTTCAGTTCGTCCTTAGTGCAATCACCTCGGCATGTACAATCAGTTTAGTTTTTGGGTCAAGCACCTCGTCCGGCACGTGGCTCGGGCCACGGGTGTTACACGTGGCGGGTGAGGTGGCGGGTCTGACACAGGCCCGTAACAATGCTCAATCAACATCTGCAAACATATTCTAAAAGCATGAAATCTCGACCACACTTAAAATCTAACATTGCTGACACAAGTGAATATTTCTCAAGAATCTTGCAGAAACACTACTAAAGGTAACAAATGGTATCAACAAAATAATTTGTCATATTAAGGCATATGTTCTACATGTTCCTTAATTCAATTAAGCCCCCATTTGGTGCACATTTTGAAGGTAAGAATGCATTTTTGCTATTGATGTGATGGGAAATATGTGATTGAAAAAGAAGAAAAAGTTATTAATGTGATAAAAAATATTATTTTATTGAATAATGTGTGGTTGAAAATAAAAATAAAAAAAAATAATATGGACCAAACAGGGCCTAAAGACGTCAAACTAAGAAGGAAAAACACATCTGATAACGTTTATAAAATGAAAGACATACTATTCTAGACGCAACATGAAGTGAGCAAGAGGAATTTTATACTATTGTAAAATTTCATAATGTTCAGTTTACATGTCCTATGGTATTTTCAGAATTTTTCATGTGTTTTCAAGCAAGCAAATAATTGTAAGATTTATTATATCATAGTTATGTTGTAATCTTTTTTATAATGATGTTATAATCTAATTACAATTCGATAATCTCCTAAGAAGAGTTAGTACTCCGGTAAGAATCAATAACAATTTTGTATGCATGATTTGCATAGTAGTTGGAACTAATACTCAAACAAGGTCACTAGTGGCAAAATCATTTGTAATATTAGCAACGTTAACTCCATATTCAATATGAATGAATGAGTTATTGCACATATTTGTCACGGTTCTATCATGACAAATCATAATATGATAGCATGATAAAGTGAAATCAAAATGAACAAAAGAGAGGGGGAGAAAATATTTGGTAAACTTTAGTTTTACTTGAGAGTGAGAAGTCATCAATTTCATCAAGACAGGTGGCATTTTCATGTAAGTGACTTGATCATTTATTCTAGTTGAATTCTAGAGCTTCTAGGCATAAACCAAAATTAAATGGAATTGTGGAAACCATTTTTTGGAAACCCCCAACACACAAACAACAGAAGTACAAATATTTGGACCTAGGGAATTTTTTTGTCTCAATCAATTCAACAATCGATACTAAGAAATCCTATCTTGCAGATATTGGCACACATTATTAAATAACTCTCCAATTGCACAACAGCAGTTGAACTTTCGATCAAGGCTATGAGGTACTCACCCTACCCTATAAGAAAGAGCAAAATGTTGATGTGAGAGTAAATAACTAAATATATTAACAAACATACAGCTAATATTCATGATGTTCATCTGTATTTTCCATCATCAGACCATCTCCATGTTTATATTCACTACAAAATTGACAATGAAGGCGCAAATTAAGGATGCAATTTTCATCGTAGCTCTAGTATTTATTAATGTAGGATGTCAGTATATTTTGTTTCCTACTTGGATCAGTCTATTGAGGTAGTCTGTGTTTTTCTAATATGATGTTCAGACTTTTGAAATTGAAGAAATACCTGTGTCGACACGACACGATAGGAAACGGGTATGGAATATGTGTCGGATCCTCCAAGTTTCAATAAGAAATTTCGTCGTTTCTGTTTTTTTTTTTAATTTCCCTTTTCTTCTCTTTGAACAGGAGCACCATCGGCGTTCCCACAAAAGGGTCCATTATTAAAAAGCGAAAGAATGTCCTAAAGCTTCAACGACGGGCATAGAATGTCAATAAGGTATCGCGCGGATTGTAACTGACAGCTTCTGATTTCCTTTCGAGAGCTCGACATGGTACCAACAAAACTCTTTCCCTCTACCTTCAGTAAGGTACCAATCGTTGTTATAGTAATCCCCATCTCCATCAAAAATATGTAAGCCTTTTGCCTCATAGGATAAAGAGAATGAGGATAACAATTTTCCCTAAAATTAATAGGGAAATAGGGCTCTCTATTTATTTCCTCTCCCTAACCATCTATATGATTAATCTCCATAAATATCATCGTCATTCATTAACCAATCCAAAAAACCTCAATGATTAAAAACAAATTCCAATATTTTACATTTCTTGTTCAAAAGAAGAAACAATTAAGAATAAGAGCCAACAAATTCATGCGAATAAATAATCAAATTTAATCTAAATAGTGATCAAACTTCCACAGTTGTCTCGGATTAGTTGACACTTATGCGGTGTAAATTTGAAGATAAATGTAAATTAACGAAGTTCCTGACGAGTGTGTTTTACTCACGAGTTTTATTCCATTTTTATCTTGATTATGAGCTAGATCATATGGTTTTGATCGTTTTCAACATGTTCGTTAGTGTTGTTTTGTAGGAATAGTGAAATGATGCAAATCATGGAGAAAAATGAGAAAACAAGGCTATGACATGGATCGAAGAAAAAAGAGGAATGAAATGGGCAAAGGAGTAAAATCACGTCATCAAAGGAAGTAAGAGTGGCATCCAGACGCCACAACTGAGGCGCCTAAACGCCACAAACGTAGAATGACAGATGTGTGGCGCCGCGACAAAAACACAACAAACGACAGAAGTATAGCTCCTCAGTGCCACACGTTAGGCGCTGCGGCGCAACCTTCTATTGTTACACAGCACTGCGGCGCCGCAGCGCAACACATTAGACGTCGTAGCACCACCTGAGGACGGAGGAGCGTCATTTTTTTTTTTGGGCCCAATTTTGAGCCCATAAGAAACCCTACATGCATACAAATATAGGGAGGAGTATAAAGAGAATTTATTGGCATTTTTTGAAGGGGTTCCACACGTTGAGAAAAAGGGAATACAACGAGAGATTGAAGAACGCAATTTCAGGGAGAAAAATATCAAGAAATTCAAGTTTTGATGCATTGATTGGAAGAAGAAGAAGATCTTCGTGTAAGATTATTATTTTTTCTACATCGTTATTCAAAATCTAGTGATATATTCAATAATAACTTTTTGTTTTTCTTTTTGCATTATAAGTAGCTAATTTCATATTATGGCAAACAATGTAATATACTTGGTTTCCTTTATTTCTTTTATTCAAGATTCTTGTTATTTTATCTTACATGTGTTGATTTTATTATTTAGACCATACAGTAAAATTCGACAAATTAGTATAACATATAGAGATACCTATATTAATTATTGCAATCATTATATGAATTCTTGGAACTAATATTTTATTTAATTAAGATTGATTCGCATAGAGATATGTGATTGAATTAGTTAAATATACTCAATGAGAATTCGAGAGGGGTAAATTGAATATAATAGAAGAATTCGATCAAATGCTACATTAGACTCTTGAGTCTTGATTTAAGACTTAAAGGTGATCAAGCCATAATATCCGTACATTATTTGAATTCTCAATCAATCTTTGTGTGTATTTTGATTAGTTTCAAGTGTTTTTTTTAAATATTCACAACAACATATAATTATTTGTTTGCTTTCATCAAATAGTAGTTACAAATATTAAATTAGATATTAAAGTATAATTCTTGTGAGAACGATAATCCGGACTCAAAGGTAATGATATTACTTGTTACGATATCTTACACTTGCGATATAAAAAACGCAATAAATTTTTGGTGCTATTGCCGAAACTATTTAATTTTAGTCTTAATTTATTTTATTGTTAACTGTTATTTGATTTGTTTATTTTATTTTATTAATAGATAAAAGGTGTTCATTGTATGCTTCGTACCAATGTGATGGTCTTAAACCGTTTGATTCGGAGATAGAACTTACTTTCAGACGAAAACGCAAAAAACACAAACAAAACAGCAACATCAAATGGCTTACGATCAAAATAAGTCTATTATTATACAGCCAGTTAGACAGTTGCTGAGAGAGTAGCTCCACCACTGGATCAACAATATGAGCGAGTAGAAATAAATGAAGGAGACTTGTCAGTTTCAATGTTCTTGACGCCCATAACAGTATCCATGCGCTTTAGTATAGTATATCCAGATTTTGGGGTGAGCTACTTTTAGATAAAGGCAGATTGAATTCACTTGACTAGCAACAATATCCGTACGCTTTAGTATAGTATATCCAGATTTTGGGGTGAGTTACTTTTAGATAAAGGTAGATTGAATTAACTTGACTAGCAACACTCTCCAATTTTATGGTCTAACTCATGAAAATTCGAACACACATATCTCCAGATTCCTCATAACTTGACAAGAGTTTCATGCACGAGGGGTTAATGAAGATGCTTCAAGTTGTGGTTATTTCCATATACATTGTGACATGATGCATTGGAATAGTTAGAGGCTAGACCTCATGGAAGCATTACTACATGAAAGGAATTGACTAGAAAATTCTGCAACAAATTTTTTTCACGGGCAAAAGTAGCAAAAATCAGATTGAAAATTCAAAATTTCCAACAAAAAGTGGGGAGAGCTATCATGAAGCATGAAATAGATTCAAGGAGTTAATGAGAAAGTGTCCAAATCATGGTAACACCATAGGTAATCAAGTACAATACTTCTACATTGACTTTCACCAATGTCAAAATCTCAGGTGGATTCCTCTACTGGTGAATATAGATAGGAAAATCAGTGCAACAAAGCATGAATTTGTTAAAGTTAATCGCCACGACACATTCAATGTTATCATCAGAAAGAGTGGTATCACAAAAAGCGGCTGAAATTTATGAATTGGACAGCACAACATCTACTAACGCACAGATAGTAGCTTTGACAAAACAGGTAGAGTTACTGGTGAAAACACAAATACAAGAAGAGTACATGCAATGATAACCATTCCAGTATGTGATAATTATGAAGCTAATCATCCCACATAAATTGTTTGTCAATGGGTTTTCTTCAAGAATGAGTAAGCTTCATTTAAAATGGTTCCCGCAATTTCAACTCATATGGACAAACATATAACCCAAGATAGAGATAACACCCGAACTTCAGATGATCGAATAATTAGCAAGGGAGTGGTTCAAATAATGCCCAGCAAGAGAAAAAACTAAGTTTGTAAGGAGATGTTCAATCAGTATATGCAAAAGACAGACAAGGTGTTCTAGCATATTGCCATAAACTTTCATAATCAACAGGCATCTATTAAGAAACTGGAGACACAAATTGGTTAAATAGCCCAACAGCTTGTAGAACGCTCACAGGGGTCATTACCAGGCAATACAATGATAAATCCAAATGAGAAACTACGAGCTATTATCACAAGAAGTGGAGTATAACTGCTAGAGATATATGTAAAAATGCCAGATAGAAAAGACAAAGATGTAGAAGTTGAAGAGGCTGTTAAAGAAAATCTGCCCAACCACAAAGGAGGACGAAGAGAGAAAAGAAACATCCACAGTGAAAGCACCAAGTCTCATCAAGGCTTATGTGTCACCAGTTCCCTTTCCTCAACGGTTGCAGAAAAAAGAAGTTAGGCAAGTAGTTTGCCAACTTTTGTGGAGATTTTCAAGAAATTGCACATAAATATCCCTTTTGCATATGCAATAGCACAAATGTCAAACTATAACAAATTTTTGAAGGAAATTCTTTCCAACAAGAGAAAACTGGAAGAACATGAGATGTAAGCCTGAACGAGGAACGCAGTGCAATTATCCTGAAGAAACTACCTTCTAAACTAAAGAACCCATGGAGTTTTACTATACCATGCACCATTAGTTCGAATTACATTGAGCATTCATTATGTGATTTAGGTACGAGTGTCAATTAATGGCATCCTCTCTTTACTGGTCTTTTGGATTGGGAGAAGTAAAACCTACAACAATCTCTTTACAATTGGCTACAAGTCCATCAAAGACCAAAGGGGATTATAGAAGATGTGCTAATCAAGGTTGATAAATTTATCTTCCCGGCAGATTTCATCATCTTAGACGTGAAAGAGGTTTCAAATATTCCTCTAATCTTGGGAATACCTTTCTTGGCCACTGGAAGAGTACTTATTGATGTGCATGATGAGAAGATGATTCTTTGGGTGGATAATGAACAAGTTATATTTAATGTGTTCAAAGCGATGAACACCCATTGACTTCAAATACTTGTTGCCAAGTAGAAGTTCTCGAGGAACTTGTAGCCGATACATTTGATGGACATCCAGCAATTCTATGTGAAGCAAATATTACACAATCAGAGTCAACGGATGCAGAAAGAACAGAATGTGCTGTATAATTGGCTGAATAATCCATGTGAATGAGACATTGGTAATATAAGTGTCTTGGAGCCAATCCATCACCACCGATACGTCAGTGGACAAAGGTCCCAACTCTTAAGTTAAAGCCTTTGCCATCACATCTACATTATGCGTATTTGGAAGACTCAGTTATACTTCCAGTAATCATTGCTAATGATATGTCAAAGGATGGGAAGAAAAAATTATTGGAGGTACTAAAGAATCACAAAACTACAATTGGATGGACCATAGCTGACATTAGAGGTATCAGCCCCACTCTTTGCATGTACAAAATCTTAATGGAAGACGAGTCAAAGCCATCAGTGGATGGTCGGTGCAGATTAAATCCAACTTTAAAGGAAGTAGTGAGAAATGAAGTGCTGAAATGGCTAGACGCATGGATTATCTATCCAATATCGGATAATTCTTGAGTGAGTCCAGTATATGTAGTGCCTAAGAAGAGTGGAATTATAGTAGAAAAGAACGAGAACAATGAGCTATTAACCAACACGGTTAGTAACGACGTAGAGAGTGTGTATAGATTACAGGAAGTTGAATAATGCCACAAGAAAAGATCACTTTCCATTACTCTTCATTGATCAGATGTTGGAAAAGATAGCATGACACTCTTATTACTGCTTTCTAGGCCAATATTCAAGGTACAATCAAATAGCCATTACTCTAGAAGACCAAGAGAAAACAACCTTCACATGTCCCTACGGTACTTTTGCCTTTAGGAGAATCCCTTTTGGTCTATACAATGCACTTGCAACTTTTCAGGGATGCATGATGGTCATATTCTCTGACATGGTGGAAAAGTATATCGAGGTATTCATGGATACTTTTTCATATTTGGAGATCCTTTTGATGACTGCTTGGAGCGTTTATCCCTAGTGTTACAAAGGTGTGAAAAAAAGAATTTAGTGCTTAATTGGGAGAAGTGTCATTTTATGGCAAAGAAAGGAATAGTGTTTGGGCATAGGATCTCTTCACAAGGTATTGAGGTTGACAAAGTCAAGGTTCAAGTAGTCGAAAAATTACAGCCACCTACTTCATTTAGAGGAATCAGAAGCTTTTGGGACATGCTGGATTTTATAGAAGATTCATTTAGGACTTTTCAAAGATTACAAAACCCCTATGCAACCTACTAGGGAAGGATATGTGATTTCGCAGTGGGAGCAGTGCTAGATCAAAGCAAAGAGTCTTGCATGTCAACTGCTATCTGATTGGTTCAAAAGTGATAGTATATACAGACCATGCAATTTTGAAATATTTGTTTGAGAAAACTGAAAAGAAAATGCTGGCAATGGTATTTGCCTTCAACAAATTTCGTTCTTATCTAATTGATTAAAAGGTGATAGTCTATACAAACCATGCAGTTTTGAAATATTTGTTGTAGAAGAAGGACACTAAACCCAGTATGATTCGATGTGTTCTGTTACTGCAAGAGTTTGATATTGAAATTCATGATAAAAAAGGAACATAAAATCAGGTAGTGGATTACTTATTGAGGCTTGAACAGTCGAAAGATTCAGATTAGGTGGATATCAATGACATATTTCCAGACAAGTAGTTATTGTAGAGGGAAAAAGCTCCGGCAGACATTGTCAACTACTTAGAAAGTAGGTATGTGGATCCAGACCTGACTTATCAGCAGCAGAAGAAGTTTCTCCATGAAACAAAATTCTATTATTGGGATGATCCAAATTTATACAGAAGAGAGGCAGATCAAATTATCAGAAGATGTGCACCATAGAATGAGATGAAGCTCATCCTATCACAGGTTCATGCTTCAACTTATGGAGGGCACTTTGGCCCCACTAAAACAGCAGCAAAGGTGCTTCAATGCAGTTTCTTTTGGCCAACATTATTTAAAGACTGCCACAATTTCTATAGATCATATGATAAATGTCAAAGGACAGGAAATAAAACGGCCTATCACGAGATGCCATTAAATAATATTTTGGAGGTGAAAATATTTGATGTATGGGGTATTGATTTTATAGGACCTTTTTCATCGTCCTATAACAATCGATATATCTTAATGGCAGTGGACTATGTCTCCAAATGGATGAAAGCCAAGACGTTGCCCACCAATGATGCAAAAGTGGTTGTAGGATTTATAAAGAAACACATTTTCAATCACTATAGATCACCAAGAGCTGTCATAAGTGATTGTGAAACTCACTTTCGCAATCGATTATTCCAAATAGTATTTTATAAGTACGGGGTACATCATCAAATTGCCACACCTTATCACCCACAGACGAGTGGACAGGTTGAAACTTCTAATTAGCAGCTGAAAAGAATTATGGAACTTACAGTGAATGCATCGTGAAAAGATTGGTCGGACGATGCTTTGTGGGCCTATCGCACTGCTTACAAGATGCCGATTGGAATGTTGCCGCACATAGTATTCGGAAAAGCGTACCTACCAGCTGAGTTTGAGTATAAAGTATACTAGGCATTGAAGCAGTTGAACAAGAACCTAGAAAAAGTTGGAGAAACAAAAATACTATATATTTATGAATTGGAAGATTTGAGAAGAGAAGTCTATGAAAATGCATCAATCTATAAAGAAAAGACGAAGCAGTGGCATGACAAAAACATTAGACAACGGATTTTCAGTGTGGGAGATCAAATACTCTTGTACAACTCCAGACTTAAACTCTTCCCAGAAAAATTGAAATCAAGACAGTCCGGACCTTTCACGGTTTCTCAAGTGTTTCCCTACGATACAGTTGAATTACAACACCCAACAAAGGAGAATTTCAAGGTCAATGGACAACATATCAAACACTACGTAGAAAATTTTCCTACAGCTAAAGAAAATTTTAAACTAGCTGTCCTAGAATAATAGCGGCACAAAATCCAGCTAATGACTTCCCTTACTCAATACTTAGTTTTTAATTTATAATTTGTTTCTTTAATTGTTTATTTTTTTTAGTCATAACAGTTTCGTTGTATTTTGTAGCAGAAAATTTCAAGTGGAGGGTGACACCAAGCTTGGATGGGAAATGTGAATCAAGTTATTGACTTTGTGGGGGGGGGGGGGGGGGGGGGATAACAGTAGAAAAAAAGTTAAAAAAAGCTAGAATTGTGGTGTCGTGGCACCATAACTCTCAGCACCACCTGAAATGTGGCGCTGTAGTGCCACGTCCCCACCCGATTATTTATATATATCTCCCCTCCCCATTTTCTTTTTATTTTTCAATTCGTTTTTCCTCAAATCCCTCTCACACTTATTACATATTTCTAACACCTCAAGATCACCCACTTCCCACTCCCTTTGAACATACCAAGATTTACTCCATAATCAAATTAAACCCACAAGCTCCAAGCAGGGCCGGTTCTGTGATTTTCACGGCCTGAGGCACACCTTATAAATTAGGCCCCCGAATTTTCTTCCCTTTGATCCCTATGTAGTCACGCCCATGGTCAGTGCGATCTTTAACTAAAATATGTTAGCTTTACAAGTCAAAACATACTTGAAGATCGAACCTGCGAACTGCCCCCTTTACCTCAACAACCAGATGAGAAAGAGTAGGAGAGTGAAAATACACTTATCAATTAATTACTCACTAAAAATTAATGACTAAGAGATGACAAAACGATTAGAATTACAAACTTATGTAAACATCAATCATATAGTATAAAAAGTCTACACACATCTGAATGATATTGAAATCAAATTAGGGGCCTGTTTGGTATGGATTTTGATTTTCTACAGTAAATCAATTCTCATTTTCAATCACACATTTTTCAATAAAATAATATTTTCCATCACATCAATAATTTTTTCTTCTTTTTCAACCACACATTTTCCATCATATCACTATTCAAAAATCAATTCTTCCCCCAAAAATCCCTACCAAACAGGCTCTAGATCAATAAAAATGTCATACAATTTGTAAATTCTGATTTAAGTGAAAAAAAAATCAACAAAATATTTTGGAACATATTTCAAAATCTCAGATTATAGAAGGTAAATAATAACAAAAATTCAAATATTTAGATACACAAAAAAAAAAAAAATTGAAATCAAATTAGAGTAATAATAATGACCAAAAAATGAAAGAAATATGAGTTAGAGAAAAACTATGAAAAAATCCAAGAAAAAAATAGATAAATATTTTCAAATTCAGGGTAAATAATTTAAAGAGATTTGAAGTGTAGGATTTTTTCAACGTAATAGTGATCTTTAGGCCTCTACCTAAACTTTGAGATTTCCCGATCTTATTTATATTTTCGTAATAAAATAAAAATATTTAATCTAAAATTTTACATTACAACCATCAAATAAATAAAAGAAAATAAAACTAGAAATTGAAATATGAATAATACCAGCAATAGATTTGAATTTCGAAAACATAAAATTACGTTAAACTTCATGTTGTTGAACATTTGAACTCAACTTAGTTAAGAAAACCTTGAAGATCTTTTGGAACAAATCTCACGGTTGTTTAGAGAATTAAGAGAAGAAACAAAAGGATATGATTTAGGGCTTATTTTTTCACTTATAAAATAGAAAAAGGTTGTTTTTTTTTTTTTTCAAAAAATCTGAGGCCCTCCCTGATTTTGGACCTGAGGCGCCGGCCTCACTCGCCTCGGCCCAAAACTGGGTCTGGCTTCAAGGTTCACTTCAAATCCTTCAATGTAGTGGGCTCTCTACACATGGAAGGGTAAGTATTTACAAGTGTCTTTGGTGTTTGGTGCTAATTTGTGCTATATTACACTTGGTGATTGGATGATGTACGAGAAGGTTTTATGGGTTTTGGTAGCTGGTGGTGATTTGACATTTTGATATGTTGAATGTATGTTTGGGACTAGGTTTAGAAGAAGTTTGGGGGAGTTTTAGATTTGACTTGTGAAAGAAGTGCAAGGTGTTTGTTGAAATTCCTCAAAGAACTATACTTCCATTGGGGACATATTTGATAATTTTACCTACTTATTTTAACATTAGGAAATTGCAAAACATTATTGTGGGACTGAATAGTTAGCGGTGAATTGTTTTGTTGTGGGAATTGTGTTATTTGGAACATTCATCATATTTTGTGAAGTTTGTAGTGGGTTTTTAGGACATTTTTGGGTTTGCTTATGGTGATTATACTTGATTGGCATTGTTGTTTTTTGGAGTTCACCACGCCACCTAAAAAGAAATCGAATTCTTCGACCTCTTCTCAAGCTCTTTTGACAACAGTAAATTTGTAAGTGAGGAAACAAAGAAAAGATATCATGACATGGTAGTTCACAAAAATTGTATCCCGGAAAGGGGTTGTGACAACTTAGAGCTTTATATGAGGGAGCAAATTGGGGACAGGAATTGGGAGTTGTTTACAAAACAACCACAATCAGGGTTAACCAGTAGTGCGTGAAATTTATGCAAATGCTAAAGACCACAAGGATTTAAAAGTTTATGTCAGGGAAAGTGGATTCATTTTTACTGCACCACAATCAATAGGTTTTATAGACTGCCTATATAGATAAAGATGACTTCTCCAAATTGCGTGAGGAGGAGGCAATCGATCCGATAGACATAATTCAAGAGTTATATCATCCTGACACCACATGGAAACGATCTGACACCAATGTCACTAATTTTTTGGCAACGAACATGTTTCCTGAATGCAAAGCGTGACACTATTTCATATGTGCTAAACTTTTGCCCAACAGCAATATTAGTGAAATGACAAAGGAGATGGCGTTGTTAAATTTTGCTATTCAGAGGGGCCTCAGGGTTAATGTGGGCACGGTCATTCAGACCAACTTCTTGCACATACTTCAAGGATCTACCACTGCCGGTCTAGGCTACCCTTCATTGATTTATGCTCTATGGAGAGAAGGGAAAATTGTGACATTCCCAGTAGAGGAGATAGTTTATCCTAAACATGCCCTCACTAAAAAAGATGATATGATAGTTCACTAGTAAACAGCTATTTGCAAGTGCCCCACCACAGGACACAGAGGCACAATCATCCCATACCCGTTGACCTCTACCTATAAGTGTGTCGACTGAGGACATTATTGGTCGAATGGAGGCTATACAATTGCAGTTCACTCAGCAAAAAGACGAGTTGTAATTGAGGAATAAACAGAGACATGAAGGGATCCAACATCAACTTGATCGATTGCATGTATCCACGAATGATCAATATCAGTAGTTGCAGAACTCTATGATAAATAGTTTCAATATCAAAATAACTTATTCTCGGTGTTGGTCTCGGCATATCCCACATGACATTCCCTCAACAACCGACGTTCCCATATCATCTAATCAACTAGGACTTACCTCACCAAGGCGATGGCAATGAACCCTACTGATGTATTCAGAGAAGTCCTAACCCTCATTTGTATTTCTTCACATTGGAGACAATGAATATTTTAAGTTTGGTGGGGGGGGGGGGGGGTGAATCATCCGGGTAGTTGCTGTTGTCATTTGTTTAGTAGTTGGTGTTTGTGTGATATTATTTGACTTCATATGAATTGTGTTACACACACACACACACACACACACGATAATTGAGTATAGTATTGTACAGAAATAAGAAGATTCATATTTATAGGCTATTTAAATAATTTAGGTGCTCAATCTCTTAACCCTTGATTCACAACACCCTTTAATCGTATATATATAATAATTTCGGGTGTTCTAACCGGTAAAAGAAATGAATTATGATTGTGGTGATTTTGTGCATGTGCAAAAAAATTGTATGAAGTGTCTTTGACTTTCTTGTATGAGGTTGGTGATGATCAAATGCTAGAGATCTAACTCTTGTAAATTTTGCTTTTCTTTTATAGAAACTAAGCATTACACTTATTGAGCTTATACCTCGTGTCGGCACCTTTTTTACTCTAGTCAGTAAGTTTGTAGGTGTATTTTGAAACCTGGTATCCTTTGGTATTCAAAAGCCGAGGAATTATCGACTAAAAACTCGTTACATGGGTCAATAAGAGAAAAATGGGTGATGTCAATATTGGGCTGAAAAGAAAACATCAAAAAGAGAAAAACTATATGCAAGTGTACAAGTAAATAATGGATTTGAATCACTTGGTATAAGTTTGATTGTTAAAGCACTCATAATTGGGAAAATCATCACATGAATAAGTTGTTGACGTTACTAGTTAAACTAAACCAGACTACAATGGTGTAAGGAATTGATAAAAAAAAAAAAAAAAAACTAAATTTAGAATTACATTTTGGGAGGAAAATGAAAGAAACAAGTTTGGGAATGTGTCCAATGAGTGTAGAAAGAAAAAAATTGATTACAGAGGGTTAGGATGTGAACTAACTTGTGAATATGCGACGTTATATTTGATTATTCACAGACACACACACACACACACACACACACACACTTGTTTTGCATTAGATAAGTGGAAACTTGACTCTTGTATTTTGATTTTGAAGTCGTTCATGAGTGTAATATAATGTTGTCAATTTATTATATTTATATGCAAATTCAAATAAAATGCATTAAATATCTAAGAATCCATATAACGACCACAATAACCATAAAAAGGTATCTCTACATATTATCCAAATTATCAAATTTTATCATATGGTTTAAATCTATAATTTATCTCTCGATTTGTTATAAATTCCACATATCATTGAATTATTGGCTAAGTAATTCAAAGTATTAATTCATAAATAAAATCAACACATATAAATTTAAATTACTAGTATCTTGAAAATTAAATAAAATGATCACATATAGATTACAATGTTTGTCCTAATTATGAATACAGCTACACATACTAATGAAGGAAAAATAAAAATAAAAATATAGAGTTCATAATCGAGTTTTGAAATCTTGATGAAGAAAGACTTGGATCTTGCACAAAGAGTCTTCTTCTTCAATCCTAAAATTTTGCAAACCTTAGTTTTTCCCTCTTTGATCTTGATTTTCTATATTTTTCTCCATAAAATTGTTTGTCCAATAAAAGAAAATAATTAAATTTAAATAAAAAAATCTAGAATAGTTCTAAAAAGAGTCATAAAACATGTTTAACGGAGAATTTGAATGTAAATAGAAAACCAACAAAAGTTTGAATATTCTATTTCAGCTTAGTGCACTTTGGTCATCCATATTAATTTCTTGTGCATCCCAGGTTGTTTTATTTGCATGATAAGTGACTTCAAGACTTGATTATTTTGGTCCAAATTCTTCATTTTTGTGTAGCTTCAATCCAATTTCATCAAGTGCCTCCAATCCAAGTTTTATCTACAATTAACATAATTTAATCAAAATTAAGTAGACATTTGTTTAATTTAATGATAAATAAATAAGAATAGAATACTGGATAAAGGATAAAATCCACCTATCAAATATCCTCAAACTTAAACTTTTGATCGCCTCGAGCAAGACTATGTATTAAACACTCATGCAAATAAAAACTAATAACATTAAGTGCTTATAGTTATATTAACATTGCGTCAACTCACTTTGGTGTATTTTTCTTTTTCTTTTTTTGTTGTGTCCTTTCTTCTGTTTTTGGGATCTTTTCTTTCATTACGATAGCTTTTTTTCGTAGAACATATCCTAAATACTGGTGATGAATAAAGTCAAATTTCTCAAAACTAGTTTCACACAATAATGTAGGTAACTTTTTCCTACATGCCACAAATAGTGCGATGCCTTTTATTTTTTTGGATGAGTAACTGGAATCAAAATTTTAATATATGGTTACCACCTAAATTCTACTTATTAGCCAAAAAATTTCACACAAATATCCAACAAGTACAAAATCAATGGATATCTGAAATAGCTTCTATCGCTGAATCAACCACCCCTAAACTATCATTTCAATAGGTTAAATAGTTGTACTGGGTAATACGATCTAGGTTTATCAAACTAAGTTTAACATTTAGAGATGGCAAAAAAAACCGCCCCATCCCGAGTGGGGCAAAAAAATCGCCCCGAGCGGGTTGGCGTGGCGGGGCGGGGCAGGGAGAGGCGCCCCGTCTCGGGTCTCGGGGCGGGACGTGGATGCCCCTCCCCGAACACGGCCCGTGAACCATTTAAGAAAAAATAGCCATAATCCATTCCACGTTCCAACTTCCAGTCTTCCACCACTATCCATGAACTGCCGACTGGGACTTCAAGATTCAGGCCCAAATACAACTTATACAAGTAACAAGTTCCATTTCTAATTTTCTGTTAACCCTACCCTAATCCCTCCCCTCAGTCCTCAACCACGCACATCACAATTCCAGTTCCCGCAGCGGCGTAGCCTTGTTTCCCTGAGCGGCTGAGCATTACCTTTAATTACAGGAGAATTGAGAACAACAAGGTACGAGAAAACTCACTGTGGAATTCGTTGTTTGTCATTAATAATGAAATAATTCTTAGAGTGTGTTTGGGACACATTCTTTTGAAAGAATGTATTATTGAATAGCAGATTGATGGAGAATGTGTGGTTAAAAATGAAAGAAAAGTTATTGATGTGATAGAAAATATTATTTTGTTGAAGAATGTGCTGTTGAAAATGAGTATAAGAATGAGAATAAAAAAAATGTGTACCAAATAGGGCCTTATTATATGAATCATTATTCATTCACCTGTTCTTGCCTCCTTAATTAGTGGTCGCAGTAGTAACGGTGGGAGTAGTAATTCAGAGTTTTGGTACTGTTCTGCGAAGGTACTTGTTTAATTGTGTGCAGTTTATTAATCATATCGTGTGCTTGATTTTGATGTTGAATTGATTGTACTTGCTTTAATTTTGATTTTTCTGTTATGGTAAAACCAATTTCGTTGCCGAAGAATTGTTAAGTGCTTGCGAAGAAGTTTACTTTGTTACTTTGTTATGATTTCATTCTACAGACTACAGAGCCCCCTATTTGAAAAGTTACACATTATAAAGTAGAATGACATGCATTTCTTCTAATTTAATATTACCCTTTTAAAATAATTTTCAGTTCTGTAATCTTGATTTCAATTACTTTACAATCATGTTAGTATGTGGACCATAGTGATATCATATATCATTACTAGGTGGTGTGAAGGTGGTGGATGATTTTTGATTAACAGGTGTGAAGGTGGTGGATGATTTTCTCAAATTCTCACAAACGAAAATCATTTTTTGTGGAAGTGCATTTATTCTTTCGTGCGGATGTGGTGGTAGAATTGATTATTCCATTCCAATAGGGTCTTCTGCTGTTTGAAGTAAATAATTTCAAATTTAAAAACCACAAAAAGCATAAAGCCAATTCATAAGCAAAAGTTGCCATCGCCACCCGTGCCTTCCCATTCTTTTACAATAATTCATTTTGTATATAAAGCCACTATCATAGATGATTGTTTTAGTTTTCTAATACATTTTTATTTAATTTGGATAAAATTCATTGTGTTTAATGTCGTTTGTTATTGGCACAGATGTCGTTTCCAAGTAGTGCAGCTAGTGTTGGAAGTATTGGAGTAGGACCAATACTCGAGGAAGATGGCATGCCCAATATACTGGTGAGCGATGTCCCGTAAGAAGATCCAGTTGAACCGTTACCAAATGCAAATGAAATGCCAATAAACCTAAGTGACGAGGAGTGTGATATTAGAGAACCAACTTTCAAAAAGAGGAAATTGACTTCATCTGTTTGGGAGCACTACAAAAGACAAAAAATTGGTGAGAAATGGAAGGCTATGCAATCGTTGCAAGAAACAGTTAGGGGGCGACACAAAAAATGGTACAAGGCATTTGCATGATCATTTGAAGAGATGTGTATTCCATCGTCATGATAATACTTGCCAAACAACATTAAATTTAAAAAAGGATGCCGCGAGTGGCAAGGTCACAATAGGTACTTACTCTTTCGATCCAGATAATTGTAGGTATAGTCTCTCGAAAATGGTGATTTTGCATGAGTATCCTTTGTCTATGGTTGATCACATTGGATTTCGAGAATTCTTGCACGACCTGCAACCATTGTTTAAGGTTCCTTCTCGCAATACTTTGAAGAGCAACATTTTGAAAATTTATGAATATGAGAAAACAAAAAATATGATTGCACTTGACAAGATTGAGAGTCGAATTTCAATCACTACTGACATGTGGACCTCTTCTAATCAAAAGAAAGGATTCATGGTTATCACTGCTCATTTCATAGATGATGCTTGGAAAAATACAGAGTCGAATTATGAGGTACCATAAAAAAAATTACATTCATTTGTTATCATAATTTACCAAAATTCTCTTCTTTTAGTTGATTTAATTTGTTATTGAATGAAGTCAAGTTTATATATGCGCCGTGCCCACACACTGCTAACGTGCTTTCAGAAACTCTATTGTGTAGCTTACTGGATTGGAATATTGATCGTAAGTTACTAACTTTGACCGTAGATAATTGCACCACAAATGATGCTATGATCAATATTGTGTTAAGTCGGCTTTGTACTTGTTCACATGAGGTGTTGTACACATATATTAAATCTTATTGTGAAGGATGGGTTGGAGATTATTGGTGGTAGTGTTGAGAAAATACGTGATAGTGTTGCTTATTGGGCAGCTACGCCAAAAAGATTTGAAAAATTTGAGCTCTTTGCACATCAATTGAAAATTGATTGTGAGAAAAAATTGGTGCTTGATTGTAAAACAAGGTGGAATTCCACATACTTGATGCTTCGTACTGCTTTGATTTATAAGGATGTTTTTTCTCGTTTGAAACAGAGGGAGTCGCAGTATAAATGTTTGCCTAGTGATGGTGATTGAGATTTTGTAAAAGAAATATGTGATAAGTTAAAGATTTTTTTTGAGATTACTGAATTGTTTTTAGGAACAAAGTATCCAACTGCTAATCTCTTCTTTGCAAATATTTGTGATATCAAACTATCATTGTATGAGTGGCTTGAATCGCCTTGTGTGGAAGTTCAAATGATGGCGACCAGTATGATGGAAAAGTTTAACAAGTATTGGACCCATATTCATGGAGTTTTGGCTTTAGCGGCAGTGTTGGATCCAAGGTATAAGATGATGTTAGTTAAGTATTATTATCCTCGTATTTTTAATTACAATGCTGCAAGTGAGATTGAAAAAATTTATCAAGTTTGTAGAAAGTTGGTGCATGATTATCAGAAAAAGAATGATTCAAGTGGGTTTGCAACTCAGTCTTCTACTATTTCTTCTCAAACTGAGACGTTAGGTGCTAATAATAAATCAGATCGCATGGCGGGTTTTTATAGTTTTGTTTCCAATGTTGGAGCTCCTAGCAATGTGAAAACTGAGCTTGATTCTTTCTTGGATGAGCCTATATTGTCTCGGTCGGATGATTTTGATATATTGACAGGGTAGAAAGTAAATGCAATCAAATATCCGACTTTATCTCAAATTTCAAAAGATATTTTTGCCATCCCGGTATCTACAGTGGCGTCTGAATCTGCCTTCAGTACTAGTGGTAGATTTATTAGTCTACACAGAAATAGACTTCACCCCAAAATTTTGGAGGCTGTAATGTGTACTCAAAATTGGTTATGGGCTGATATTCACGGTACAATGTATATAAACATTTGCTTTTCATATTGTTCCTTTTATGAATTATCTTATAACTAATTATTTTATTTTATTAATAGCGAATTCTGCGCTATCTGCATATTTTGGATGTTGTTCCAAGATGAATGATGAAGATATTGATGAGGAGGTATTTTTATTTATCAGATATTGTAAATTTTAATCATAGTTATTATGATTATATGATGATATTGAGTATAATATATTTTTTTTAATTTTTCAGGAACCATCTTGTGTCATCTCTAGCCGTGCTGATGATTGAAGTTATGAAGATGTTTTTAGTTATTTTTCTTGTTGGAAAATTTTCTTCTTGTGAAGTTTTTTGCTTTATTTTGTTGTTTTGTGGAGAATTTGTAACTTGTTACTGGACTCTTAAGCCGAGACAAAAACTAACTATATGCCACATTTCTTGCGTTTAAAATGAATGGGTAGTTCATATTTAATTTTACGAGGGTTTATGGATTTATGTTCTTAAATTTGATGAAAAAATGTTTTTTGAAAATATAGTTATTTCTTTCCTTAATCGTAACTGAAAATTTTTTAGGACAACAAAAAATAATAATAATAAAAATGGGGTAGGGAAATGGGGCAGCCCCTGCCCCGCCCCGCCCCATCCACCTCCCCGCCCCATCTAAGGCGCCCTAGGCGCGGGGTGGGACTGAGTGGGGGAGTGGCGGGGTGGGGATGCCTCGCCCCGAACCCGCCCCGTTGGCATCCGTAAACATTAATTCAACATATACTATCAATACAACCAATCCAAAAGATTCAAATAATTATCATGACTATTTGCTCAATTTAATAAGATAAAAAAATGAATAAGTATCAAATTAGAAAAAAATGCATAACCTAGTCTGAATTTTTGCATCATAAATAATTTCAAATAATTATAATCGTATCCAACTCACATAAACTGGCATATATTAAGAAAATACTTTTTTCAAATTTTTAAAATTTTTTTTTATGCATATACATGAACAAACAAATATAACGAACTAACTAAACTATACCTATAAACTTAATTCCTATATTATCCTCAATGTAGAGCAATTTAGAATTATTAGTATAGAAATTAAATTAAGAGAGGAAAATTAAGACTCCTCGTATGTTAATAGTATGATGTATATGAAGTTGGAAATTGAATAATCTATGATCTAAAATTATCCCAATTTTGATGTAAGTGAATTTTTTACAAATATCAACATTTATTTCATTGGGGAATTTCATCGAACATTTTGTGTTCAAGAAATATCCCTTGTGAATTCAAAGTATTTTGGATATGTCTAAGTCCAAATTCTTCAATTAATCATCAACAATAACTTCATTTAACTAACATAACCCATTCTCCGAATTCAATCACCTTCTCATAGCAAAAGTTCCAAAATAATCAATCCCCACTTTTGAATGAAAACTAGGTTTTAGAAATTTTTGGGATGTTTGATTTTTAAATTCTTGGAACAAAATATTTTCCAACATCTAATATAAATCTATAATCAACAATTGAACTAATTACATTCACACAATTTTCGAAATTGTAAAAAACCTAATTTTAAAGAAAAACTAAGGGGCTGTTCTCTCTTATTCTTTTTGCCATTTTAAAAAATTGTTTTGAAAAATAAAAAATTCCAAAATGCATTTACTTTCTCTCTTGAATTTTCTCACTCATCTCTCTCTTCTTCCCTTTTCTCTGTAACCTACCGGAACCCCATCCTCCAGCCACCTTCTTTATCGCGGACCATCATCGGTCGACTGCCCACCTCCAGGCGACTCAGAAACAACCCTCAATTTAGTCCAAACAACAATTAATCGAAATGTGGGTTGCGATCCCGTCTCGTGCAATCCAAAGAAATCTGTAATTCCAGGGACGTCCGTTCAACCCATGGTCGTGGACCACATGGGTCACCTTTCTCTCCCTCTAGCTCACCTACCCCAACCATGGGTCAAGAACAATTTCAACCACAGCTCGCTGATTTTATGGGTGAACTTAGAGTTGAAAATTGAAAATTTGTGGTGGTGGTGGTTGTGGTTGGTGATGATGATGGTAGTGGCACCGTGTGGTGGCGGTTTTTGTGGTGGTGGCTATGGTTGGTGGTAGTTTTTGTGGTGGTTGTTCTGGCGACGACAGTGTTGGTTGGGGTGATGTGGTAGCTGTGGTGGTGGTTCCGACGATGGTGGTGGTTGGGGTGATATTGGGGGGACGACGGCAACGGTTGGTGGTGTTTTGCAGGTGGCAATTGTGGTGGTTGGAGGTGATAGTAACTGAAAACAACGAAAAGACGTTTAAAAATTTTGGTCAAGTTATAACTGAAAACACCCAAAACGACAAATTTTTCGTTTCGAGTTTTCTTTGTAAATTTTAAATTTGTTTTCAAAAATGTGTTTCGAAAATAGGAAAGAGAACACGTTTTCACTGTTTTGGAAAATCGAAAATAGAAAAGAGATTGAAAACGGTAAAGAGAACATACCCTAAGTTTTTAGTTCTTAGTTCTTACCTTTGATTTCAAAATTTGATGAAGAATTGATGAAGAACGTGTGATGTAGTGTAGTCCACTCCTCAACTTTATGTTGGATTTAATGATTCCTTGAATAAATTGAAGATTGAGGAGTTTTGGGGTTCATTTGTGAGGAGGAAAATGGGAAGAAAAAGGTGTTTTTTTTAAAAAAAAATCTTTTTAAAAGAAAATTGTGTTGACCGTGGGTTGACTACGGTTTGCAAAGTCTTGATTCATCTATGGAAAACAAGCACTTATAAGGATCATAGTTCGATGGCAGTCAACTATTTTTTAAATGTAATGCAATTATGAAAAATTAAATAGTTTTAGAGTCTAAAAAGGTGGGTTGCATCCCATTAATTATGAGTTTATAGTCTTCAACTCGACGTAGTCCATGATTGATTGGTGGCTCAAACCAAACCATGTCGTTCTTGTACTTCATGAAATTTCTATTCATGTACCATTTCCTTGCTGATAGGTACCCCCTTTTGTAAACCCACAAATTCAATGAAAAAAGGGAACAAAAACCAGCTGCTATGAACGTGATGAAATGAGGAAGATCAGACTAGAACTTTAAGGACCAAAGTCCTTAATACCCAAACCTTGAGACACCACAAAGGTTGATCACTCCTTTGATAAGTCGAATTCTAGCATTCAATCAAGAACACAAGAAGGCAAAAACAAGAGCTTTCTCCATAAGTTTTATAAAAACGTTTTGTTTTTTCTACCAATTAACATGGCTGCTCCTTTTAAACAATAAAACCTAGCTAAAGGAAGAAGAAAAACGAAATGGGTCTAACAGATGTGGATTGAGCCCAATTGATTAAAACATAAAAGAGCCCATAGTTAATTAAAGACTAAAAAAATGAAAATTCCTAATTAACCCTTGTACTCTTCTTGTTCTTCCATATCTATCCCTTGCACAAAAGATAAGTGACCATCCTTGGTGAAGCTCTGGAATCTTCGAATTTAGTTCTAGAATCTTCTAGCACCGCCTCTTTGTATTGCACTTCCATGATCAAACCTTGCAAAGCCTCTTTCATCTTCTCTGTCTTTGTCCTAGTAGTCATTGGACCGTCAATTCCGTGCAAAGGATCTTGAGAAAATTTGGGAGCATCAATTTGGTCAGCACCTTGACCACCTCGATCTCCATCACTTGTTCTCCAAATTCTGTAACTTATGTTTTCATCTCTCAAAAGCCCTGTTATTCTAATAAATTTTCTTCGATTCAAATATTTTCGTTGATCAAGTTGTTTTTCTTCATCAATTCTACATCAATCTTTAAGGTTGGATGGTCACTAAAATGTGTATAAATATTGAATATCTCTTGCTTATCCTTCACTCTCAAATCTCAATACCAGCTCATATTTCTCAATGTCGATTATTGTTTGAACTATTCTTAAAAGTGGTCGACCCAATATAATTAGAACTTTTTGGTCTTCTTCTATGTCCAACACAATGTCATCCACTAGAAATATTAAGGTACCTTCTTTTATGAGCATTGTAACGCTCCGAGCTCTAGGGACTCCTGGCTTTACTAAAATTTTGAATTTGCAAAATTTTACCTAGATTGTTCATAAAAATGTGGAGATTAACTTGGACTAGTAGCATTAAGGCTTTAGAGATCCATTGCAAAACTAAAAGAAATTCTCTTTCGAACAATTGGGTTTTTCAGCTTGTACAACAACTTTATGGAAAAAAAAAATCCGTTTGGCAACTAAACGAAATCCAAAATTTGTGAAATTTAAACTATAAGCATATTATATTGGAGAATTACTAGTTAAAATTTCGTGTGCAAATTCAATTTATAGATGGGTCAAAATTGTTTTCAAAATTGTATCTATTTGTTATCGGGTACATTTTGAAAGCCCTCGGAAAAACGTCCATAACTTGAGTTTTACATAATCAAAATTCATGATTTCAAGTCTGAGAGATAGATAATCCATACGGATACTTTTTCCAACTGGAATCACCAAAAAATTCCAAGTATTTTGGTGGAGGTGAATTTTGAAATTTAGGGCAGAAACTGAAAATATTTTGAACACTAGTCTTACCACTCAGTTTAATGACCACAAGAAATCGTACCAACCTTGAACAAATTTCCATCACACAATTCAGTATTTAAACATTCAAAAAACACTAAATTAAAATATTTCAAAATTTTAAAAAATTATTTGAACAAAACTTGACTTAAATGATATTTTTGGAGTTCACATCAAGGCACCACCGCTTCCCTTCATGCTGCCATCGATTGCATTAATATGAAGGATAATGTTAAGTGTACATAAAAATTGATCAATAATAGTGTCCATACACTCACATGAGGTGGGGGTCACTAGAAAATATTTTATTCGAGTGGCCCCCACCCCATGTACTGTATGGACACCACTTTGGATCAATCTTTATGTACACCAATCATCACCCTAATATGAATTGTTGAGGGGGTTCAGTATTTCATAGAAATACTCAATAGACTCATACACACATTAAATCCAAACATATCATACTTTAAGCATATATTATTGTCATTTAAACTTTTAATAAATAAGCATATCGTCGAGCAGGTGACGTACCAACATTTGGTGCACTACTACGCCACCAATTTCACATCTAGTGCACCACTATGCCACCAGCTCATATTTGTACCCCATAAGGAGTCCCATATAACATATAATCACATTTATACACGCTCAAACATAATATGAATTGAAATAAAACAAGGTTTTAGTCTATATATATATATTCTCATTGCTAATAAGTAATTTAACGTGAAGGTATAGCGAGGGAAGACGCGTGCAATAGGAATCCTACTGACATTGGACTTTTATAATGGTTATCCTAATGCAATTAAAATTCTAATTAACTAACAATTGTTTTCAAACTCTTTCATTTGATAGGACTAGGATAATTAGATATTAAATTAAGCCATTCAATTAAATCTTTAAAAATAACAAATGGGATAATATATTAGATAATTGTGGCAAAAGCCCCAAACTTTTAAAACATTACCTGAATTTTCCCAAACCTTTGATTTGTTGCAGTCATCCCTAACCTTTCCAAATGTTGCAGGTGAACCCCTTTTGGACAATTTCTATCCATAATTCTGTCAATTGACCAAAAATTTAACTTTGACCACATTTTTAATATTTTAAAAAGGGGGGAAGAGTAACTTTCCATTTATCACATTAAATAATTAAATAAAATAAGAAATAAAAAAAATCTGATGGTGAGGGGGTTCAGTATTTCATAGAAATACTCAATAGACTCATACACACATTAAATCCAAACATATCATACTTTAAGCATATATTATTGTCATTTAAACTTTTAATAAATAAGCATATCGACGAGCAGGTGACGTACCAATATTTGGTGCACTACTACGCCACCAATTTCACTATTTACAGGCTGCAAGGCCTGTTTCATCAGGCACATCACAGAAACAAAAAGAGGCTTCGATCAAAAAACAATTTGGTAGTGAGCGAGGAAACATCTAAGGACAAGAGGGACAGTTACCATTCAAGTCTAGTAGCTGATGTAAGGCAACATGGATAGTCTTCAAGGAGTACTGTTGGAAATGGGTTGTTGCAAAATGCTGGAGAAGGTCATAGGATTGGCGGCTTGCGAATGGAAAATCAAGCTCCAAAGTAGGAAGATTACTTTCCTGGTCCACTGCCACTGGTTCAGTTGAATCCGAGATCTGATTGGGCTGATGATCAGTGTGACACTAGCTGTGAGTTTGCAGATCGGGGAAGAGAAGTTGTGGTTCAAAAAATGAAAATTATTGGGGTAGAGATTTTGACTTTCCCAGGCACAATGTTTTAATGCACAAACCAGTTCATAATCATAATTGGAGTCAACGAGAAAATGAAACTGGAAAAGTATTTTCCAGTGAAGTCCTTAAACTTGATCCTTACAACAAAGATTTGAAAACAACTAGTAGGGAAGTGTAAGGTCCCAAATCAAAAGATACCAAAGGATCAAAGATCACAAACCAAAATATAAGTGCAGAATCATAAAACAACACTTGAACAAGCTATTTTTCACTCCGTAGGGTCCGGATGTTCAGTCACAAAGACCTACTCACCCCTTGAGCATCCACAAAGAATATAGCTCTAGATCCACTAAGTTTCAACCAAGAAATGTTTGAAGAAACCTTTGGTTTCTTTGTGTTAATCTTGCCTCAACAGTACAGACACTGTAATCTTTAGAACCAGCCTTTAATCTATACACTATTATACAGACTTCACTAAGAATGGATTGACAAGAACACATAACACGATTACAGTGACAGAACTAGAGTAAGAACCCTAATCTACACTCAGAGAAAAGGGAGCTAGAGAGACGAGAGAGAGAGAGAGTAGAATAATCTCGAATCATGTAGAAGCCCCAAAAGCCAAGTTATCAAGTAAGGTGAACAGTTACAATCCAAGGGCAGATGACCAGCCACGTGTAAGGCTGAAAACATAGAGGCCAGTACCCATCCAACTTAATAGGCCCAACAGCACAAGCGGGCCAACCAGAATAGTGTAGTGAGGTAGCCCAATACATATTAACAATCTCCACCTTGCTGAACTATACTATGGCACACTCAATGGATCTAGAATGGCTATTTTTCTTTACTTCATTTGCTCAAAAACCTGCAAAAAGAAAAACACAATTAGTTCAATTTTATTCAAATAGTATTGATTGAAGTTCTAATTATCACATCCAGTGATATTCAAAATATTCAAGCAATTTCTAAATTTGTTTGAAGGTTATACCTCTGTCCCCATGTCTGAAGGATTGAATTCTGTTGGAATTTTAAGCAAACTAATCAAACTTTTTTCAGTCATACTTCTTACAAAATGAAATTTAACATCTATATATTTTGTTCTATCATGATAAATAGGGTTTTTACTAAGTTGAATGTCACTTTGGTTATCAATATATATGTCAACAGAATCATTAGCAAAACCAATTTCATTTAACAGGCCTTTCAGCCACATACTTTCTTTCATAGCATCACATGCAGCAATGTATTCAGCTTCAGTGGAGGATAAAGCAACCAATTTTTGT
The DNA here is from genome assembly GCA_035079005.1 of Fraxinus americana. Classification (NCBI taxonomy): domain Eukaryota; kingdom Viridiplantae; phylum Streptophyta; class Magnoliopsida; order Lamiales; family Oleaceae; genus Fraxinus; species Fraxinus americana. Next base: position 28,690,208 of record CM068708.1, on the reverse strand, counting down.
AATTGTGACTTCCAACTAATACAACCATCACACAGAGTGAAAATGTAAGAGGATGTGGATCTTTTATTGTCTAAGTCACCAGCAAAGTCAGAATCAGTGTAACCCTTTGACCCTTTAAATTCTAAACCTAATATAGATGAACCCTTTAAATATCTTAGCATCCATTTAACAGCTAACCAATGAGTTTCACCTAGATTAGACATAAATCTACTTAAGATACTAATACCGTGAGCCAAATCAAGTTTGGTGCAGACCATAAGGTACATAATAAGGCACATTTTGCATTCTACAAAATTCATCTTAAATTTTAGGTAACTAATCACTAGTTAATTTAAAATGATTAGCTATTAAGGAGACAGGTTTACACTCAAGTATAGAAAATCTATCTAGACTCCGTTCGGTAGGGATTAAAATCCAATTAAAATTGAAAATATGGCCTTTATTGGGTCCCACTCGTCTAATAAAAGTCAACAATAACGACTATTTTTTCAATTTTAATCTGATTTTAATCCCTACCGAACGGGCCCCTAGTATTTTCTTCACATATGAACATTGTCTCAACAACAAAATGCAGTTATTTCTATCCCTAGTTATTTCCATGCCAAGAATTCTTTTTGCTTCACCCAAATCTTTCATTTCAAATTCAGACTTCAACTTGGATTTAATAGAATCAATTTCAAATCTATCATGGCATGCAAGTAACATATCATCTACATATAAGAGCAAATAAACAGATTCGTGTCCACCTGACCCTTTGAAGAAGAAACAAGAGTCATACTTGCTTCTTACAAAACCCAATTTCTGAACAAAAGTGTTAAACTTGATATACCACTGCCTGAGGGCCTGTTTCAGTCCATAAAGTGACTTTTTCAGCAGACAAACCTTTTCAGCTTTGGATTTTTCCACAAATCCCTCTGGCTGATTCATATATATAGTTTCATACAAATCACCATTCAGAAAAGCCGTTTTAATATCAAACCGATTCAATTCCCAATTAAAATGAGTAGTCAGAGCTAGCAGAATTCTGATAGAGGTATACTTGGCCACAGGTGAGAAAAAATCTCATTATAGTCAATTCCTTCTTTCTGAGTAAACCCCTTAGCAACCAACCTAGCTTTATACCTCTTAATTTCAGAATCAGAATTCCCTTGTTTTATCTTATAAATCCACATGCAGTCAACAACCTTCTGATTTTCAAGTCTATCAACCAAAACCCAAGTTTTATTTTTGATAAGGGAATCCATTTCTTCGTTCATAGCTTTCTTCTAGAGATCAAATTCAGAGTGCTTTACAGCATCATCAAAAGAAACAGGTTCTGAATTTACAGAGTCAAGAGCAGAAAATAAGGTAACAAAATCATCATTATTGAATCTAGTTGAAGGTCTTATTTCTCTCATTTCTCTGTCTCTGGTTAAACTGATAATTACTGAGGGCAAATTCAGAGGATTCAAGCTCACTTTCAGACTCAATGGGATCAGGGAGAAGGTTAGATTGAGCAGACTCTACCTCAATAAAATCATTTTGAACAACAGCACTTTCAGATTCATCTTCCAAAACAGTTTCCTCAACAGATGTAGATTCAGGAGCATTTTTATTTGTAGATTCATAACAAGGCATGTCATCTTCATTAAAAATGACATTTCTACTAATAATGACCTTAAAACCATTTTGGCACTTGACCCACAGTCTGTACCCTTTAACATCTTCCCCATATCCTAGAAAAACATATTTTAGGGATCTAGGTTCAAGTTTACCTTCACTTTGATGTGAGTAAGCAGTGCAGCAAAAAAAATCTTAATCTAGTGTAGTTAGGAATTTTACTAGACCACAGTCTTTCAGGGACGTGAAAATCAATAGCACTAGAAGGAATTCTATTAATAAGGTAGGTAGCAGTTTTTAGGTCTTCTCCCCAGAAGAACTTAGGAAGACCATAACTGTAAAGCATACATCTCACTTTTTCTAAAAGGTATCCATTCATTCTCTCAGCAACTCCATTTTGCTGAGGAGTGTATGTTACAGTTCTGTGCCTTAGAATCCCAGATTCTTTACAGAATGAATCAAAATCTAAGTTACAAAACTCAAGACCATCATCAGTCCTTATTGCTTTGATTTTCTTATTTGTTTGGTTTTCAATCAACAGTTTCCATTGTTTAAAAACTTTAAAGCTGTCAGATTTGTGCTTTAATAGAAAGGTCCAGATTTTTCTTGAAAAATCATCAACTATAACTAAATAAAATCTAAAACCACTTAGAGTATATACGGATGTTGGACCCCAAAGGTTAGCATGTAAATAGTCCAAAGTTGAAGAGGATTTATGTGTTCCAATTTTAAAAGGTAACCTTTTCTGTTTTCCCAAAATACAGTTGTCACAAAAATCTAATTATTTGATTTTATCTTTACCAAAACAACCAAGTTTATTTAAAATGGTAAGTCCCTTTTCAGAGATGTGACTAAGTCTCTTATGCCAAATTAGAGACCTATTAGATTCAATGTTTAGGGCTGCAGAATAGAGTTAGGGTTGTCCGTGGGTCGGTTCGGTTCGGTTTTGAAGAGACCCGAACCGACCCAAAACTTTCGGGTATTTAATAAATGGACCCGTCGGGTCCAAATATAATTATGGAACCGTTCGGGTTCGGTTCGGTTCGGTTCGGGTCGGTTCGATTTCGTTCGGTTCCTTACTATAATTATATTTTTTTAATATTTACAGCAACACTATATAAATACAACTAGTGACATTTCATTCGTAACTTTTACAAATTAACGTAGCCCAATTTAAAAACATATAAATAACTAGCCGTCCAACAAGATTAATTCAATGCATACAAATACCAAAAAGTAGATATTAATATTACAATAAAACTATATAAAGTATATTCATTTGCTTCAAATTAAAATGAGCTAATAGATTTTAAAAATGATTTGGGCTTTAAAATTAAAATTATAAAATAATCTGATTTATTTAATTAATTTGCTAATTTGTATGGAAAAAAAATAAAATAATTTAATTAATTTAATATAAAAAATAAAAAAATTATTTAGTTTCGGTTCTTCGGTTCTTGGTCTAGACCCGAGACCCGACCCAAACCCATCGGTTCTCGATTCGGGTACCCGTTCGGGTATTTAATTTATGAAGAACCGCTCGCTTCGGTCCGATTCGGTTCGGGTTCGGTTCGGTCCAATTCGGTTCGGGACTTTTGGACACCCCTAAGAACAGTGGTGGATTTTAGGATCAATAGAGACAGTATAAATCCCATTCAGTTTCAGAGAAGATATGACAGTTTTGTTTCCCTGTTTAAGTCTTAAGAGACCATTTTGAATCACTATAATGAATTTGTCATCCAATTGACCTAAGGAAATCAAATTTCTCTTAAGCTCAAGAACATATCTGCAGTCATCCAGTTCAAGGATGTAGTTGTTCATTAACAGCTTGATCTTTCCAATTCCCTTTATTTGACAACTCATGTCATTTCCCATTTGAATTTGTCATTCACTAAGTTCAACAGATTTAGAAAAATATTCCTTGTTGGGATACATATGGAAAGTTCACCAGAGTCAAGAACCCATTCTTTGAATCTCTTTTAGTAGTATTCACAAAAACAACTCCTTGAATATCAGGATCATTCTTGCAAACCAAGGCTGTAGAACCCTCATGGTTATTCTTATCCTTCGTATCAGTGATTCTCATAAAACAATCTTTGATTAAAGGGCCTGCCGAAATAGTAGTAACACTTCCTCATTTGATTCTTGGATTTCACATGATTTTTGTTTTTTTCCTTGAATCTGAAATTTTGAGACTTAGCTTTCTTGTGAGGATTGAAATTAAAGGTAGGCTGCTTCTTATTAGGATTCCACTTCTCCTTTATGTGCAGCCCTTCCCCATATTTAGGATCTTTAGATTCAACTTTCAGGTCAAGTTCTTTATTCCTTAAGGCTGAAGTGACAATATCAACAGTGAGATCCTGACCCCCATATTCTAAGGCAGTTCTGATGTCTTTGTATTTATCACTAAGAGAGTTTAAAAGGGCAACTACTTGTTGATCATTAGAAAGTTCCTCATCACAGTTTTCTAAATCCTGCATTAATTTTGTGAATCTGTCAAGGTTATCTTCCAAATCAGATGAAGGGTCAAATCTAATGTTGTAGAACAGCCTCAGGAGGTAGCACTTATTAGGCATAGTCTTTGTCAGATAAAGTGATTAGTCCATAATGCTTGTGTAGAGGTAGTTTCACCAACTTTTCTAATTACATTATCAGACAAATGCAAGAAAATAGAACTCCATGCAGTATCATCAAGTTCCTACCTTCTATAGGCACTTGACCATTGAGGGCTGCAACACATCTTTGCTGAAGTAAAATAGTTCTCATCTTCTGGCGCCAGAGACTAAAGTCTCCAGTACCATTCCATGTCTCAAGTTCAAACTTATGTGCAGTAGACGTGATGACAGATAAGATTCACAATTGCAATTATACAGTATATAGAGTATAAAGATTCAAGCAATAAGCACAATTGACCAAGATATGTGAATAACAAAGACATCAAGATAGTTACAAGTAAATGTTCTTTATCAATACAATTCACAGAAACAGTCAATTTGCAATTTAGAAAACAGTATAATTACAGTTTTGAACAAGGTTTAAGGGGTGACAACCCTTTGAACCCACTGCTCCCTCAAATTTCCAAACCCTCGCAGGAGGTCTTGGACAAAGGAAAGCGATGGAAAATTGCTTACCTTAATAACCAGGTTCAAAGACTGAATAATGCTATAAAAATAAGGAGGGTGTTTTAAAAGAAGATACATGATTCTGAAACCTCAATGTTTCGGAGTGAAGAAAGCAGTGAAGAAATACAGGATTCGGTCCAATAGTATTAATTTGAATGCAGGACAACAACGAGCCACCAAGACTCAGTGGAAACCAGCAATGAGTCACAGACTCAACAAGAATCGGAATGAGTTAATCTAACTCTTCTGATTCTGAACGAGTCAAGAACCAGAATCACTAAGACTCAGTATAAACACAGGATTAACAAGGAATTACAACGAGTAAAAGGCGAGTGAACATGAAAAACTAATTTTTCCTTTCAAAGAACCACTCGACTACCCAAGAACCCAAATCTGCTCCAGAGAAAAATAAAAGAACCGAGAGCCCTAACCCAGAGACGAGGGTCTGATACCACTTGTAAGGTCCCAAATCAACAGATACCGAAGGATCGAAGATCACAAACTAAAATATAAGTGCAGAATCATAAAACAACACTTGAACACGAGATTTTTCACCCCGTAAGGTCCGGATGTTCAGTTACAAAGACATACTCACTCGTTGAGCATCCACAAAGGATATAGCTCTAGATCCACTAAATTTCAACCAAGAAATGTTACAAATGTTCGAAGAAACCTTTGGTTTCTCCGTGTTAATCTTGCCTCAACAATACAGACACTGTAATCTTTAGAACCAACCCTTAATCTGTACACTATTATACAGACTTCACTAAGAATGGATTGACAAGAACACAGTACGATTACAGTGACAGAACCAAAGTAAGAACCCTAATCTACACTCAGAGAAAAGGGAACCAAAGAGACGAGAGAGAGAGTAGAATAATCTCGAATCATGTAGAAGCCCCAAAAGCCAAGTTATCAAGTAAGGTGAACAGTTACAATCCAAGGGCAGTTGACCAGCCATGTGTAAGGCTGAAAACATAGAGGCCCGAACCCATCCAACTTAATAGGCCCAACAGCACAAGCGGCCCAACATATACAAGAATAATCGAGGGGCTGAGCATAATAATCAAGATCGTTATGGTGTTGAGAGGAAGAAGACGATTGTGTGTGTTTTTTTTTATTATTTGTTATTTAATTGTTTAATGTAATAAATGAAAAGTTACTCTTTTGTCCATTTTTAAAATATTAAAAATGTGGTCAAAGTTAAATTTTTGATCAACTGACATAATTATAGATGGAAACTGTTCAAAAGAGTTTTACTTGTAACATTTGGAAATGTTAGGGGTGATGGATGCGACAAATCAAAGGTTTGGAGAAAGTTTACTAATATTTCAAAGATTTGGGACTTTTGCTGCAATTATCCCTATACTAATATATACATCTCACATGAATCCTAGCTAAATCAGTAACTAAGGGAAAATGGGATTCCTCCAAAATACGATAGCCATTTTTTTACTTTAATTTCCTCTAACTTGGTTGTCCTTATCCGAATTAACTTCTTTTCGAGCCCAATATGCATGATTAATTATAAACTACCAAACGAGCCCAATATTTTCATATATCACACAACTTAAAATAATTTAAATAAATCTTGCGATATCGAATATCCGGTAAAACTAGTGATCTTAACTAAACCACGACTTATGTAGTCTACTAACTTTAATAAGATAAAGCGATAAAACGTAACTTAAACATACTATAATTTGTCACACAATATCAAAGGTTAAGTAACTAACATGGACTAGACTAAGTTAGCATACTTAATTACATGATCACTTAAAGTACATAAATTGGAAAAAAATTGCAGCGATACGAATTTCTTTCTTATAAAAAAATTTGGGAAAAACTATCGTCTTAAAATATGAAAATTGTTGCTCACTACAACACTTCCTCCTTAAATTATTTTTGTCCTCGAGATTTACCTTGGTCAAAAATCTCTGGGTACTTGGCATTACTTTATTAATGGCATTACTCTATTTCTCAGCAAGTGAACCTTCCTTTCTAAGAACTCGACAAGTAATTCCTTGTACGTTATATCTTTATGTAAATCAACTGACTGACCCTTGATCACATAACTTAGGTCATGAAGATATTTTCTCAACATAGAGATGTGAAATACGTCGTGCATAGCTCATAATTCTGGTGGCAATGTCAAACAATATGTCACATTTCCAACTCTTTCTAGAATCTCAAAAGCATCGATAAATCTCGATCTCAGTTTTCCTTTATTCCCAAATCGTAGTACACCTTTCATTGGTGCCACCTTTAAAAAAACTTTATCCCCGACCTCAAATGCCAATTCTTTCTTTCTCTCATCGCCGTAACTTTTTTGACAGTTTTAAGTTATCTTAATTCTCATTCTGATTAAAAGCCTCAAATATTTTCCAAATGAGTTCAAGATATAGCATTTTCCTTTCACCCACTTCATCCTAGCATATTGGCAAATGACACCTTCGACCATATTGAAATCTGTTATTGTGGGCGACTAATGGCGAGTAAATTTACCAATTTCCACCCCAATCTAAGATACAGGCTCTCAACATATCCTCTAAAATTTGGATGGGTCGTTCTGATTACCCATCGGTCTAGGGATGATAAGCAGTACTAAAAGTCAACTTAGTTCCCATCTTTGTTTGTAAACTCTTCCAAAACCTTGATGTAAACCTCAGATGTTTATCTGATACAAGTGATATTGGTACTCCCTAGAATGTGACTATCTCTCGAACATAGAAATGTCCAAATTGATCCATATTAAAATTAATTCTAACCGGAAGAAAGTGAGCGGACTTTGTCAATCGATCCATTATCACCTAGATAGCATCATGACCCCTTGCTAACCTTGGAAATCGCACTACAAAGTCCATTGATATTTTCTCCCACTTCCATTCTGGTATATCTATCAGATTCAATAGCCTTAATAGCTTCTGATGCTCGGCGTTAACCAGTTGACAAACAAGACACTTCGATACAAAATGAGCTATTCTTCCTTTCATATTCCTCTACCAAAATGAACTATGTATATCTTCATACATTTTGGTCTTACTTGAGTGTGCCCAAGGTAGAGTGAGCTTCTGTCTTAATCTCATTTTGAAGTCCTTCATCTTTAGGTACACAGAGTCGACTTCTATACATTAAGGCCTTATCCTTGGCTATATCAAAATCTTTCCCTTTATGTGTTCTGATCGTAGCCCTTATCTTCTCCAAGAATAAGTCATTATTTTGAAACTCTATTATCTTGTCTATGAGTGAGGCTTTGGTGTTAATGCTGCCAACTTCGCTGCTTTTCGAGGTGGTGACATTAGCACCTCATCAGATTTTCAAAATCTATAATTAATTACTTTCGTTATGTTCTCAAAATTGATAATTGACCCACCTTCTTCTTATTTAGTGCGTCTGTGACTATATTAGCCTTACCGAATGATGACAGATAGTGTAGTCATAATCCTTCACTAGATCCAGCCATTATCTTTGTCTCACACTTAACTCCTTCTGAGTGAAAAAATATTTAAGACTCTTATGGTCGGTGTATATTTTCGACTTGCTCTAATATAAGAAATGAAACCAAATTTTAAGAGCATGAACTACTGTTGAATGTCCAAAATAGCTCGTCTGATAGTTTTGTTCATTTTCCTTCAATTGCCTTGATGCATAAGCTATCAACTTTCTGTTCTGTATCAACACACACTCCAATCCCAACTTGGATACTTGTCCAATTAGTGCGAAGTTTTCAAAAGCTGAAATGGCGGCTAGATACGTCACCAATGTTAGCTATTCTAGAAGGATTAATAGATTTTGTAATTCATAGTGATATTTAAGTAGGGCTTAGTGTATGTTTTGATGCAACCTTGAAAGGTTGCTTGCCTATGCTTTAAGGCAATTGAAAACGTATGAGCAGAATTGCCTAATGCATGATCTTAAGCTTGCGGCGGTGGTTGTTCATATGTTGAAGTTACGGCGGTGGTGGTTCTTATTTTGGTTGGTTAGACCACTTAAGAAATAAGACTTGGATGCTCAATCCAAACAAGGAAAGAAAAGCCGAAATCATAGGTTGGTCAAAAGCCCAAAGATTAAATGAATTTTAATTTAAGGAATTAACAAATATCTGGGCTGTAGCATAATGAATTACTGCATGGTTCAAGTATTACAACCCATGTTCAGGTCACCATGTAGAAATTTTTATAAAAAAAATTATAACAAGGTTTATGATTATAAAAAAAATCATAACTAGATGAGAAAAATCACTTTTTAACTCTCCTCAAATTTGAATTTCATTTTTCATTCTTCTTAAATTGTGTTAGTTTTGGAAATCAAGGAAAAATAATGATTCTGTTACTATGGTTATTCAAGGCAAAAGATTTTCCATTTTCATATCAAAAATCGAGTTAGGTGGTGCAAGTTGATTTTCCATATGAATATTTATACATATTTCATTTGAATAAATGTAACTGTAAGTTATGTAAATGTTAAAGTCTTATGGTCATAACCAATTTCTACGATCCAAGGGATCAAGTATTTTACCGATAACCTAACTACGTCGAAGTATCTCTCTGTAAAGTTTTGATGTTTTAAATGTGAATATATACATATTTGTACGAATGGAATTGCAACTAAGAAATTCTATGGGGTGCTCACACCGACTCTATAAATTTTTTCTAGATTGAGAGGGGATTGTGGATGGATGGAGATTGCACGAATTGTGAAGAAGCAAAAAAGATAATGATTAACAAAATTATTTATGTTTGAGCTTGTACTTCATTTTGGCATGAAACTAGATTTTCTTATAACTCTATGAATTGATGTTTGTTAACAATTATGTTATCATGATATGTTAGTGTAAATTTTGACATGAAAATGCGACTTGAGTGTGGATTTAGATATGTGTAAACACAAAAAGTAGAAATTTTTAGCTTTTTGTCTAATTTTCAATTTGTCACCCTGAACTAACTGGATTCTACAATTTTTTTAATGAGAATAGTAGGGTTTGAAAGCCCTATGAGTTCTCTATTTGTTGGCTTTGGAATCAAGTCATTTGGAGGTTGGTAGGATAAATTATGCCATTTTCTTGTGCTGTGGAATCAAGTCATTTGACTGGAACAACTCTTGGCATGTGATTGAGTGTCTAATTGCATTCATAAATGATGTTGGAAATTTTTTGAAATTTAGCGATGTTGTACTTGAACTCAAGAAATGATCAAATGAGCTTGATAGTTAGGTAGTGCATTGCAGGGTTGAACTCCGTTAAGTAAGTCTCCATCTCCATTTTAGTTTCATTTATCCAACTAAGGCCTAACTAACTGATGTAGACCCCGTTTGAAAACCCATGAATTCAATGGAAAAATGGAACAAAATCAGCTCGCTATGAACGTGATGAGGAAGATCAGATTAGAACCATAAGGAAACAAGATCCTTAAAAACCCAATCTTGAGACGCCACAAAGGTTGATCACTCCTTTGATAAGTCGAAATTCTAGCATTCAATCAAGAACACAAGAAGGCAAGCAAAAGCTTTTCTCCATCAAAATTGTTCTCCCCCTCTCCAAATATCATGGCTACCCCCTTTAAAGTAATAGCCCTAGCTTAATTGAAGAGAAAATGAAATGGGCCTAAAACAAAAGATGTGGATTGGGCGTAACTGATCAAAACATAAAAAGCCCATAATTAATTAAAAGACTAAAGTTACAATTCCTAATTAAGCCTTGCACTCTTCTAGTCCTTCCAGATTTATCCCTTGCATAAAAAGATAAGTGACGATCCTTGGTGAAGTTTTGGAGTCTTCAAATTTAGTTTTAGAACCCTCTAGCGTAGCCTCTTTGTATTGGACTTCCATGATCAAGCCTTGCAAAGCCTCTTTCATCCTCTTTGTCTTTGCTCTAGTTCTTGGACTGCCAATTCCTTGCAAAGGATCTTGAGAATATTTGGAAACATCAACTTGGTCAGCACCTCGATCACCTAGATCTCCATTATTCCCCTCCTCTTCGAAAGGATTCGTCCTCGAATCACCTACATCAAACAAAGATAAGTCAGCAACTTTAAAAGTTGCACTAACATTACCATAATCGCTTGGCAAATCTAGCTTGTGGGCGTTATCATTGATCCGCTCCAAGACTTGAAATGGTCCATCTCCTCTAGGCTGCAATTTTGATTTTTGTTGTGTGGGAAACCTCTCCTTACGCATATGCACCCAAACCCAATCGTCAGGTTAGAAGATAACCTTAAAACGCCCCTTATTGGCTTGCTTTGTAATAGCTCATTCTTCCTTTCAATGTTGGCTTGAACTCTCTGGCATGTAAATCCTTCACAAAATCTGATTTTTTCTTACCATCAAGATTAGCATGCTTATTAGGCAGAGGTAAAAATATCCACAGGAGTTAAAGGATTACAGCCATAAACAATTTCAAAAGGAGAAAATGAAGAAGTAGAATGAACAATCCTATTATGTGCAAACTCAATATGTGGCAGGCACTTTTCCCACTACCTTACATTCTTTTGAATGATAGCATGCAACAAAGTAGAAAATAACAGTAAAAACTACTTCAGTTTGACCATCCGTTTGAGGATGTGCAACAATAGAAAATAACAGTTTAATTCTTAATTTATTCCATAAAGAGTGCAAAAAATGGCTGAGGAACTTAACATATAGCACTAACAATTGTCTTAGGCAACCCATGCAAACGAACCACTTCTTTAAAGAACAAATCAGCAATATGTGTTGCGTCGTTGGTTTTTGAACATGCTATAAAATGAGCCATTTTACTGAACCTGTCAATAACAACAAATATGATGTCCTTACCCCTTTGAGTCCTTGGTAATCCTAAAACAAAATCCATAGATATATCAATCCAAGGTTGAGTAGGCACAGGTAAGGGGTATACAAGCCATGCAGTCTAACTTTAGATTTTGCTTGCCCACAGGTAATGGACTTATCACAAACAGATTGCACATCATGCTTCATATTAGGCCAATAAAAATAGTTATGTAATATATCTAAAGTCTTTAGAACACCAAAGTGACCCATCAACCATGACTTTCCCTGCAACTGGCGAACACAACAAATAGGCACACATGATTTATTTTTCTTGTAGAAATCCTTCATGCCTATGAAAATCACCAAATGCACACTTATCACATGCATTCCATACTTGGCTGAAATCAGAATCATTGGCATCCAAACTCTTAAGCAATTCAAAACCAAGTAATTTAGTTTGCAATGAAGTAAGTAGTACGTACCTCCTAGACAATGCATCAGCCACAACGTTTTCCTTCCCATGCTTGTATTTGATTACATAAAGAAACATTTCTATGAACTCCAACCACTAAGCTTACCTTGGGTCTTCAAGAACTTCAAGCTCTCATGATTGGAATGAATGATGAATTCCCTCGGCCACAAGTAATGCTGCCAGGTTTGAAGAGTTATCACTAATGCATAAAGCTCCTTGTATGTAGGATAATTCAGTGCTGCCCCACTGAGCTTTTCACTAAAGTAAGCAATTGGTTTGAAGAGTTCTCACTAATGCATAAAGCTCTTTGTCGTATGTTGGATAATTCAATGCTGCCCCACTGAGCTTTTCACTAAATAAGCAATTGGTTTGGAATCCTGCATCAAAATAGCTCCTATTCCAATCCCGGTTGCATCACACTCTATCTCAAAAGCTTTATCAAAGTTAGGCAAACACAACAAATGTGCATTAGTTAGCTAATTTTTCAAAGTTTTGAAGGCCGCCCGGTCATGCACATCATCCCACTTAAAAACAACATTCTTTTGAACAAGTTCATTCAAAGGTGCAGTAATAGAACTAAAATCTTTAACAAACCTTCGATAGAAACTTGCCAAACCACGAAATCTTCTCACCTCGTCGAAATTCTTAGGTGTAGGCCCAATCCCTCATTGCTCTTACCTTCTTTTCATCAACACTAATACCCTGCGAACTAACAACAAATCCAAGAAACACAATAGCTTCCATGCAGAACGTGCATTTCTTAAGATTAGCATACAATTGGTGTTCTCTCAACACACTAAACACAGTATGCAAGTGTTTCATATGTTCATCCAAATTTTTTCTATAACCTAAAATATCATCGAAGTAAACCACCACAAATTTCCCTATGAAAGTACGCAGGACATGGTTCATTAACCTCATGAATGTACTAGGTACATTAGATAAACCAAAATGCATGCAGTTTTCCATTCATCTCCCTCTTTCATGCGAATCTGATAATAGCCATTCTTTAAATCAATTTTAGAAAACACTTAAGAGCCATGCAATTCATCAAGCATAATATCTAATCTGGGGATAGGATGTCTATACTTTACCATTCATCTTGTTAATAGCTCGGTAATCCACACACATGCACCGTGTTCCATCTTTCTTTGGAACTAAGAGGACAGGGACCGAACAAGGGCAGACTCTCTCTTACAAATTCTTTTTGCAATAGCTCATCCACTTGCCTTTGTAGCTCCTTCGTTTTCTCGGGATTAGCTCTATAAGCAGGTCGATTTGGTATGGCGGAACCGGGTATGAAGTCTATTTGATGCTCAATTCCTCTTAAAGGAGGTAACCCATGGGGAATCTCCTCAGGAAATAGGTCTAAAGTCCTGCAATAAAGACACAACAACACTATACAAAGATGGGTTATGGTCGTTAGTAGAAAAATAAACATCTTTGTACATGAGTACAAGTACTTGTTGCCTTGCCATTATTACACCCTTAAACCTCCTGTTTTTCAGCAAGTACACTCATTCTTTTATTTTTCTCTCCATATTTCTTACAGCCCTTTTGCTCACTTTCCTCTCCATTTTTTCTCTCGACCTCATTTGCTCTCTTCTTATTTTCCTCATGCTCACACTTTTGGTTTCTCTCTAATGTTGCACTCTTTTGTTATCCTAATCTGATCCTCATAAGATTGCAAAGGTTTGAGAGGGGCTAATACAACTTTTCGGTTGTTCATTACAAAAGAATAACGATTTTTGCACCCATAATGTGAAACCCTCCAATCAAACTGTCATGGTCGGCCAAGCAAAACATGACCAGCATACATCGGTGCCACATCACAAAGAACCTCATCCTCATACTTGCCAATTGAAAAGGTACCTGAACTTGGTTGTTTACCTTCACTTCTCCACAGTCATTCAGCCATTGTAGCTTGTAAGGTTTAGGATGCTTCTGCCACTTCAAATTCAACTTTTCTAGCAACAAATTACTAGCAACATTAGTACAACTCCCACTATCAATAATCAACGTACATACCTTATCCTTCACGTGGCATCTTGTGTGAAAAATATGCTCACGTTGCTCCTCATCTCCTTCATCCTTGGGCTGTATTCTCAAGTCTCTCCTTGTAACAAGTAAATCACTCTGCACAGGTTCTTCCATTTCAACATCAGAACAATCTTCCAATGGTGGCATCTCATCGTCACTTGAGCTAGTACTTTCAACTTCTCCATTTGCCCGTACAACCATAACCTTTTTAATCCTTGACACCTAAAACATTTAATATCACTTGACTTAGTAAGAGTTTTAGTTTCCGATTTTTCTTTAGGAGCAACAACCGAATTCTTCGACTTTGCTTTTTCTTTTGTTTTGAAGGCAGCTTTGTTGTCCTTCCAATTCGATCTCCATGGAGAGCTAGAAGTCAAACCAGTTCTGAGCCTCTTGGACTTGATTTGCTTCTCCACTTTAACAGCTTTGTGTAGTAGTTCCTCCATCTCTACGTAATGTTGCAACTCAACCACGTCAGCAATCTCATTCAATCTCCTTGCTTCTCTCTATTTTCCTCTATGTTTACTTAGTCATGGCGATTTCCATCTCCTTATTCCTCTACATTCAAGGAACTTTGAACCAGCCCTTGCAACTTTCTATACAAATCTCTATAGTAATGGCTGGGTATAAATCTCTTGCGCATCACCAACTTCATCTCTTCCCATGACCGAATAGGCCTCTCATCATTCCTGCGCCTATCGATCACCATTTGATCCCACCATATACTTGCATAATCCGAAAACTCCACGGCTGCTAGCTTTACTTTCTTCTCATCAGAGTAATTATGACAATCAAATATGTGCTCAACTTTTCTTTCCCACTCCAAGTATAGCTCTGGATCATTCTTTCCTTGAAAAGTCTGAATTTTCGTCTTTATACTACCTATATTGTTATCTCCTTTGGAGCCAACCTTCTTGTCCCATTTATAACTTGTTCTCTTCAGTTCGGAATCAGCTTCGTCTTCTTCATCTATCGTATTATGTCTTCTAGATGTTTTAGAACCGAAAGAGGACTCCAAATCATCCAATCTCGCATTCAACAATTTAAATTGGTCATTAACAGCCTTGATGAAGAATTTCACGTCAACCTCTTGTGGTTCTCCTCCTTCCTTACTCATGGTTTCAATATGTAAAATTAAACAAAATAAAAACTGTTGTTCCTCACACTCCCTCACGTGTTTGCACTCAAATCAGATTGTTATCACTCATGTTTCACACAATTTTGGCTTTTTTCTTGTTGATCTCGTCTTTTACCACTCAAAGCCAAGCCAGCCCCCTCTACATTCTTAACAGAATCAAAGAATTCAACAATTCTCAGGAAGCAACCGGTTAGATGGTGACCATCTCAACAAAAGACATAATTTTTAGTGTCATAGATACAACAAAGCTAGAACAAAATAGAAGGAAACTGATTCAACAATAACAAGAAACTCTAGCAAGAAAACACGAATCAGAACTCAGTTCAACAAGGAATAGGAAACCTGAACAAAGAACAAGAATGGGAAACTATTAGAACACAACAATCTACCAGGTTTTTTTTTTCCAGCAAGAACGCAACAAAGAGATGGAAACAAATAACCTGTTTCTAGCAACCCAAAAGAAACGCTCTGATACCAAATGATGTAGACCCCGTTTGAAAACCCACGAATTCAATGGAAAAATGGAACAAAATCAGTTCGCTATGAACGCGATGAGGAAGATTAGATTAGAACCATAAGGGAACAAGGTCCTTAAAACCCCAATCTTGAGACCCGACAAAGGTTGATCACTCCTTTGATAAGTCGAAAAATTATAGTATTCAATCAAGAACACAAGAAAGCAAAGCAGAAGCTTTTCTCCATTCACTTCAAAATTGTTCTCCCCCTCTCCAAATATCATGGCTGGCCCCCTTTAAAGTAATAGCCCTAGCTTAATTGAAGAGAAAACGAAATTGGCCTAAAACAAAATATGTGGATTGGGCCTAATTGATCAAAACATAAAAAGCCCATAATTAATTGAAAGACTTTAAGTTACAATTACTAATTAATTCTTGTACTCTTCTTGACCTTCCAGATTTATCCCTTGCACAAAAAGATAAGTGACCATCCTTGGTGAAGCTTTGGAATCTTCAAATTTAGTTTAGAACCTTCTAGCGCACCCTCTTTGTATTGTACTTCCATGATCAAGCCTTGCCTTTAGCCTCTTTCATCCTTTTTGTCTTCGCTCTAGTCCTTGGACCGCCATTTCCTTGTTGAGAATATTTGGGAACATCAACTTGGTCCGCACCTCAATCTCCATTACTAAACTTCTTTTATTTCTGTTAGTTGTTGAAACTTGTAATAGAACAAGAGGGTAATCTACCAAAAAAAAAAAAAAAATTTAATATAACCCAAATTTCGAAGACCTACGAAGGATGCTTTTGTAACATATCTAAATTCTAGAATTGGGAGCATTCTAATATATGTCAACACTCATCTCATAGACAAGGCATCCCCGCAAAGCAATGAACAAAACAACCATATCGTGAAGTGAGGCTATTGTGAAGCGAGGAATAGGTTATGCAAAATCCTCGAGCTAACCTTACATCTTCAAAATATTTATCAACTATAGGAGATCTTATGAATTGCCTTTGAAATACAAGTCAATACTAAATAAATGAGGACTTTTGCATGTAAAATATAGATGAACTTCTATGAGGTGACACAAGTGGAGTGAATCACCAAGTCCAAGCATGAATATTTATATAAGATATGGATTTTCTAAGTAAAAGATGTAGTAAATGAGGTTAGTGTACCGAGGTAATAATTCTAAAGTAAAGGATATGAGGCGAATAGCTCATGAGATGATTTTAATGTCGCATGCAATATTTCATGAGTAGTTGTGGCAATGAGCTAAGTCGACCCAACTCAACCCTTAAGCACCCAATCTTGGCTGGTTTCTCAAGTACGAGCTCAGCTAGTGTTTAAAATAATTGCTTGGTTTGACCTTGTGGACCTCATGGGCCAAATCGAGCAATGACCTGTTTGTTTATTTTTTAACTTAAGAACCTTCCTTTTTTTTTTTCGAGCTCAGGATCAGCTATTTCAAATGTAGTTAAAATTGTACCCGAACAAAGTATTACAAAGCAATTTTTTCTAAAAAGTCAAAAAATTAAAGAAAGCTAACTTAAACAAGATTTACAAATTATAAACTAGTTAATTTATTCAGTTCTTAAACTCTTAGGCTATTAGTATGTCCGCCTTATTTTGGATTCGGAACTCTACATCTTCTCAATCTTTTAAACCCATTGTACTCTCTAGCATGTCTTCTGTCTTGACTTGTATCAAACTCTGTCACCTGCACTAAAAGCGTTTGATGCTATAGTAGACACCAAAGAAAAAGTACTAGTATGGTGAGTAACTTTACAAGAACTATTGTAGCTTCAAAAATGGCCTTGTGACGATGAACTAGGCCTTGCTACGGGGGCCGTTGAACGTTCCTAACGTTCTTTTCGATGTATAACTTATACACCTCACATAAATTTTGCTCATTATTACCTAGAGAACCAAAAGTTAATTTATAAAAAAATATTTTTAAAATTTATTTTGTACCCTCTACATTTTAATCTAGGGTCAATTATTGAAGCTAACAAAAGTAAATAGGTAATTCCTCCCAATATTTTATAAACTTAGCCTCCATGTTATTACAATATCACAAAAAAAGTGGAAAAAATCTATAAATACTAAATTATTGACAATATAATAAAAATGAGAGAACGAATATAGTCACTATTACAAAATTTATTCTACGAAAAATTGGGTCTCAAACAAACATTGACATTCGTGATAAATATTTTAGCATTTTGCCCATTTTCTATACATAAATCATCAAATACTTGTTTTAGACTAGGGAAAATTGTAATATGGTTAAGGGCATTCCTAATTTTTTTCTAATTGTCATTCTATGAATTTAGTCCATTTTTCACAATTAAACTACAAATGTGACAAACAAAATGGACATAAAATAGTATACTACCAAAATCATGGTTAAGTTGTTGAGCAAATTTATCAATTACTACTATGTTGATTGATACATTGTCAAATATAAAATTATAGATTTTGTTTTTACATTTAAATTCTTTAATAATGCTCATTAATGAATTAAAAATATTTATTTCATCAAAAGAAAATTCAATTAATTTAAACGCAATAAAGTTTTATGATATATCTGTTGTCTATCTTTGTAGTGTGCAATATCAACTATTTAAACTTTATGGTTATTACGAACCACGAGTAAAATGTAAATGACAAAATATGAGTATATTTATTAATCACTTATTGTCAAGGTTTTCTTTTTATCATGTAAATTAATAATTTCTGAATGAAGAGTATTTCTCGAATACGAAGTTGATCAAGTGAAAGCTTTCCGCTAAGTTAAGTGGAAACTTACCACTAGCTAGGAACATTGTCATACCTTCACGCATTGCTTCACTAGACCCAGTTGATAAAACCAGATCTAGAACTTACACTAGGAGAACTAAATTGGAGTTGAGCTTGATTAGTTTCCACACATCCATGTTTGACATACATTTTTTCTAGTTTCTATTTAGATGGGTCATGCCAATATCTTTTTGTCATGCTAAATTTTCTGTATAGTTTTTACATTATGCTTTGACAACCAATTTGAAGGGTTCCCAACACTTAGTATTATGTTTCTTACTTCGTTGTTTAATGCTTAAACTTATTTTGATCGCTTCATCTTCTTCGATATCATCCAAATCAATTGGATTCATGCTCCCATGGTGATCGCCCAGATCATTAGGAATCAAAACATCATCTAGACCGTTAAAATCTAATCTAATGGTGAAGTAGATTTTGCTGTATTAGAAGCATCAAACATTATATATGTAAATTTAGAAACAAGCTAAAGATTGTTCAATAAAAAAGTTAACATGAAGATTGTTAGAAGTGTATTGTAGATTGAGAAGGTAGAGAGAATTGTGAGGAAAAAAAATGAAGTATGATACATATAAGAAAAAAAGTCCCACTTAGAAAATAATTCAAATGATCGTTGGTCCCAAACTATTGGTCCAAACGGTCACTTCACGAGCCAACTTGTGGGTGGGGCTCTTGGGCCATGCCCAAGAGCTTTAATGCGAGTCAACTTTTGAATTGTTTTTTGTGGAACTTACAAAGATACCCCTAAAATTAGGGTTCATTTGAAAAATCATATGAAGTATTTTTGAAGTAAAAATACTTTGTAAAATTAATTGTCACTTTTTTATTAGAAAGTAACACAATGTCGCTTTTTTATAATGATACAATATCACTTTTTATTAAAAAAAAATGATGTGTCACTTTTTATTTCAAGAAAGTGGCAGAAAAAGTGATATACAATAAAAAAAAGTGACAAACATTCAAAAAAGTGACACTTAAAAACTGACAAAAATTCAAAAAACAAAAACTTAAAAAAGAGACAAAATATCAATTAAAACATTGGAATCAATTCAATAAAGTAACAGAAAAAAAGTGACACAACCACTGTCCCTCTTTTTTATTCGTTCACTGTCAAGCATCTTTAAGTCAATTCACTGTCAAAACACAATTCAAAAAGCCGTTTATCTTTTTGTCAATTCACCACCCCCGTCATATACCAATTCAGCTAACCTAATCATATGAAAAAAATTTGGAAGTAAAAATACAATATAAAGTTAAGTAACACTTTTTAATAAAAAAAAAAGGGACAAAATTCAAAAAAGTGACAAAAACTTAAATTAATGAAACGGTCAATCAAAACTTTAAAATATATCATTTTATGCAAATTCAACCACTCCACCACCACCACTCTACCTCCACCAAGGCCAACTCTGCAGGCCAAAGGTCATTCAAAATATTACATCAAATACCAACCTTTAGTTCCAACCGAGACTTCATAAAAGGATATACAAGTACCAAAATATGACAGTTGCATTCACCAAAACATGATTTTTCCCATAACACATTGTCAACAAACATGATATTAAAATTAGGGATCTTTTGAAAAATCATATGAATAGTATTTTAAAAGTAAAAGATACCGTGTAAAATTAAATATAACTTTTTTTATTAAAAAGAGACACAATGTCACTTTTTTTTATTAAAAAAAGTGCCCAATGCTACTAATTAAAGTTAAGTATCACTTTAAAAATGGCATACAATGTCACTTTTCTTTTAAACAATGATGTTTATCACTCAAAAAAGTTATAAAAAGTTCAAAAAAATAACAGAACAAGTGACAAAAACTAAAAAAAAAAAAGGGATAAATAGTAAAAAAGTAACAGAAATTCAAAAAAGTGACAAAACACCAATTAAAACATTGGAATCGGTTCAATAAATCCAGTGAATTGTTAATTTTCTTCTATATGTTATCACTTTGTAATTTTGCTTTGCTTGTATTAACTAAACATAGAACATAATTTTATTTTAAGAACACACAATAACCTATAAATTGGAAGTGACAAATTTTTAAGTGACAGTTTTTTTTTTTAAATAGAATTCTTCTTGGTTAGATTATTCTTTGAAAGAGCACACAACACACGTCTTATGTTTGAAACTGATTGAGGAAAACCTTATTAGTGAAGAAATGGAGCTTCAACGTGTTGGTCGCTACAATAGAGTCTTTACGTTGCGTGAAACCTTCACTCTTCAACATCTCCCTTTCTTTTGGAACAAGGTCTTGGTTACTCAATTGGGCATCTGACTATGCAATTATTGTCTAAATTGCATTGCTAAGAGCATAATAAGCTTCGCTGGCATTCCCAATTAGTCCAGTGAAAATATTTTCATATAAAAGGAAACCAAAAGGCTGTCCAATATGAAAGTAAGCGAGAAGATTACTATTATGATGATAGGCCATTAATCTAACAAGAAAGTTGGCAATTTTTGCAGAGTTTTCAGAACTTAAGATTGGACAGTGAATTCATGAGGGGGCCTTCTCGTCAAATGTGTCAAAGGTACACCTTTTGATTTTTTCGATACATTCGGAGTTGTAATAACAGACTCACAGTGGGGGTGTGTGTTGTGGAGAGAACATGGGGGCTTTGGCTTTTCGATCTAGTTCTACAACACGGCGAAGGCGGTGGCAGTGGAGGAGGAAGTTGGTTTCTGATAAGAGTGTAAAATATCATGTTTTTCTCCTCTTAGTTGTTGTTCTCGTGTGATTATTTGATACCAAAATGCACTCGTTATCTTTATATTTTGATTTATGTGGCAATTTGATAGATATGGCAAAATTAAGAGGAAATAAGTGAAAAATAACCAAAGTGAAAGAAAAGGAAAGTTCAGGAACCAAATTGAAAATATCCGAAAGATAACTTGGAGAAAAAACGAAGATATGAAGATTTGAGAGTATTAGACATCAATTGGATGAGGAAAGAAGCCAAAGGGATGAAGTATAGTCAAAATATTGTCACATATCAGCTCCTAGCCGAAAAAGTTTTGCTTCGAATTTCCAGTTTCAGTTTGAGACCAAATTTTGGCATAGGAAACATTCTAATTGGAAACATTATATTTCAAAAGATTTGTAACCCTATGAGTCAGCTTTTCAACGCATTTGAATTGTCTCAATCGGATATCGAGAGAGAAAGATATGACCAAAATACTGAAAGCTGTCCGGTGGAAAATTCTAAAACTATGCAGTCGCATAGCTTAAACTTCAATGCAGTTGCAAGTGTTGCTTTAGAGATTTTCAAGGCTGAGCTTAATTGTTCTATGCTATCGCAAGCACTTATTTTATGCGGTCGCATAGAGTATTTTTGAAACGCGATTTTCTGATTTCCTTCTACGGTTCAAATACTTATGGAAACAACTTCTTCATGACTTTTAAGCCCTAATACCCCCATAACGAACCGAACGCCTCAATACACAACTTTTCTCACCTTGGTGCTCAAGAAACTTCATGAAGAACTAAAAACCTTTGGTGAAGTTAGGGAGGAACTCATTGGATCCGGTGATTTTACATCCTTTATTCGTGTATCTGGTCTTTATTTGTTGAATATTTTCAAAATTTAGACTTTCTTCTCATAAATTTATCGTGAAATCGGTTTAACTCTTGTTAGATTTTTCATGGACTCAGTCATACTTTTTCCATTGTTTAATAGAAAAATTGGTGAGTTTCAATTTCATGAACCTATGTTGAGATTGATTTAACTTTTACTAAATTCTTCATAGATTTAGTCACGCTCTTTCTATCGAATGATTGAACTAATTGTTGAATTTTAATCTCAATTATTTTATTGGTGTGATTCAATTACTGCTTTATGCTTGAAGTAAATAATCGATATTTGAATCTGATTTCAATAAATTTGCGCCAATACGTTACAGGAAGTCTAGATTTTAGAACTACTATTGAATTAAATTGATTTGTAACATGGATCGATTAGGGTGTTGGGATGAAAACCTCTAATTGAGTTATAAAAATGAATAATTGATGTGAATGATCCAATCCAAATGAGGGAATTCCGATGCTTCACTGCCTAAATTCATTGATTTTAATCTTACCATATCAAGACATTGATGTTAATTTCATTCAAATACCAAATTCGACTACACATTTGATAGAGCAATTCATTCTTTTTGATCATTTGAGTAATTTTCCATCTCCATGTGGAATCGACACCCGAAACCGTGCTACAATATTCGCGTTATTATTTGGGCGTAATAAAATTTTGGCGCCGTTGTTGGGGAGAAGGTACAAAACACCAAGGAATCGACTAAAAATGGTGATATCTTTCCTTATTACTCTTTAGTTAATTTGATTTTCTGATTTGTTATTTTTATTTATTTATTCGCATGTAATTTAGTTTTCGTGTTTTATGAGCAGGGATTGAAGCGAGCAAGGAAGATCTATGAATGACCTTTTCCAGTGTTTGAATCACTTTCTAACCCTATCTTTGATACTGTACTATTGCCACAAACATGAAGTGACACAACACTATGACTGATAGTGAACAAGGCGATGTACCTTATAGGACTTTACAGGATTATCTTTACCCCACATGCACATCCACACCATTATGTACCATGTTTCTGCCTAATATGCCACGTATGGAACATAAATCGGAATGATTCAACTTCTTCTCACACTTGAAAATGAAAATCCATACGTCACATTAGGGAATTTGAGGAGGTGATAGTAACCTTCCACAATCAACATGGTAGAACGGACACAGTCAAACTTAAATTTTTCGTGTTTTCAGTTAAAGAAAGAGCAAAAAGCTGGTTGTATTCCTTGAGACCACGTTCGATGGGACTTGGGCCGAAATGACTCAAGGGTTCTTTAATAAATACTTTCTCCACCATAAGACTAGTGTCCTTAAGAAGCAAATCTCATCGTTTACTCAAAAGGATAGTGAGACGTCAAGCTTGGGAAATATACCTCTTCCCCCAGCATGGTTATGAGAGTTGACGCATTGTGCGTTACTTTTATGAGAGATTAACACCTAGAGAGCGTCGATTCGTCGAGATGATGTGTAATGGTGATTTCTTACAAAAAGATCCGGATGAGGCTATAGAATATCTAGATGACCTAGCTGAGAAAGCTCATACTTTGACTGAACCTAGTGCCACTGATAGTACCAATAGGTCACAACCAACAGGAAACCCCAATAGCACAAGCACCTATCATCTTAGGGAGGAGGATAGCCTTAGAGCAACAGTAGAAGCCCTAACTAGAGAACTAGAAATCCTACGTAGACTTGAAATCTACACCGAATGTATCCCATGTTGAGTCTTGTGGACCATGTTTTGTGTGTGGTGGAAGTGATCATCTTGCGCAAGAGTGTTCTACTTTTGCGGAGATGAGAGGGGTTTATGAGGAACACTACAATGCCTTAGGCTCGTATAACAAGCCCTACGCTCCATTCTCTGAAACCTACAATCCAAGGTGGCGGAATCACCCCAATTTTAGTTGAAAATCTAAAAACCAGCAACCTACCCAAACGAATAGAGCTTACACTACACCTTCCTATCAACCCATGTCCTCTAGGAACTCATTAGAAGATACTCTACATGCATTTATAGAGGCCCAAAGTAAAAAAAAAAATAAAATTTGAGACTGATTACCCAAATTGTTGAGGAAAACAAGGAGATAAAAAATCATATGTCCAAATTAACAAATGCTTTAGTTGTAGTAGAACGTGAGAAATTTCCAGCTCAAACCCAACCAAATCCTAAAGGGCAATACATGGCACAAATCTCAAGATCAGAAGAAAACAACCTTAGGGAAGTGAATGCCATAACCACTTGATCATGGAAAGTCATAGAGCCAATGGGGAACCTAGGGAAAGTGAAGAGGAGTTGAGTAAGTCTGAAGAGATTAGGCTGAGTAAAGAGGTAGTAGAGAATCCATCGAGAGTGCCTTTCCCTCAAACTTTTAAGCCTACCCCGAAATCCGCTGGACAACATAGTAAAATCTTAGAACACCTTAAGCAACTAAAAATCAATCTCCCTCTCACATATGCTAAAGTCTTTAAAGACTTATGCAATGTGAAAAGGAAACACCATGTCAAGAAAACCGATTTCTTGACCGAGTAAGTGAGTGCTGCGATTGAGAAAAGGATCCCATCGAAATATAAAGACCATGGTTGTCCTACTGTGTCTTGCATCATTGAGAACCACGAGTTTGCACAAGCCTTTCTTGATTTAGGGGCTAGTGTTAACATCATGCCTTATGCTGTTTACCTGTCATTAGGTTTATGTGTGATAAAACCAACTTATGTGGTTATACAACTAGCCGATCGGTCCACTATAAGACCTAGGGGAGTAGTTGAGGATATCTTGGTTCAAATCGATAAATTCTACTACCCCGTTGATTTCTTGGTTCAGGACTTGAAAGTTGATGTAAATGTTGATTCTAAGATTCCTATTATTCTTGGTAGACCTTTTCTTGCCACAGCTAATACTCTTATCAACTGCAGAAACGATATAATGAAGCTATCATTTGGGAACATGACTTTAGAAGTCAACATCTTTCACATCACTAAGAGCCAGAGGAAGATGACGAGTGTCATCAAACTTACATGATTGATACACTCACTCAGGAAGTATTTGAGGATGTGTTTCTTGGACCAGCGACTACTGACTACAACCACTTTAACTCTTCTCTCTTAAATTCTGAAATTCCAGCAAGTTATAATGATGAAGAGTATTCTAACATTTGTTATGTTTTTACAGAATTTCAGGATTATGGAACATCACCCGTGATTATGTCCAATGAGCTTAGTGCACTGCAAAGAAGATTGAAACTACCCTCGTTGGATGCGGGCTGATGAAGGAAAAAATTGGGTCGAATCAACAACAAAGGCGCTACTTGGGAGGCAACCCAAGGGGAGTTCATCCTTTTTTCCTTTTTTTTTTTTTGCATTCATATTCTAGTTAATTTTTGTCCTTTTCTTCGCATTATCTTTCCACAGAGAACTTTCAGGCTTTTTATCCTTTAAGCTTATGTTGACTCACTGCAGTATTCAGGTGACATCTTTCCTTCTTTTTATTTGGCTGACATGTTTATGCATTGAGGACAATGCAAAATTTGGTTGGGGGGGAGGGTCAATTCGGATTTTGTTGTGAATAGTATATGATTTGCATAGTTATCATGGAATTTTGTTATGATTTTTTTAAAACATAGAGAGAAATTTTTTTTTTTGTTTGAGTCTCTGATTTGCTGCATGTTATGCTTTTGAATGACAAAATATGCCATTAGAAGAAGTTCATTTTATTTATGAGAATCTAGATGTTGAGACACTTGCTGAATTCTTTTTGTATACACAAGCATTGTGGTAAGATGGTAGTTAATACATGTAACTAGAGGAGTCTCTTGCTGAAGTTTTCTTGTGAGATAATTGGTGAGGACTGAGAGCCACAACATACTAAAAATGGCAATAAGCATTCATTGATTATGTGAATTGGAAACTTCTCTTGAGAATATAACCATACGGTTTGTGGTAAGATGAAAATCACTTGGGAACTAAAGAATGTCAATTTAGGAGTGACAATTGAGCCTTCAACCTTACTTTTCAATAAATACAACCCCTAGTGGCCACTTTGAGCCAATACACATATATAGCCTTTTTCTTCGTGCACCTGTGTTATCCATAGCTCTCCATATTGGAGTATAGCCTATACACCTATTTCCCCACCTTTTACTTCCAAGTGTGTAGTAGGTATTTGATGTTTATTTGGGAAAAATAGGAGCAAGGAAAACGACAAGAGCTGATACGTATGTATGATTTCGGGGTTTGAAATATTCAGGAATGTGTTAATTGAAAGGTGTGATGTATTGAAATGCATAATAAGATAGCTATGTGCTTGGAAGTTTTGAATCTTAATATCCTTCTTTTCATATAGCCCAACTTGAATTTCATTACAGCCTTGACTGTTTTGATCCCAAGTAGGATTGTGGAATGAATAGATCACACTTGGAAAAAAAAAAAAAAAATTCCTAATTAGCCCTTGTACTCTTCTTGTCCTTCCATATCTATCCCTTGCACAAAAGATAAGTGACCATCCTTTGTGAAGCTTTGGAATCTTCTAATTTAGTTCTAGAATCTTCTAGCACCGCCTCTTTATATTCCACTTCCATGATCAAACCTTGCAAAACCTCTTTCATCCTCTTTGTCTTTGCCCTCATTGGACCGTTAATTCCGTGCAAAGGAACTTGAGAAAAATTGGGAGCATCAACTTGGTCAGCACCTTGACCACCTCAATCTCCATCATACGGCAGCAGTGGGATGAGAAGAAGAGAGTTCGTTGATTTGTGATCATGTATTGGTGGTGGATCGAGATTGGAGGTGGGAGTGAGATGTTTGGTGTATACTACTTGGTTAATTTGTGACCAACTATTTTGTTATTTGTGACCTAAAATTATATAACTCGTGACTAAAAAATAATTTGTGATCAACTAATTTTAAAAACTGTGACTGACGAATAAACTGTGACTTGTAGTTTTTTTGATTTGTGACCGTGAAATAATAGATGTGACTAACAAATAAGTTGTGACTTATAAGTACGTAACTGTGAATATTGATTGTGTAATTGTGACCTTAATATATTTAATTAATAAAATATATTTAATTATTTATTTATCACTAGAGTTTTGAATTTTGAAACATAAAACCTGGAAATTGAATTGGTAATACTTAATGCCCGAGTTGTATTTTTTTTTTTTTTTTAATATCTTGGCTTGGCCCAAGCTCATACGAGCTCCAACGCATGGGCTGAGATGAGATGAGGTAATCCATGAGCTGGTGAGTGAATTTTCCCGTTAGCCTCCCATATTCATGAGACAACATGGAGAGATGGGATGCGTGCTGATCATTGAAGAGTTGCGTGCTTCCAATGTGTTGGATAGCTAAGGCAATGATTTATGATTGTGCATTTTCTATTTCGAGGCGACGTGTTCCCAATTGTGCGTCAATGATACAATTACATTTCTCAGCCTATGATTTGAATTTTGGCTTGCACATCTTCTATTTCTATGTTTCAAAATTTAAAATGGATGGACAACTCGGTATATAATTTGAACTATATCGGTCATGGTTGAGGTAGCCTCACCTATAAAAGGACCCAAATTTCTTTTTAAACTTTGCTTCTCAATATTTTCATGTTCAAAAAGTATTCTAGCAAAGCTGCTACTCCAACAAAGTCTGGTCCAACTTTCGGTGAAATCCTAGCAACTCTGTAATTCCCTGTTAGGTACGTTATTGAATATTTTAGTTCTTTAGAACAAACACTTTACCCAAAAATGGCTTCACACTCCAATGAGGCTTTTTGTCAACATTCAAGGAAACGAACTGTAGGCTTAGAGTTGGCTGAACAGTGGTCCACTCTCCAAATCTTTTTTTTTTTTTTTTTGTGGTGGAGATAGCTCGGGTTGTAGTTTTTGGTGAGCCCTTTTGGTAAGAATCCAACAAGGTGGTTAACACTTCGACTCGATGGAGGCTTCAAAAATTGCCGCAGCCATGATAGAGGAGAGGCGCCGATCGACTCCATAGAGATGCAGTTGCTATAGGCAAGTAAGAGGGCCAACTATCAAAGTCCTAAATACTTGGCAGTGAGCAAGACCATCCTTCAAGCTGGATTACGATTGCCTTTACATTCATTTCTCTACTCTATGCTAAGTTCTTACGGCTTGAACCAACTCCCAATGGATGGTGTGGCATGAGGTCCTCAACAAGAAGGTAATGCCTCTGTTTTCTAAAAAAATATACCAGCCTAGGATAATTGGCTAGAAGGATTAGGTGGTGATGAGAGGGGTGGTACTACATCACTCACTGGAGCCCTCATCGCCCTTTCATCGTAGGCTTGCCTTCGTCAATCAAGCACTAAAAGGAAAACTGGTTTTGGTTTGCAGGAAAGTAGCAATTGTATACAAGATGAGGTTCTATGATGTATGTTGTTCGTCGTTCACAGAGTTTAGTTAATAACACTAGGAGGGAATAATTAGAAATTTGGAGAAGCACTTCAAACGAGCCACTTCGAGGAGCTACTTGACAAGCACATTTCTTGAGACACAATCTGATGGGTAGCCGAGGTGATTGTATTTCTATATTCTCATTTGTATTTTTTTTAAGAATATATATTAACTCTTCTTTCATGATTGCATGTGCTCTTTTGCAGCCGTCAATAACTTCAATAAAGTAAGATCGATTGGTGAACTCTAGAAAAATAATGATCTAGTGCTACTTACCAAGAGAGGAGAAGGACTTGAGAGGGCCATCAAAGGTTTGGAAGTTGAGGACCAAGTAAAGGAGGAGGGGGATATATTGAGAGGCAAGCTCGAAAGACGAGAGCAATAGATGCACCCGAGGCTTCTAGGGGCATTGAGTCTATTTTTTCTCTTGCTACAAGGCCTCCTCTAAAGTCACCATTGCGGATGATGATGTTGAGGTGAGGACTTCATGCCACTATAAAAGAACACATCGAGGTAGTTCTGATAAAGAGGTCGACTTATTGGGCAACCTGAGCCTCTATTCGAATTTATGGCCAACACGCTGCTGCCCAAGTCGTCAAGCTACCACCTTTAACTATTACTAGAATCAGTCTTGGGCAGGCTACGTCTCCATCTGCGATGCTAACGACTTATAGGAGGCAAAAGTGTCCAGCAATGTTCAAGCGTTGGAGTTAGCCTCGATATACAAGACCTTTTATGGGATCTACGGAGGTACAATTGGGAGTCTTCAGATAAGGTTGGCTTCTGTCACTATGAATGATGCTACTAAGGTCATTGAAGTAAAGGCTTTCATAAATGAACAATCTACAAAAGTGGAGCTCAACCGATTGAGGTAAGAGGTGAATGAGAGCCATTTTGTAGTTGTAGCTCTAACTAAGAGGATGGAGGTCCTTGACGATTATCAAAGGTTGGTTGTTGAGGCCCTTCGAAGAGGCGAATAAGGAAAGTACTGAGCTGAAGTGGCCTCAATGAAGAGGGAGGTTTAGTCACAGCAAAAGCGAGTTCAGCAAAAAAAGACGATGAAGAACCACATGAACCACTTCAAAGAAACGCAAGACTACGACAAGTTTCCACCTGTTTTTCTAAATGGGATTTTAACCAGGTGTTGTAGCACATCAGACAAAGGTATCCTGAGTGGATTTCACCTTTTTTTAACTCTCTTGTATTTGGCCAAATTTGTACTCTCTGTAACAAACACTTTAACATTGCTCGTACATGAACATGCACTAATCAACTTAATAACTAAGTACTTCACCTCGTATTAACAAATCAGCATAATAACAAGTACTTTGCCTCAGTTAATAATGAGCAAGTTGACTTAATCACCAAGTACCTTGCCGCAAATGAATATTGAACTAGTCGACTTAATAACAAAACACCTCGCCTCATATGAATTATGAACTAAAATAGAGTTGATTGGCCTCAGATAAAATTAAAGTATCAAAACTTAATCAGCTTCAAATAAACATAGACTAACCAACTCATTTAGCTTTGGATAAATTCCACCCAACCAACTCTAAAGGCCTTGTATAATCGGCCTCGGACTTGAGAGGTTTATTACCTATTCTTCAATGAATTTTAAGAGTAGCGAGCTGATCAACCTTTTGAAGAGACCAACATATTAAGTACAATTCATGGGTCCACGGATGATTTCAATGAGAGCCCTTAGGTGGATTTTGAAGTTATGACTCAGAGACTTTAAATGAGGTTACTAAATACTGTCAAATAACAATATGATCTTACTGGTAGTAAAAACAAGCCTTTGTCAGGGTTCCTAGGCTTCCAAGTAGAGCTAGTTGTAGATTTATTTATTTTTTTGATCGGTAGGTAGCTGTAGATTTATTGGTCATAGATGAGTTGGCTGAGTCCTTGCCATCTACTTTGAAAATGAACTTTTAGGTCTAGTCATTGAACGTAAGCCTCTACTGAGGTCTTTTGGCTTTCCAGCTAAAGTTACATAAAATTCCTTAATGAATTAACTGAGGCATGCCTCGATAGGTCTATGCTCCTTCATTAGGTCACCGAGTCAATTAGAGTTGGCTCTCATGAGTTAAAGGAGGCAAGTTCCACTTGGGATATTTACTAGGTTCCTCTGTTGAGGCAAACTATAAATCTTGTGTGTCAAGGCATCTCACAAAATGAGGAGTAAATAGAACAATCATCTCGTGCAGGTTAAAGGAGGCAAGTACCACTTATGATATTAGCTTGGCCCCCCTATCGAGGAATAAGAACAATCAACTCACAAAGTAAGGAATCTCGAACCATCTCGTGTAGGTTGAAGAGGCAAGTCCCACTTGGGATATTGGCTTTCCTACTCATACCGAGGTTCACTAAATTCTCTAATGAATTACAGAGTTAAATCCTACTTGGGACATTAGCTTTTGGCTCCCTCATCGGGTTATCGAATCAAATACTGGCTTGTGTGGGTTAAAGGAGGGAAGTCCATCTTGGGATATGTTGGGCTCCGTCATTGAATTATTGAATCAAATAGATTCAATTCGAGCATGTCAAAGGAGGCATGTCCTTCTAGGGATATTAGCTTGGCTCGTGCAGGTCAAGGAGGCAACTCTCATTTAGGATAATAGCATGACCCTCATTAGGATCGCGAATTTCCATGCAATAATCATTTTTTAACATTAGTTCTATCATTTGACAACACGATATAACTTTGAAAAATCAATATTCCTATTTTCTTCTGTAATCTCTCTCGAGTAATGTTAAACATACTCTCATATATGACTCCAACTATATTTATATGACAGATACAAATATATAAAAGTGTGAATTTTTATGAATGCTAAAAGATTCACATAGAGTGCAATGGTATATTTTTATCCCCGATCGGATCCTGTGACGATTTACACTATGTAAAGAGCCAATATCTCTTTCTTTCGAATGCATAAAATAAGCCACTAAATTCATACAATTATCGCTCACAATAATTGCAGAGAAAAATAATCATGCAAATCATTCAAAATTTAAAAACGTGTTTTCAATGTCAAATATGTAAAACTAAATATTTAAAACTCATATTACAAGGTTCATCGTTCTTCTAATACAAAGAAATCAAACTTAGCATGTTTTGATGGAAAAAAAAAAGAATTATATAGAGTAGACATCACCCAAATTATGAATTTTGATTAGATATTAACGTCGTGGAATCTCTCTTGATGTTTCTTGCTGTCTTCTATACTCTCCAATGTGTTGTAATGCATGGTAATATGTTTCTGGACAGCTCTAGGTCTTTAAAAGACTTCCTAAATATTGTTTCCATAAGAGTTGGAATCATACAAGGAAACAAAAAATTTTCCTCTGAAAATGTATCATATCATAGTTCAATCACATGCTACAGCATAGTTCAACCGACTTTAGCCCTGGAAATTCCTATTGCCCACCATCCGACCGCATGGATAAATGCACTTGCTATATCATAGTTTATGACAAATATTCATTTTTTTTACGTTTTAATCCCCGAACTTCGTTTTCTTGTTTCTTTATCTCTTTTCTCGCTTTTTCTTATTCCAATACTTCATTCGTTTGCTCATTGGTCTTTGACTCTTTCACATTTTCGTTTCTTCTTCTGCATTATCTTTCGGTAATTTGTACTTTGGTCCTTATTCTTTCATTTTAGTCATTTTTCGCTTGTTTCTCCTAAATTCTACCATATTCATCAATGTTGTCCTGCAAAACATAGTTTATATTGAATGAAGCCCTATTCCAATATATTTACCCACCATTATCCATGTGTTTGTGGCATAAATAAGTGTATAAAATGCACTTATCACTCATGTTAGGTTTAGCTAAAAAATGGAATTAAAATCTAAATCAAATTCAACAATTAATTTTAACCGCATATTCTATGAGATCCATAATTTTTCGATTATACATTCCATCTACTTAATCAAAATCTACTAAAATTTGATTTTTATCTAAACCAAACAGAGGCATAGACATGGTATATAATCAAGGCCGGCCCAAGTCAACTAGGCTCAATGCCTAGGGGCTCCAATATGAATGAAAAACATTAGCCCAATTAAAATTACTAATTTCTAAAAGAAGAATTACTTAAAAATTCATTTAACTATAATTTTTTGATCAATTCTAATTAGTTTGACCATATCCAAAATAATTTCTCGAGTTTAATATACATGATTAATTATGAGTTACCAAATAAGCCCAATATTGTTACGATAACATGGTTTAGTTTGGAAACTGTTATTATCATCAAGTAGTTTACTTTAATGAGTTATAACTTGCATTTGGTTTATTCAAATTAAGATTTCTTGATTCCATAATTTTCTATTTATTACGAATTTCGAAATGAGACAAATATCGATAGGGTGATTCTCGATCCTCCAATAAATATATATTTGAATATATTATTGACCTCAAAACTTAATTTTCACTTTAGTTTCTCAGACTCTCAAATTTATTAAAAGATTCTCGAATTGAAATCATTAGAATCTAGTTATGTTTTTCATCACTAAATAATCCAACTCATCAGTTATAGTCTGAAAATATATATTCCTTTCTATTTTACAATCTAGTCCCTAAATTTTAGATTTTTTTTGTAACTGAAAATACTCATCTCCTTACAAGTTATCCTTACTAATTAATAAATCTGAAGAATATTATTTGCACTTCGATAATATTTTTTCACCAATTTGGATAATCCTGATAAATATTATGTTACCATAGTCTCTCAAGTTGTTGATATATATATATATATCCTTTAAAATATAAACATGTTATTTGTTTAAATATTTAAGCATTTTGAAGCTTGTAAAAAATTTACATTTAACGGTCTCATAATAATGAGTCGTCTAGGGCTTCAATATTCTCAAGGCTGACCCTGTATATAATAAGTAAGCAAAGAGAGACACAAATACCATGCCTTTTGAACCGAACCCAATGTCTGTCATTTTTTAGCAGTAAACACTGAATAAGAAAGCTAGCAGTAAACCATGTATTGTGGCTTGAAATTCATGAGCCATAATAATTACCAAGGAAATGAAATATTTAAACACGTATAAGTAGATTGAATAGGACATGAAAGAAGAAGTAAGTAAAAAAATATATTAATACGGGACAATTGCTGAATCAGTAAGCTAGAAGAGATGCAAGAATAAGCAATCCATATATATTTGAGTTATTATTAATCAAGAAATTCTAACTGTTTAATCTACCAAGTCCTACATATATGAGCAAAAATTCTACTTTGTTTTCCCAAACCAAATATAATTCGAAAACTCACTACTATTCATTCACTGGCAAAATTATAAGCTGAACAAACTTCAATCCACGACCATTCTTGGGTGTCGAATTGGACTCTCGCCGCAAATGACTCCCTAATCTATTCTCATGAATGGACTTCACAAAATAAACTTCATTCTATATGCTTCCATTGTCTAAGTACTAAAACCTAGTCAATAAACCAATTTATCTCAATTATTCATTTCAGTCAGAATATGACAGTCAGTCGGAACTTCATACAAGCAATTTTACGCAGAGTTCTGACTGGGACAACTTGACAAATTTGTGTTCTACAAGATATAATCTATTACAAAATTAAATAAAGGTGAGCATCAGATATAACGTGGTAAACCCCTAAAGGAAACACCCATGGGACCCCCATGCCACGAGTAAAATAATCCACTATCAAAGAATAAAAAATACAATAGTTTTGATTTAGTAATTTCGCAAAATTAACAAAAACAATTATGAGCAAATGAAGAACAAAACTCCCTCGTTTTCTTATTCCTTTTGACTTGTTGGAGAAGTGAAATCAAACCCTCCGGTCTCGACTTCATCGCCACTTCACTATTGTATTCGACCGTAACCAACCACTACTTGGATTAAGATTCACCAATCTTAACTCATACCAAGTAGCTGATCTTTAAGTAGGATTATATCATTCACACAGAGATGCGTTCTCTTCAATTACAGTTGAAGAATCCGATTTTTACTTTGAGATACTTCAATGGAACATCAGCGGGTCAAAACTTAATGGATATGATCTAAAGACTTCAAAACTTGCTGTTGCAGGTTCGTCAAATATAGGCAGATTTTTCTCAAAGTATTCGTTTGTCCCTTAATGATTTTCTTTACTTATATAAAGACCCCTCCAAGACACGAATGTATCTTACCTAAAATATGGAAGTTTTGCACGGTAAGAATAATATAAAATATTTCTAATATGGTCAATAATTAAATTAAGGAAAGTTATAATTTGTTAAAAAATTCTTTCATTCTTTTAAGTATTTGACCAATCTAACAAGGAATAAGGTAAATATATATTTCTGTATATGTATAAAATATGTTTGATATGGTCAATAATTAAATTAAGGAAACTTTTGATTTGTTAAAACAATATTGCATATGCTGCTATAAGTATATGTTCTTGTATATGCTGCTATAAGATAGGTAAATATTGCACCACATTTAGGGTTTGAAAACCAAAAAAATCAAAGCCAAGAATCTGTTAACCTGGAGTACCCAGTCAGTCCTGACTTACTAACTTACCTTGTTTGGACTGCATCAGTTGAAAACGTGTTTGGTACATGTTTTGACTATTAAAATCATTCTAATTAAGCAAGCCAATAAATAATCTAATAAGTAAAAATATAAAATATATTTTACTTACAATCACCCCTTTTGATTTAACTAAATTTCAAAAACATCTTTTGAATTTTTAATGTCACTTTTGTGAGTGTGTGTAGTGTTAGAAAATTAAAGTACTCCCCCCTCAAATTAGTTCTCTTCCTAACTTCATGAAACCAACCAATATATCACATAGTATGTAGGGTAAGTAAAAAATTAAATAGATATGCAGCAACACAATATCAATATGAAGTGTACACAAAACAATTAGTGTTCATGTTCCATTATCACCACCCATCAAATTAAAAAAAAACTACTACTCCTTTTTTGAGATTAACAGGCCCACCATTTAAAGTGAAACAAATAGGTAAATAACAAGATCAGAGAGTTAGAATTAGAATGATAGAACCATTCAATTAGTGGACTTCTGGCCAGTAAAATGTTGGTCAGGACTGGCTAGCTAGAGTTGGGGTTCAATATCTTCCTTGACTTCTTCAACTGGGTTAGACCTAACTCTCTCTTCACCAGGAGTAGTAACAGCAGAATCATTGCTTTAGTCTAACGTGATAGGAGATCAGAACCTTGTCTCTTTAGTGGAATTGACTGGTACTACGGATAACCAACCTCCCCATTACTCACACTTGCCATCTATAATTTGTAAAACTAGCTTGAAACTACAAAATTTGATATAAAATGCAATGAGAACTTTCTCAATCAATTAGGCTGAATATTCCATCTAAATTTTGTTTCTAACATTTTGGCTCAATTTTTTTTCTTGTAATGTGTATTAGGTAAACTGCTAAGTTTAGACTATTTGTCAGAAAATCTACAAAAATCTCCACACGTGTCAATCACACATAAATCTGAAAATTTACTAAAAATTGAATCAATCTCAATATTTTTGGACAAATTTCACAATCAGCTTAAAATTTTCAAGATAATCACGAAATTTCCATTCAGACATTTGCTTACAATTAATTCAATTAATTTATTATATTGAAACGTGAGTATGTGATAGGATCATTTAGACATAATTAATTATGAACCATGTCACACTTGTAGTGAGAACATGTAAAAGTGTGTTTCAAACCAATCATCATTTGAAATTGTCCCTATAGATATAAAAATATGTGCGTGCCAGACTTGAGCATCTATATAATTTTTTTGTTTTCTTTTGCATTCTCATGTGATGACTTTTTCAACATTCTTTTAATTCATAGTCTTTTCAATTCGTGGAGTTGACTTTCACATGGTTATAGGGGTAGCTTTTCTCTCTTGATTTATGTTCATTATTAAGGACAACTTCTCTCGTCTATGGTCATAGTTCTCTCCTCCAATGAACTTGTCTATTCCCACAATAGAATATTACGATGCAGAGAGAGACATAGATACGAAATCATAGGACACCCGTTTCACATGTCACTTTAAGATGACAATATCATCAGTAAATGGTCATAGCAATGTAGTCACAATATCCTAATGGTGCACTTATCTAACAATATTAAGTTATTTCAAACCAATTAGATATACACAACATGTCACAATTGCAAGATAAGATCCATTTTTTCATTTTATCTTTTCAATTTTTTTTTTGTCTTTATATAAATAAAATGCAACACGCCTTCACACAAAATAAAATAATGAAAGATGTATACATCAAACTGATTTAATGCAGTATACATATCCCACGACTTTTGTGTATGGTTTCAAATCTAACAGTATCTAAAGCATTGGTAAGCAAATCAGCCAGTCGCCCTTCAATTTTTATGCATTCTCAGACATTTACATTTCAACTAAGTCCCTGATGAAGTTATGTCTAATGTCTACGTGCTTAGTTCTTGAATGTTGAACATGATTCTTAGAGATATTAATCGCACTAGTATTATCACAAAACATGGTAATAGAGTCTTGTTTCTTACTTAGCCAAGAGATTAGATTATATTACCCATGTAAAAACAACCTTCAGATGTGCTTTTTCTATCATCCATGTGTCTAACCGAGTAAACATTTGTGGGCACAATATGTGATGTATTACACATATTCCCAAGTTTTGTGGCAAGTTTCCTTCTAATCATTATCCATCTTCTATATTTGAACGAATGTTATCTAGTGGATAAGCCTTTTGTATCTAGGCGGGAGGTTGTCTTTTGTTCAGCAGTTCATGATCTTCCTCTAGTAGGTCAACACCTCCAGTACCTAGTGCAGGATTCTCATAACTTGGTACCCGGTAGTTCTATGTTACTGTTATTCTCTGAATCTGTCACATAATTTTCCTGAATGTTCTGATCATCTTCAATCTCCTAGATTATAAATCTCATGTTCTTGCAGATAAGAAGAAAAGTGATCAGTATCATCAATTTTTACATTAACATACTCAATAATGGTTTGAGTCCACATGTTGTAGGTCTTATATGCTCGATTATTTTCAGAATAGCCAATGAATACTCCCTCATCACTTTTAGGATCAAACATTTCCAAATGTTCCCTGTCATTTATTACATAGCACTTACTTTACTTCCAAATGTGTAGAAATACTTAAGGTTTGGTTTCCTACCTTTCCAAATCTCGTAAGGTGTTTGCAATGTACCTGTTCTCAAAGACACATAATTTAGAATGTAACATGCAGTATTAACAGCTTCAGCCCACAATTTAATTGATAATTTCTTACTGTTCAACTCACCCTAGCCATCCTTTGCATAGACTTGTTCTTCATTTCCACCACACATTGCTCAGAGCTTTTAGGAGTAGAAAACTCATGAGAAATACCATACTCTTCATACAATCTAGAAAAGTTAGCAATCTTAAATTCCTTACCACGATCACTCCTAATTATTACAAATTTAGTCTCCTCAAAGTGTTTTTCAGTAGTCAATTTTTTATATAAAAATGTGAATCTTTTAAAAATATCAGATTTCTTTCTTAAGAAGTATACCCAAGTGTATCTAGAAAAATCATTAATAACCACATAAATATACCTATTACCACCGAGACTTTTATTTTGATTTGGCCACATCAAGTCCATATGTAACACCTCAAAATAGTTAGAGGTAGCAAGAAGCTGATCTTGTTTATGTGAAGAGTTTGTTTGCTTTTCTGGCATGAGCCACACACACTTTCAGATTTTTCTGCATTTAGCTTAGTAAGTTTGACCAGATCAGTATAGCTCAGATGTTCTAACCATTTGTGCCATAGATATGTAGAGTCAGCTTTTGAAACATGACATGTAAAATCAGATTCAAGCAAAACAATTATCCGTTGACCTAGCACCACATAAGACCCAACTACCATCATTTTTAGCACTTTGCAGAATTTTTTTGTGAACATAATCATGAGATTATCGTCATGGAGTTGACCTACACTAATCAAGTTTGCTTTCAAGTTAGCAATAAATAAGATATCATTTAATATATGGAGTCCAATCATAATGGTACCAACACCTTCAATTTTGCTTTTAGCCCCAACCCCAAAGAAACCAGACCACATGCATACTTTCAAAAAAATAATGCTATTCATCCACAATGGAGTTGAGAGCACCAATCTAGGTGGCAATTACATTGCATTGAATGATCGATTCATTTAAATGCAAATTCACATGATTCATTTAATTGAATATATAAAGTGTTGCCACCTAGATCGGTGCTCAACCCCGGTGGGGTTGAATAGCGTTACTTTTTTTAAAATTAGTTAACATAGAATCACCAATCATATTGTTAGAACAATCACTATCAAAGTACCAAGAGTTAGACACGATAGATTTATAAGCAACATTTACAACATAGCAACTAATGTCACATTTTAATGCCCAAACTTACCTTATTCTAGCCTTAGAATTTTGCATTAAGGTGTTAGTAAGGAAGTTACCTCTTTTAGTGTGATTCAATTTTCTCTATGTCAAACAGTGGTGCAAATTGTGTCTATAGTGACCACAAACACTACATCTGATCGTCTAAAGTAATTACATTTTTGATATTTTGCCCGTTCACCAAATCCTTTGATATGAACCAAGTTTTTTTAGGAAGTCAAAACCTGTCATGGAGTGTCTGTCAGGAAAACTGTCCTGCTGGTGGTAGGTCTATCTGGCACTTTGACAGCAGATTTAAATAGCTAAGTTTGTAGTTTTTCAATTCCTATTGCTACTTTAACAAACTTCAACTGGGCATATTCTTTCTCATTTTCTTTTCTTTCATAACCTAAGCCTTCTTTGATATTTGTGGTTCTTCCCTATAGCTAAGAACTTCATTTAGGCGAGCTGATTTAAGATTCAGTCATATGTAATTTGTATTTGTTAATCACAACTCCTTGTGATTAATAAATCAACAAGACTTGAATCTCAGATTCTATTATTTAATTTGTTAGAATATTAATTCAATTAAATAATAGATCTTGTCAAAAATATGCATTGATTATATATATATATATATATATATATATATATATATATATATATATATATATATATATATATATATATATATATATATATATATATATATAGAAATGATCTAATGAGCACCGGTGCTCATCTTATCCTAAGCACCAATGAGTTGGCACATTAATTCATTGGTGGATTGGAACTCACAAAATCTTTATCCACCAATGAATTAATGTGCCAACTCATCGGTGCTTAGGATAAGATGAGCACCGGTGCTCATTAGATCATTTCTATATATATATATATATATATATATATATATATATATATATATATATATATATATATATATATATATATATATATATATATATATATATATAAAGTGTTTATGTCCAAAGTTGATTGGATCTAAGGTATAACACTTACAAGAATCCTCTCCTAGCATAGAAGAAGCCTTCTTTTAAGATATAGAGGTAGGGAAGAGCTTGACTAAGTAGTAGATATGGGATTGAGAGCCACAACAGCAGGGGTTTACGATTAGAAAGATCTGCTTCATTTGTTTATCAATAAATTTTGATTTTAAAATTGATTCTCACAATAATTTTCTAAAATATGCTACTTGAAGTGTGAAAATAATTGAATTTTACCTTTGATTCCCAAAAATAAAAGACGCAAATCACTTTATGGAACTCCTCAGCAAAAGAGGTTTGACTACAGGGATCAGGATTGGGATAGGGAGCGTGATAAAGATTTTGAGCTTACGCCTCCTCCGGGGAGCTTTAAAAAGGATTTTTCTTCACCTGTCGAGCTCGACCAGCCTATTGATCCAAATGAACCTACTGCGTCTGTCATCAAGTTCGAACATCAATTCACTAATTATATAAGGTTGTGAAGCTAGTACATCCCTACTGATGTTCTTATAATCTTGCAAGCGTCTTTCGGTGATATGATTTCCCAAGACAATGAAAATGTAAATTGCTACTCACCCTTTTTTTTTTCCTATTCTTTTATTCCTCTTCATTTGCTTTATGGGCCAATTGCATATAGAATTTTGATGAGGAATTTCGGATTTGTTGAAGCAAAGGGAACTTAATTTTCAGTACTAGTTGAAATGCTTGTTGGGTTCATACTGAGTTAAAAATATTCACTAGGGATGGTAAATAAATGAAGTCAAGGGGGCATCCAAATTTCTGGATTTAGTTCTTTTATAAACTGTGTTGCTGCTGCATGCATGCATTACTTGTGAAATCTTTCATTTCATCGATTTTGGTAATCAAATTGATAATTTAGAGATATGAGGCATTATTTGTTTTGGCTAACCATTTTGAGAAAATCAACTACTTGAGAGTTAAAGACATAGTTTGTAGATTACCTAACGCTGGATTTTAATTGACAGTGCCAAGGGGGCGAATGGTTTCATTACTCTTGTGTTGGCTTGACACCAGAGACGAGATTTAAAGGAAAGTGGTATTGCCCAACTTCTTGACAATTACCACATTGATACTTGTATTAGAGTGGCATCAAGTGAAGGGAAACATCTCACGTGTCTAAAGAAAGCTGATTGAAGGATTGACATTTAAAATTGCTTTTTGGAGGAACTAATGTAAATTCTGCAGAATTTATTGTCTGAAAACAATTGCTTGGAACAGTTATTTTGATTGTCATTATAAATGGTTAACTCATTGTGGTGTGTGCTGATTGAGAGCAGTAAGGTTCAGTTGAGATTATTTTAACAATTTTGCTATCAAAAAATTGTTGTAAGAGTGAATTTGCAACCTCTAAGCTTTCCGAGCTATGGTTTTTATTAGTTAGATATAAGCAAGTAGAACAGGATTAGGATGACAAGATTGGCAAATGCTAATAATGAAGTCTGTGAGTTTTGATTATTATTATTTTAAATTTCTCTCTTTCCGGTAGGACCAAATATGTGAAAAATAAATAGATAAGTTTTTATTACTTCTTCTCTAAGTCCGTTG
This sequence comes from Fraxinus americana, assembly GCA_035079005.1. Taxonomy (NCBI): domain Eukaryota; kingdom Viridiplantae; phylum Streptophyta; class Magnoliopsida; order Lamiales; family Oleaceae; genus Fraxinus; species Fraxinus americana. The sequence goes on along the minus strand of CM068708.1, from coordinate 28,648,839 downwards.
CTGTTATTGATATAGAGCTTTTATAAATAAGTAGAACTTTTTAAAAGACAAGGGTAACTAAGGCCTTGTGTGGGGACAAGGTTGGGGCTTAACTCTGATACAACTTGATGGGAATTTGGACTAATTTTCTTATTCACCTACAAGGATGAACTCCACCCCCAAAAAAAAAAGCACAAAGAAAAATAAAGAAGAATAATAATAACTTAAACACAAAATTCTAATTGAAAAATCGAAAAACAAAGAAAAATTGTACAATTATACAATATCTCACATACCAAAAACCCAAAAAACACACAAGAACAACTATCAAACTTAAAATCCAGCTCATTAGACAAACTCTCTAGCCGACACACCACACCTAGGACCAGCATTCTTGTAAGTAATTGATAATTGTTGTTCCATTCTGAAAAAGTTAACTAGTAACCTATTAGGTGGAGTGTAACTATAACCATACAAGCCTATGTATACATCATGTCTAGCCAATGCGTACATTTTGAATTGACTACAATAATATGGAAAAAAGGATTGTAAGGCAAGGAATCAAAAAATATGTGGTGGTTGATTTTCAAGTGTAGCCGTAGCTTTATGCTTTTAGAATAGGTTTTGTAGATATTGATCGATATCTGCATTTCCTTTGAAGATGGATGTGATTAAAATCAGGTTTGCATAACATGGAAGCATGCATATTGAAAACACGCATTGTGCACCATCCCATCTAAGCCCATGTTTGGTGGGAACTTTTGATGAAATGTGTGGTTGAAAAATTGTGAGACCCATAAAATATGTGGTTGAAATGAATTGTTGACTTTGACTTAAAATTAAAATCTAGATTTTAATCGGTACCAAATAGGGGTTAAGCATGTATTTATGGAGACAATAAAGCAAGATCGATACAACAAAAGAAAATAATAATAATAAGCACTTGGAATAATGAATTTTTTTAGTGACAAAGTTTATGAAAAAAGTAATGATGAATGGTAATTATGACCTAATGAATTTTGTTATTTTCAATTCTTGTTACCTGTTTTTCCATGGAACTAACAAAGCATTAATGTTGTTCTATCTGCTACGAGGCGTGCCACATTGTCAGTTAAGCAAAATGTTTGCATCGTCTCTCCCACATGCCTCTTTCAAGACGATTAGGTCGTTCTTTTAAGCACCACTCTTAAAATATTATTGCTTTCCTAGGTGATGCATTCCCTCTCCGTTACAGTGTAATCTGAGGTGGTGCATATCAGCTGAAAGCCTCACCTCGGCGAAGTTGTACAAAGTAAAATGTGCAGAGTGATTGATGCTACTACTCTACAGTTGTTACACCTTGTCGATCACAACTTTTCATTCTATATTCAATCCACAGAAGCCACAAGCCTATGATGGCGATAGATTGAACAATTGAACATGACAAGTGAGATTTAGGATGGTGCCACATGTCAAGCATTCAAAGAAGCCTCTTCCACCTAACTTGGTCTTCTTCTCCTAAAACGAACTTTTTTATATATAAGCGTAATCTCAAACCCGGCACAAATATGTTTTCGTCCATTGTATCTTTTCCACATTCAATATTCTTAATCATCTTACTTGAGCATCTGAGTACATGTGAACATTGCACCCATTGGAGTAATGTTCTGTGTACAGTCTAACGTGGTTGTCCAAGTGTGCATGTGTACATGTGGATGGGAGAGGAGCTGAGATCGATTGACAGCTGGGCTTCATCTATTTTGAAGGTCAATAGATTGATAACATTTGTAGAAACCTGAATCTTATAAGTAAAAAGCCTACATTATTTTCCTCAGGAAAGTGTTGTTCTTGAAGAAAGAATAAGAAGAAGCTTTGAAGAAATGAGCCCAAGGACATTAGTGCCATTGGTGGATCCTCATTCCTTGAAAAAGGAAAAGGTAGCATCTTAAGGCTTTGTCCTTGCAAAATGAGCATCCCTGTTAGCCTCATCTGGAATTATTTGTCCTTAAAAAATGAGCATCTTTGTTGGCCTCATCTAGAAGTATTCGTCCTTGAAAAAGAAGTATCTCATCTGAAAGCATTTCCCTTGACAAAAGGAGAATCTTCATTGGTCGTGTGAGCAAAAGACCAAAACAAGTAAATTGTCTTCAGAGAAACGAGATATTTTGAATAAAAATGAGTAGAAGTGAAGAGCATGAGATTTATCTTCGAAAAGCGACAAGAGAGGCTTTTGAAAAGTTGAAGATGCCCAACATTGGCAACTACATCACCTAAGATAGAAAGAGCTATTGCATTCAAAGAGGTGGTAGACATGACACCAACATGAGGAACCTAATGTAGCAAAATGCTCAGAAACATCCCTTACCCTGACTTCTTCTAGGCCATTTTCCAATGCCCACAAAAAAATCAAGATAAGGCGAAATTGTAGGGCTATACGAGGGGCGAAGAGGTCCTAAGCTTCGCCCAGGAAGTATCAGAAGCTAGCTAGAGTTGAAATGGTAATTCATCAGCACTTGTGTGTCATCTAGGCTAGGAGTAGCCCCTGTACAGCACCTCCACAACATAAGACAATGAAAGGGCGAGCCACTGAAATGCTACTTAATTCTCTTTATAAATGATATGATCAGCTGTGAGGACATCTCAAATGTAAATGCTCTCTTTGCCTTCATGGGAGATTAAACATTAACACCCTATTCTGGATGGATGTTCAAAATATAATTTCAACTACCCATGACAAGTTGGTGACCATATCAAGAAAGATAACATAACACATGATATGATCAACTACAACAACATGAGGTAGAGGGCCTCATCCATTGAGGCGTCGAGACCAGAGTTCCACTCTCAATCTGGAAAACCAACAATGGCACTAGCAGAGATAGTAACATGCCCTACCTTGTGTTAGAAATAGCATTGCAATACGCTTGTCACTCTTCAACCTCCAATTTTTTATGAGATATGCCCAGTGGGCATTGGTACCAAAGTGCTGAACCAAACCACCCAACACACTATGAAGATAGAAATAGCATGTTGGTTTTCACCCTGGAATTAAGGCTCTCCGATCAACTATTACAAGTTTATAAATGGCAAATGTCATTGATGACATGGTCAAATAGATAGGCCCTTCAACGGGTACAAAAGTTACAACTTTCGGGGCACCTAGGAGAAAGAACTGAGCGAGTATGACCTAGAGTTTTGCTACCCACGGGACATCAGAAACATTCTTAACATATGATATCCAAGAACAATCAACCAAGAAAACAACAAGGTGCGAACGAGGTATTTCAATGCAAAAAGAAGTAGGGTTAAAGAAGGAACAGTGTTAGGGATGTTGTTACGATCCCATCCAATAGATAGATACCATTTTTTGAGGAATCTAATGTCGGTGGCAGTCTCAGAATGCCTAGACAAACTATGTAGGATAGGCAAGGGATCTACCAATTATATTGTCAACCACGAACCCTTTTAGTCCAAGAGGGTGGATCTCATCACTTCATAGAGGGAAATCCACTATCCTCACTATGATGCCCTGGTTGTGAGTGCTATCATAGCTCGCAATGGGGATGGAGAGGACAAAATTTAGGTAGACTACTCATTGACCCCAACTCGAGATCCATTGTTCAAATTCATTGGAGAAAGTATCGCGGCAAAAGGGCAAAATCACCCTTGACATAGAAATGGAGAAGAGCTCAAAGTAGCTCTCCATTTTATTGAATTTCTGATAGTAAATAGTAGATCAGCCTACTATGATTGTTGGGGCATCTGACCCTGAAAGGATTGTGGGCTTTTTATTTATTCCAAATAGACCATGAGATTACCACAGTAAGAGAAAAATGACTCGAGGCTCTAGTACAACATGAACTCCTTGATGAAGGCGTCGAACCGTGAAGACAAAATGATAATAGAAGATGTCGATAAAGGCTGAGTCCCCTAAAGAAGGATGTGTGTGGAAATGGTGAACCTTTCCTTAAAAGAGGTGGAGATGGCCAATGCCCCTGAAGAAGGGATGGTGATGCGATGAGTTGGATCCCAACGTCATTGAGTCAGATTCACAGGCAGTCCCTGTGGAGGCACATGAAAACTTCCTAATGGATTTCAGAGACCCAAAAGAGTGCTTCAAATTGGAACAATTTGTGAGGCTGTCCTAAAAAAATTTGGATGTCTTGTATTGAAACACAAAGATATAGTTAGCATTTATCCAAGAGTTTATTGCCATTCCTTGAGAATTAACCCCAAATTCTGTCCTTATAGGCAAAAGCCAAATTCCCTCAACCAGGAATGGTATGAAGCTCTTAAAAGAAGCTGATGTCAAATGTTTTCATCAAGGAGAATGGAGAAGAAGCTTAGAGGAAAATGGAGATTATGTAGACTTTTTCAATTTGAATCAAGCACGTCTAAAAGACAAGCTAATAAACTTCATGGATGTCTATCATAACTATACTTAGATTCTTATGAACCCTCTCGATAAAGAGCACACCTTATTCATTCCTAATAGGGGCCTCTATTGCTACAAGGTAAAGCCTTTTGGGTTGAAAAACATTGCGCCACCTACCAGAGGTCGGCGAAAAATTCTTTTTTCAAGCAAATTGGTATAACTATAGAGGTGTATAAGGATAACTAGTGAAAAGTCTGGAAGCCAACAACCATGTCAAGCACCTAGAAGAAAATTTCCACGTTTTGAGAAGGTACAAGATAAGACAGAATCCCTTGAAATGCACCTTTGGTGTTGCTTTCACAAAGTTCCTAGGCTACATGATCAACCAGAGAGGTATTAAGGCTAATCAGAAAAAGGTTAAGGCCTTACTGGAGATGCGACCACCTCGAAAACTTAAAGAGATGTAGAGTTTCACCATGCAAGTGGCAGTCATAAGTCGTTTTATATCTAAAGCACCAAAAAGTGTATTCCCTTTTTTAAATTCCTTGGAATTGAGTTTTTAATGGACAAAGGGGTGTAAAAAGGCCTTCTAAGCCTTGTAGGAGTGTTGTCCCCTTCCACGCCAAACCTAAGGCCGGAAAAGCTTATTGATATACTTAACTAGTTTAGAAAAGGTCATTAGCTCATGCTCTTACAAGAGTAGGCAATCAACAATTGTCAATCTACTACGTAACGCCCTTCTACAAGTAGAGACTAACTACCTTGATATGGAGAAGCTCGCCCACCACTTCTAAAAAATTGAGATCATAGCATTCACGTGCTTACAAATCTCCCATTTAAGCCCCATTTAAGCGGGTGCTACAAAAGCTATATGTCCCCGAAAGACTAATGAAATAGGTTGTTGAGCTAAGCCAATTTGACGTTGTCTTCAAGTTAAGGACCTTTGTCAAAGCTTGCTCTAGCCGAATTCTTAGTCAAATTTATCAATATCCCAAAAATAGAGGCAGCAATGGATCTCGTTAAGCGACCTACACTGAAATGCTATAAATTATATTGTAGGAAGAGGTTTAGCTTCAAAGCCTCCAACAACGTCACCGAATATGAGGTCTTCCTGGTTGGGCTTAGGCTAGCCCATGAAGTGCAAGTGAAGAGCTACTTGTGACCAACGATTCCTACTTGTAGTAAGCCAAGTCAAATACAACTTCACCGTGAGAGAAAAAATAGGATAGCATACTTAAAATAGGCTTGCATCATTTTGAAAAATTTGAGCTCGCCCAAATTCCTCAGACAAAATGCAAATGCAGATGCACTATCAACATTAGCTAGCAGCAATGATTCAAAACTGTACGGAAGGTGAAGAGTCATATTACGTCCTCGGAGAAGTACATGAGGAAATCTATACAATCACACTATAGATTTAGGAAATAGTTCTATTAGCCTACCCTAAAGAAAATGTCAATGCTTCGCCACCCTCCCAAAAACTTGTTGTGGTGACAAGGCCTTTAGCCAAATGGGGTATTGACCTCATTTGCCCGCTGCCAAGAGGAAGAGCAAATGCATGCTATAATATAGTCGTAATTGACTACTTTACTAAATAGGTAGAGGTTGAGCCACGTGCAAAAGAAAGATCAATGTTTTGAAAGGTATCTGGGTTGATGAGCCCCTTCATGTGCTTTGGGCTATTTGTACACCCCAATGTACCGCCAGCATCACCCATCTAGCTATGCCTAATTAAGGTAGAACTCTCTTCTCCTCTTCGTATCCACTTCAATGAACTTACCAACGATAAGATGACAAGGGAATAGTTGGACTTCTTCAAAAAAAAAAAAAAAAGGATGCATCTCAAATTAAAGTCTCTTTATATCAAAGGTGGCCCGTACCTACAATGCTGAAGTGAAAAATAGTCATTCGCATTGGCAAACAAGTTTTGAAAAAAATGTTCCTATCTTCGCAAGAACCTAATGTTGGAACATTGGGTTCCATCAGGAAGGCCAGTATCGTACCATAAAAGAAATACATCAGGAACTTAGAAAATAGAGGATATGGACAAGAAATAACAACCCCTCCTTGGAACATAGAGCATCCACATAAATATTGTCAACAACCTTTGCAAGCTAAATGAGTTACCTAGACATGTAAATTATTATTTCTGGCAAACATAATTTATACTTCTCCTTAAATGCTAATAGCATAATTGCCTCATACATAGGAATGGCCTCTACATTATCTTTTTGATCGGGAAGCCAAGAAACCTCAACATAGGCTTGCCTTCATAAACCTACCCTATCGATTCTACTCATTCATTAAAACACATGAGCTTGTATTTAGCATAATTTATATTTAATTTAGTTAATTTACTCATAATTGTATAAGTAGATTACTTTAGTTATAAGTTTGTCACAAACAAATACATCACCTTATTATTGTTTTGGTTAAGATCGTGTTAATTAAAATTGAATTAAATCAATATCAGTGAGACGATACTTAGACTCAAATCTACTTTATTATTTGTTATCGAACCGTGCACTGGCTGTGGCTTTAATTCAAAATTGAATTTTCGTGACCAAGTTTTTGAGAAAATAGAAGCACTAAAATAAATTCATAAAACAAAATAAAATAAAAGCAAAAAAAAAAAAAAGTTCGAATGAGTGCCAAGATAAATGAAATTGAACTCGAATACAATTCCCAACAACGGTGCCAAAAATTTGTTCCCAAAAATATCTTTCGAATTAAAACTCCACAAATGTACGGTTTATTAACTAGTAATAAAGGGAATTTGAGTCCAAGTATCATTCTGTAGAGATTGATTTAGTTCAATTTTAATTATCGCGACATTAACCGAAACAATAATAAGGTAATGTATTTGTCTGTAACAAATTTATAACTAAAATAATCTACTTATGCAATGATGAGTAAATTAACTAAACTAATTGCAAATTATGCTAAATGCAAATTAATGTGTTTTAATGAATGGCAAACGCACTATAGGATTCCGAATTCTCATGCAATAATCTTTTTTAACCCTTTGACAACACAGTTTAATTTTAAAGAATCAATGTTCCCATTTTATTCAACAATCTCCCTCGAGTAATATTAAACCTACTCTCATACATGGCCTCAACTATATTTCTAGGACGGATGCGAATATATTGAATGATTTTTTTATGAACACTTAAAGATTCACATAGAGCACAACGACATATTTTTAACCTCTATCGGATCCTATGACTATTTTACATTATGTCGAGCATATTTTCCTTCTTCCAGATACATAAAATAAGCCATCAAATTCATAAAATTACCATGCACAATAATTGTAGAGAAAAGATAGTCGTGTAAATCATAAAAAATTCAAAAATATGTTTTCAATGTCAAAAATGTGAAACTAAGGGTGTGTTTGAACCACATTATTTTGAAAGTATGTATTCTGAAATAGTAGATTGATGAAAAATTTGTGATTGAAAAAGAAGGAAAAGTTATTGATGTAATGGAAAATATTATTTTATTGAAAAATGTGTGGTTGAAAATGAGTAGAATAATGAGAATGAAAATTTTAATGTGTACCAAACAGGGGCTAAAGATTAAAAACTCATATTACAAAGTTCATCGTTCTCTAAACACAAGGAAATCAAGTCTACCATGTTATGACGAATAAAATAAGAATTATATAGAGTAGATATCATCTAAATTATGATCTTGATTGGATCTTGATGTCATGAAATCTCTCTTGATATTTCTTGTCATCTTCTATGCTCTCCAATGCATTGTAATGCTTTGTAATATGTTTTGGACGGTCCTAGGTCTTTAAAAGACATTCCAAATATTGTTTTCATAGAAGTTGGAGTCATACAAGGAAATCAAAAATTTTCCTCCAAAAATGTACTATGCTATAGCATAATTCAACCAACTTCAGCCCTAAAAATTCCTATTGCCTACCATGTGACCACATGGATAAATGAACTTTGCTATAGTAGTAGGCAAAGATCAATTTTTTTTCGTTTCAATCCCCGAACTCCATTTTCTCATTTTTTAATCTCTTTTCTCGCTTCTTCTTCTTCTTCTTCTTCTTCTTCTTCTTCTTCTTCTTCTTCTTCTTCTTCTTCTTCTTCATTCTTTTGCTCAATTGGTCTCATACTCTTTCACATCTTTGTTTCTTCTTCCGGATAATCTTTTGTCTACTTGTTCTTTGGTCCTTGAACTTTGATTTTCGTCCATTTTAGTCATTTTTCGCTTGTTTATCCTAAATTGAACCATATTCGTCAATGTTGTCATGCAAAACATATTTTATACAGAATTAAGCCATATTCCAATATAATTACCCACAATTAAGCCCTATTCCAGTATCACTACTTGAATGACTTGGTTCAAAAATTCTGCTCCAAATTCTTCGCATATATGAATATAGCGAAATTGAAGCATAACATAGCCATATTCTATCAACGATAAATCGAATCCTTTGATGAAGATTAGAACAGATTCAAGAACATGTTTCGGGAGTGTCCTTTATCACGGCATCAGAAAAAGGCTCCAAGTCCAATATTTTTATGTTGGTCTACTTCCATCCTACAAAAGCATGGTGGACTCATCATCCAACGACTCCTTATCCATGAAGACTATTAATGAAGCCTTGGAGTTGTTTGAAAGCGTGGCTACTACCACAACCATGTGGGCTTCTAAGCGAGTTGTTCTTAGGAAGGCACCGGCACTGTATGAGGTGAACACTTATACAGCATTATATACAAAAATTGACTCTTTGGTTCATAAGATTGAGAGCATATATCACAGTCAGCCAATGCAGTACAGGCTAAGTAGCTAAGTTGTGAAGAATGCTAGGCAGTTCATATTACAACCCTGGTTGGAGGTAGCATCCAATGTTTTCATGGAGTAATCAAAATCCCACTGCACCACATAGTTATCAGTATCAGCAGCCTGAGAAAAGAATTCATTTTGACTATGTTTACCAAATTTATGGAAAACGGTAGAGCATTACATGGAGGAAATAATCAATACTCGAGAAGGACTGAGACAACCCTTCTAAATCAGATTGTTGCAATCAAGAACTTGGAAACTCAAATGGAACAAATGGCACTTGCTATATCAAGCAAAGCATCAAATTCCCTGTCAAGCACTACTGAGACTAATCCCAAAGAGAAGGTAATGGCCGTAAGTGTTTTGGAGAATAAAATAATTGAAGTTCCCCTTGCGAAAGCACAAAAGAAGAAGTTCGAAGAGTAGTTTACAAAATTGTTCGACGTCTTCTAAAAACTTCATGTCAAAATCCCATTACTTGAGGCCATATCTCAAGTACCAATCTATGCAAAGTTCCTGAAGGAGATGTTACGGAAGGAAAAAAAGCTTGATGAATTTGAGACCAAATATTTTCTAAATGAGTGCAATGCTATCTTGCAACACGAACACCTCCTAAGCTCAAAATACCTTGCTCAATAGGAAATAATCACATTTTTAATACTTTATGTGATTCGTGAGCAAGTATGAATCTAATGCCTCTTTTGTCTATAGGAAATTAAGTTTAGGAGAGCTAAAGGATACTACATTCTCCATTCAATTGGTAGATCGATCAATCCAGTACCCAGAAGGAGTGGTTGAGAACGTGTTCATTAAAGTGGGCAAATTCATATTTTTGGCAGACTGTTTTGTCTTCGACATTAAAAAATACTGGGATGTATCACTAATCCTGGGTTGATCATTCTAATCCACGAGTTGAGCCATTATGGACATCAAAGCAGGCGAGCTAACCTTGAGGGTAGGTAATGTAGGTAATGAGCAAGAAAAATTATAGATTTATGCTACTGTCAAAAAGCTATCCCATAGTGAGAAATGCCAAAAAGTTAAAAGAGAAAGAAGTAAATGATTATACAAGGTGCCCACATAGGAAGGGAACATGTGGAATCATTGGAACCCTCAAGGATAAAGAAGGAGTTTTTCAAGTTTGGAGAATCGAAAAAGGGGTTGACACTACTAAACGTTGTGTGAATTATTTTGCTAGCGCAGTCCACATAGAAACCCCACGAGTAAATCACCCAAAAGTCGAGTTCAAGACTTTAAATTAAGCGCTTAATGGAAGGCAACCTATTTTTCTATCCCTTTTCACTTATTTTGAATTAACTATTTCATTATATGTAGTTTTAGGGATTGCATTAGTATTTTAGGACCATATTTAGGAACTCATGCATTTAAATTATTTTTAACACATTTTAGGCTTTACTTTAAGACTTGCATTAGTAACTTAACCATATACTTATTGAGTTCATTTTATTTAGGCTCATCATTAACATCTTAGTATTACACTAAACTTACATTGATGAGATATGCATTTTTAAGGTTACACCTAGATTTCAATCTTCTTAATGTTAGAAGATTAGAGTTCTTCTTGGTGTGAATACATTACAAATATTTAAAATTTATTTACGGACCAGCCTGATCCTTCTACCTATTCGCATCTATCTTCGGGGAGTTTCTAATCCTTACTACTTTATTTTAATTATTTTTGCTTTTACATTGAGGACAATGTTTACATAATTCAAATTTTTTGTATAATTTATTGTTTTTTTTTTGTGGTTGTTCATGTACAAAAAAAAAATAGTAGTTTTTATTTATTTTCTAGTATTTTCTCATTGTTTTGTGTGCTTGTCTGGGTTTGATAGCCTTGTCGGCAATGATGTTGAATATTGGAATATGTATGAACTAGGAATTGTGAATATTGCATGGTTAGATTAGGTGTTTATGTGAAACTTGACATTCTCTATGCATGACACTCATGTTTATAAGTTGGTCATTTGGCTCATTTCTTAGAAGAGTTGAACTAAGTAAGTTAAATCCGAAAAACCTCAATTGTATTTATCCACAATCCATTTTTAGAGAAGTATGGAGATGGTTGAGCTGTATAAAGAAACATTAAGATAAGTAGGGGTTCCATGCATAAAATTATCTTGTGTGACAAAGATGAGGTGAAAGTCTTAAATTAGGGGTTGGTTTTAGAGGTTGAATGTCTAAAGGAAAAGGGGAATAACACTAATTTAGGTGTCAATAATAACATCTTTTTGAGCTTGCATAACTCAAGTGAATAAGCCTGCAAGGGTTTAAAACATGGTGCCCTAAAGTCAGTTGATTAGGGAATCATCGGCTTAAAACTCGCTACATGGGTTAAATAGAATGCAAACGAGAAGATATTTAGAAGGGAAAAAAATTCAAAAAAAGAGAAAATAGGAATAATTGAGAAAAGACACAATTGCATTGATTAAGCCATTGATCAATGCGAGACAAGTAGCTTAGTTTAGTTTTAAAGGTTGAAGCAATCAAATATATAGGAGAATCTCAACTTGTTGTAGTGCGAACTTATGAGAATAAAATCCATTCAAATTAAGAGAGAGTAAGGATTAAAATTAACTAGACTTCAACTTTAGGATACACCCCAGGAAAATTGTGTGAAAAGAATAAGTTTGGGGGTTGATTACGCCCAAAGAATAATGCGGTAGTTGTAGTGAAGCTTTGGGGTGTCGTATCCACAGAGTGATGGAAAATGCTCAAAGGATCAAGAAGAGTGAATTATTCTCTTCAATATGTAGTGAAATTCAATTTTGAAATATGAAATTAAAATCAATAATTTGAGGCAGTGAAGCGTCGGAATTCCCTCAATTGGATTGGATCACTCACATCAATTATTCCATTTTTATAGCACAGTTAGAAACTTTCATCCCGATACTCTAATCGGAAGATATATCGTTTAAACCCAATTTAATTCTAACGTGATCCTACTAGTTAATCTTGCTATTGCAATGATTGCACTTGGTTTATCGAAATCATATTCAAAATCGACTATATATTAAATCATAAAGTAGTAGAGAATCGCATCAATAAACTTAAATAATTGAGATTAAAACCTAAGTAATTATTTCAATCAATCCATAGAGAGAACATGACTAATTCTATGACCAATTTAATAAAATTTTAAGCAAATCTCAAAATTAATTCACGATGACGAGAATAAACCATTAAATCAATTTAATTTCAATTGTAACCCTAGAATCTAGTTTCCCTATAACACAATTATGCATACATGTATTGGAATAATATCAGAAAAGTGGCTATATACATCTAGCATAAAGTAGTAAACAATCCAACAATAACATTCATGAGATTATATAATTCAACAAATATTTCAACTCGTCGATAGAAAAAGTCTGACTGAATCTATGATTAATTTAATAAAAGTTAAACCAATCTCATTACAAATTCATGGAAAGAAACTATAAATTCTAGAGTTGTTCAACAAGAAAATACCAAAATATGTGAATAATAGATGTGAAATCACCAATTCTGAAAAAGTTCCTTCCTAGCTTTACCAAGGTTTTAGTTATTCATGAGTTTTTTGAGCAAAAATAGATGATAGAATGATGAATAATGAGGAATGAGGCGTTCTGGGACGTTCTGAGGTCTTTTAGGGTTGAGAAATTGTGTCCCAATAAGTTACCATAAGTGTGTGAGTCGTAGAAAGAAACTTGAAAATTCGAGCACATAAATGACCTTATATGACAGCAAGGTATCCATGCGGTTGCATGGAACAAATAATTGCTAGCGGTAAATGACCATGTGGTCGCATGGATTTATAACCATGCAATAGCATGGTTATAGTGTTTACCCACCGGACAATTTTCAGTATTTTAACCATATCTTCCTCTATCGATGTCTGATTGAGGTGATTGAAGATGCGTTGGAAAGCTAACTCCAAGAGCTACAACTTTACTTCAGATACCATCCTCGAATTAGATCTTTCTCCATCTCAATAACTGGTCTCAATATGAGGCTGAAAACCGATGCCAAACTTTTCGGATTGAAAGTTGATATGTGATAATGTTTTGGCTATATTTCATCATTTTGACTCATTTTTTCATCAAATTGACCTCTAATACTCTCGAATCTTTATCAAAAGGTTACAAACAAGTTTAGAGTATTTTCACTTTAGTTCCTGAACTTTCACTTTCTTCCATTTTGGTCCATTTTCACTTGTTTCTTTTTATTTCCGATACATTCATTTCTTTCTCCTGCAAAATATAAATTACATAGAATTAAGCTATATTCCAACATATTAATCAACAATTTTCCATATTTTGATCATACGATAAGTGTGTAAAAATGCACTTATTAAACTCCCCCAAACTTGAACTATTATTTGTCCTCAAACAAAAGAATATAACTCAACTCTATGTTTATCATGGTCCAACAACATGTCATGTCTCAGGATTGGAATTCGGTTATCAAACAAATGAACAATTACAATGGTGCAATAATTAAATCAATCTTCACCTGCTACATGCATAACCAGACGTGTGTGTGTGAAAACTCATATTGACATGTTAAGGTTGTGATTGGTTCAACACCTGACCTATAGTAGTCAAATATATTATTTCCTCGCTTGAGAGATACACACCCCCCCCCCCCAAACTTATGCTTTTTACTCAATTTTCCCAAGGTGTATCTTAAGTTGAATTTACTCAATTCTATCCTTACCCTCTCTTAGTTTGGATAAACCTTACTCCTACAAGTTCACGCTTCAGCAAGTCAAGATTCTCCTATGTTTTTGATTGCTTTAACCTTTAAGACTAGATTAAGATCAATGTATTCGAGTATATATTTTTTTTCTTTTCATTTTTATGTTTTCTACATTTGTTTTGGTTATCTTTTCATTTGCTTTCTATATAACCCATGTAGTGAGCTTTTGGCCGATGACTCCCAAATCAGATGACCTCATTTCCATCCAATTTCTAAAACTAACATCTAACTTAAAGCTTTCAGCTCGTTTCCATCTTATTAGGTTTTTGACAATCCACACAATATTTTCATGCACGGAATCCTTACTCATCTCAATGTTCCCTTGTAATAGTTCAATCATCTCCAAACTAACCTATAGTTGGATTATGAAATAATACACTAGAGGTAATATGTAGTTACTATATTCAACTATCCTCTACATAATGAACCGCATCACTAACTCAATATGCCAACATAAGTAACGTGCATAGAAAATGTCAAGTTTACATAATCAGGTTTAGACTAATCCAATATTACACTATTTTTCATCATCCATAGTTGATTCTTATTCCAATAATCACATCATAGCCAACATAGTTATTAAACCCACACAAGCATACAAAACTATAATTATGGCCTAATGCTAAAAGGTAAAAGCTGAAAATAAACGGATTTTTTTTAACACACATTCATGCAAAAATTGTAGAAAAATGATGAATGTTCCACCCCCAAAATTAATTGAAACTCCATGATACTTATGCAAATCACATGCAATTCACAACAAAATCCAACAGATCCTCCCCCAACTAAAATTTTGCTTTGTCCTCAATGCATAAATATAAAAGCCAAATGAAGAGATATCAAAAAAATGATGCAGTGAATCAACATAAACTTGAATGATAGGAAGCCTAGAAGTACTCAATGAAAATGACAAATTAACTAGAATATAAATGTAAAAGTAAACAGCAAAAGAAAGGAACGAACTCCCATTGGGTTGCATCCCAAGCCGCCTTTGTTTATTGTCGTTGGCTCGACCCAAAATTTCCTCCTTCAACCCGTATCCAACAAGCGTGGTTTCAATTCTCTTTGCAGTGCACTAATCTCTTTGGACATAATCACTGGTGATATTCCTTCGCCAACATCAAATACATGTTTGAGATGACTAGAGGAAAGTTTAAAATCAGGAGTAGTGCAAGACAAAAGGTAAAGTCTTGTCATTAGAAACAGGTAATGTAAAATAAGAACTATACCTAACTCTTGACCCTCCATCTTTTGATGTTTATTGGTGACGACGTCCAATCCATCTGGTTCTAGAATTTCTTGTACACGTCTAAGAATTATATTATTAGCGACCTCCTAGGTGAGTGATTGATTATGTGGGTTTGATGACACTCGTCATCCTCCTCTACTGCATAGTGATATGGAAAATGTTGACTTCTAGAGTCATATTAGAGCTACAGATGTAGGTTTTATCTCAGCCAAACCTAACAACAAGTAAATAGCATAAGGCTCATGACACTAGCCCCTAAATCAAGAAGGGCTTGTCCAAACTCATGATTCTCGATGACACAAGTTATAGTAGGACAACCAGAGTCCTTATACTTTGGTGGGATCCTTTGCGCAATCACAGCACTCGCTTGCTCAATCAAGAAAGCGATTTTCTTGACATTGTGCTTCCTTTTGACAGTGCATAAGTCCTTAAAGACTTTAGTATAAGTAGGAACTTGTGAAATTACATGCAAGAGAAGCAAATTGATTTTTACTTGTTTTAAATGTTCTAAGATCTCACTATATTGACCAGCAGATTTTGAGGTAGACTTAAGAGCTTGTGGGAAACGTATTCTCACTGGATTTTTCTCTACCTCCTCATTAGGGTTACTCTCTTCAGGCTCACTGGACTCTTTTTTAGTTTCCCTAGGTTTGAGGATTGTTTCTATGGCTTTCCCTGATCTAGTGGTTATGACATTTATTTCCCTAAAATTGTTTTCATTTGAACCGAAGTTTGTGCAATGTGCTGCCCTTTAGGATTTGGTTGAGCTTGAGCCGAAAATTTCCACGTACTGTTAAGGTACTAGTTAGTTTGGAGAAATGATTTTTGATTTCCTTGTTTTCCTCAACAATTTGGGTAATCATAGTCTCAAATTTTTGGTTTGTTTTACCCCGTGCCTCCATGAATGCACGTAAAGTATCTTCTAAGGAATTCCTAGATGATGTGGGTTGGTATGAAGGTCTATTAAAAACTCTAGGTGGCTGGGTAGGTTACCGGTTTTCAGATTTCCAGCTGAAATTAGGACGGTTCCGCCACCCCTAATTATAGGTATCAGAAAATGGAGCATAAGGCTTGTTATACATGCCTAAGGTAATGCAGTGTTCCTCATAAACCCCCTCATCTCAGCTAGCGCAAAGCACTCATGTGTTGAATGATCAATTCCACCACACACACAATATGGTCCAAAAGATTCAACACTGGCAACGGTAGGTATAGGCTTTGAGTCTTTAGTACGTAAGGTATCAATTTCCCTAGTTAAGGCTTCTACTTTAACTTTAAGACTATCTTCTTCTCTAAGATGATAAACGCCTGCACTAGAAATATTTCTTACGGGTTGTGACCTATTAGTGTTATCAGTGGCACTAGGGCCAGTCTAGGTGAGAGCTTTTTCAGCTAGGTCATCTAAATACTCTATGGCCTCATCAGGATCTTTTTGCAAGAACTCACAATTACACATCATCTCAATAAATTGACGCTCTCTAGGTGTTAATCCCTCAAAAAAATAACTCACTGTACGTCAACTCTCATAACCATGATGGGGGCAAAGAGGTTGAAGCTCTTTTTGTTTCTTCAGAGTACTAGTTTTATGATGGGGAAAATATTTGTTAAAGAAAGATTGAGTCATTTCACCCCATGTTCCAATCGAACGTGGTCTCAGCGAATACATTCAGCTTTTTGCTCTATCTTTAAGTGAAAAAGGGAAAAAATTAAGTTCGAATGCATATGTTGTACCATGTTGATTGTGGAAGGTTGCAACCACCTCCTCAAAATCCCTAATATGCACGTATGCATTCTCATTTTCGAGTACATGAAAGGTCGGAAGAAGTTGAATCATTCTCGGTTTAAGGTCCATACGTGGCATATTAGATGGAAAAATAATACGTGATGGTATATATGTGCATGTGGGA
Organism: Fraxinus americana; assembly: GCA_035079005.1. NCBI lineage: Eukaryota > Viridiplantae > Streptophyta > Magnoliopsida > Lamiales > Oleaceae > Fraxinus > Fraxinus americana. The sequence continues at coordinate 28,631,780 of CM068708.1, read as the reverse complement.
TGAAGATAATCCTACAAACTCCTAAAAGGTGTGTCATGCTCACTATCAGACATGGTGTTGTGTGATGAATTATCGGTTTTAATAGATGCGGAATCAAAAACAGGGTTAAAAAGAGATTCAAACTCTATATCAGTTCTATCAACATATCTTCCTCGCTCTCGTCGATACCTGCTCATGGAAAAATAAACAAAATGTGTGAGAATAATAAAAATACAATAACGAAAATTAAACTAACTAAAAATAAAAGTAAATGAACGATGTCACCCTTTTCAGTCGATCCCTGCGTATTTTATACCGTCTCCCCGACAACGGCGTCAAAATTTGATTACACCCAAAGAATAACGCGGTAGTTGTAATGCAGTTGTGGGGTGTCGTATCCACATGGAGATGGAAAATGCTCAAAGGATCAAGAAAAGTGAATTATTCTCTTCAATATGTAGTGAAATTTAATGTTTGAAATATGAAATTAAAATCAATAATTTGAGGCAGTGAATCGTCGGAATTCCCTCAATTGGATTGGATCATTCACATCAATTATTCCATTTTTATTACACAATTAAAGACTTTCATCGAGACACTCTGATTGGAAGATATATCGTTTAAACCCAATTTAATTCTAACGTGATCCTAGTGGTTCATCTTCCTATTGCAATGTTCGCACTTTTTTTATCGAAATCATATTCAAAATCGACTATATACTAAATCATAAAGTAGTAGAGAATCACATCAATAAACTTAAATAATTGAGATTAAAACCTAATTAATTATTTCAATCAATCCATAGAGAGAATATGACTAATTCTATGACCAATTTAATAAATATTAAGCAAATCTCAAAATTAATTCACAATGACGAGAATAAACCATTAAATCAATTTAATTTCAATTGTAACACTAGAATCTAGTTTCCCTATAACACAATTACGCATACATGTATTGGAATATGATCAGAAAAGTGGCTATATATACATCTAGCATAAAGTAATAAACAATCCACCAATAACATATATGAGATTATAATTCAACAAATATTTCAACTCGTCGATAGAAAAAGCCTAACTGAATCTATGATTAATATAATAAAAGTTAAACCAATCTCATTACAAATTCATGGAAAGAAACTATAAATTTTAGAGTTGTTCAACAAGAAAATACCAAAATATGTAAATAATAGATGTGAAATCACCATTTCCGAAAGAGTTCCTCCCTAGCTTCACCAAGGTTTTAGTTCTTCATGAGTTTTTTGAGTAAAAATAGATGAAAGAATGATGAATAATGTCCTATGAGGCGTTTTGGCACGTTCTGAGGTCTTTTAGGGTTGAGAAATCGTGTCACAATAGGTGTTTGAATCATAGAAGGAAACTTGAAAATTCGAGCACATAAATGACCTATGCGACCGCAAGATATAAACCCATGCGGTCGCATGGAACAAATAATTGCTACTTTTGAATTCTCGGTAAATGACCATGTGGTTGCATGGATTGATATTCATGCGACCTCATGGTTATAGTGTTTACCCACTGGATAGTTTTCAGTATTTTAATTATATCTTCCTCTGCTGATATTCGATTGAGGTGATTCAAGATACGTTAGAAAAATAACTCCAAGAGCTACAATTTGCTTCAGATACCATCTTCGAATTCCATCGTTTTCCAGGTCAAAAACTGGTCTCAAGGCTGAAAATCGGTGTAAAACTTTTCAACTTGAAAGTTGATATGTGATAATATTTTGGCTATATTGCATCCTTTTGACTCATTTCTTCATCCAATTCACCTCTAACACTCTCGAATCTTCATCACAAGGTTAGAAACTAGTTTAGAATATTTTCATTTTAGTCCCTGAACTTTCACTTTCTTCCATTTTGGTCATTTTTCACTTGTTTTTCCTTATTTCCGCTACATTCATCTATTTGTCCTACAAAACGTAAATTAAATAGAATGAAGCTATATTCCTACATATTAATCAACAATTTTCCATGTTTTGATAGTACGATTAGTGTGTAAAAACGCACTTATCAAGGTGTACCTCTCGAACTAACAAATTCTGTATTTGACTAGTAGGGGTCAGAAGTTGAACCAATCATGAGCTCGATATGTTTACATGAGTTTACACACACACATCAAGTTTTGTATGTAACAGTTGGAGGTTGATTTGGTTTTGTAATGTTGAAATTATTCATTGTGTTGATTATTAACGCCCTGTTTGAGCCAAATTATTATAGAATGAGAATGAAAAATATAGTCGTTATTGGGGCTCACATAAGAGACAGAAAATTTGAATTTAAATGTTGATGTGATGGATAACGGTCATATTTTTCATTTTAATGAGATAATAATGTAGATCAAACGGGGTTAAATTCCAATCCTGAGATACGGTAGGTTGCCAAACCATATTTTGTTTGAAGTTAAGCTACAATTTGTTTGAAGACAAACAATTGTTTAATGAACCGATTCTTGACATGTACCCCCTCTTCCAAGTACAAGGAAAACGAAAACAAAGATTTGCTTTATCCGGTATCAAACGGGAGCTACGAGCAAATAGAACTCCTTTAAAGAGTATCAATACCTGTGACGTGAATCATAAATGCATGGATGTGATGTACCAAAAAATCCGCGGTTCCTAACGGAAACATTGCAACTACCCATTGTAGTTGTTTAATATTGGCAAGAATGTTAGACCGCAAAGTCCTATGAATGTGGAAAATATACCGTAGGTTCGATGGATCTGTGTGAATTAGTAGTTTTTGATCCTTCTGACCCTGTTCTTGATCCAATGTGGAGATAGGGTATGTTTGTTTCCTTTCATGACTCGTTTAGGAATAACCAATTCATGGGGAGGTTGGAGTATCATGGGAGGGACTGTAACGAATCTGGGGATTTGGAGTTACGTAGGTGTACCTGGGGCACATATTGTGTTTTCAGGCTTATGCTTTTTGGCAGCTATCTGGCATTGCGTCTATTGGGTTCTAGAAATATTTTATGATGAACATACAGGAAAACCTTCTTTGGATTTGCCCAAGATCTTTGGAATTCATTTATTTCTCTCGAGGGTGGCTTGCTTTGGTTTTGGTGCATTTCATGTAATAGGCTTGTATGGTCCTGGAATATGCGTGTCCAATCCTTATGGACTAACAGGAAAAGTGCAACCTGTAAATTCGGCATGGGGCGTGGAAGGTTTTGATCCTTTTGTTCCGAGAGGAATAGCTTCTCATCATATTCCAGTAGGGACATTGGGCATATCAGTGGGTCTATTCCATCTTAGTGTCCGCCCGCCACAACGTCTATACAAAGGATTACGTATGGGGCATATTGAAACCGTACTTTCCAGTAGTATCGCGCCCGTCTTTTTTGTTGCTTTTGTTGTTTCCTATGTGGTATGGTTTAGCAACTACCCCCATCGAATTATTTGGGCCCACTCGTTATCAATGGGATCAGGGTTACTTCCAGCAAGAGATATACCAAAGAGTTAGTATGCTAGCAGAAAAAAAGAAGTTTATCAGAAGCTTGGTCTAAAATTCTTGAAAAATTAGCTTTTCATGATTATATCGGCAATAATCCGGCAAAGGGGGGATATTCAGGGCAGTTTTAATGGATAACGGAGATGGAATAGCTGTTGGATGGTTAGGACACCCTATCTTTAGAGATAAAGAAGGGCGTGAACTTTTTGTACGTCGTATGCCTACTTTTTTTTGAAACATATGCAGTTGTTTTGGTAGACGGCGACAAAATTGTTAGAGCCGATATTCCTTTTAGAAGGGCAAAACTCAATGGAGTCCGTTATAGTGATCCCGCTACTGTGAAAAAATATGCTAGATGCGCTTAATTGGGTGAAAATTTTGAATTAGATCGTGCTACTTTGAAATCCGATGGTGTTTTTCGTAGCAATCCAAGGGGTTGGGTCACTTTTGGGCATGCTTCGTTTGCTTTGCTCTTCTTCTTCGGACACATTTGGCATGGTGTTAGAACCTTGTTCAGAGATGCTTTTGCCGGTATTGACCTAGATTTGGATGCTCAAGTAGAGTTTGGAGCATTCCAAAAACTTGGGGATCCAACGATAATGTCGATAGTCTGATACAAGACTGCTTTAGTATCTTTCACCTCTATTTTCTTTTTTTTGGGGGGGGGGGGGGGGGGGGAATTTATCATATTTTTTTATTGGGCGTAAGTTCCTTGGCTTCGATAGCAACACATTCCAACCAATTCCCAAAAAATTTAAATTTGTATCAAATTGGAACTAGTAACTAATCCTAGCATGGAAGTACTGAAAAAAACTCATATAAGCAAAAAATCTCAAGTATCCTTGATCATAATTCCAACAGTAGTGATTAACATTGACATGATAGAAGTAAGTGGATCAATCAAGTAGCTGAATTCTAAAGAAAAATCACTATTGATAGTCCTAGACCGTACATATGGATAGATACAACTACTATTTATTTGCTGAATAGACAGATTAATTGAAAATATCATGATTATACTTAACAGTAAAATACTCGGAAAGGCCCACATACAACGAAGATTTTTTGTTGCCGTCGGAAAAAGAAGTCCGACTCCTATTAACATAGGAACTGAAAGTGGAACAAAATGTATGATCCACGCATATCGATATGCCTATTCCATAAAAAATGTTTTTTAATTAATTGTTTCCGATTCATCGGATCTTACCTCTTTTGAAAGAAATCAATAAAAAAATCAAGACAGACACTAATTTAAGTGGAATTTTCTAATTTTTTATTCTTACTTATTCTGCTAAATATTCCAAATATTCAAATCAAAAAGTTACTATTGGTCAAATCATATGAAAAAAAAAGATTAATTACTAGTCTCTGAAAATTCAAATTAGCCGTATTTTTACCAAGTTTGACTAGTTAATAGGAAAAAAAAATATTCTTCTTCTTTTTTCTATTTTTTTTTATTTTATAACGAAAAATATTTTCTAGAAAAGAAATTCCTAATGAATAGGAAAATATGGATTCATTTTGAATAATAGATGTCTTTCACATCTAGCTATAACAATGAGTAATCTCTCAATTTTTATTTAATTGGCAGTTCCAAAAAAACGTACTTCTGCATCAAAAATGCGTATTCGTAAAAATATTTGGAAAAGGATATGGGACAGCGTTAAAAGCATTTTCCTTAGGGAAATCTCTTTCTACCGGGAATTCAAAAAGTTTTTTTGTGCGGAAAAAAAGGTAATAAAACGTTGGAATAATCTGAATCGGCTGGACTCAAAAAATAGTCTCATTTCGAAAATCAAATTAATGAATTCCATTTCATATTGATTAACTCAATAGGTAATTGAATTTGCTCTGCTCTTGAAATATGTAGAATAAGAATTCTTCTGTTCACCTTACTCAATTCAATTTAAAAACAAAAAAAAATATTTTGTTTTGTTGACAAAAGTATAAACAAAAGATACTCAATTTTCTCGTTTCCAAGACGGGGAGTCTTATTTTCCCCATCATCGATATTTGTTACAATAATACAACTTTTTATTTTTTCTCTATATCCACTTTTTCTCTCTATCTATCTATAGTCTTCAAATAGAAAATCTTGAATCTTTAGTTACTAAAATCATTGAAACTAATTGATTAAAATTTTAAACCATTTGTGTAACTTACTGATTTTTTGATTTTCTCTGAATTCCTATATACACTCCCATCTATCTCTCAGGATCAACCCAATCAAGAAAATCAAAAACACTTAGTGAAGAGAGTCTGGATAAATAATGTGATAAATTTTGAGCTATATTATTAAACATAGTGCTTGTTTAATGGTTTTGGTCTCATATGAAATATTAATATATGTAGAGAGATGGATTGCCATTTGTAATAGAATTCAAAACAAAAATGGCATTCTGGCCACGTATTGGCACCCAGGCGAAACCCGACGGTCGCCTAGGCATCTTGTTTTGCTTCTGTTATTGAATTTTCAAGTAAGGCGATCGCCCGATTATTTTAATTGGACAAGATATTTCAATTATTGCACTTTTGTCCTCTTCTTTCCTTAATATTTGATCCCTGACTTCAAGTTATTTCAATTTTTATCCTTCAACTTTTATTCAAGTGCATATTAGTCCCCAATACTTCCATCCAATCATCAATTCATCCTTCTTTCTTTCTTTCTTTCTTTTTTTTTCCAATTGTTTAGATATAGATCCAACATTGAAACAAATGAAAATTAACCCAAGTTAAGTAGAATTCAATGCTCTGAGGACATAAAAGTTTAGTAATATGGCCAAATAAGTGTACAAAATGCACTTATCAGTGTGGTTACCATTTTGATCACGCACACAACGCTTGACATGTCCATCAAGCTCTTCCACCATTTTGATCTTTTGATCTACATTAACAACTACAACAGCATAAGTTTTCAAATAGATTATAAATTAGATATCCATAAAATCACAACTTATGTTAACTATAGTAGTTTATTATTATAAATATATGATTCAAGTACCAAAAGTATATGTGACGATATGAAATAGCTCCTTTGGAGAAATTACACATCACGAGGAGGAAGCATCATCTAATACAGTAAACAAAAAGTTGTGCAAAATGTAAATCTTCCATCTTCTTAATAAATCTTGTGAAATGACATATATACCATCTTCTTTAAATAAATAAAAAAGAAGAAAAAAAAATAAAGATTTAATTGTAATAATAGTTCCAACTTTTCAAAAAAAAAAAAGTGCAAATGAGTCCTAAATAAATAATTAAATACTTAAAATAAAAAAATGATTTCTCACCTACCTACCCAAATCTTCTTTCTACCCACCACTACCACCACCACAGGCAGAATCGCTCCTCTGCAAGCTACAGTAGCCATGTATGTCAAGCTATCTTCACATAATTGCAATAATATGCCTACTACAATCTCATTTTGCCGTTGTGTTCCCACTCCACTATTTCAACCAGGAATTCTACCTTCCTCCCCAATCGTTTCCCTAGCTTCTGGCGTTGACACCAATAGGCTCAACATGTACACCGATTTATCTACCATGTTCGACCTAAAATTTGCCATTAATTCCACCAAAAGCTTCATAATCCTACCTAAACAACCCTAATTTTGTTCTCCTTCACAGAACATAGCGAATACAAAGCCCGTGCAGGCATCTTTTTTACCTCAAAAATTGCCGCTCTCTAGCAAATCCACTAGTAGTGAAATTGCCCCCAAATGGCAGAAGGCAATTTTATTCATTACGATATGGGAGAGCCGAAATAGAGCTCAAGCCGCATTTTCTCGAGAAGTTGAAGTTCCCAACTTCAACGTGTGGACTAAAGTTTCAATAGCCCTAGAAGACGAAATCAAATCATTATTTTCAGCAAACAGTGTCAAATTAAGAATGACTATAACTCCATATTCCTGTAACTGAGCATCATTTGATGAAATCATCAATACAAGAGGTTTAATTGAGCATCATTGAAGAAGATAACTATGCCAACTTGTAAGGATGATGTCGAGATCGGTAAGGATGAAGGGTCATCTTGGACCCGGGAAGAGTGTAGATGTAGCTAGCTTGAGTGGTAGTGGAAGAAGGGGGTAGTACCGGTGGGAAAAATGGGATTTTTTTTTAATTTTTAATTTTTTTGGGGGATTCATTTGCCGTTTATTGAAAAAGCTAAGACTATGGTATCAATTAATTCTTTTTTTTTTCTTTTTGTGTTATTTAAAGATTATGGAATATTCTTCAATTTCACAAGGTTTTATCAAGAAAATGGAAGAAAATATTGTTTTCTACACTTAAAATATCATTTTTCGGGGGATTTTGATGTGGTGCAGACGGAATTAGACTGTATGGCAAAGTGGGATTGGCGCAAAAAGAAATAACCAACTTCCCGATTTTTGGAGAAATTTTGAGGTTGTTCGTTTTTGGTGAAATTTTAGTCAAATTTGAGTGAAAACAGGCCAGTGAACAAGACTCAGTGGCTTTGCCCCTGATTCAAGGCCAATTTCAAGCAAATTCCTTCATTTAGGCCTTCGTTTATGCATTTTTTTTCATATTTTGGTAATTTTTGTTTTGGGTATATCTCAATCAAATAAATTCATATTTGAATTCTGTTGGGAGATGATCATGATGATTAGGACTTTCAAAATTTGTCATTATCTCAATTTTTTCCATTTTTGGAAAAAACATATTTTTTTATTATCTTGTAATTTTTCCAAATTTTCTTAGAGTTGTCGCTATATAAAGCATTGTAAGCCCTTTGAAGCCGCATTGATTGAAAGAAATAAATTTTTTCTAGAGTTTCTATTCATTGAAATTCTTTGTGAGGGTTTTTATCTTTCCATAAGCTTAGCTACGTTAGATGGTATCAGAGCCAGGTTCGTTCTTTCACCATGCCGCCAAGGAGATGTCCAGAGGCCCGTGAATCCCAAGTAGAGGAGGAGAATAGACGTGATAAAATCGCACAGCTGCGTCAACAGGTGGAGTTGTGACCCAGCAAAATCGCTGCACTCGCACCACAGCAACATGCGCCTGTGGCCTAATCATTTGAGGATTTTGAAAATGACAATCCATTTGCATCATTTGATCATCCAATAGATCCGTAAGCCCGATGGAGAAGGGGTGGCCAGGAGGAGAATAGGCGCTGAGAATCAGGGTTTAAGGTTGATATTCCTAAATAGATTAAGTCCAGAAGAATTCTTGTATTCGTTGATTGCAGTGGAAGAGGTCTGGGAATTTAAGGAGGTTCTTGCTGGTAAACTTGTGCCTTTTGTTGCGACGTGGCAGCAGCAATCAAAGGTGACGAGATCCATATTAGGAAAGGCTAAGTTTCCATCTTGGGATAAATTAAAGAAGCACATGAGGAAGCAATTTCTGCCCTATAATTATGTTCGAACCATGTATCAATGGTTGCAGAATTTGTGTCAAGGCATGAAGACGATTGATGACTATACGACAGAGTTTTATATGTTGATTACTAGGAATGAGGTGATGGAGACGGAAGCACAGTTGGTGCGCGATATGTGGGTGGTCTTTGCCCTAAAATACAAGACACACTGAATATGTTTGATCTCGTGACAGTTTCGAAGGCACATCAAAGGGCGATACAGATAGAGAAACAGCAGTCCAGACGAAATATAGGTCCTCTAATTGCGGGGGGTTCTTCCAGTAATTGATAGTAGCAGACAACACGTCCTAGGAATATTAGCCTCGCTGGTTCTTCTAGAACAAATCCTGTTCAATAGTCATCACGTCCTGGGAGTGGTACTCGTTGTTTTACTTACGGAGGTATGGGTTGTAGACAATCTGAATGTCCCAAAAATTCGCGTAGAGGACTCTTCGTTGATGAGGGGAATGAAGATTTTGAAGGGGCACCCATCTTTGATAGTGGAGGTGCTGAAGAAACAACAGAGGATGAGGAATTTATCATTGATGATGTGGGTCAAGCGTTGGTGATGAGACGGTTTTTTAACTCCCCTAGAGAGTAAGAATAACTAGTTATGTAATAATATTTTCCAGTCTACATGTACTATTGGGGGATGATATGCGAATTTGTTATTGATTCTGGGAGTTGCGAGAATGTAGTGGCTGAGGAGGTAGTTAAGAAACTGGATTTGCAGACTGAGAAACACCCCAAACCAACTGGAGGCAAGATGTTGAAGTATCCCAACATGCTTTAATCAGTTTCTCTGCTAGACCTACCTACAAAGATCAAGTTTTGTGTGATATGTGGAGAGGGATGCATGCCATTGTTATTATGAAGACCTTGTCAGTTTGATCGTCATCCGTTGCATGATGGATATACCAATACGTACAGTTTTCTTCTTGGGAGACAGAAAATTGTGCTGCTACCCGACAAGAACTCAATAAAAACAATTGGGGACATTACCAATTTATTAACCAGAACAAGGTTTGAGACAGAGATGGTAGAATCTAGTGTAGTGTATATGTTAGTAGGCAAGCCAGTCGATACTGAGCAGGAGGTCCCTCATAGAGTTTGTCCGTTGCTAGAAGAATTTCAGGAGGTCTTCCAGAAGAAATTTCAGATGGGTTGCCACCACTGCGAGATATTATGCATCAGATTGATTTAGTGCCTGATGCTACTCTTCCTAATCGGGTGCATTACAGGATGAGCCCTACTGAGCATGAGGAGTTGCTGAGACAAGTGGAGGAGCTTTTTGGCGAAGGGGCACATTAGGGAAAGTCTTAGTCCTTGTGCTGTTCATGCTCTCCTTACGCCAAAAAAAGATGGCACGTGGCATATGTGTGTGGACAGTAGAGTGATCAATAAGATTACGGTACGTTATCGTTTTCCTATTCCTCCCTTGGATGATTTGCTGGATTAGCTAATCGGCGCTTACGTGTTTAGTAAACTTGATTTGAAGAGTGGCTACCATCAGATTCGTATCAGACCTGGAGATGAGTGGAAGACAGCTTTTAAGATAAGATAATGGTTGTACGAGTGGTTAGTTATGTTGTTTGGCCTTTCCAACGCGCCTAGTACTTTTATGCGGGTTATGAATTAGGCTCTTCGTCCATTCATCGGTCAATTTGTTGTAGTTTACTTTGATGATATTTTGATTTATAGTGCTAACGCTGATGAACATGTCCAGTACCTTCGGGAAGTCCTTTCAGTCTTTCATAAGGATAATTTTTATGCTGCAGTCAAGAAGTGTACCTAGCTGATTGAGTTGTATTTCTGGGTTGTGTGGTGTCGAGAGAGGGATTAGCAGTTGACTCCTCCAAGGTAGACACAATAAGTCAGTGGCCACAGCTGAAGACTGTTACAGAAGTGTGGAGTTTTCATGGCCTTGCCACTTTTTACCGTAGGTTTATATCACATTTCAGTAGTATTATGGCACCAATTACAGAATGTATGAAGGACGACAAGTTCCAGTGGAGTCCTGAGACAGAGGCATCTCTTCAGTTGATTAAGCAGAAATTGACAACCGCCCCCGTTTTGGTGTTACCTGATTTTACTCAACCGTTTGAGTTACATTGTGATGCTTCGAAGGTGGATATTGGTAGTGTGCTGAATCAAAACAATCGTCCTATTGCATATTTCAGCAAAAAACTTACTGGTCCTAAGTCTCGGTATAGTACTTATGATGTGGAGTTCTATGCAATAGTCCGGCGGTTCGACATTGGTGTCATTACTTGTTCCAGAAGGAATTCATCTTGTATACTGACCATGATACCCTTAAGCACCTTGGATCTTAGGATAAGGTATCTACTCGACATGCTTCTTGGATTGCTTATTTGCAACACTTTACTTTTGTGATTAAACACAAAGCACCCTTAACAAGATAGCAGATGTGTTGAATAAGCTGCAAACTCTTCTAACAGAATTGCGAGTGGAGGTCCCAGGTTTTGACACTGTCTGTGATTTATATGTTACTGATCCATATTTCTCACAAATTATTTGGAAGTTACAGGAGGGTGCGCATTCGGAGTTTGTGTGGGTTGATTGTTTTCTTTCTAGGGAAACCAATTATGTATTCCTAAGGGTAGTTTGAGACTTAAGATAATTCAGGAGTTACATAATGAAGGCCACGTGGGTTGTGATGGAACATTACAGCTTGTTGCTGCTTTTTATTTTGGCCACATTGCGCAAAAATGACAGTAAGTTCGTGGAGCATTGTCGAATATTTAATATTGCTAAAGGCAAGGTTACAAACGCTAGTTTGTATGCTCCTATCCGACCTAAACTGGGCAGACATCAGTTTGGATTTCATCTTGGGGCTTCCCACTTAGCGCAGATTTGATTCTATTTTTGTGGTGGTTGATCATTTTTCCAAAATGGCCTATTTCATTCCCTACAAGAGGACTACGGATGCTGTCAGTGTGGCATTACTATATTTCTGTGAGGTCTACGTCTACATGGACTTCTTGTTTTTATTGTGTCTGATCGGGATACTCATTTTCTTAGTCACTTTTGGTGCAGTTTATGGCCTTTGGTATTGACACAGTTAGACTTTAGCAGTGAGTATGATGCGGATGGTCAGACGGAGGTTGTCAACCGTTCCTTGGGCGATCTGCTTCGTTGTTTGGTTGGTAATTTCATCAAGTCATGGGTTCAAAAAATTGTGTTAGGTAGAATTTGCTCACAACCATGCAGTTAATCGAAGTACAAGCTTTAGTCCTTTTCAGGTGGTGTATGGTCTTGTTCCACGTAGTCCTCTTGATTTGGATCCAGTTTCTAATACTGTTAAAGTGCATGGCAAAACGGAGGACTTCATTCAGCAGCTACAGCAGGTTCAATTGTAGACTTTTGATCATTTGCAGACTGATGTTGCTAAATATAAGCATGATGCGGATCTTAAACATCGCCATATTGAGTTTGAGGTTAGTGATTTTGTTTGGACGGTGTTAACAAATGATCATACTCCTGCTCATGAATACACCAAGCTTGCAATAAGGAGAATTAGCCCATTGGAGATCGTTGAAAAGATTAATTCCAACGCATATCGTTTGAAGCTACCCAGTCATATTCGCACATCCGACGTTTTTAATGTCAAGCACCTTGTGCCATTTTGTAGGAATACTTCTGGCGCAGTTTATGGTGTTTGGTCAATACACAGTTAGACTTTAATTGGCGTATCATCCTCAAACAGATGGTCAGAAGGAGGTTGTCAACCGTTCCTTGGGCAATCTACTTCGTTGTTTGGTTGATAATTTCATCAAGTCTTGGGTTCAAAAATTGTGTCAGGCAGAATTTGCTCACAACCATGCAGTTAATCGAAGTACAGGCTTTAGTCCTTTTCAGGTGGTGTATGGTCTTGTTCCACGTAGTCCTCTAGATTTGTTTCCAGATTCTAATACTGTTAATGTGCATGGCAAAGCGAATGACTTCATTCAGCAGCCACAGCAGGTTCATTCGCAGACTTTTGAGCATTTGCAGACTGTTGTTGCTAAATATAAGCACGATACGGATCTTAAACGTCGCCATATTGAGTTTGAGGTTAGTGATTTTGGACAGTGTTAACAAATGATCATATTCCCTCTCATGAATACACCAAGCTTTGCAACAAGGAAAATTGGAACATTGAAGATCATTGAAAAGACTAATTCCAATGCATATCGTTTGAATCTGCCCAATCATATTCGCATATCCGACGTTTTTAATGTCAACCACCTTGTGCCATTCGTAGGAATACTTCTAATGATGACGTTACTTCTTGATAGGTACCCCCTTTTGTAAACCCGCAAATTCAATGGAAAAAGGAACAAAACCAGTTGCTATGAACGTGATGCAATGAGGAAGATCAGATTAAAACCTTAAGGAAATAAAGTCCTTAAAACCCAAACCTTGAGACGCCACAAATGTTGATCACTCCTTTGATAAGTCGAATTCTAGCATTCAATAAAAAACACAAGAAGGCAAAAAAGCAAGAGCTTCCTCCATAAGCTTCATAAAAACGTTTCTCCCCTTTACCAATTAACATGGCTGCTCATTTTAAACAATAAAACCTAGCTAAAGGAAGAAGAAAAACGAAATGGGCCTAAAAGATGTGGATTGGGCACAATTGATTAAAACATAAAAGAGCCCATAGCTAATTAAAGACTAAAAAAATAAAAATTTCTAATTAACCCTTGTACTTTTCTTGTCCTTCCATATCTATCCTTTGCACAAAAGATAAGTGACCATCCTTGGTGAAGCTTGGGAATCTTCGAATTTAGTTCTAGAATCTTCTAGCACCGTCTCTTTGTAGTGCACTTCCATGGTCAAACCTTGCAAAACCTCTTCCATCCTCTTTGTCTTTGCCCTAGTCATTGGACCGTCAATTCCGTGCAAAGGATCTTGAGAAAATTTGGGAGCATCAATATGGTCAGCACCTTTACCACCTCGATCTCCATCAATCCCTCATCTTCAAAAGGATTCGTCCTCGAATCACCTACATCAAACAAAGATAAATCAGCGACATTAAAAATTGCACTAACACTACCATAATCGCTTGGCAAATCTAGCTTGTAAGCATTATCATTTATCCGCTCCAAGACTTGAAAAGGTCCACTTACTCTAGGCTGCAATTTTGATTTTCATTGTGTGGGAAACCTCTCCTTACGCATATGCACCCAGACCCAATCGCCAGGTTGGAAGACAACCTTCAAACGCCCCTTATTTGCTTGCTTAATATATTGTTCATTCTTCCTTTCAATGTTGGCCCGAACTCTAGCATGTAACTCCTTCACATAATCTGCCTTTTTCTTACCACCAAGATTAGCATGCTCACTAGTAGGCAAAGGTAAAAATCTCTACAGGTGTTAAAGGATTAAAGCCATAAACAATTTTAAAAGGAGAAAATGAAGAAGTAGAATGAACAATCCTATTATATGCAAACTCAATATGTGGCAAACACTTTTCCCACTGTTTTATGTTCTTTTGAACGATAGCACGTAATAATGTAGTGAGTGTCCTATTAACTACTTCAGTTTGACCATCCGTTTGAGGATGTGCAACAGTAGAAAATAACAGTTTAGTTCCTAATTTATTCCATAGATTGCGCCAAAAATGACTTAAGAACTTAACATCTCTATCACTAACAATTATCTTAGGCAACCCATGCAATCGAACCACTTCTCTAAAGAACAAATCAACAATATGTGTCGCGTTGTTGGTTTTAGAACATGGAATAAAATGAGCCATTTTGCTAAACCTATCAACAACAACAAATATGATGTCCTTATCGCTTTGAGTCCTTGGTAATCCTAAAATAAAATCCATAGATATATCAATCCAAGGTTGAGTAGGCACATGTAAAGGGGTATACAAGCCATGCGGTCTGACTTTAGATTTTGCTTGCCTACATGTAATGCAAACAAATTGCACATTATGCTTGAAATTAGGCCAATAGAAATGCTCACGTAATATATCTAAAGTCTTTAGAACACCAAAATGTCCCATCAAACCTCCCCCATGACTTTCCCTAACAAGCAACTCACGAATAGAACAAATAGGTACACACAATTTATCTTTCTTGAATAGAAATCCTTCATGCCTATAAAAATCTCCAAACGCACACTTATCACATGCATTCCATACTTGGCTGAAATCAGAATCATTGACATACAAATCCTTAAGCAACTCAAAACCAAGTAATTTAGTTTGCAATGAAGTAAGTAATAGGTACCTCCTAGACAATGCATCAACCACAACATTTTCCTCCCGATGTTTGTATTTGATTACACAAGTAAATGTTTCTATGAACTCCAAGCACTTAGCATGTCTTTTATTAAGCTTACCTTGGGTCTTCAAGAACTTCAAGTTCTCATGATCGGAATGAATGATGAATTCCCTCGGCCACAAATAATACTGCCATGTTTGAAATGTTCTCACTAATGCATAAAGTTCCTTATCATAAGTAGGATACTTCAGCGCGGCCCCACTTAAATTTTCACTAAAATAAGCAATTGGTTTGGAATCCTGCATCAAAACAGCTCCTATTCCAATCCCGAATGCATCACATTCTATCTCAAAAGCTTTATCAAAGTTAGGCAAACACAACAAAGGTGAGTTAGCTTATCTTTCAAAGTTTTGAAAGCCCGGTCATATACATCATCCCACTTGAAAACAACTTTCTTTTTAATAAGTTCATTCAAAGGTGTAGCAATAGAACTAAAATTTTTAACAAACCTTCGATAAAAAACTTGCCAAACCATGAAAACTTCTCACCTCGTTGGCATTCTTAGGTGTAGGCTAGTCCCTTATTGCTCTTACCTTCTGAAGATCAACACTAATACCCTACGAACTAATAACAAATCCAAGAAACAACGGATTTCATGCAAAACATGCATTTCTTAAGATTAGCATACAATTGGTGCTCTCTCAACACACTAAACACAGCATGCAAGTGTCCCACATGTTCATCCAAATTTTTGCTATAAACTAAAATATCATCAAAGTAAACTACCACAAAATCTTTCTCTCTTGTATCACTCACAGTTGCATTCTACAAGTATATGAGTAGTTGGAACAATGTAACAAGAAAAAAAATAATAAGATAATAATTTTTTTGATAGAAGACAAAAAACAAAGCAATTGAATAACCAAGTGGAAGTACACATAAAACTACACACATTATTCTTAATACTTTGGCCCAAAGCAAGATCATACCTATGCAAAATCGAAATTATATATTTTTCATTATTCACACGGAACCACGTACTCTTAACAAGTGCATTGGGCTTGCTTCTACCTGAGAGCAAATTATAAATTTTGTTGGAAGGAACATGGATGACTTCGCTTTGATACATATTGCAAGTACTTTGCATGTATGTTTTCAAAGATCAAAAGGTAAACACATTTTTATTAGCATAAGGAACTATCAAAAGATGAAGAAATGCAATATAAACAATTACATTAATAATAATAAAAAAGATTATGCAAGAGAGCAAAATACGAACTTCATTAATACCATACTACATGTCGACTTCAATATAAATAAAACATTTCAAATGATCAATTGCAAATGCGAATATTTTCTAAAGATTAGTACCAAAATAATTCAAATCCACGTATTTTTACATCAAGCAGAAAGTTATTCGTCTCTTAGGATTAACCTAAGACATAAAATTTATTAGGAACGAAACTTTCAAATAAATGGCAAAGCACATATGTACCTAATTGTTCCATCATTCTCGTCCATAGGATTTGATGGACCAACATGACTATATTTCAAAAATGGAAAATGAAGAAAACCTGCTTACTGGGTCTCACTTAAACATATCTCCAAACCTTTGATCAATCTTCTGTTCTTATATCATTGTCTTTTCCTAGAAGAGAGGGAAAAAAATGAGTTTTCTATCTAAAAGAGTGATATGAAATATCTATAAATAAATTTGAAATTTAGGATTATAAATTGAGAAAAAATAATGTACTGTAATAAATGTTAGTTAAGGAATCATCTTTCACTGTGACATCATGTTGGAGTATAGAGTTTGAGCCTCTTCCAAAGTAATCATCACTAAGTTTAGAAAAAATCTCCCGAAAGTATGGCATACTTTAAAAGAACAATTAAATATGTTGACATAAACGTTGTCACTAGTTTGAGCACTATAATATTCATTTTGTAGCTGCAAACAAAAGAGAAGTTTTCTGTGAAGATATTTTATTGCTCTTTTAAACTAGAATTCTGCTGCATGTACAGTCATTAATGGACTGTACATTGTACAGCCCACACTGATTAGTGTGGGCCCCACTGATTAATTAATTAGTGGGGCCCACACTAATCAGTGTGGGCTGTACAATGTACAGTCCATTGATGACTGTACAAGGAGGGAAATTCTTTAAACTATGGTATGCTTTGGGTAGACCTCTTTCTAAATTTAGTGATAAATGCTTTGGAAAATGCTCAAGCATTATTGTTAATATTTCACTTCTTAGACGTACCTGCAAAAAAATACATAGCTCGATTAAGTAAATAGAAGTGTAAGAATGAAAGCGCGCCTCAAATAAAAAAACAGAGAAGAACAATTACATAATAGAGCAAATATTAAGTGAGAAAAAACCTCTTTAGTGGCACAAAGGTATAGTTTGAAAGCCAAAAGTAGGAACACCAAAAGAAGCGTAAATTTTTTTAGTTAGGGCAAAGTATTCTTCATCTATACCTAGAATGTCTTGTTTAGATTGTTGTGAAGACATTGAGAGTATAAATTTATAATGAAGAATTTGTTTTATAAAAGTACAAGTCTTAAGCTATTTACTTACTAGGAATAGCTTTAGCCAGAAGGATGCTAGTGTCCGAATGACGCCGATCTACATTGAACGAAGTCTAAATGTAGGATTTCGTTATATATGTTAATTAGAAGTATCAAAACCAAATTTCTGTAACAATTTTGCTCAAAACAAATAAAATGTATAAATTAAGTGTAAATTTGAAGTAAAAATAATACAAGCAAATTAGAAATTCAAATACACATGTACACCATGAACATGGGGATCCCATCATTCACAAGTTCAAATACACATGCCTATTTGAAATTGTTTCTCTCTAACATAGTCTACCCAACCTATGGTGAAAGTGGTACATAACCATTTGTTCTTATATTTGTACATACGGGTTAATCATGATGTGAACAATCATGGATTTCAACATTCTAGACAAATTTTGGTAGATACAATCGAGCGAAGGTCTCAGGTACATACTACAAAGTAAATTCACAAATCCATAAATAGCAGAGTTTAGAATTAGGTGAGAACATGAAAAATGGTTCATACATGTAAGTCAAGAAAGATAGTCTAGAAAAGATTTTAAGTTAAAGAGGAGCTCACAATTTTCTGATTCACATCACGATCAAGCTCTAACATTACCCGGAAGACAAAACAGTATGTGAAGTCTCTACTTCAAATGTATCGGACTCATACGTTACTTCTACGGCTGAATAGTCGAATATTGAAACAACGAAAGTAGAATGACCGTTGTATTCAAAGACGATAACATGGTTCCTTGTAAGTTATGATGATCAAAGAATTGTGGCCATCTAGCAGCAAGATATAAGTTATCATCAACTCTTTTCAATTGTATGTTACAAATAATTCCATCTTAGCCAATTAAATGTACTGTATCACTAAGGTCATGTCCTAGCGATGTATAAAAGATCTAGGAAGCGACTATATAATAAAATATAAGTCTCATAAACAAATATTATTTACTTTATATATATTTTGATTAATTATGAATAAATGTTAACAAATAGATCATTTTAAAACTTACCAAACGAACATTATGGCTTAATGAAGCTGTGATAACTTGATAGAAACGATGTGGTGGACCACTTCTATTCAACATAATATTTATACTACGGAAACAACAAATAAATATATACATTAAACTTTTAGCTGCAATAGAAAGTCAATTCATCTCTACAAGAATTATTGTCCAAAAATCTATAATCAAAATTTCAAGTTATGTAATCTCAAGTTCACATAGATTCACTGATAAGGAAGACCTAAAATTACCTCTTCAAACAAGAAAATCCATGTTAGATATAATCTTAAAAATGAAGTTTTATTTATATTTAAAAACATAAATAACCGAGAATGACAGCATCAGTTAAATAAAAAGGGATATGATTTAAATACATACATATTAATATAGAGGATCTTAAGTAGTATGATCACTAGTAGCCGTATAAGAAGGTACGAAGCATAAATTTCAGAGACTAAAATTAGTACTTGTTCATTGAGATAAAAAAAAATATGTGATTGAAGAAGAGATTTCGACTGCAAGATTTTATAACAACATTCGAATTTATATTTTTTTTATTCACTTTTCTTATTGAAAGATTACTGAACATACTTTAAAATTGTCAAAAGTTAATATTAACACTTATATTTTAACAGAGAAACAGAACAATAACCCAAAATCTAGAAGAAAAAATGAAGAATATGAACGCTATGTACTGAAGCGAAAAAGAGATGAAATACATACATTTTGATGTAAAAGAAGTGAAATTACTCCTTCACACAAGGAATCCTAAAAATAGAGATGCAAAAAATGAAGTCAGTAGTTGGATTTTCAGAAAGAGGCGAAAAGGCTAAACTATGACCAAGAAACACGTTTTGACACGTGCGAACACACAATAAATAAAATGGAGAAATTAATTTCACTTATAGAAGCATAAATAACAAATGCAAAATACTCACCAGCTAAACTCACTTCAATATTCAAGAAATGAGAAAATCACAACTTACGCTTGTAAAAAACATATCTAAACTTCTACACAAAGGAACAAAAATGACTTGAGGGAGAGAGTTTTTAGGGTTTATTAGAGACAAAAATCAGCTTTAAGCACAGCTTATAGTCATTTTTGGGAGAAAGAAGATGAACCGAGAGAATAAGAAAGGAAATATACAAATGGTTATCTAGGAAAATGTTGGAGTAAAGATATGAGTGATTCTGACAAAAGAATGGACGTGATTATTGCGTACTTTTTTTTTTTGTCTATAAGAAATCAAAACGACATTGTTTTCCTCTTTATTATTATTATTATTATTATTATTATTATTATTATTATTATTATTGTAGGATATAAATCTATATGAGATAATCGTGAGATAAGGATGATGGTTTATGAATAGTAACCAACTCTTCTCTTTTATATATTGTAGGGAAATATCATTTGTTTAAGTTAGAAAAAAAACCCTCAATGTTAGATAGCTTTTGAAGAAAAGAAACAAAAATAGGGAAATAAGGATTTGATTTGTGCATAATTCAGAGAATGTGGACCACTTTGACGTGATTTGGGGCTTAAATTACAATTATGAAGGACATGAGGTTAATCGAAATTTAAAATTGAGTACCAAAATGCAAGGAAAAAAGATTGTGCCTTGTGATCTATTTGCTATCGCAACAACAAGAGTTGCAAAAGCAGAATGAAAATCTATGGTATGTATACTTCTACTATGCGATCGCACAGTGCAAAAGTCTCGTTTCCTAAATTAACTTGAACTTTGTATGGAATGCAACTGGCCACGGCTTTAACCTAACATGGGAGGTAAAATTAGATATTCTTGAATCATAACATGAAGAAGAAGGCTAGCAAGAGTTGCACCGCATCAAACATCAATAGCTTGAAGATTTGTAGTTTAGAATTGAAGATCAAAATCAAAAGAAAAATTGGAATTAATTGAAGGTTCAATTGAAAGAATTCAATGAATTGATTCTCTTTCATCTCTTTTCAACTATATTTTATGGATGATGAATAATCAATATTTTTGTTCTTTTTGTATAATTAGAATGCTAGGCTAAATCCTTTAAGTGTTAGAATTGAGATGTAAATCTTAATTAACTATTTTTATTCAAAGGCTTCATTTTTAAGTATGGCTTGTGTTGATTGATTGTTGTCACATTTATTTTAATTAATTGAAAGCTTGATCACCATTACTTTTTGGGAGGTTCGAAATAGGTTTAGCACATTGTAATAATCAACATAAGGTCTTATAGACATTAGAAATAATTGTTCTTATCAAAATAGGTAATCTTGTGAATTAATGGGTTTTTAGGTATTCGAGTCCAGGATACGAATATTTTGGGTTGTATTTATAATTAGATTTAACCTTGCTCGGGATAGATTGTTGAAAAAGATAGTAATATCGATTGCCTGTCTATATACAAATTAGATTTAAAAAATAGAGGTTGGGACTTGAGAATTAGAATGGGAGATTAACGGTGAAGTTGGATTCCTAATCCTTTTTTCATATTTACCTTTTCAAAAATCATCTTCACGTGTATTTAGGTAGTAGTATAATTGTTTTAGTTAACATAAACAATCAACTAATCAATTGATTTTGTTATGTTCGTATTTGATCGTGAATTGATAAACTCAAATTGAAGTCAATTTCTCGTGAAAACAATACTCTAAACTTACTTTTAAATATTACTAGTTAACGATTACGTACGCTAATGAAATTTCACAGAGCAAGCATCTTTGTACGTGGGAGTAAAATTACTATCACATGATCTTATAAAGTAAAATATATTTTTATTTATTAAATAATAGTATGACCTCACTGCCACAAATGAGTCTTTGTTACTCTTGAGACTAGATAGAAAGAATGAACACGTTTAATGTTTGGTAGCCATTAAAAAGAGTTTCTAAGGGAAATGAGTTTTGAAAAAAATGATTTTTTGGAGGAAGTGTGATTGAAAAGTAAGAAAAAAT
Organism: Fraxinus americana; assembly: GCA_035079005.1. Classification (NCBI taxonomy): domain Eukaryota; kingdom Viridiplantae; phylum Streptophyta; class Magnoliopsida; order Lamiales; family Oleaceae; genus Fraxinus; species Fraxinus americana. Next base: position 28,610,171 of record CM068708.1, on the reverse strand, counting down.
TTTGAGTTTACATGCAAAATATTTTATTCTATGAATGTGTGGTTGAAAATAAATTTAAGAAAAAATTAGTTTTGAAAAAAATGGATGAACTCTTTGTCATTAGAAGATGGATTGTATTAGAACAAAATCAAAATCGAAAAAATGGAACGCAAAAGATCGAAGCAAGAGTTGAACTCTTTGTCATTAAGTCGAATTTACCCTGCACAGGTACCGACGGTGGATTGGCAATTGTCTCCTAAGATACAATGATCAACTTCTTCTGATGACAACACTTCAAATCACAAGAAACAGCAAATCGAACATTGTTTTGAACTCTTTTTTGTATGAAAATGAAGAACAATTTTGATGCAGAAATTTTAGGAAAATTTTATGTTACATGTATGTAGTGATTGCATGTAATTGGAGTGAATGAAACCATCATGGAGGGCCCAATTTATAGATGTTGAAGAATACACGAAAAGATACAATCCATTTAACATGTTCTCGAAAAGTTGCATAGGTTTGCTAATCGCTGCTTAGCCGTTAAGTGCCCATAGCATAAACTCCGTCACATGCTCAGCGCAAAGAGGCTGCTCGAGTGGCAGTTTAGTGTTTTGAATTTTTCATTTTTAATTCAAAACTCATGTTTTTCAACCTTACTTCATTCACTAATTTCTCATTCATCCGAAAATAGTTTTCAACTTTCAAATATACCAAACTCATCTACACGATGAGTAGTTCAACCCATTTCTCTCCAAATTCGAGTAACGAGACCTATTCAAATATTTGGTCAAATATTGATCAAAATCAATTTTTAATTAACTCTTTTCCAACAATCCCCCACATTTTTAAGTGTTTATAAGAAAGCTGATGACCATTCTATAAATCATATGGAGTTTCATCTATTTTCTTTCGAGGTATTTTGTGAAGAATAACATTTGTTGAAAGTATAGCTTCCTTCCACATGTTCTGGAGTATGCTTGAACTTATCAATATCGCAATCATCATCTCCTTAAGAGTTTGATTTTTTGCTTTCAACAACACCATTTCATTTAGGTGAGCAAGGTGCCGTTGTTTGATGAATAATGTAATATTCTGAATAGAATTTTTTAAACCGTGTTTCATATTTTCCTCCTCTATTACTTCGAATATTTTTTATTCGTTTACTAAGTTGATTTTCAACTTTCGTCTTATAATGTTTGAAAATGTTTTAAGCCTCATCTTTACTTTTTAGCCAATAGACAAAAATATTTTGTACAATCATCAATAAAAATAATGAAATACTTTTTTCCACCTCTAATTTGTACAAACTTCAAATTATAGATATCACCGTGTATTAATTTTAAAGGTGTAGCGTTCCTTTGAACCGAAAGAAATGGTGTTTTGGCCAATTTTGTCTCAACACAAATTTCACATTTAATGATGGTAGCAAACTTAAATTCATAAGCTTACACACGGATTTAAAATTTACATGCCCTAATCTGCTATACCATAAACAAGAGTCAAGCATATAAGCAGAATTTAAGGTTTTACTCATATTACTTGATTTAGTACAATAGTAAAAGGTTCATTTTGAACATTCCATCACAAAGGTATCTCTTTTTCACATATAACTCATTCTTAGTAAGTACAAATTTATCAGACATAAGAACCAACTTAAAGTCATTTTTTCTAAGTAGAGACCCGGATATAAGGTTATTGCGAATATTCGATACATTTAGGAGATTGTTGAGGACGAACTCTTTGCCGGAAGTCATCTTCAATGTAATTTTCTTTTGTCCTTCAACTTTAGAATTTGCAGAATTTTTCATGAAGAGTTGTTCTCTGTTCAGTTATTTGCATTTTGAGAATAACGCCCCATCGGTACAAATGTGGGGAGTAGCACCAGTATCAACTGACCATTCTCTTGGATTTTCAACTTTGTTACATCCAGAAACAACCACAGACAAGTTCATCTATTGTATCCTTCGATCACATTTGCTTGTGCATTCTTCTTAGACTTGTAATATTAACTTGAACGATGCCCTATTTTCCTATAGTTGTAGCAGTTGTCTTTGAATTTCTTAGCATTCTTGGTTTTGCCTCTCTTTGGTGGATCACCCAAGACTGTATTTCTTGTTGATCCTTGAACCAGATTTCGCTCGGTTGGCTTTGGCTTGTCCAAATTAAACACTAGATTTTCTTTCAATATTTCCATTGTCTTCTTCTATCCTTAGTCAGACAATGAGTTCTTCCAAGTTCATCTCCTTTCACTTATGCTTGAGATAATTTTAAAATCTCTCCATAAAGGATGGAGTTTCTCAATGATAGCAGCAACTTGGAATGATTCACTCAATTTCATATCCTCGACATGTATGTCATGTAAAAGAACTTGTAGTTTTTGGACTTCACTGATGACGGTCATAGAGTCTATCATCTTGTAATGAAGGAACTTTCAAATGATGAATTTTTTTTGAGTCAGAATCTTCCGTTTGTATAAGTTCGTTTGCAAATTTCATAACACTATACATACCGTATAGTTATTTAATCCATTTAGAATATAATTTTTATATAAGAAGTCCGAGTGCTTCCATGCATCCAATGCAATAATCAACACGTGATTATTCCCTTCTCCTTGTACGGCAAGAGGATCTTCGGTAAGGAAACTTTCCAAATTCAAGGTAGTGAGATAGAACATCTTTTGTTACCATATCTTGAAATCCACTCTGCTAAATTTCTCCGGCTTCTCTCTATGTGGAATTGGAGCAGTTTGAAGTGGTAATACAGTCATTTTTTAACCACATTCATTGTACCATTTGTTGTTTGACTTGAAGTAGTCCTAACGGTATATCTGTTACGAAAACAAAAATTCAATCCAATCAATTGAAGAAGGGAACAATACAGTATTTACTTAGAAAAAATCTACTTGTACAGAAAAAATCCACCAGAAAATGAATAGATGAATACGTGGGGTGTGGGCTGTGAATTAAATATTGCAAAAAAAAATGGGCCCCACCTTTTTGTGTGTTTTCTGTGGGTTTTTTATTTTGTACATGTAGGCTTTCTCATTTACTTATTCCAAAAGATGAAGAGAATCAAATTACAAGAAGCAAAACTGATATGATCACGCCAAGAAATTGAGAAGGATCAAGAAAGACTCCAAGATCATCTAGGAACAGAATTAGATGAAAACACAACATGTTGCTTATATTGAAGCAAGAACCTTGGTATGATGGAAACTCCACAATCAATTATGTAGGGGATTGATTGATAAGTTGTCAGGTGAACGCCACGGAAAACTCCGATAGGTTCAGAAGTACTAAAAGAACCAAAGAGAATTTTCTCTCACAAATTTGAATGAAATCTGAAATTTTTTTCCATCAAGCTAATAGCTAATTAAATACAAAGAGGTCCACGAATTTCACAGCTAGAAAATCCCAAATATGCTGCCATGAATTCACAAATACCTATCCTAATCAATACGCCTATTCCACCATCAAATAAGGAAAGTATCTAAATTGGCATGCAAGACTTACAACTCAGAAAAATAATCAATAAGAAATAAGAAAGATAATATAGCTATATTAACAAGATTTTTCTTTTTTTTGTTAAATAGCAGCCAACCAAAATCATGTAAGTCCCCAATTTAGGAAACTAAACTTTAATTCACACAATCTTGAGTTGTTCTCCTTGAGGAACTTCATTGCCTGATTATTCCAAAGCTTGAATCATGGACATCCATCCTTTTGGGGGGGGGGGGGGTGGTACGTGGAGCATCTTTCTTGGGCCTCCAAGAATTCACCTCAGTCCATTTTGAATCAGCCCATTGAGACTTTCCATGAACCTTTTAGCTTGAGCTCTTGTAACCGGGCAAAATTGAAACTTGAATAGGATTTGCATTCCATTGGTTAGTCGTGCCCTCATCATTCCCCTCTTGAAAAAAATTTGTCCTCAAATCATCACCTACATCAAAAGGACTTAAATCGGTAACATTGAAAGTGGCACTAAATACTCACCAGGCAAATCCAACTTGTATGCATTGTCATTGATAAGCTCAACGACTTGAAAAGGTATGGTCCTCTCAGAAGCAATGTAGAATGCCTTTGTGTTGGAAATCTCTTTCTCCTCATGTGTAACCAAACCCAATCGTCGGGTTCAAAAATCAGCTTTCGGCGCCCTTTGTTAGCTTGTTTTGGATATTGCTCCATTTTTTCCTCAACGTTGAGACTTGCGAAGTCATGTATCTACCTAACAAATTCAGCCTTTTTCTATCCATCCAAGTTAGCACGTTCAGACAAAGGTAATGGCGTTAAATCTAATGGAGTTAAAGAATTTAAACCATAAACAATTTCAAATGGTGAAAAGTTAGTAGTAGAATGAATAGTACCATTATAAGTAAACTCGACATGTGGTAAAACACTTCCCTAGTTTCGATGTTCTTTTTAATAATAGCCCTCAACAAAGTAGACAAAGTCCTATTATTTCAAATTGACCATCAGCTTGTGGTTGAAAAGTAGTAGAAAATAATAGCTTAATCCCTAACTTACACCACAAAGTTTTTCCAACAGTAACTCAAGAACTTCTTAGCATCTCTATCCGAAACTATTGTTCTAGGCATACCATGTAATCTTACAATTTCTCTAAAGAACAAATCAGCAACACGGGAAGCATCATCGGTTTTGTGACATGAAATAAATGTGCCATCTCGAAAAATCTATCCACAATCACAAAAATTGAATCTCGGCCATGTTTAGACCTAGGTAAACCTAACACAAAGTCCATTGAAATATCGATTCAAGGCTCACTAGGAATGGGCAATGGCATGTATAAACCATGGGGCTGCACTCGGGATTTTTCTTGCCTACATGTGACACATCTACCACAAATTCTCTCAACATTCCTTTTCATGTGTGGCCAATAAAAGTGTTCTTGCAAAATGGCTAAGGTCTTAGCAACTCCAAAGTGTCCCATTAAACCTCCACTATGGGATTCCCTAACTAACGAATCTTGTAAAGAGTAATTCGGCAAACACAACTTGTCTCCCGAAACAAGAAACCCTCGTGCCTAAAGAACTCACTTGATGCATTTTTCTCACAAGTCCGAAACTCTTCTCAAAATCGTGGTCTAAAGGATACAATTTTTTAATGCTCTCAAAACCAAGTAATTTTGCATCAAGAGTAGAAATTAAAACATACTTTCTAGAAAGTACATCTGTAACGATATTTTCCTTACCTTGCTTGTATCGAATGACATATGGAAATGTCTCAATGAATTTCACTCAACATTGCCCCGCTTAATTTCTCACTGAAATATGCAATTGGTCTACCTCCTTGCGTAAGAACTGCACCTATACCCGGGTATACCTGAAGCATCACATTCAATTGCAAACGTGTCAGTAAAATCAGGCAAAACACGTAAGGGCGCATGAGTTAATTTTTCCTTGATTAATTGGAGCGCCTTCTCTTGCTCGTCTCCACATTTGAAACCAACGTTCTTTTTGATGACTTCGGTAAGTGGTGCGGAGATACACTAACAACAAAACCAAGAAACACAAGATTATTAGTGCAAAGGTGCACTTTTTCGAGTTAGCAAATAACTTCTCTTTTCTAAGTACATCCAAAACTGACTTTAAATGCACAACAAGATCATCCAAGTTTTTTCTATAAATGAGAATATCATAAAAATAAACAACAAATCTGCCTATGAAAGTACGCAAGACATGGTTTATTAATCACATGAAAGTACTCGGTGCATTAGTTAATCCAAATGGCATAACTCCTAACCACTCATACAAACCATGTTTCATTTTAAAACCAGTTTTCCATTCATCACCATCTTTCATCCGTATTTGATGATACAACTCTTTAAATCAATCTTAGAAAATACAAAAGCACCATGCAATTCATCTAACATGTCATCTAAACGAAGAATAGGGCGTCAATACTTTGCCATTATATTGTTGAGTGCTCGGCAATCAATGCACATTCTCCACGTCCCATCTTTTTAGGAACCAAAATCACTGGAACGGCACACATACTCATGCTTTCTCTCACATATCCCTTTTTCATCAATTCACTAACCTGCTTTTGTAGTTCCTCTTAAGGATTGCTTCAATAAGCTAGTTGGTTTGGAATGGAAGGACCGGACACAAAATCAATTTGATGTTCAATTCCTCGAATAGGGGGTAAACCATGTGGAATCTCCTCGGGAAAGACATCATCAAACTCCTGCAAAAGAGAAACAATAGAACTAGGCAAAGATTAATCAGGCTCATTAGTATTTAATGCCTCTTTGTACAAAGGTACAATCATTGGCTGATTTGAAAACATCGCTCTTTTTATTTCACTCTCTTTTGCATAGAAATTTGTTTGTCTCTCAATGGCCGAATCTGCTCTCTTGTTTTCTCTCTCTATTTTCTCGGCCTCTCTTATTTCCTTTTTTTTTTTTTAGTTTTCACTTGTTCTCTTTTTCTCACTCTCATTCTTTTGATCAACCTCTTTTTGTAACGTCACTTGATCTTCATGAACCTGCTTCGGTGTCAAAGGAACTAGAGTGATTGTCCTTCGATTAAGTACAAATGAGTATTTTTTGGTGAAGCCATCATGCTTAACATACAAATCAAAATGCCATGGTCGACCTAGTAACAAGTGCCCAGCTTGCATGGGCACTACATCGCACGAAACCACATCTTCATATTTTCCATCGCACAAAACCTCACCATTGTCATTGGGCCATTGCAACTTGTAAGGTCGTGAATGTTTAATTGTTGGAAGCCCTAATTTCTAACCCATTGTTGTGCTAGCAGCATTAGTACAACTTGCTCCATCAATAATCACACTACATACCTTGTTTTGCACATAGCATCTAGTATGAAAGATGTTTTCCCGCTGCACTTCGTCATCTTCTTTGACCTGTACACTTATAACTCTCCTTGCAACCAACAATTCTTCTTGGGCAGCGTATTCCTCATCACCTGCATCCTCCAATGGTGGCATAGATTCGGGGTCTTCTTCGCCCTTGGTTTCAACTTCTCCATTATCTCACAATACCATAACTCTTATGTTTGGACATTGGCTCGCTATGTGGCCCGTGCCTTGGTATTTAAAATACTTAATATCACAATTTCAAGTGGTGGGAGGATCAGTTTTACCTTGATTTCCATGGCTGGACATTCCTTGCTTTTGCTCGGTTTTGGCCTTGAACGAGCTTGTTTCTCCTCTTTCCACAAAATTCGGCATCCAAGATGAACCCGAGTTCGAGTCTTGCCGTGTGTTTGCCCCTCCTATTGAGTTGGTTTTCAATTTTGATAGCCATGCATAACATATCTTCCAACTCCAAACCAACCAAGAACCTAGCCATGGTAGCTTCTTGGTCCTCCTCTACATTCGAGCGGGTATTTCCAAATCCTTATAAAAATCCTCCATGGTTCGATTACCTTGTGTAAGACTTTGCAATTTTTTGTACAACTCTCGGTAGTAATGGCTTGGAACAAACTGTCTCCTCATCATGGCTTTCATCTCCTCCCAAGTCTCTACTAGGCGGTCTCTATTTCTCCTCCTGTTTAACACTAGTTGAGTCCACCGAACATCAATGGCTGCAAGTTTAACCTTTTTTGGCTCGGAATAATTATGACAATCAAATACTAATTCTATCTTCTTCTCCCACTCAAGGTAAGCTTCAAGATCGTTTTTGCCTTGAAACAATGGAATCTTCATCTTAATATTACCCTATTATCTTCCCGATTCTAGCTTCTCTACCCCGACCACCATATCTCCTATTACTAACAATCGAATCCTGGTCATCTTCTTCACCAAAACCGTCCCCATAATACTCGTCATCTTCAACTCTCACTTCCCTAGCTTGAACTCCCCCTCTCCTATGCACATTAGGAGCATTTTGTGGCTGCCCCCACACGTGCACTCACTACCTGATCTATCAACTCATGAACCTGATCCATCTCTGCTCTCTCTACCCATTGAAGCTTCCATGAGGAACTTTGGATCAACCTCTCCCGACGCATCTCCACAAGTATTTTTGTTCTTGTGGTTTGACATGTTTGGTACAAAACAAAGTCAGAGATAAAAGAACCTCACACACTCCCTTACGTGTTTCACTCAAAGAATGATTCACTCAATTTCACTCGTGTTTTCCTACAAAACAAAATTGGATTGGCTTTTACCCTCTTATGTGCTCACTAGTCTTGCCTTTTTCCACTAGTAGTAAACCTCTGTACTTCTTATCAAACTGACCAAACAAGTATCAAAGTTTCCAGCGACAATCTGCCAAGACTCACAAAGAGAAATCCAGATTTTAAAGGTTAGAGAACAAGGCTGTGTCAAGGATTTTGAGATTTTAGAATTCGACACACGGAATTGTGAAATTGGTAAAGAAAAATATTTGAAACAAGAATTAGATCCTTTTTTTTTGGTGCAAACCTGTAACTAAAATCAGCTCTAATACTAGATGATATGATCATGACAAGAAATTGAGAAAGACAGATGGATCAAGAAAGACTCCAAGATCGTCTAGGAATAGAATTAGATGAAACCGTGATCCGTTGCTTATATTTCAGCAAGAACCTTGGTATGATGGAAACGCCACAATCAATTATGGAGGGATTGATTGATAAGTTGTTAGGTGAATGCCATGGAAAACTCTGATAAGTTCAGAAGTTCTAAAAGAACTTAAGAGAATTTACTCTCACAAATTTTGAATGAAATCTGAATTTTTTTCATCAAGATAATAGCTATTTAAATACAAAGAGGTCCACGAATTTGACAGCTAGTAAATCCCAAATATGCTGCATGAATTCCTAGATACCTATCCTAATCAATGTTGGAAATTGATTCCTAAAGGGCCTTAAATCACGCCTATTCTACCATCATATAAGGAAAGTATCTAAATTGGATTGCAAGCGTTACAACTCAGCAAAATAATCAATAACAAATAAGATAGATAATCTAGATGGCAGCCAACCAAAATAGTGTAAGTCACCAATTTAGGAAACTAAACTTTAATTCACACAATCTTGAGTTGTTCTCCTTGAGAAACTTTATTGCCTGATTATTCCAAAGCTTGAATCATGGAAATCCATCCTTGTGGGGGCACGTGGAGCATCTTCCTTGTGCCTCCAAGAATTCACCTCAGCCCAAATATTATGAATTAGCCCATTGAGAGTTTCCTTGAACCTTTTAGCTCGAGCTCTTGTAACCTTGCCAATTGAAATTTGAATGGGATCTGCATTCCATTGGTTAGCCGTGCCTTCATAAAAAATGACAAAAAAATTCGTCTTAAACATGTTGCGGGTTGTTTTTGTGTGTGTGTGTGTGTGTGTGTGTGCGCGCGCAAATTGTAATTTGAACAATTGAAATGCAACAAATCAAAGTATCAAACGTACTTGGATTGAAAACAAAGGTATTGAAAAAAATGAATAACTTGAATGATGCAAAAATCGAGGCAAGTGTTCAACAATTTATCTTTACGACGAATTTACCCTGCCAAAATGCTTGCCTTCTTGTCAATCGTCTCCCAAGTTAATTGTGGTCTTCCTTGCAGTAGAAGTCCAACAATTTTGAAGTGTTTTGATGCAATAGAATCAAAATGAACAATATGGAATGAATTAGACCACCAAGGGTTTCCAATTTATAGAGGTTGAGGGGTTGTGGTCAGAGCGACACACCCCAAAATTTAGCATGTTTCGTTAAGAGACACATCTCTTCAGGCCGCTTGCTGGTCGCCCGGTTGGCCTGCTCAAGTGTTCAAAGCAAGGAGTCCGCCGCTTGCTACCCACTAGGTTGTCACTTGAGCGGTGGTGTTATATGCTGAATTATCGTTTTTCCTTCACACTTTGGACAACAATTTCTTATTCATTCGAAATGGTTTTGAGATTTCAAATGTACTAAGATCATCTACTCAATGAGTAGAATGAGTTAGTCTATTTACATGATTTGACTATTGGAACCTATCTGAATACTTGGCCAAAGTTCATGTAGCGCAATGCAAGCTCAAATCACTGTATCAGTGATGGCACAATTAATAGCTAGAGGGCACTTAAAGACCCTCTTCAGTGGAGATGGCTCCGACGACCCATTTCCATTTCAATATCAATTTCAATTTCACCAAGTTAAAAAGGCATGTGGAGGCACTAGATTCTTCTGCTCGGCTTCTTCACTTCCTCTACGAAATCTCAAGCCAAAGCTCGATTTATGTTGTGGTATTACAAGACCTAATCTTTGTCATCGTTGAACAAATGCGAACCATTTAATGTCGAAGAATCAATTAAGTCAAGTGGCGATAGAGATGTCTTTCTTGATGAAATCTTATTGGAGGACCTGGAGTTTGAAAGGGACGAACTTTTTGGTCTTGGATATCTCCTACAAGTCAGTATATCTTTACTTGTAGGAATTCGCAGCATTCATAACCATAAATTACGGGTCAAGAATCTTTACTTGAAAGAATGAATTCTAAGATCTTTATATGGTTGAATCATCTTGCATGATTCATCTCAAACTACATTTTATTATCCACAATCTAAGTGCCTTATTATCTAATGGTCGGAAATCCCGTTGACCAAAGGGATTATTATCCACAATCTTAATGCCTTATTTTGTGAGATTTCATGCCAAAATAGTGATCATAGGACCTTTCCAATTTTGATGTATTTTCACATTTGAATTTCACCATTTTTTTTCTTGCCATCTTTTCCTCATTTTTTTCTTGAACATTAATTAGACATTACATGTGCAACCCATATTTTCTAACATTATAGGGAGTTGTAGATTTAAATTTCAAGTTCAAACCACTCCCTCCAACCCTTTTAATGTCTTGTGGGTCGGGTTGACCACAGGGCGACCCATTTTTCTAACATTATACTTTCTAGAACACTCTACATTTTGAAAATGCTCCTTCCCAACCTTTCTTTGGAATTGAACTGACCAATAGTTTCTTCATTTCAGAAACAATTAATTTTAAGCAATTATCTGAAAATATTAATTTTAGTAGTTGTTGAGGCATTAACATTCTAAAATCAGCTATTGGTACACTTGTGCCAACTAATAGAATATCTTTCATTGAATAGTGCCACTAGGTTACATTTTGATCTTCTTTTACCAACCGATATTCCGTCTTGACGCCCACTTACTATCAACCAAGCTGGATATGATTGAAGGATCTTAAAATGGTTCGTCCCCTTTATTAGAAATAAACAATTCAGTTAGGGAACCCAAAAATGGAATCAACCAAATTAGATACATAGTTTTCTAAGAGAATAGAGATGATCTTAGAGTAAAACTTTTTATACACTCCAATGATGTTATCAATTTTTGCTTTTTCAAGATACATTTATTGGCTTCTCCTTATCTTTAACATATTTTCTTATATATCAATGACAAATCCATTCAAATATAATTTGAATAGTTTAAGAAGTAGAGTATTGAAATCTACAGTTTATCAAGCCCCTGTTTATCTAGATTTTTGAGAATAGATTTTGTGAAAAGTAATTTTTTGGAGATTCTGTAGTTAAAAAGTAAGGAAAAATTATGAGCTCAAATGCCAAATTATTTTATCGAAAAAACATGTGGTTGAAAATGAGTTTAGAAAAATTGAGTTTTAGAAAATGGGAACCAATTGGGGGAAAATGCTATCATTATAAAGTAAGAAAACAAAGCGTCTACTTATTTTAACAAAGCTTTTTTAAAATAGAGCCTCGTAGAGCTTATTTTTAAGTATTAACTCTTTAAAGGAGAGCATCTTGTATTTAGTGAGTCTCTTGAAGATTCTCTTAGCATGTTTATCTTGTTTGCACTAATAATACATTAAATTCATTGCCATTATCCACCTTCCATGTCTAGATTAAAATGACTTTGGCTCCACTTTCTTCAATGCTAGTAGTTATGTCAACGATCCGAGCTCAAAAAAAAAGCTCGGGCTCAGCTCGAGGTTTTTTGGGCCCGAGCCGAGCAAAGCTCGGCCAAAAAAATGAGGCTTGGCCCCGAGCTTTCGGCCCAAGCCGTTTGGTTCTTTTTTTTTTTTAATGTCAAATCTACATTTTTACTTAAAAAATTTAAAATTTGTACAGTTTATACGTACTATAAATTAAATAAAAAAGCTCGGGCTCGGCTCAACCTTTTTTGAGCCAAGCTTTTTTGTGCCCGAGTCGAGCCGAGCCGAGCAAAGCCCGACCAAAAAAATGAGGCTCGACCCGAGCCCTAGCCGGCAAGCTTTTTTGCCTTCCCTAAATGCTAGTAAATAAGGACATTCTATGTAAGTGACCCTTTCTCCTTTTCAGATGGTTGTAATGTTTCTTCAATTGAGTACATTGTTAGAAAGCCTCATCCTCAAGTCTGAAACCCGTGTTTTTGCCATGGTAAAGAGAAGTGACTGGACTCATCGAGGTATTTAAGACACGGTGAATTGGAAGTTGTTTCCGCCTTCTTCATATGTCTTGAAAATTGCGAGAGTATTTATGTCATATTGCTGTTAAGATAAGGTGGTTTAAGAGGTTCCTGACATAGGTTTGTTTGCTTATGGCTACAATCTTTAGACTAGGTAGGCACTAGGGAAACCAAGGCTTTAGCACTTATAGGCATTGCATGAGGGATATATGAGCTCCCCTGGTGGACAACTTCCCATCATGGGATGAATGTGTTGGATATGGGGGTGGGCAATGGGTTGGGTCGGGTCGGGCTTGGCCCAAAATCGACCCGACCCGATTACTCGGTCTTTTTTTTTTTAAAGTCACTAAATTTATTGAGACTTTCCAATTTTTTTAAGCACTAATTTTATTGAAGACTTCCCAATCCATTAATTGGCTTAAATATAAATAATACTTTTGCCATCTCAATAAAAAAATTTCAATGAAATAATATTTGTCATTCATACAACACAATCGACTAAAATTGAATAAATCACAAATTTTTACAAAGAATATTGCTATAATTTGAATTTTTTCACAAACAAAAAATTAAAGCTTACATTCCAAATAATTATTTTCAAGCACGTTAATATCATACTACTAAAAATTATCATTAAGCACGAAAAATAAATACTAAAATATTACAGACAACCAACACTTAAAAATATACAGTAATCCAAACTTAATAATTAAACAAATTGAAAAATATTACTTATCCAAAATTCAAACTTCTAAAAAATTAAATAATAAAATAGAGTATTATAATCTTCAATTCTCGCATAGCTTTTAAGTAGCATTCTTACAAAATAATATAAACGTTTAGAGAAAAAGATTAACTATTTAATGACAAAGCCAGTTGTGCACATTGAATACATTGTACATCTACCTGAAAAAAAATCATAAATGCACGAATCACTTGGATTTAGCCTTCATTTGATTTCTCTAATTCCAAAAGCTCTACAAAAAAAATGATTAAATTAATAATAAATTAAATAAAACACAATTATAACATAATCCATGGAATAACTATAATTATATTACCTTCGTCCAATTTTTTATATACCTCAACATCTTCCATATAAAATCTCTCCATTATTGAAAACTCTTTAAGCCAATTTTGGGTACACACCAAAACCTCCACCATCCTAGGGGTTAAAGAACTACGAAATTGATCAAGAATTGTTCCTCCAATACTAAAAGCACTTTCTGAAGCCACTGTAGACACCTGAATTTCCATAACGTCTCTTGCGAGTTTGGACAAAATACCGTATTTATTTCCATTAACCCGCCACCAATTAAGAACATCAAAATCACTATCCTCTATATCTTCACAAGCGTCCAACAAGTATCTATCAACATCATTTTTAAGTTCAACCAAATCTTTTGCTGCCTTTTTTTCTCTTAAACCTAGAAACATGATTAAGAGAGACCGTTGAAGTAGGACTTTCTTTAGTAGAAGAAACCACACTTGAAGAATTCATATCACTAGATACTTGATTGCTTTTAGAACTTGCTTCACATCTCACATACCAATCGTAAATAGACATCATATTGTTTTCCAAAATATTTGTCATATTACGAGCAACTTCCTTATTCTCATAAATATCACCAAAACAAAAAACAGCATACTCCAATTTATATCTTGAGTCAAGTACAGTAACAATCAACAACAACTGGTTAACATTTTCCATTTTTCCCCAATACTTGTCAAATTTTTTCTTCATGTTAATAATGGTCATATCACTCAAAAGATAATCACCACTTTTACTCCATCATCCAATTCGCTTATAAGTGAACATACTTCATGAAGATAAACATTAGAGCTCACAGGCAATAAAGTACTAAACTTCAAAGTTACTTCATAAAAGCCTTGGAGAAACTTGACAAAAACATAAGCATTTTCCCTTCTTCTACCACCATCATACTCCTGAAAATAATTAAAATATTGCACATCATCTTCCTCTAACCTTTCAAATGCTTTTTGGAATTTTAAAGCAGCTTCCAACGTCAAATATGTGGAATTCCACCTAGTTGGTATATCCAAAAATACAAGTGATTTACAATCAATTTTTTCTTGATTCGCACACTCCTTAAACTTCTGTTCTCTACCAGGAGAAGATTTAACATATTTTACTTCATTACGAATACTAATAATTGATGCATGTGCTTCCTTCAATTCCTCACATACAATCAAGTTAACAATATGTGCACAACACTTCATGTGCAAATATTTTCCATCCAAAACATTCCTAACAATCATCTTCCTCTTGAGATAAGAAATGGCCATTTCATTTGCAGATGCATTGTCAACCGTGATTGTAAACACTTTCTCAATACCCCATTAACGCGAACAATTCTCAATAGCTCTACCAATGGTTTCACCTTTATGATTAGCAATCACACAAAAGTTCACAATCCGTTTATGAAGCTTCCAATCAGAATCAACAAAGTGTGCAGTAAGAGACATATAGTCAATGTTTTGAATAGATAAGAGAAACTCTTTGACGTTGGAGGATCTTTCTCAATTGCAATTTTTGATCGAAATATAATTGATAAATTCTGACATACTGCTCGACAAAATTGTCCAGACCCCTGACCTTCGACAAAGCTAAAAGGTAGATCATCAATTATTACCATTTTAGCACATGCAAGTCTACATTCTTCTTTATTAAAGCCAACAGCTATAAGATTGTTCCCATCACCCTCAGTTGGACTTTTTTGCCTTTTATCTTCTATCCTTCCGACACTTCCTAGCCCCAATAGTTGCGTGTACACCTAACATCTTCATCTTTTGGATCTCCTATAATAATGAAGTGTTCTCATACATTTAAAGATTTCCTATTTTCCTCTTCCCTAAACACAATTGTGGAAGTGGAGGAAGAGACGTATCATTTTTTTCTAAATTTGTTGTTGAAGGAGTTCATTGATAGCTTCAATTTCACTATCCATATCCACATTCATATCTAACAGTAAATAAGAATTTAGAACACCCGTCAATATGAAGAGAATAGCACATGACGCATACCTAACATAGTTATCATTTGTTGTACCTTTTTTATAAATTCTTCCTCTTTGCATTTTCTTGTTTCCTGCAATAGGTTATGAAGCCAAGTAAATTTATTAACTACTTCCTCTCATGAATCCAATTCTAGCAGCTCTACAGTATTTCTTATCAATAAGTTAGAGCATAACAAATTTAACAATACGTGCGTGATATATATGTGAAGGAAATAAAAGAAAATTTCCCGTCAACCAAAGGTCTCACTGCATCTATGAGTGAAGGCGATGACCAAAGACAACAATAAGTTATGCCTGAGTAAATTAAATCCAAATTCCAAATAATGAATGATACAAAGAAAATTTCCCGTCAACCAAAGGTCTCACTGCATCTATTAGTCTCGTTTATCTTCTTAACCATAACAAGACAAAGACCAAATAGTTGGAGCTGACCTGGGCTACTTATAAGCCTGGAAATCTTTCCATCCCAAGAAAGGAGTGAATCCAAAATGATCAATCACGTCTGGAAACAAGAAAAATTGAGAAAAGGAACATTCATCTTAACTTAAACAATAGTTGTATAATACTGCAAAAATGGCAAAATTTCAACAGAAAAAATTAAAACGATGTGTACATTCATTCATTGAAGAAGCAAAAACAAGTACGAGTTGGAGAGCCATTTTTGGTGAGAGTAAACAAGTACGAATTGGCTGTGTTCACCAGAACCTTTTTTTTTCTTTGAACCTTTTTTTTTTTTTTTAAACATATATTAAAGAAAAAGATGCACAAAAACTCGGGAAGAATGAGTAGACAAAAGGTTGTAGGTTGATTTCTCATTCGCAGCATTGTCCGGAAGAATTTTTGGATAGGAGATCTGAGATCTCAATGGAGGCACTGGAGGAAGGTAGGTTTTGAAGAGGGGAAAACACAATAGGGTTGATAACGGGTTGGGTCGGTTTGAAAAGGTTTAAACCTTGATCCGACCCGACCCAACCCGTTTTTAAATCAAAATTGACCCAACTCGACCCGAGGGTTAGGTCGGATATGCGATTTCGGGTTATTGGGCCCAGCCCTAGTTGGATATTGTTCAAATTAACAATGAGTGATTTTGGAAATAATGGAAGTGGTCAACTATGAGAAAAAAACAAGTGAAAACAAAACAAGAACAAAAAAAGTGAAGACCGAAAAATGACATGGCAGTTGCCTGGCCTTATGTTGCCATTACAGTGGTTTTTGAATTTCGGTGTCATTTTACACCCTTTTGGCTTAGTTACAGTGGATATATGAATGATTTTCATGATTAAAATCATATCATAAACATCATATTGATTCCATTACATCCAAAATCTGAAATAAAACCAAGTTTCTATAATTTTGTTCTTTATTTCCTTTTTCCAAGTTTTGTTTTGCTTGATTCAAACTTGGATTAAGATTTTTTTATCCTACAAATTATTTGCCATAAAGCTTTCAAGCACTTACCTCAATGGTGGCAAATATCGTTTGAGGGCAGCGATTCATAATTGTGGACATGGTGAACAAGACAACCATAGTTACGATAAAGATGATGAATCAAGATCTTTTGAGGATTGATAGATTCGACGGGTTGAACTTTACAAATGGCAGGACAAGTTGAAGTTTCTTTTCATAACCTTGAAGATCTTCTACATTTTGGATCTGGACTTGGTACCATTGCCAGAACCAACCCCAAATGACACCGACGAAACAAGGACGGAAATGAAGAAGAGAGAAGAAGATGAATTGATATATAGAGGACACATTTTGAACGCTCTCTCCGGCAAAGGAGATATTAGAATTGTTGGAAACCAAATACAAGGCCGAGGATGAAGGTACCAAAATTTTTCTTATATCTAAATATTTCTATTTCTAATTTTTGGATAACCTGCCATTGTTAGGACAAGTATATGAGTTGCAAGTTATTGTCAATAAAATGAAGGCTATAAGATTATCTTCCCAAAACCTTTCAAGTTGGTGCAATCATTGCAAAATTGGAATCTTCATGGAAGAGTAATAGGGAGAAAATTTTTCACAGTTCCCAAAATTCGTACTATCGACAAAAATATCAATAAAACTACGAAGTTAAATTATGTTGTTTGAGTCTATTTCTTTAAAATCGGACTAGACCAGCCGGTTCGGTCCGGAAACCCGTGAACTGGACCTAGGTTCGGTCCGAATCAGTCATTTTGGATCAAGAGCATATAACCAGGTAAAAAAACATGTGAACTGTCAGTTTATTAAGAAACCCGCTAACCCGATTTCTTATGAACAGGCCGAGTCATTCTGATTATTTAAAAACCACAATTTTTCACCTCCCTCACATTCACAATAGTAACGATACTGTGAGAAATCAAGAAAACCATTCGGCCGTCCTACTCTCCCTCTAGTAATTTTTGTCGCAAGGATCCATACGCCCAATTTGAAGTTGTAATAGAAAGAAGAACAACATGTAAGTCTGAATTTTTTATTTAATTAATTTTTTGTAAAATTCAAATGTTTTCCATTATCAGCTTGAAAGTTTTTGGGTTTGTTTTGGGAAAACGGAAGAAAATTTTTAAGATTTGATGGTTTGTTTAAGTAGTTTATGCGTTGATTATTATGTAATTGTATTTTAACTTCTTACTTTTTGATTGTAAATTGGGTTTACTTGTCTTGTCTTGTGAGTTGTGAGTTATCAAACATTATCTATTTTGATTTTGTGTATTAATTGCAATTTTTGCATCATTATTGTGGCTGCAATCCCGATAGCATGTTTGGCTAAGAAGTTTATTTTTAAGTAAATAAGTTTTTGCTGGTAAAAATTGAAAATAAGTAAGTTGGTAATTACTTCACAAATTCATAACTTTAGCTACACAGAAGAAAATGAGTAATGTATCTGTTAGGTGATTATAAGTTACTTAAAGTAATTAAAACTAACATGTTAAGTGATCACTAATGTACAATATATATGTACTAGTTATTCCCTCGATTGTAAGCAAAGAAAGAATATGTGCTCGATTTATATATATATATATATATATATATATATATATATATATATATATATATATATATATATATATATATATATATATATATATATATATATATATATATATATATAATTCAACAATAAAGGGATGACAAGTAATTACTGCAATGGGGGTGGTCTTTCTGTGATGAGCAGCAGTGCCAACCTTAGATAGTTCTCTGCTGTAGCAAGTGAGGATACTTGTTTAAAATTCTCTCTTTTTTAACTATTATCAGCCTGGAAGTTAATAGGACGTGTGATTACACTATCTAATTGAAGCTTTAAAATCTTTTGATAAGATGTGAATTATGTTTATTACACCTACAACATGTTTACTTGTCTCATTACTCGGTTATTCACCTTCACATTTTCTTCCTAACTTTGTCAGTGATGACACCATATTTGAACTCTTGCAACCATTTCTGTTTTTTTGGACTTCCATGTGGTGGCCTGTGATCATAGAATTCCATGAAACCCAATTTTTCAAAGGTATTTCATATAACACCATCCTATCATTGTCCACATTTTGATATAGTGTTATTAATGAATTTGTTTACTTTGTTTTTTATTTGTTTACCTTGTTTTTTAAGAGATGGCCTTAACAGGTCACTGATAATAATAGTGTGCCGCATAGTTCTTCTCCACCAAAAAATGGTGCTAGAGGAAAAACAGATATAGCATGGGGTCATTGTAGAGAGATGTTAGAAGCTGGTACTAATAGAAATAAAAAAAAATTCGTTTGCTTGTATTGTGGAAAGACTATCGCTGGAGGTGGTATCAATCGAGTCAAACAACATTTAACGGGGATTAAAAGGAGACGTGGATTCGTGTTGTAAAGTACCACCTCATGTTAGATTCAAAATAAAAGAAAACTTGGACATCTTTGCTGCAAAAAAGAGTAAGACTAAAAAAGTTCTTGATGAGTGTAACCCGCATAGTTCTTATTATTGGGAAAAAGAAGAGCAAATGTATAAAAATTTGGGTGACGATGATGTTCAAGAAGTCATCCCTCCTAGTTCTAGAGGGAAGGGTATTGTTATTGGGAGAAATGAAAGAAAGGGAATGGGAGCTAAACATTTAAAAGAACAAAAAAGGAATTGGTTCTTACTTCATGCCAAGAACAATGTGTCTTGGCAACCAACCTATATCAAAAGCGTTTTTCAAAGTGGATGATTGAAACAAAGTATAGATGCCATAGCTAGCATGGGCCCTAGCTATAAAGGTTCGAACTTTCATAGTCTTCGTGGATATTTGTTGTCTAAAAATGTCAAGCCTGCAGAATTATGTTGAAAGCTATCGTTCAACATGCAAAACTAAAGGTTGTACAATTATGACAGATGGTTGGACCAATGTAGAAGAACTCTCATTAATTTTTTAGTTTATTGTCCAAAAGGAATAGTATTCTTAAAATCCGTAGATGCTTCAAATGAATCAAAATCAGCTGACATGTTATAAAAATTATTTCGAGATGTTGTGTTATTTGTAGGTTCAGAATATGTGGTCCATATTGTGACAGACAATGCTGCAAATTATGTGGCTGCTGGTAGGTTATTGGAGCAAAAGTTTCAAACATTATTTTGGTCTCCATGTGTAACCCATTGCATTAATATAATGTTTCATGATATTGGTAAGCTTGATGAAGTTAGTAATATCGTATCTCATGCATCAAAAATCACAAAATACATATACAATCATTGCTACAATGGCATTTGATGAGGAAGTTTACCGGAGGAATAGAAATACTATGACCTGCTCCCACTCATTTTGCCACTAACTTTATTGCTTTACTACATATTGGTCCAAAAGGATCCAATAAGAGCAATGGTGACATATCTTTTGGATTTAAACATAGTAGTGTTTAAATGTTTATATTCAAAAGTATGTGATAATCATATCATGCTCATTTGTTTATACATGGATGACTTGTTGATTCTGAGTAATCGAATGCAAGGTATAAAAGAAACATAGAGGTTTCTATCTTCCACATTGAAAATGAAAAATATTGGTCAAATGGATACCATAGGCAAGGTATCAAAGTCACCAAAACTAGTGGGGATTATATGTTGAGCCAATCACATTATGTTGAGAATGTGATTAATAAGTTCAAAAACTTAAACAATAAAGGGGCTAACACTTCATTCGATATAAGTTTAAAACTTATAAAGAATGTTAAAAGAGCGAAAACACAACTTGAGAATGCAAGTGCTATCAGAAGTCTAATGTATTAGACTGTGCAATGTACAATATTTGCAATTAGTAAATTAGTCGGTTTAAAACTTATAAAGAAGGTTAAAAGAGTGATAGCACAACCTGAGTATGGAAGTAAGTATTAGTATTAGACTGTGCAATGTACAATATTTGCAATTAGTAAATTGGTCGGTTTACTAGCAATCCCAATATACATTTGAATGCTACCAGGAGGGTTTTTGTTTATTTGAAGAAAACCAAGGATTTAAGTCTCCAATATTCTAAATTTCTGGCAATACTAGAAGGATTTATCGATGTTAGTTGGATATCTAGTGTTGGTAAGAATAAATCAGCCTCAGGTTGGATATTTACCCTTGGAGGAGGTGTCGTCTATTGGAAATCCAAGAAACAAACATATCTAACTCAACTACGGAATCTAAATTTGTGGCATTGGCTGAAACCGGAAAGGAAGCTGAATGATTTAATATACAATGCGTACAATGCGTACATGCGTCACATGACTATGTGACGAAATTAATCAAAAATGGAATAACTTCATTTATTTATGTGAAGTCAAATGAGAATTTGGCTGCTCCGTTCACTAAACCGCTCACAAGGGAATTAGTGTGAACAACAACTAGTAAGATGCAGTTAAAACTCAGTAATTAAATCCACCAATGACAACAACCCTACGCTATACTAACAAGTATACTTCGGGTTCAAAAGGTAACAACAAATCATTCAATAAGTGGATAGATTTAGAACTAATTTTTTTCTTTAAAACCCTACCCTAGATTACAAGTGCTGATTGTCGCGAATAGGAGGGCTGAGTTTCTATAACTCTTAATAAAGTTCAAATCGGTGGATCAAGTACATATAAAAGTGACAAAGATACTGCAAGAACTTTACCTATATAAACTTCGAGGTGGTGCCACTCCAATAAAGAGTTAGAGTTTCTCTATTAAAAGTTTATGAATAGGAAAAGTGCAAGGCTATAAAAGCGCTAAACAAGATTGTGTTGAACTCAGAACAATTGATACTTGTGTGTATGATTTCACCGGTATCATCACAAGAAATAAATAGCATTATTCAATTAACAATGATGAATGATTTTGGAAATAATGGAAGTGGTCAACCATGAGAAAAAATAGGTGAAAACAAAAAATAGTAAAGGCAGAAAAATGGCTTGGACAGCCGCCCAGGCTTCACCTGGCCTTGTGTTTTCATTACGGTGGCCATTCTGTTGAACTAGGTGAGCGTCTAGTACAAAAAATTTGCCCATTAGGTTTTTGAATTCTGGTGTTGTGGTTTTACACCCTTTTTTGCGGTTTTTGCACTTTTTCGTGTATGATGATTGTAATTCTATATATATGAGTAATTTCCATGATTGAGATCATATCACAAACATCATATTGATTCCATTACATCCAAAATCTAAAATCAAACCAAGTTTTTACAATTTTGTTCTTTAGTTCCTTTTTCCAAGTTTTGTTTTGCTTGATTCAAATTTGGATTAAACTTTGTTTACTCCTACAAACTATTTGCCATAATATCTTCAAGTACTTACCCCGATGGTGGCAAATACCATTTGAGGATAGAGATTCATAATCATTTCAAACCTTCCTAATGGAGGTGGTCAAGGTGCTGACCAAGTTGATGCTCCCAAATTTTCTCAACATCCTTTGCACGGAATTGACGGTCCAATGTCTAGGGCAAAGACAGAGGATGAAAGAGGCTTTGCAAGGTTTGATCATGGAAGTGCAATACAAAGAGGCGGTGCTAGAAGATTCTAGAACTAAATTCGAAGATTCCAAAGCTTCACCAAGGATGGTCAATTATCTTTTGTGCAAGGGATAGATATGGAAGAACAAGAAGAGTAGAAGGATTAATTAGGAATTGTCATTTTTTTTATCTTTAATTAACTATGACCTCTTTTATGTTTTAATCAATTGGGCCCAATCCACATCTTTTAGGGCCATTTCGTTTTTCTTCTTCCTTTAGCTAGGTTTTATTGTTTAGAAGGAGCAGCCATGTTAATGGGTAAGAAAAGGGAGAACGTTTTTATGAAGCTTATGGAGAAAGCTCTTGCTTTTGCCTTCTTGTGTTCTTGATTGAATGCTAGAATTTGACTTATCAAAGGAGTGATCAACCTTTGTGGCATCTCAAGGTTTGGGTTTTAAGGACTTTGTTTCCTTGAGGTTCCTATCATTGTATCACATTCATAGCAGCTAGTTTTTGTTCATTTTTCCATTGAATTTGTGGGTTTACAAAAGTGGGTACCTATCATTTGGTATCAAAGCGTTTCTTTTGGGTTGCTAAAAATAGGTTGTTGATTTCTATTTCTTTGCTGCGTTCTTGCTGGTGAAAAAAAAACATGGCAGATTTTTAGTTCTATAAGTTTCCCATTCTTGTTCTTTGTTCAAGTTTCATATTCCTTGTTGAATTAATTTCAGATTGGTGTTTATCTTTGCTAGAGTTTCTTGTCATTGTTGAATCAGTTTCCTTCTATTTTGTTCTAACTTTGTTATGTTTATGACAAAATTCTGACTATTGTTGAGATGGT
Source organism: Fraxinus americana (assembly GCA_035079005.1). Lineage (NCBI taxonomy): Eukaryota > Viridiplantae > Streptophyta > Magnoliopsida > Lamiales > Oleaceae > Fraxinus > Fraxinus americana. The sequence continues at coordinate 28,587,029 of CM068708.1, read as the reverse complement.
CACCATCTAAACCGGTTGCTTCTTGAGAATTGTTGAATTCTTTGATTCTATTAAGAACATAAAGGGGGCTGACTTGGCTTTGAGTGGTAAAAGGTAAGAGAGATCATCAACAAGAAAAAGCCAAAATTGTGTGAAACACGAGTGATAACAATCTGTCTTGAGTGCAATCACGTGAGGGAGTGTGTAAGGTACAACATCTTTTGTTTTGTTTAAATTTTACAGGTTGAAACCATGAGTAAGGAAGGGCTCCCCACAAGAGGTCGACATGAAATTCTTCATCAAGGCAGCATAATGACCAATTTAAATTATTGAATGTGAGATTGGATGATTTGGAGTCCTCTTCCGGTTCTAGAACATAGAGAAGATATAAGTTAGATGAAGAGGATGAAGCTGGTTCCGAAGTGGAGAGATCAAGTTATAAACGGGACAAGAAGGTTGGCTCCAAAGGAGATAACAATATAGGTAGTATAAAGATGACAATTCCAACTTTTCAAGGAAAGAATGATCCGGAGCTATACTTGGAGTGGGAAAGGAAAGTTGAGCACGTATTTGATTGTCATAATTACTCCGAGGAGAAGAAAGTAAAGCTAGCAGCCGTGGAGTTTTCAGATTATGCATATGGTGGGATCAATTGGTGATCAATAGGCGCAAGAATGGTGAGAGGCCCATTCGGTCATGGGAAGATATGAAGTTGGTGATGCGCAAGAGATTTTTACCTAGCCATTACTATAGAGATTTGTATAGAAAGTTGCAAGGGCTGGTTTAGGGTTCCATGAATGTAGAGGATTATTATAAGGAGATGGAAATCGCCATGATTAGAGCAAACATAGAGGATGACGAGAAGCAACAATGGCTAGATTCATTGCCGGATTGAACAAGGGGATTGTTGACGTGGTTGAGTTGCAACATTACATAGAGATAGAGGAGCTACTACACAAAGCTGTTAAAGTGGAGGAGTAAACCACGTCCAAGAGGTTTGGATCTGGTTCGACTTGTAGCTCTCCATGGAGATCAAATTGGAAAGACTTGTACTGCCCTCGGAAGAAAAGAAGAATCAAAGTCGAAGAGTTCGGTTGTTGTTCCTAAAGGAAAACCAGAAACTAAAACTCTTACTAAGTCACGTGAAAAGTGTTTCAGGTGCCAAGTATTCGGACATATTGCTTTCGAATGCCCAAGTAAAAATGGTTGTGGTTGTACGGGCAAATGGACAAGTTGAAAGTACTAGCTCGAGTGACAATTGGAGGATTGTTCTGATGTTGAAATGGAAGAACCTGTGCAGGGTGATTTACTTGTTACAAGGAGAGCCTTGAGTATACAGCCTAAGGATGAAGGACATGAGGAGCAACGTGAGCATATTTTTCACACAAGATGCCTCGTGAATGTACTTTGATTATTGATAGTGGGAGTTGTACTAATGTTGCTAGTACTTTGCTGGTAGAAAAGTTGAATTTGAAGTGGTAGAAGCATCCTAAACCGTACAAGCTACAATGGATGAATGATTGTGGAGAAGAGAAGGTAACTTTCCTGGTCATATATTGCTTGGCCAACTGTGGCAATTTGATAGGCGGGTTTCGCATGATGGATACAAAAATCGTTATTCGTTTGTAATGAACAACCGAAAGGTTGTGTTAGCCCCTCTCAAACCTTTGCAAGCTTATGAGGATCAAATTAGGATAACAAAAGAGTGCAAAATGAGAAAGAAACAAAAGTGTGAGCATGAGGAAAATAAAATGAGAGTAAGTGAGGTCGAGAGAAAAAATGGAGAGAAAAGTGAGCAACATCGAAAGAAAAATAAAAGAATGAGTGGACTTCATGAAAAACATGAGGCTAAGAGTGTAATGATGGCAAGGCAACAAGTACTTGTCATGTACAAGGATGTTTATTTTTCTACTAACAACCTTAACTCATCTTTGCCTAGTGTTGTGTCTTTATTGCAGGATTTTGAGGACCTATTTCCTGAGGAGATTCCCCATGGATTACCTCCTCTAAGAGGAATTGAGCACCAAATAGACTTCATACCTGGTTCGGCCATACCAAATCGACCTGCTTATAGAGCTAATCCCGAGGAAACGAAGGAGATACAAAGGCAAGTGGATGAGCTGTTGCAAAAGGGATTTGTAAGGGAGAGTCTCAGTCCATATTCGGTTCATGTCCTGTTAACTCCAAAGAAAGATGGGATATGGTGCATGTGTGTGGATTGCCGAGCTATTAATAAGATAACGATAAAGTATAGACATCCTATCCCCAGATTAGATGATATGCTTTGCATGGCTCTCAAGTGTTTTCTAAAATTGAATTAAAGAATGGCTATTATCAGATTCGCATGAAAGAGGGAGATGAATGGAAAAATGCATTTAAGACTGAATATGAATTGTATGAGTGGTTAGTAATGCCTTTTGGTTTATCTAATGCACCTAGCACATTCATGAGGTTAAAGAACCATGTCTTGCGTGCTTTCATGAGGAAATTTGTGGTAGTTTACTTTGATGATATTTTAGTTTATAACAAAAATTTGGATGAACATGTGGAACACTTGCATGCTCTGTTTAGTGTGTTGAGAGAACACCAATTGTATGCTAATCTTAAGAAATGCACGTTTTGCATGGAATCTGTTGTGCAAGATTTGTTGTTAGTTCGCAGGGTATTAGTGTTGATGAAGAGAAGGTAAGAGCAATAAGGGACTGGTAGACCTAAGAATGCGAACGAGGTGAGAAGTTTTCATGGTTTGGCAAGTTTTTATCGAAAGTTTGTTAAAAATTTTAGTTCTATTGCTGCACCTTAAATGAACTTGTTAAAAAGAATGTTGTTTTTTAGTGGGAAGATCTGCATGACCGAGCTTTCAAAAATTTAAAGATAAACTAACTAATGCACATTTGTTGTGTTTGCCTAGCTTTGAAAAAGCTTTTGAGATAGAATGTGATGCATCCGGGATTGGAATAGGAGCTGTTTTGATGCAGGATTCCAAACCAATTGCTTATTTTAGTGAGAAGTTAAGTGGGGCGGCGCTGAATTATCCTACTTACAACAAGGAACTTTATGAGTGAGAACTCTTCAAACATGGCAGCATTATTTGTGGCCGAGGGAATTCATTATTCATTCCGATCATGAGAGCTTGAAGTTCTTGAAGACCCAAGGTAAGCCTAATAAAAGACATGCAAAGTGGTTGGAGTTCATAGAAACGTTTCTTTATGTAATCAAATACAAACATGGGAAGGAAAACGTTGTGGCTGATGCATTGTCTAGGAGGTACGTATTACTTCATTGTAATCTAAATTACTTGGTTTTGAATTGTTTAAGGATTTGTATGTCAATGATTCTGATTTCAGCCAAATATGGAATGCACGTGTGATAAGTGTGTGTTTAGAGATTTTTATAGGCATGAAGGATTTCTATTCAAGAAAGATAAATTGTGTGTGCCTATTTGTTCTATTCGTGAGTTACTTGTTAGGGCAAGTCATGGGGGAGGTTTGATGGGACATTTTGGTGTTCTAAAGACTTTAGATATATTACATGAGCCTTTTTATTGGCCTAATATGAAGCATGATGTGCAATCTATTTGTAATATGCGCATTACATGTAGGCGAACAAAATCTAAAGTTAGACCACATGGCATGTATACCCCTTTACCTATGCCTACTCAAGCTTGGATTGATATGTCTATGGATTTTGTTTTAGGATTACCAAGGACTCAAAGCGGTAAGGACAGCATATTTGTTGTTGTTGATAGGTTTAGTAAAATGACTCATTTTATTCCATGTTCTAAAATCAACGACGCAACACATATTGCTGATTTGTTCTTTAGAGAAGTGGTTTGATTGCATGGGTTGCCTGAGACAATTGTTAGTGATGGAGATGTTAAGTTCCTCAGTCATTTTTGGCGCACTCTATGGAATAAATTAGGAACTAAACTGTTATTTTCTACTGTTGTACATCCTCAAACGGATTGTCAAACTGAAGTAGTTAATACGACACTCACTACATTGTTATATGCTATCATTCAAAAGAACCTAAAACAGTGGGAAAAGTGTTTGCCACATATTGAGTTTGCATATAATAGGACTATTCATTCTACTTCTTCATTTTCTCCTTTTGAAATTGTTTATGGCTTTAATCCTTTAATACCTGTAGAGATTTTACCTTTGCCTACTAATGAGCATGCTAATCTTGATGTTAAGAAAAAGGCAAATTATGTGAAGTGGTTACATGCTAGAGTTCGGGCCAACATTGAAAAGAAGAATGAACAATATGCTATGCAAGCCAATAAGGGACGTTTGAAGGTTATCTTCCAACCTGGGGATTGGGTGTGGGTGCATATGCATGAGGAGAGGTTTCTCACACAACGAAAATCAAAATTGCAACCTAGAGGAAATGGACCTTTTCAAGTCTTGGAGCTGATCAATAATAACGCGTACAAGCTAGATTTGCCAAGCAATTATGGTAATGTTAGTGCTACTTTTAATGTCGCTGATTTATCTTTTTTTGATGTAGGTGATTCGAGGACAAATCTTTTTGAAGAGGAGGGGAATGATAGAGATCGAGGTGGTCAAGGTGCTAACCAAGTTGATGCTTCCAAATTTTCTCAAGATCCTTTGCGTGGAATTGACGGTCCAATGACTTGGGGAAAGACAAAGAGGATGAAAGAGGCTTTGCAAGGTTTGATCATGGAAGTGCAATACAAAAAGGCGGTGCTAGAAGATTCTAGAACTAAATTTGAAGATTCCAAAGTTTCACCAAGGATGGTCACTTATCTTTTGTGCAAGGATATATATGAAAGGACAAGAAGAGTACAAGGGTTAATTAGGAATTTTCTTTTTTTTTTTTTTTTGTCTTTAATTAACTATGAGCTCTTTTATGTTTTAATCAATTGGGCCCAATCCACATCTTTTAGGCCCATTTCGTTTTTCGTCTTCCTTTAGCTAGGATTTATTGTTTAAAAGGAGCAGTCATGTTAATGGGTAAGAAAAGGTATAACGTTTTTATGAAGCTTATGGAGAAAGCTCTTGCTTTTGCCTTCTCGTGATCTTGATTGAATGCTAGAATTCGACTTATCAAATGAGTGATCAACCTTTGTGCCGTCTCAAGGTTTGGGTTTTAAGGACTTTGTTTCCTTAAGGTTCTAATCTGATCTTCCCCATTGCATCACATAACAGCTGGTTTTTGTTCCTTTTTCCATTGAATTTGTGGGTTTACAAAAGGGGGTATCTATCACTTCCATTTTGGAGATTTCTTGTTGTTGGTTTTATTTTCGTTCTTCATCAACATTGTTTAACAGAATGTGCCTACTGGGTGTTTTCTTCAAGGTTACAAGGACATTGGAAGATGTACGAAGAGAGTTCATTAAGTGTGGACTATACGATATGTTGGCAATCACATAATTGCTTATTTAACAACATGAATGTCTACTGCGGGTTCCTTTAAAGTTTCCTATCTTCATCATCTGCCTTATGTACTTGAAGCACTCAAAAAGCTTAGATCCTACGACTTAATTGATTGGAGACTCATCAATGAAAAGGATTGTGAAGTAAGAGATTTCTCCATTGTGCAATCATGCAAGCTGCATAACATTGTGGCAATTACTTGTTGATAATTCATCTATTTCTAATCACTTTCAAGGTCACATACGGGTAACAAATGATCCAAGTGGAACTAGAGAATTATAACGCTAGGCTCATTTAGCAATATTCACTTTTTGTCTCATTCCTTGATAGTTCACAGACAAACTGCTGTTTATGTGAAATAAAGTTAACAACATGAAATATTTGATATCATTTTTTTCAAAACTCTTTTTTCTATATATTCATTTTCAACCACACATTGACACAATAAAACATTCTGAACGTAAACCAAAAACTTTTCCCTACTATATAACCACATATTCTCCAAAAATTCACTATTCAAAACTTTATTTTTCTTAATAGATGGCCACCAAAAAGGGGCTTAATTTTTTTTTTTTTTTTTTTTTTTTTGAGTTTAGTATGTTGTGTTTGTTGTTCTAGTTTAAGGTCTGTCAGGACAATATTTTCGTTGGCCATGCAGGATTCTTTCGTTGTTTGAGGTTACCAACTCCTAAGCAATGGAGAGATTAAGCATATACCAGATTTAATTCAAGATGTCTTTGTATGCTATTTGCAACACTCAAACTTTTAGCGAACAATAACCAACATTTTGTTTGAGGTTTTGGTGCCTTAAGTTCCTCATTTTCTTTCACTACTACTACCCAAGTTTTTTTTTTTTTTTTTTTTTTGCTTGTTGTCAGGGACGGATTTGGGGGGGGGGGGGGGGGGGGAGGAAAAATTTTTAGTTAGAAAAAAAAAATCATGTGTAATTTTTTTATTTTTACGCATTAGCCCGGCCCGTAATCCGGTCCTGGATCCGTCCCTGCTTGTTGTTCCTCTATTCTTTAAGATTTTTAAATATGAATAGCCTAAACTTCATGTACATTTTACTAGAGACTGGTAACCTCTGTAATTGTGGTTTTTCAAACTACTGGTGTGCGTAACTTTGAATTGTTGCAAAACAAGGGGCTGTCTCTTACACACTAGTAAGAAAAATTGAGATGCATCCATGATTATTTTTCTTGGACAATAGCTCCTCCAACTTTTTTTCCCCGATCTAAAAACATTGACAAATTCATAAATTTCTCAAGACATGATTTCATATTGTTCATGTAATATTAATTGCCAGTTTTGCATTTTCTTTTTGAACATCTTTTATTTTTCCTATTCTCTTTTCGGGTGTGTTACAATTTTTGTCAACAAATATGGAAAGCGGCAATATCCTTACATCAACATTTTATATCTATGCTTCACATGTATTGTTCTTCTGGTGAGAACTTGATTGTCGATCATATTCTACCAATCGTATTAGGGGAAAAGTGGACGTGGAGAATCTAGTAAGATAACCCTGGAAGAATGTCTAATCATTTTTTTTACTACGAAGTTTTAATAATCTAAAAAATATTTAAAAAATGGCAAAACCAAATATTTTCGATTATATAGTTTTGTATAAACCAAGTGTTACAAATGACCAGATATGCTACAAAATGAAAATTTCTTCCTCAAACTCGATACCATCTACTAGATTGCTAGAGAGCCATCTATGTTTAATGTAATAAACCAGATCAATGAGGCTACATTGAAGTGATCCAATAAAATATTTGTCCTGAATTGTGTTTGTAGCGTATTGATGAATTTAGTCCGTTTCCTTTTGGGCGATTATATTCTAACTTTCATAACTTTTTCCTACTCGAGGTGCATTCTTTGAAATGTAATTTCCAGTTTATATTCTGTAACATGTTACTGCATGTGCCAGATGGTTCCCCCAAGGTATCAATAATGTTACATATGTACTCTCGACTTTTTAATAGTGGAAGCTACTTTGAAAATTTTACTTTTGTAGAGGCCCCTGAGGATACATACACTGCTATAAAGATACTGAAAATGCAATAATTATTAATTATGGTCAGATAAATTCACATGCAATACTATCCTAAGTTGAATTATCACTATTGATATATTGCAGAAAAATAAATTACACCACAAAATTGATGACGGAGAAAAACCCTCGCGAGATAAAAACTCTGAGCCCAAACCAGTAGTAATCACTATAAATGATAAAGACTTACATACTGTTCAGACTCAGCTACACCTTAATACTTCCTGGCCTCCTGACTATAATCACCAAAAACCATCCTGGATTGCGTGCTCCTGCACCAGCTCCCTACCTTCTGGAATCATTTATCTCTTTTAGATCACTTATGAACTCCTCGTTCTCATTCAACTAGAACTCCGATCACCTTCCTAGATTTTCAGAACTTTGACAGATTATGCAAAAATATGGGTTTTGGTGTTTTGATTATGTGGATTTGATGTTTTCAATGATTTTGTTGAATCAATAGAAGATTGAATAATGTGTAGCAATCTCTCTTATAAAATATATAGTATCTAGGTTTTGGAGTAGTATTATGATAGATAGAACTCTCGAAAATCGCGAACTAGAGTTTCACAGGAAACACTGTCACTCAAACACCAGGTAAGAGACAAGTGCGTCGCTCGAGTGATAGGCAAGCGACTTTAAGTTTTGGACGCTCGAGCATCAGCTTGGCAGCAAACTATCACAAATTCAATAACATTTTTCTTCTTGTTCCATGATCGAAGACAAGGACTACTAGTTCATTTAAACAACCTACCAATTAAAAGGATTTTTAAAACTCTTTTATAACCATATTTTTGTCTAAAGATTGCCAACAACTTTAAAACCTAACAACCACCATGACATGAAATTAAGGAGCATGTACTTGAAATGTAACTCTAAAACAAAAAAAAAAAAAATTGTTCGTATTTGAAAAATGGCAATAGTTCGGACTATCTTGCTGTCATTTTCATTTTAAACACTCGAATAAATATAAAAAGTAGTACGTAGACAGAAATATATCTATAGCAATAGAATAATGAATGATATTAAAAATACCAAAGCAACAGGTGACAAGCTTGAAGAATAAGAGGTAGCTATCTGAACAGTAAGGTTGTAGTTCCCCTGAGATACACTCTGATCAGTCACCATGGCGAGGCCCTGAAAGTTACAGCTCAAATCTTTCTGATTCTGGACCTGGAAATGCATATTAAACGCATATGTTGCATTCTCACTGGGATCCAATCTGTTGCAGGAAGAACCATACCCAAGGGTCGTACGATCTGAAAAGGTATGAGCATAATTAATGTTTTCTGCCAGTTTGCTCATATCCTTGGTATCTGGTCTCAGCACACACCATTTCTTAGGAAGATATTGCACATTTGGCGCACCCACAAGATCCTTGCCTTGTAGCTGACCTGAAAGATCCATAGGGAACTTGGGTTGCCCATCATATCTAAAGATGCCCCAGTGGCGTTCAAAATTACCAGGAGCTATACTCTTGGCATCCTCATCAATAAGCCCAAACAAATAAACAATAGGATTCTTCACCCCATCAAAGCATAATCAACAGGGAAGTGCTCGTTGGCGTAAAGACTCAAGAAAGGGTAAATATTTACAGTGAAGGGTGCCTTGTAATGGTTTAGGAATTCAACAATCAGGGTCATTTGTCCAAGGATATCGGTCCTGAATGTTCCAACATATGGGATAGGATTGTCTGGTGGGGAACCATAAACGTCAGCATTTAAAAGCACAATTGCTTTTATGGGATCCGCTAGCCATGCATCATTCAAGGCATTCTGAATGTTCTGAAGAACTGGGAAGGTTGTGTTCAAGAATGAGTTGTTGTAGGAAGTGAGGAAAGTCTCGTTACCAACTACCACATTCTGCACAAAGCCAAGGCAAGGAACCAAGAACTGAGAACACTGTAATTCTAAGCTACTACTACCAAAAACATGTAAACACCAAGGTAGTATCAAGAAAAATACCAAATTGCCAAGGGGAATTTCCACAAAAAGCAGAAGACAACTCCACAAAGAAACATTAATATCAAGAAAAAATTCAATTGATTGCAAGATCTAATTACAAGTTATATATGCGTAATGTCAAAAGCATAATTTGCACCAAGGACTTGATGCATAAATGCACTCACTCTTCGAAAGGCAACAAGGAGCAGGGCATGTCCAAGAAAATTCCTTTCGTAGTTCTGTATTTCATGGAAGGAAAAACAGAACTTCTGATGATAGACTTACAAACTTCAAAATCTCCAAGTTGTAAATTTTTTAATCTAAGGTGCATGCGACAAGCTTAACAACTAAGCTACAACAAATATTTTATTTAGGTGAAAGAAAAGTTACCTCAGCATTCACGTATCTCAATCAGCAAGGGAGCAATATAATATCTTAGAACTTACAAATTAGTATGGAATCATTCTGCTAATTCCTCAATTGATACAAGACAAGATGATATGGAATAGCTAGGAGGAGGAATGGCACATGAAAAGGAGAAAATGCATAAGTTGGAGGAAGGAACTCAAGATGAGCTAGGAGAGGATGCACAAGGCGTGGATTTTTAAATACCAACTGGCTCTATAACAAAAGCTTGGGGAAAGAAGCTACAAGAAGCCATACAAGGCTTGGTAGGACGTGTACTTGAAGAAGAGACCAAGTCCAAGGCTAATTCCAACGAGTTGGGCTTACAAGAGGAGACCAAGATCATCAATCTTATTTAAGTCCAATCCAGTGAAGACTTGGATTACATTAGGTTAAGTCATTTAGTTATTTTCTTTCTTAATAAGTTTTTTTTTGGGACCTTAGTTATTTGGTTTTGGGCCTAGACTCTTATAACATTATGTTAGACCTTTGTTTTAATTATTTTGATTGTTTTGGGCCTATTTTGGCCCAACTTATGTAGGGTTCAAAAACGGAATCCGAGATTAAGGTTTTTATTAGATTTACAAGCCAACTTAACATTATAAATAGGCTTGACATTGTAACGGCGGTTTATGATATACAATTGAGAGGATTTTTCTACTACTTTGTTTTTCAGTAACTTTTCGGGAATTCCAAGTGCTAACTTGTGCTTTCCAAACCTTTATAATATTTGGTTTCTGGTTCTTTATAGCCACAGGGTCAATATTCTTTCTTTACCTTTGAATTCCTTGTTTGTGGACAATCAGGGTTCGTATTCCAAAGTATTGTTGCCGGGTCTCGCGACATTGTTCGTTGAGGTTTGCATCATTTGGTATCAGAGCCTAAGCTCCAAAGTAGGTTTTCGTCTATCCTTCATTTATTTCGTTGTCTCCTTTTTTTTTTTTGCAACCGTCCCTTTATTTCTTGATTTTTGTTCCAATTTCAAGTGTGTCCTTTCTTAATCATTATCTTGTTCGACTTTTCCTTGCCTTAAAGCATTTTTGTTTATCTATTTGTGCTTTAGTCCGAAATTGATGCTATATAAAAAAGGGAGAGTAATCTGCATATCGAGAGAGAGAGAGAGAGAGAGATTTTCGAGTATATATATATATATATATATATATATATATATATATATATATATATATATATATATATATATATATATATATATATATATATATATAAAAAGAGTTGCGAGAAAAGAGGAAAGTTGCTGAAAATTCATATTCGGAAACAAACAGCAATCAACCTGATATTAATTTTCCTTTTATACTTGCTATTTTCAACCTCTTTCGTTTCCCAATTTATGTTCCTTTCCTAAATTATTGTTTCTTCGTTTCATCACATTTCCTTTTCTTTTGTTCCCATCAATTTTCTTTCATTATTGCAAAAAGAAAAAAAAGGGTTCTCTTTCTTTTGCTTCAGTTTGCGTGTTCCAGCCTTTCTTTGATCTTATTCCTTCCCCTTATTCCATGTTTGCTATATTGGGAACCATTTAGGGATTAATATTATAATTTGTTTGGTTTGATCAAGTGATCACTTTGGTAATTGATTGATTAGTTTCTTTAGAACTTGGGAAGAGAACTCGTGAGAGGAAAAAGGCAAGAGTTAGAGCACATTTGAGGGTAAAAGCCAAGAAAGAAATTGAGTAAAACACGAGTGATTGAGTGAACAATTTCTGAGGGTAAACACGTGAGGGAGTGAATGAGTGAGGCTCCTTTATTTTATCTAACGATTGTTGTACATCTTTTAATTATTTCCCAAAAAGGCAATGAAGGTGAAAACTCCGACCAATTCGTGATGGTTTCACCCATCCGACGACAGTTTGAATGCATGAACATGATTTTTGGGGAAATTCGAGATAGGATGGATAGACAAGATGCATGCAGTAATGAAATGCAACGAGGAACCCCCAACTCAGGTGCCACGGCCACGAAGACCAAATCCGCAGCCCCCTATTCCCAATAATTTCGATTAAGAATTTGAAGAAGAAGCTGATTTTGATAATGATGTGGCCTGTAATGCTAGTATGGAAGGAAATAGAGGAGCTCGGTACCATAGTCCAAGACATGTTGCTAGAGGACATCGGGAAAGAGATGTGCTAGATCGAAACACTGGTTCAATCAAGTTTTCTATTCCCTCCTTTCAAGGTAAAAATAATCCTGACACTTATATTGAATGGGAATGAAAAGTTTAACTCGTCTTTGATTACCATAATTACAAAGTCTTAAACAGGGTTCTAAGTCCGTAGAAGAGTACCACAAGGAGATGGAGATAGCCATGATTACTATGGCAAGATTCATTTGTGGTTTAAACCGAGAAATTGCCAACGTAGTGGAGTTACAACACTATGTGGAATTTGATGATGACTAGCACATGGCCATGAAAGTTGAGAAGCAACTTCAAAAAGGAGGCCGTTCATCATCTAAAGTAGAAGACACTAGTTCATCTGGTTGGAAGCCAAAACGGCGCTTTTCTTCAAGGGAAGATGAGCAAACGGTGTTCAAACCAAAAGAGAAACCCATAGCCAAGACTCAACCCGAGAACAAAGAGTGAAGTAATTTATCTTCCCAATCTCAAAGGGTTCGTGATATTAAGTGTTTTTGTTGTTTGGGATCAGGTCATATTTCTTCATAATGTCCCAACAAGCAAACTAGTGACGTGTATGCTATTATTGGCATTGCATTAGTTGTTTTGAGAGCTCTCCATGTTCGAGCTAAAGAAGAGGGTGATGAAATGCAAAGAGAAAACATCTTCTACACTCGCATACAAGAACGAGTTTGTGATTTGATAATTGATGGGGGCATTTGCGTTAATGTGGCTAGCAAATTGACGGTGGAAAAACTTGGTTTGCATAGCACAAGACACCCAAGGCCTTATAGGCTTCAATGGCTCAATGAAAGTGGAGAGATGAGGGTAACCAAGCAGGCACTAGTTTCCTTTTTCGTTGGACAATACAATGATAAAGTTTTATGTGATGTTGTTCCTATGCAAGCGAGTCATGGCAGTTATTGCTTGGGAGGCCATGGCAGTTTGATAGGCGCACTACTCATGATAGTTATAAGAATAGATACAGCTTTATCAAGGATGGAAAGAGTATATTACACTTGCACCATTGCCACCTCATCAAGTGTACGAGGAGCAGAATCAAATCAAGAAGTCCATTGCTGCCAACACAAAGCAACTTGAGACCGTGGTCAAAGTTGTGAGTATGACCGAAAAGAGAGTAAGCTGATTAGGAATACACTGAGGGGTGAGGAAGCAAAATAAGAGAGTTCAGCCCAAGTGAGGGAGGACGAAAGAAAAATGAGTTTTTAAGCAAGAGAGATGAAGAACGCTTGTAATTCCAACAAAATGATGATCTTGTTTTTGGATAGAGAAACATATTTTTCTAATGTTAACCCTGATTCTTCTTTGACTAGTGTAGCTGTTTCAAGTGAGAAGCACAAGAAAGAGCATTTCACACCTTAAAAGAAAAGCTAAGTTCCGCCCCGTTATTACTTCTACCAGATTTTTCTAAAACCTTTGAGATCGAATGTGATGCTTTTGGTATTGGTATTGGTATAGGTTCCGTTCTGATGCAAGACAAACGAGCCATTACATACATTAGCGAGAAACTCAACGGTGCAGCTTTGAATTATTCAACCAATGACAAAGAGCTCTATGCCTTAGTGAGAGCATTGGAGACGTGGCAGCATTATTTGTGGTCCCAAGTGTTTGTCATCCATACGGACCACGAATCGCTGAATCTTTTAAAGGGTCAAGGCAAGCTGAATCGTAAGCATACACGTAGTTCATTGAGATGTTTCAATTTGTGATTCAGTACACATCCTAAGGACAATGTGGTAGTCGATGCGTTGTCACGCAGGTACGTTCTTGTTTCTACTCTTAGTGCTAAATTCCTAGGATTTTAGCATATTAAAGCGATTTATGAGAATGATTTAGATTTTGGTAGTGTTTTTGCTGCTTGTGAAAAGGGTACGTTTGAAATTTTTTATCGGCATGATGGTTACTTGTTTCGGGAAAACAAACTTTGCATTCTTAAATGTTCTTTATGTGAATTACTTGTGTGTGAATCGCATGGGGGAGGCTTAATGCATTTTGGAATTTCTAAAACTTTAGATATGTTAAAAGAACATTTCTTTTGGCCTCATATGAAGCGAGATGCTGAGAAAATATGTTCTAGATGCATAACGTGTATGAAAGCAAAGTCTAAGGTTATAAACCACATGGATGCCTTTACATGTTCCTACACACCCTTGGATTGATGTGTCTATGGATTTTGTATTGGGATTGCCTAGAGCTAGTAATGGCCGGGATGCTATATTTGTTGTGGTTGATCGGGTTTCTAAATGACACACTTCATTCCTTGTCACAAAATTGATGATGTCATGTGGCAAATTTATTCTTTCATGAAGTAGTATGTTTGCATGGAGTCCCTAGAACCATTGTTAGTGATCGAGATGTTAAATTTCTAAGTCATTTTTTGCGTGTTTTGTGAGGTAAGTTGGGAACAACTTTGTTATTTTCTACTACTTGTCACCCCTAGATAGATGGTCAAACCGAGGTAGTAAATAGGATTTTAGGAGCCTTGTTACGAGCTGTTCTTAAAAAGAATCTAAAGTCTTGGGAAGCTTGCATTCCTTTCATTGAATTTGCATACAATATGTATGTGCATTCTTCTACGAAATTTCACCTTTTGAGATTACTTATGGTTTTTAATCCACTAACTCCATTGGATTTGTTGCCACTACCTGCTAGTGAGATTGCTAGCCTTGATGGAAAGCATAAGGCCGAGCTAGTAAAGAAAATTCATGAAGAAGAACAACAATACATTTTGCACAAGAACGAACAGGTTGCTAAACGAGCCAATAAAGGAAGAAAACAAGTCACCTTTCAACCTGGTGATTGGTTTTGGGTTCATTTACACAAAGAGAGATTTCTTAATCAATGGAACTCTAAGCTGAAACCGCATGGGGATGGACCATTCTAAGTTTTGGAGAATATCAATGATAATGCATACAAGATTGATCTTCCCACTGATTATCAAGTTAGTTCTACCTTTAATGTGACTGACCTTTGTCCTTTTGATGTAGGTGCAAATTCGAGAATGAATTCTTTTGATGAAGGAGGGAATGATATGGAACAGCTAGGAGGAATGGAACATGAAAAGGAGAAAACGCATAAACTTGAGGAAGGAACTCAAGATGAGCTTGGAGAGGATGAACAAGGCATGGATTTTCAAATACCAACTGGCCTTATAACAAGAGCTCAGGCAAAGAAGCTACAAGAAATCCAGTGAAGACCCAATTACATTAGGTTAAGAGTCATGGGAAAAATTCATAAATAAGATGTTAAGTTTCACCCATTTCAAATTTAAAAGATTAAGGTTTAAAATTTCAAATCTCAGATTTTTTTTTAAATTTTATTTATAAATTAATTAATTAAACATATGTTTTATTAATTAAATATATTAAGGTCACAATTCCATATAATTTGGTCACAAAATCAATATAATTGATCACAAATCACAAATCACAAATCACAAATTTTATGTCACAAATTATTTTACGTTCAAAATTCCAAAATTTTATATATTACAATTTGTTCATTGGTCACAAATCAAAAATTGAAACGTCACAAATTATTTTATGATCACAATTCAGAAATTTTATAAGCCACAATTTGTTCATCGGTCACAAATCACAAATATTATAAGTTACAATTTAGTAGACAGACAATTTTTTAGCCCACACAGTATTTTTTGTCATAATTTATCTTTTTCATTGATCGGTGTGTTTGAGCCACATTATTTTGGAAGAATGTATTTTAAAATAGTAGATTGATGGAGAATGTGTGGTTGAAAAAGAAGGAAAAGTTATTAATGTGATGAAAAATATTATTTTATTGAAAAATGTGTGGTTAAAAATGAGTAGAAGAATGAGAATGAAAATTTTAAAGTTTACCAAACATGGGCTGAATATTATTTATCAGTCACAGATTGTTGAATTTAATGATCACAAATAACCAAATAATATGTGACCAGCAACAGCACTTGTGACCACCTCACCATTGCCACCAACAGCATGGCAACCGAAACCCCGTTGCAGAAATCACCCCCACCACCTCCCGCCAGGAAACCGTCATCGTCTCTGCCACCGTCACCTCGACCACCACCACCCCAGTCAATATCACAAGGAACACTACCCAAACAACATTAAAAAATCAAATCTAAAATAATTAGTCACCGTGACAACGGCCACCGCTAGCTCTACCACAACTACAAACACCGTGACCAAATGCACACCACCTACTACCCCAGAAACTTTGACACCCAAAAGTTTAGATTTTCCACACATTTTCCACCACTAGCAACGACTCTCACGCCTAAAACCATCGCCACACCACTATCGCCACCTAAAAACTGTACAACCAGGATCGTGACCATCACAGCGTCCACTACCACTACACGCCCACCACCAACAACTGCACACAACCAACAAAACACACTGCAAATTTTTTGATTCAAGATCGCGACCAAATTTTCCCAAATCAAGACCATCAAAACTCATAAAACCAAACATATCTCCTGCAGCGGCAACGCCAACTCATCATTTGTCACTGTAGCAGCGGCACTCAAGCATTTCGTAGTAACATCGTCGCTGAGCGCATTGCACAGCAGTCGCTGTTGAAGTGTCTCACATCGGCAATGCATCGGCGACGACGTCGCACTGCAGCGATGGCGGAGTCATCGTAACGACAACGAATGTGGTGGTCTCTGGTGAAAGCTTATGGGGGTTGGGAGAGAGAGAGAGAGAGAGAGAGAGAGAGAGAGAGAGAGAGAGAGAGAGAGAGAGAGAGAGAGAGAGAGAGAGAGAGAGAGAGAGAGAGAGAGAGAGAGAGAGAGAGAGAGAATATATGAAAAATTTTAGGATTTTGGATGGTGGTTGGATTGGGTGGTTATTAATTTGATTTTGTAATATAATTATTAATACTAAAATTTTGAATTAATATCTGATTTTTGAATAAACAAATTTTAAATCTGATTTTTGAAATTGAATCTTTAAAAGTCTGGTTGGTTGTAATTTCCACTTAAGTCATTTAGTTATTTTCTTTCTTAATAAGTTTTTTTTTTTTTACCTTAGTTATTTGGTTTTGGGCCTAGACTTTTATTTTGATTGTTTTAGGCCTATTTTGACCCAACTTATGTAGGGTTCAAAAGGGGATTCCCAAGATTAAGGTTTTCTATTAGATTTACAAGCCAACTTAACATTATAAATAGGCTTGAAACTCTCATTGTAAGGGCAGTTTATACAAGTAGCAATAATCAGCTTGCCCCCGTATCTCGATTTTAGAGTTGTACCTTCGACTAAAATTACTGGTCGCATCACATTTTGAAATCTTCTAATCTAAGAGCCATAAAGAAATACTAAAAGTAATTCTCGCCCTCCGTCTCAATGAAAAAAGTAGAACCGTGATTAGTTGTCCCCAAATTATGGCAGTACCTGGCCAATTTATCATAACTCTCTTTGGCCAAGCCTATTAAATCCTCCAATGCGCATTTTTTGGCCTTCCAGGCCTTTGGTAACTCATGACCACTTCGTGCTCTCGCCGAACGTCATTAATTACGTCTGAAAGTCTGTAGATAGTCAGTGGGTCCTGATACTTGTGCAATATCTGTCGACCAACAAAACCACGATCGAGCTTGCCTGTAATCGTTTTGATGAATCCCTAATTCGCAAGTATGTTCTCGTGTATACTTACGAACTACAAATGACTCATTCGTATCCATCTTAGTCGCTCGCAACCGTGAACGACAACTCTCATCGACGCAAATAAGTGTCAACAACGACTGTTTGATTTCTTTACCTTGAACTGAAAGTTGAATTTCAATCCCAGCAGGTGCACAACTTCTTGCAAATCTTTCTTCGTTTCAAACAGTTGCTCAACATGCAAATCTTCATCATCGAGAACCACACATGAAGAATTAGATGATGGTCCGCTCGTTCCAGCCCCTGAGCTCCCACCACGCTCATGTTTCTGACGAGATAAAGCAATCAAATCCTCATTTGTAAATTCATTTACATTCTCGTTGTCCTGAACTGCCAACTGAATTCTGTATGTTACAGCGATGTTACGATGAGGAACAACTGTCTCAGGAATATTAGTATCATCCTCGTGAGCTATCTCCATTGTATCCCAAAAATTATCTGCATTATCATCTGTTCCATCAAAATGTTCATTTCTACCTTCTGTGTCGTCCTTCCTTACTAAAGTCACGCAAATAGGTGTCATTTGTATTTTGTTCAATTCAAACAGATAATTCACTTCAACAGCGGATGTAACTTTCATAGGTGTAATAGAAAATAGCAAATGCTCTTTGAATTGAAATCTCAGTACCATATCGTATTGAGATGAATCGACATTCCGCTTGTTTTGTATATCAAGTACAGTTCCTCGTATGATGTACTCTCGGTTATATATGTTGGCATACCACCTTGTATGTCATTCGTCAATTTTCATGTCCATCGATTATTTTCATCCAATTCAAAATCATCAAAGTAACAAATCGGGAGTATAGTCATCATATCTGCATGACAAAACACAAATTTGTAAACATTCATTCAAAAGTCGGCTCATTGTCGCAACAGAAACTTGTTAAAAACAAAAAAAATATAAATAACAGTCAGCTAACAGACAGTAGGAAAAAAAGCCGGAAAATAGTCGACTATTATGGCTGTTAACAGTCGAGGACATTGCCGACTGTTAACTTGCGCCGTTAACTGGCTGATTTTTCGTAAAAGCCGATCGTTAACGTCGTAACAGTGGACAAAATCAAAAAGTTGTTAGATGAATTTTTTTTCGTTCGTGCTTACAAAAACTATACATCTGCTAAAAAAATTTATATGTCTGTAATTTATGTCGAATCTTAATTTATCAATTAAAAATGTATAGACATTTAACGAAAACGAAAATAAACATACGTAAATATACTTACCGATTCAAAGTAATTAACAGAAAACAATTTTTTTCTTCAACTATCGATATTTTTGAGATTTTCAGATTGAAGAAGATGAGAAAGTTTTTATCTGTGTTGGACAATATTTTGAAATTTTAGTAGGGAGTGTTTGATTTTTATTTGTTAACTGAAACGGTAGTATTGTCTTTTTTACAAAATCATATTTTGTAATTGTTTTATACATTTAAGGGCATTTTTATCTTTAGACATCAAATAAGCAAATGTGAACATATGCAATAAAGGAAAGGTCAAAGTGGAAATTTGGGCATTTGACTGAGCCCTTACTTTAACATCTTAATCATCCATTAATCTCCTTTCCAAGTAAATATGTTATCCAACTATGTCGTAATTGTAAAGTCTTACAATTGAAAATGTATAGAGCTCTAAGTACACGCTTACGAAAAACTATTATCGATTTTTGGTACAACCTTGCTAGGGGGATTAGCATTACCTCTACCTATTTTTAGGGATGGCAACGGGGTGGGGTTGGGGCAACCTTCCCCTTCCCCCACCCTGCCAAGCAATTCCCCGTCCCATCCCGTAATGTCCCCACTCCGTTACCTATTTAAGGCGGGGTGGGGTGAGGCGATGCGGGGTCCTTGCCCCATTTAATTTTTTTTTATTTTAAAGTTTTTGATAATTTATTTTTATTGCCTCCATTCAATAGATTTAGACAAATAATTTTAGTCGCTATTTTCTATTAGAACTAATGAAATTTCGTGAATTTTTCCATTTAAAGTACTAAATTCCAAAAAAAAAAAAAAAAATTAAACTAGGCGGGGCGGGGCGCCCGTTACCCGTCTCGAGGCAAAATTCCCCTCCCCGAATACCCGATTAAACGAGTTATCCTCACCCCGTTCGAGGCGAGGCCCCACAGGTATCGAGTTTGTCAGATTTTTTTGTCATCCTATCTATTTTGGAGTAAAGAAAAGCAAAGATTGTCTAGCTTGTTTGAGGGAGCAAGAACCTCCAGTTTCTTAGGTGAATCAAAAGTATACCAGAAAGATCCTTTGTGTTTATTTCATTTCAAAATAAAAGAGAACTTCAACAAATTCCCACAAAAATAGGAATGTAGACCCAACGTTCACAAGTTGGTTTTAACTATCCAACAACTAGACTAGACTTATTCAAATAAAAATGGAAATTATTAACATCAGAAAATGAAAATCCTATCAACTCCATTCCCCTTAAATTTCAACCTTGTCCTCAAGGCTAATATCTGGGGACTGATTTTTAAGGATTTTGCGATCCTCCCAAGTTGCTTCAACTGGAGATGATGGGATTAAAATATCCTCATTTTGTATTCCTTATAATTATTTACTTAATTCTTATATTTTTTAATTTTTTAAAACACTTTAAATTTAAAAATCTAAAATAAAGGTTGGGTTTGGGACCAAGTTCCCCAAATCCCTAGCGGGACAGGGCGTTGCATGATAATTTGCCATCTTTAGATAATTGACCTAGAAACATTAAACACATTAGATTATTGTCAAATTTTAACATTTATGTTGAATCGTGACATTAAATTTAGTAATTGGAATAAATTGTTATGAAAAGAGAGAAAAATAGAAGAAAGAATTTACTTGCGTGTATTATAATGAGAACAAAAGTCTTATATTGAATGAGAATGATTAGGGATACAATGGTAATAATTTCTAGGGTTGCATGTATACAATTTTCATTTACTAATAAACGTAACATTTACGACATTTCCCCTTGAATGACACATTTCAAAATATCTGTTTCGTTAAAACCTTGTTTGATAAAAATTCAATTGGACAAAAAATCAAACGAATGAAAAGAATACAGTTATTTTGGAGTATTAAAAATAAATGATGCCTCATTAAAATCTTGCTAGGAAAACCTAAAGGGATAAAACATAAGCGAAGGAAAAATTGTACAGTTACTTTCCCTAATGTTGATCACTAAAAATCTTTGAGTCGTCGCATTCCAATCTTGTGAACCAATTTCTTGAATGTAAATGTTGGCAGTGCTTTGTAAATAAATCAGCAGTATTGTCACTTGAGCGAATTTGTCGACATTCTTCTTTCAACACATGTGTATGAAAGAATTTTGGAGAAATATGCTTCGACATGTCACTTTTGATATACCCGCCACTTTCCAACCCTCTAAACTCCGGCCAACCTCCTCCAAAACGGCCAGGTTAATATACCATTGTGAAGCCTTCAATCCCCTCTTCAATTACCACACAAACAACATATACCAAAATCGATCAAAAAAATCCTCAAAAACTGATTTGGCATAAACCGCTTCTGCCCAAATCTCGACATCCGGCAACACCCAATGTCGCGCACCACCACCGGTCGATTGCCCACCGCCAGACGACTCCAGCCATGGCTTCAAAACTCATCGACGGTTTCCATAAAATCAGCTGATTTTGGAATCGAAGGCGGCTTTCATAAGATCAGCCTATTTTGGAGATAATCGAAGGTGACACGTGGTAGTATTGGATGCGCCTTGTTGAAAGGAGTGAATTGGTGGTGGTCCGCGATCGGAAAGGTAGCCGGCGGTTGTTTTGGCTGATTTCGGCTGATTTTTGGCCAAATAATCTGTGGACGTTGTAGAGGGAGGTCAGGGGTTCGATTGATGCTGGAATCTGGTGGTCTAGCTAGTGGGTGGTGGTCGGTTTGTGAGGTAGAAGACGGTGGCTCTGGAGGGGCGTTATCCAGCTGGAGAAGGGGAAAAATGAAAAACAATGTAAACGGGTTTGGTTTAAGTGTTTAACAAAAAGAACGTGTTTTCAATATTCTCAAAATGGACATTCAAAACACAAAATACAAAATGAATTCAAAACTCAAAACGGAAAATTGAAACACAAAGAGAACGGTTCCTAATCTTTTTGGGAAATGTTCAATCTGCAACCCGAGACCGAATTTGATTTTTTCCAAATCTGTCATCTCAAATTCATTCAAATAATTTGCAATTTTGTTGAGCTCTTCTGAAATTCCAATTAAATTTAAATCATCAATATAAACTGCTACAATTGCAAATTCAATATTTGTTTTCTTTATGAAAATACATGAGTAGACATCGTTATTTTCATAATGATCTTTGCAATTTAATTGAGACCGTGGTTCTCGGGCATGTATCATTTGTTCCGTACACTTTAAGTTTTTCAGGGACTTTTATATGTATGTCACTATCAAGTGAACTATATAAATAGATAGTCACTGCATTCATAAAGCGCATATCGAGCCTTTGTTCAAACTAATTAAAAATCTAAAAGTAATTGTGTCCATTACCTGAGAATATGTTTCCTCATAATCAATTCCTGATCTTTGTAAGAAATCTTGAGCTACGAGTTAGGCTTTGTATCTTGTAATTTCAGATGTTCGAACTACATGTTCAAACACTTTTCGTTTCTCTAAGAAATTTAATTCCGCATGTATGGTTGTGACAGTCTTTAACAGACCGTGGTTCAGGATCCTCATTTTACATAATATCAAGAGCCACATTAAAGGTAAAAATATTGTCTATAACATTATTTTGTTCCCTTAATTTATGAGATAACATATAATTTATTGAAATCTCGTTATTTTCGGATACTTGTCGTAATTCAGGAACTATATTTTCAATATTTGATTGATCAACTTTTCTAATGTTACTTCTTTTGAAATTTTTGGTTGGATTTTGTCTTGTGCTTTTCTTTTTCGAAGTATTGTGTCTTTTAAACCAACGGTCGACCACGCTTCTGGCGTATTTGAGATTCATTTGCTGTACAATGTACATCAAATTGTCTTACAGGAACATCATTTTTGCTAGAATATTTCTATTGGTATATATGACTTCATCACTTTTCTTGTGTCAACAAATACATCTGGTAATTGATTTGTAACTAAGCAATATGAGTTTTTCAATCTCTTATTCACATTGATTGTTGCGGGTATTAAAATGAGATAAAGTTGTTCATTCTAAGAAATTTTACCTTGTTTATTAGGACGTAGTTTTTTCCCTCCCAAAGTTGAGAAAGTCATTTTATCAAAATGAAAATTTGCAAAACGTGCAGTAAATAAATCACCCGTTAAAGGTTCAAGATACCTAATAATAGATAGTGAATCAAAACTCATATAATCCCAAGTCTTCGTTGGGGACCCATTTTAGTACTTTGGGGGTGAAATAGGGACTTGAACAGCACAACCAAAAACCCGCAAGTAAGAAATATTAAGTTCATGACCAAATATCAGTTGTAAAGATGAATATTGATAATATGCAATTGGTCTGATATGAACCAATGACGCAATATGTAATATGGCATGACCCCAAACATAAGCTGGGAGTTTTGTTTTCATAAGTCATTGTCTAGCAATAAGTTATAGATGAGAGGTATTTTCCATGGGTTTACCTTGGTATCGTGTTCATACCGTTGCATTGAATGATCCCGATCAGTTGCTTTCTATTCATATAATGCATATAGCTTTGGTTGCTGGTTGGGCAGATTCAATAGCTCTGTATGAATTAGCAATTTTTTATCCTTCCAGGTTCTTGATCCAATGTTCTTTGTCATTTGATCCAATAGAGTTCGTTAGATAGGAACAGATTTGATAAATACTGATAACTCTCAGATAGAGTATTAGAATAGAAAGATCCATTAGATAATGAACTATTGGTTCTAAGCCATCTCTGACAATTAATCAAAAATTCGAAGTGCTTTTCTTGTGTATTCTTGATAAACCAAATAAATGACTCTGCTAAACCATTTTGAGTATGGATATGCGCAATCGAATGTTCAATGACAATCTCAATTGACAATAATAATTATCAAATGCTTGTGATCTAAATTCACCAGCATTGTCAAGATGCCTTGACTGAGTAATCGGAGAATTTCCCTCATATTTTTATGATTTGAGCAAGTAGTCTAGCAAAAACTATATTTCTAGTTGAAAGTAGGCAAACATGTGACCATCTAGTAGAACAATCAATTAATACCATAAAATAACGAAGTTGGGATCTAATAGAAGTTGAAGTAGGAACACGTATTCATGTTGACCTCAAAAAATAAAAATTATTTTTAATGCACACGGTAGAGTTACTTGCCAGAATTTTGGCAGGATTTTCCCCCTTTGAGGGGTTTTGGGTGTGTTTTAATTTGTTTTTGTGGAAAGTAGAAGAAGTTTCAATGTTACTTTGATCGACACAAAGAACTTCTATTGAAGAATGCTAAATTTTTATTAAGTGCCGACCCTAGGTTTTGCCTTGATCAGAGATGCGGCTTTTTGAAGAGTGAAAAATTGAATCTTTAGACTTTCAATCTTTATATATTTTCACCGTTCGATTTTCAACCTTTTATTAGCCTCCTGTTTGGGTTGAAAAAATATCAATTTTTTTGTAAATTTTGATCTAAGTTGAGGAAATGTGTGGTTGAAAGTTGAAAAAAGTTGTAGATCCCATGACACGTGTGGTTGAAAATGAATTTTAAGAAATAGAGGCCAAACATGGACTTAGGTGTGCATATTACCCTATTTATAGACAATTTTAGGGATCTTTTGGTCATTTTTATTAGTTGTATCATCTCATAATTATGTTAGAAGTCATGATTAAGTCCAAATTCTAATTTCTCATTGAGATTTGTGCTTTCGTAATACTTTTCATGTAATTCCTTATGGGCACAGGTGGTTTTATTGCACTTGTCCATGTTGATTTGATTGTGTTAGGGTTCACACATCAATGACATCTATGTTCGAGATTGAGCCGATGTCTTTAATGCCATTGTTTGGTTGAAGATTCCAATTGTATGTTAGCCAAGAGATTGAGGGTTTGCATTCCATTCACAAGTAGGGTCTACATTCATTTGGATCACTTGTACATATATAAACAAGCATATATTCGTTGTTCATGTCGGGATTAACAATTGCAAACTTTTGCCACTTCTTTGCTTCTCTATATTCCCTAACAAAAATAAATAAATAAATAACAAGCAAAGTAACTAAAAAGAAAAAGGAAAAAAATCAAGTAAAGTGAGTGTAGACATCAAATAAATAAATTAATTAAATAATGAAATGGATCAGGTCAATTTTCAATAATTAGCCCAACTAAGTCCATTAAAATAAAAGTCTACTAAAATCCACTTAAAAGCTCATGGAAGAAGCTCATCCTCTTTTTTAATTTAATAAATCAAATCCAATCCAATCCAATAAAGTTAAAGACAAATGGGTGGTACAACTTTCTCTATAAATAGGACCAAATGCCCTTGAAAAAAAGATTATAGGTGAAGGTGCGGGGAGAAAATCACGAAGTGCTGAACAACTTCCAAAGCCGAAGGAAGCGAAGAAACTCTCTCATTTCTAAGTTCGAAAAACACTAAGAAGATGAAAGTCTCTTCAAGTCAACCAAATTCAAGCCAAGTCCAAGAAGATCAAAGTCTTCTCCAAAGCAAATCAAACTTAAGTCCAAATCCTGAAGTGCAATTCGAGCCCCGAAATCCAAGTGTCAAACAAGTCAAGTTCTCAACAAATCAACTTCCAACAAATTCACTTTCCAGAAGAGGCAAGGAGTAGTAAGAGGAAGAAAGAAGAGACCAAGTCGTTTACTTCATATTTGTAACTCTTTTGAAGTCCGAGATTCAAGCCATGTAGCCCCTTGTCTTCAAAGATCATTAATCAAAGAATCTTGTAGTTCTGCAGAAAGAAGAAGATGTTATCTACTTGCATTTATCAAAAATACAATTTGTAACAATTTCTGTATTTTAATATATGAAAAAATTGTCGTACCAAATCTCTTGGCAATCCAGGTGGGACCTTCTTGTCCTCTCATCTTTTGATCGAGAATTTTCAAACTTCAAACCACTACATCAACAATGGCAAGCAAAAAGAACTGTGACCCATCTTGAAGAGACACTAGTTGAACAGCCGTATAAAGCCCAAACAATAATTGGAAAAACTCAACTGCTCTCACCACTGAGGAAGTTCTCCAACAAAAGCAAAATGAAAATTGCTTCAAAGAAATCGGGCCCTCGTTCGACAAAAAAGACCAAGAGTTTGGCGAAAAGCTCTCATTCTGATTCCATCTCCAGTGACATTGGGCTCTGATGAACAAATCCAACAAATGGCTTTAGCCATTGAAAAGTTAACAAAGTCACTAGATGACAAAGATGCACTGATTGTTGTGCTCATGCACAGACTGGAGTTACAAAATCCGTTGGTGGAAAACAATCCAAAAAATGCAGGGTCTTCAAAAACTAAAGATCCAGAAGTCCAGGAACACCAACAAAATCAAGATATATTCATGATCAAATGGTGGTGCAAAATGTGTTGCGCAACAATACTCAACTTTTTGTCGGCTCTCTTTCCGTCCAACAATTTCAACATATGATTGCAGACACTATGAGTGCCTAATATGGTAGCCACCAAATCTTCATTCGATTATGCCAAACCCTACAGCCGTTGAATTGACTAAATGAGGATGCCACTTGGTTACCAATCCCCAAGGTTCCAGTTTTTGATGGAAAAGGCAACCCAAAAATAACATGTTCATTTCATTGAAACTTGTAACAACGCGGGCACTTACAATGATACCATGGTGAAGGAGTTCGTATACTCCATCAAAGGTGTCGCATTGCATTAATGGTATACAGACTTACCGGTTGCGTCAGTTGATAGTTGGTATCAACTCGAACGAGAATTCCTCACAAGTTTCTAAGGCATATTGTTAGCCTTTCAGAACTTGCTCAAATGAAGCAAGGAAGAACCATCTAGTATATCGAACGTTGGAGAAATCTTATGCTTAGCTGCAAAGAATGCATCAGTGAAGCATCTTTAATTGAAGTCACTTGTCATATTATCCATGAGACAAGAAAGATTCTAAGAAAGAAATAAAGAACGAAGCCAAGACAGGTAAGTCCAAAGAAGCTATGACAATCTCTACTACCCCAGCATATTGCCTTCCAAAGGTCGAGCTCAAATTCGAAGCCAAAGCTCTAGTTCAGACCTAACAAAGGAAAAGTCCAAAGCAAAGGTCAAGTCACTCTGAAAAAACTTGGAAGAGAAGGAATACCTATTTTTAGATTCTGAAGTTTTTGGAATCCTGGATTAAATCCTTGAACAGAAGCTCTTAGCACCAAAAAGATCGGAGGAAGCAAGTAAGAGATGCCAAATACTACAAATTTCATAGGATTGTTAGTCACCCAGTAGATAAATGTTTCGTTTTGAAAGATCTTATTGTTCGCTTGGATAAAAAAATAAGATCAAAGTTGAAACTGGAAAAAATCCAATAGCTACCTACTCAATGGTTTCATTTGGATCATTTTATCCAATTCTCACTACAAAGGGGAAGCAGACATGTGCAATGCTGGTAAGTCCTTACCCGAGGTGGCTAAGTTTGGTCCAAACCTCAACTTTTCGGAATGAGCAATTTCGGTGGTGCTCAGGTGGATGGACATCACATACATCTATCTGGGGATGGAAAAACCACATTCGCCTAATCGTCCAACCTTACAAAATTGTGACCAATGACTTGGATGTTTAGGGTTCTAATTCAGAGTATGAAGATGAGGCCGGTGATGGCTGGTCCACCTTCATAAGCAAAAGGGAGAAATATTGAATGTCAAATAAAATAGGTGAAATATCACCTTCTATGCCTCTCGCAGGACTAAGATTAGGGCATTGAGTATGGAAGTCCAATGCAATGAAGAAGTAACACTAGATGAAAATCAAGGGGCATGGACTCTTGTTAAAAGACATCATCGAAAGGCTCCACAATTTCTAAGTTCCAACGTCTATGACAAAAGGTGAGACCTAAAAGAAGGCCAAGAAACGACCAAAAGAAAAGGTCTAAAGTCAAGTCAAGGGCATCTACTAAATTAACAGAAATAAAAGCTGCTTCAAACACTCCTTCTAGACTAGCAACCTTGGGAGATTATTTTCCTCAGGTGTCCTCTGACAAGAAATGTTTCACCTACAATGTCATTAATGTCAAGGAGGAAAATGAGACGAATAATATATCGAGAGAGAGTTCGAAGAAGAAGAAGACTATCTCACAACTCAACAACATCCTTCTAATACCAATTTGACCAATCCATCAATCTTTTTTTCGACGATTGAATGGCTTTAATTATAGCATTGATCAGTCCAAAAGCATACGAAGGCAAGGTCTTAGAACAGATTGGATCCACAATCCAAGAAAACTATATGACCACCATCACATTTAATGACAAAGATCTATAACTGGGTTTTGTTTACATAATAGACCGCTGTATGTTAACCATATTCAAGAATCTAGGATAAATCGCATGATGATTGATTATAGGTCCGCCGTAAAAATTATGCCAATCAAGACATTGAAGAAAATTGGAATTAATGTCGGTGATTTGTCCAGGAGCAAGATCATGATTCAATGATTCAACTAGAGAGGCTAGCGAGCCATTGGTATGATTCGCCTGAAGCTGCAAATAGGAGAGTTGATTTCCTCAGCTCTCTTCCATGCCATTGATGCTAAAACGTCCTATGAGTTACTCCTTGGACGTGATTGGTTGCTTGAAACTAGAGTGGTACCTTCAACTTGACACCAATGCTTCAAATATAACCGAGATGGAGAAGTCAAATGTGTAGTAACTGAGTTCAAACCATTCCTCAAAGAAGTATCTCATTTTCCCGATGCTAAATTTTACATGGAGGATGAACAATGTCTAGATTTGACATTAAGGGAGATTCAGACGATGACAACACATCTATTATAGTTTCACCTTATCAGCTTATTAAAGGTAAAGCAAAATTTACGTATGAAGGACTCTCTAAAAGCAAACAATCTCAAATTGAACCAACAGATGTTGTGGTATTGAAAAAGAGTTAACTCTTCTAATACCTAGTCTTCCCCATCAACTTATACAGCCCGTGAAGTCTACCTAAAAAACTTCGACAACTATTCTAAACAATCAAAGCTCTCTATTGCTAGCTCTTCCAAACAAGATATGCAGGATACTAAAGGAGTCCAAAAGCAAAAACAAACATTCAAAGGGTGTTACCTCAAGTCAGAAAGCTATTTGAGAATGCTGGATTTGGGAAAGGAGAGCCTTGTAAATTGTATCATCTTGATGTTGTCCTTTCAGGTAGGTATATCCTTCAGATTCTGATGGATCATTCATGTTACAACCTAGGTATGGTTTCGGTTATAATACGAATCTATCGAGAAAGACTAGAGTTAAAAAGGTTTCCTCAAACCCAACCACGGTTCAAATATATGAAGTTGCAGAGGAGAAATCAGAAGAGTCGAGACCTTCAGTGTTCAATTGAATTGAAAGCGAGAATACCAGAGTTTTGGTATTTGAAAGGCTGAGAGGAGAATCATCCGTAGTAGAGAAATAGAAGGTAAAGCTTTTGTCTTCCAAAGGTTAAATGGGATTCCTTCCTCTTCTACTCAAATTGATAAGAATACACGAGCTCCTCAAAAAATCATCTCAAAGACAATAATCTACATTCTCTCATCTTGGAATTAAAAACATCTAATCCAAGTTTGAAGCCTCAACAATCAAGGAAAAGACGAAGGAATCAGAGAGTCCACTCATCCCAAAAGAATGATGAGGATAAAGAAAAAGTCTATGTTAATCACATTACTTTTAAAGAAGCTTCTAACTCAGAATTCGAATATGAAGACTTCGCCACAGCAGATGATCCTGAACCAGATCCACCAACAATTGAAGAAGGGGGACAAACTAATGTGGATGACTTGAAACAATTAAACTTGGGAACTAAAAAAACTAAAGACCCAATGTTCGTAAGTGCTCTCATCAGTCAAACAGAGGAATCTGAGTACATCTACTTCCTTCAAGAATACAAAGATGTATTTGCGTGGTCTTACAAAAAAATACATGGGTTAGATCCTAAGGTTTCAGTACATCACCTTACAATGAGACATGGAGTTCGTACAATTAAGCAACCTCAAAGAAGATTTCGACCAGAACTAAATCCTCAAATTGAAGTTGTCAACAAACTTATTGAAGCAGGATTCATGTGAAGTCAAGTACCCAACTACGAGTCTATGTTGACTTTCGAGATTTGAACCAAGTATGTCCAAAGATGATTTTCCACTTCCAATAACAAAGTTATATAACAAAATGGTGGATGCAACTAATGGGTACGAAGTTTTATCTATCATGGATGAGTCTTGCAGATACAACCAAATACAAATGAATCCAAAGATGAGGATCTTACATCATTCCGTGCTCCTAAGGGCATATATAACAACAAAGTTATACCTTTTGGATTAAAAAATGTAGGGGTAACTTATCGGTGGGCAATGTAAAAGATCTTCGATGACATGTGGATGATCTTGTTGTTAAAACAAAGAAATGTGATGATCATCTACAAGACTTGCTGGATGTTTTTAAAAGACTTCGACGATACCAACTAAAGATGAATTCGCTAAAGTGCACCGTCACTTTCAGGAACTTTCTTGCTTTCATTGTTTTACATCGAGCCATTGAAATAAATCAATCAAAAATCAACGCCATAATCAACATGCTGAGCTAAGAAATGTACATGAGTTGATAGGGATGGCAACGGGGCAGGGCGGGGGCGGGGATGCCCTCCCCGTCCCCCGCCCCGTTAAGAAATTCATTCCCCGTCCCCGCCTCGTTCCCCGTTTAAGGCGGGGCAGGGCGAGGGTAGGTTATTTCCCCGTTTCCCCGTTTTAAATTTTTTTTTTTTTTAAGTTTTTGATTATTTATTTTTATTGTCCATATTCATTATATTTAAACAAATAATTTTAGTTGCTATTTTCTATTAGAACTAACAAAAATGTTCATTTAAAGTATTGAATTAAAAACAAAAAAATTTTTTTTTTTTTTAACGGGGCGGGGCGGGGACCCCGTTACCCGTCCCCGCCTCGGGGAATAATTCCCCGCCCCGTTACCCGTTTAAGCGGGTTTTCCTCTCCCCGTTCGGGGCGGGTCCCCGCGGGTATCAGGTTTGTCGGGTTTTTTTGCCATCCCTATGAGTTGAAGAGTTTTCAAGGAAAGCTTGCATATATTCGAAGATTTATCTCCAACCTTTTCGGACATTGTCATTCTTTCAATAGATTACACCATTTGAGTGTGATGATACTTGTCGAAATGCTTTCCAAAGCATTAAAATTTGTCTCATCCACCAGTACTCATAGCTTCATTTCCAAGAAAGCCACTGACTCTCTCTATAATGCAATACAAGAATATTCTCTAGGAACACTTCTTGTCCAAATCAATGATGAATGAAAAGAGAATCCACTCTATTACTTGAGCCAGACACTGGTAGGTGTAGAAATAAAGTATTCGCTATTGAAACAATAGGCCTTGTATTGATCTTCGCGGTTAAAAAGTTGAGACATTATATGCTATCACACACAACCATTCTTGTTTCTAGAGGTGTCAAGATGGGCGGGCCGACCATGACCCGTGAAAACCGGCCCGTGAAAATCGGGACCGCGGGCCGACCCGTGACCCGTGCGGGCGGTTCACGGGCCAATGAGGTGTAACCCGCGGGCTTCGCGGGTTGCACCTCCACGGGCCACGGTTAACCCGCGGCCCGTAAAAAAAATTGAAAAAAAATAAATAAAACAAAAATTAAAAAAAAGGAGGGGAGAGAGCCAAACAAAAAAAATTGAAAAAATAAAAATAAAAAAATTCAACTTTTTTTTTTAATTTTAACTAATGGTAATATAAATTTTCTAACGGTAATATCATCCCCTTCATCTATAAATTCCAATTTATTCTTACAATTATTTTTACAATACCCTCTCTGCCTCTCATTAGTTATTATACATTTATATTTCATAGTTCATACTTGTTACTACCTTACTACAATTACAATTATTCAATTGCAAATATCACATCATCTTGATTATATTTCTTTCTTCTCGGTATTGGACGAAAGAAGATCTAGACTTAAAGAAATATTTTGGAAGCTCTCATATGCGTGAAAGATTGGATATTCGCGGATCGAATGATACAATATAAAATTATTGATGATATTGCTGAAAACTTCAAAAATCTTGCAATTCCTGAAGATTGATTGGAAAACAAAAATATAATTTTTGAATAACTAAATTATAGTTAAGTAGGTGTCAACCTAATTGGGATGTACTTATGTTATAAATATTTGATAATAATAATTAGACATGCATTTTGATGTAATTGTTATTTGTTTAAATTAAATTTAAGTTTGTAAAGTTATAAATAATTCATGTAACATTAAATTTGAATTCTTTGTAAAAATTTCTTGATATAATTATGAATTTATCATTTTGTTCAATTCTTAGTTTACATTTAACAAAAAAAATATTTTTTGCTATAAATATGAAAAATTTTATATTTTTATAATTTTATTTATACAATCATACTTCATACGGGCCAAATCAGAACGAACCGCGACCCGCGCGACCCGTGACCCGCATGGGCTCGACCCGGATGGGTCAGCGGGCGGGCCTGGGTTGTAGTCCAAAATTGTGGGCCGACCCGTAACCGGCCCGGAACCCGCAGCGGGCGGGCTTTTTTTCGAGCGGGCCGTTACCGGGCTCACATGTTGGCGGGCCGACCCGGCCCGGACCACCTGGATTGACACCTCTACTTGTTTCAAAGATTGATCCATTAAAGTACATAATATCCAGCATATTCTTTCCGGAAGGATAGGAAAATAGGCACTTCTATTATCTGAATTCGATATCAAATTCATTCCACAAAAGGCTATTAAAGGACAAGCATTGGCAGATTTTCTTGCCGACCATCAAATCCCGACAGAATGGGAACTTCATAAAGACCTTCCGGATGAAGAAGCCTTGTTTGTTGTAATTATTCCATCTTGGAGGCTATTCTTCGATGGGGGCAGCTCGAAGTTACGGTGCTAGGTAGGAGTAGTCTTTGTCACTCCTATGATCTTTCCATGCCTTACATAACTACCTTAACAAGGAAATGTGTAAATAAGCAAAATATCAAGCCCTTACAGGGCATGGAGACAGCATTAGACATGAATGTCAATCAATTGAAAGTGTTTGGAGCTCTAAATTGATAATCAATGAACTTTTAGATGATTACGAAGTCTATAATTCAGACTTTAAGCCGTGTCACAAATACGCATATTGTTGAAGTAAAAATCAAATTCGTGCCTAGAAGTGAAAATAGAGAAGCTAATGCCTTTGCTAATTTGGTTGTTGTTTTACTTAGATCAAATGAAGACTTTTTCCATCCCATTTACTCAAAGATGGATGCTTCCGTCATTGTTGACCGGTAATCTGGAATAAAATAATAGTGTCGAAGTAATCGATGAGAAGGAAAGAGAAGATTGGAGACAGCCAATAATTGGTTTTCTTCAACATCAACAGTTAACAAATAATTCATAATGAAGAACCGAAATTAGGAGGCGTGCATCTCGCTTTGTCTTTTATAAGAATACACTTTATCGACATTTATTTGATGGAGTTTTCTTTCAATGCTTAAGTAATGATGAATACATGTGTAGAAGAAGCCTACTCCAGAATATGTGGTGTTCATTAGTCCGAACCCAAGCTCCATTTTTGAATAAAAAGAATGGGCTACTACTGGCCAACTACGGTACAAGATTCCATGGATTGTGCAAAGAAATGCGAAGCTTGCCAAGTCCATGCAAATTTCATCCACTAGCCTTCGGAACCTTTGCATCGAACAATACCTTCCTTGCCATTTGATGCATGAGATCTTAATGTAATTGGACCTATAACTCAAAAATCTCCAGTCTGACATTCATATATCCTCTCCAGGACTAGCTACTTCTCTAAATTGGCTGAAGTTGTACCATTCAAGAAAGTAAAGAAAGAAAATGTAGCAAATTTCATTTGTATTCAGATAATTTATCAATAGGAATCCCGGGCACATCACCACTAATAATGGAGCTTTTTTACACCTTTAGTCCTTCATCTTCAATTTATTATAATTTGGTACTCAACATTACTAAATTGTCCGTAGTCAATCCAATAAAAGTTTTGAGAGTTTGTAATTAAGTCCATAAACTTTCAAAATGTTGGATTTAGCGCTCAAGATTTGTGAATTTACTTTGATTGATCTCGTAAGCCTTGTATGATCAATTGCAATATGATTTATCATTAATTGCTCTAAATCAACTCTAATTTAGCTCCAAAAATGCCTTTTTTCATGTCAATTACATTCAAGTTAGCTTCAAATCGGGGTTTTGCCTACACCTTACCTATTTACATCTAAATTTTACATATACGTTGAATTCACAATAAATAAGCAAGTAAAAAAGCCCTAAATGAATGCATAATATTAAAAAATGAAGATTATGAACAAAAGTTCAAAAATGGAGAAAATTTGGAAATGATTTTTCCTATTTTTCGTCTCTTTTTGTTCGCAAAGGTCCCATTAGTGTGCAAAAAAAAAAAAATTGAAATAAATCTATACCTATAAAGTTTCATTGACTTCAAAAGTGCTAGAAATCAAAGAAACTTGAATTATCAAGTATATGGTAAGAACTCTTTTAGTCACTAAAGTTTCAAGTTGTATCATTTTAGTCATACATTTTTTTAGCATTGATGCTACCAAAATTCACAATTGTTCTTGCACAACCCGTGACTAACACTAGAGCGAGAAGACCATCAATAGCTTCCTAGAATCTACAATATAGGCATAGAGCTATGTCTTCGTTGCCCCTTTGGTGCGTAAGTGGAACATAGATAGAAAATATAAGCATGAGGCTATGACTAAATAATGTAAAACATTCTTTGACACTAAACAAAGTGTAGGTAAATTGTAGTTCTTTATGTAGTCCCATACTTAAGGGTTCTAGTGCAAGTTGAGGTGTGAGTTATGGCGCTCTACCTTGGTTGAAGTACATTGAGACTAAGATAGTAGAGTCCAAATTGATATGATCGCTCCAAAAAAATTGAGAAAGATGGATAAAGAAAGACTCCAAGATCGTCTAGGAACAAATTTAGATGAAACCGCGACCCGTTGCTTATATTGAAGCAAGAACCTTGGTATGATGGAAATGCCACACTCAATTAGGGAGGCGATTTATTATAAGTTGATAGGTGAACGCCACGGAAAACTCCGATAAGTTAAGAAGTTCTAAAAGAACCAAAGAGAATTTATTCTCACAATTTTTTTTTGAATGAAATCTGAATTCCTATTCATCAAGCTAATAGCTATTTAAATACAAAGAGGTCCATGAATTTGACAGCTAGAAAATCCCAAATATGCTGCCTGAGTTCGTAAATACCTATCCTAATCAATGCTGGAGATTGATTCCTAATGGGTCTCCTTAAATCACGCCTATTCCACCATCAAATAAGGAAAGTATCTAAATTGGCATGCAAGCCTTACAACTCAGCAAAAATAATCAATAATAAGAAGGATAGTTTAGCTATATTAAGAAAGTTTTTTTTTTTTTTAAATGGCAGCCAACCAAAATCGTGTAAGTCACCAATTTAGGACACTAAACTTTAATTCACACAATCTTGAGTTGTTCTCCTCGAGAAACTTTATTGCCTGATTATTCCAAAGCTTGAATCATGGAAATTCATCCTTGTGGGGGCACGTGGAGCATCTTCCTTGGGCCTCCAAGAATTCACCTCAGTCCAAATGTTTTGAATCAACGCATTGAGAGTTTCCTTGAACCTTTTAGCTCGAGCTCTTGTAATTGGGCCAATTGGAACTTGAATAGGATCTAGATTCCATTGGTTAGTCATGCCCTCATCATTCCCCTCCTCTTGAAAAGGATTTGTCCTCAAATCATCACCTACATCAAAAGGACTTAAATAAGTTACATTGAAAGTGGCACTAACATTGTATTCACCTGGCAAATCCAACTTGTTTGCATTGTCATTGATACGCTCAAAGACTTGAAAAGGTCCATCTCCTCTCAGAATCAACTTAGAATGCCTTTGTGTTGGAAACCTCTCTTTCCTCATATGCAACCAAACCCAATAGCTGCGTTCAAAAATCAGCTTTCGGCACCCTTTGTTAGCTTGTTTTGTATATTGCTCCATTTTTCTCCCAACGTTTAGTCTTGCCTTCTCATGTATCTACCTAACAAATTCAGCCTTTTTCTTTCCATCCAAAGTTAGCACAGTCAGACAAAGGTAATGGCGTTAAATCTAATGGAGTTCAAGGATTTAAACCATAAACAATTTCAAATGATAAAAACTTAGTAGTAGAATGAACAGTACGATTATAAGCAAACTCAATGTGTTGGTAGCTTCCCAGTCTCTACTTTCGCTCGGATCATAGAGATTTCAATTTCCTTATAATAATCCTCTACGCTCCGATTACCTTGTTGACTTTGTAATTTTTTGTACAACTCACGGTAGTAATGGATTGGAACAAACTGTCTCCTCGTCACGGCTTTCATCTCCTCCCAAGTCTCTACTGGGCAGTCTCTACTTCTCTTCTTGTTTAACATTAGATCCTACCAAACAATCGAGTCAAAAATTCAATGGCTGCAAGTTTAACCTTTTTAAGCTCGGAATAATTATGACAATCAAATACTAATTCTATCTTCTTCTCCCACTCAAGGTAAGCTTCAGGATCGTTTTTGCCTTAAAACGATGGAATCTTCATCTAACCTGACCACCATATCTCCTGGTGCTAACAATCGAATCCTAATGATCTTCTTCACCAAAACTGTCCCCATAATACTCGTCATCTTTAGCTCTCACTTCCCAAGGTTGAACTCTCCCTTTCCTACCCACATTAGGAGTATTTTGTGGCTGCTTCACACATGCACTCTCTACCTGATCTATCCGTTCATGAACCTGCTCCATCTCTGCTCTCAATAATCTCCTCATCTCACCCATTAAAGCTTCCATGAGGAACTTTGGATTAACCTCTCCCGACGCATCTCCGGAAGCATTTTGTTCTTGTTGTTTGACATGTTTGCTGCAAAACAAAGTTAGAGATAAAAGAACCTCACACACTCCCTTACGTGAACACAAAGAATGATTCACTCAATTTCACTCGTGTTTTCACACAAAACAAAATCGGATTGGCTTTTACCCTCTTATGTGCTCACTACTCTTGCCTTTTTCCACTCGTAGTAAACCTCGATAGTTTCTTATCAAACTATTTGAATAAATGAGTTAAATTTATTATACCATTGCCTAGGTGCTTGTTTCAAACCTTAAAGTGACTTTTTCAATTTAGCACACTTTTTCAAATTTAGCTTTAGTCAATGCAAGCAAAATTCTGATAGAATTATATTTAGTAATACGTGAAAATATTTCATTATAATCTATGCCTTCCATTTGTGTAAACCCTTTAGTTACTATCCTAGTTTTATATTTCCTATTTTCAATATTCCACTCAGCTTAATTTTTTAAACCAATTTACAATCAAATACTTTTTGACTTTTAGCCCTATCAACAAAAATTCAAATTTTATTCTTTATTGAAACTCATTTCATCTTTCATTGCTTCTTTTCAAAAACCAGATTCTTTACAGTTAACAGCTTCTTCATAAGTAGTAGGTTCATAATCAAAAGAGTCCAGAACAAAGAAAAGGATCACAAAATCATCACTATTTATTCTAGTAGAAGGAAACCTATTTCTTCTACTCCTATCTCAAGTTAACTGGTAATAAGCTAAAGTAAGATTTTTGGGATTTACTTTCAATATATTTATCAGATTGAGCCTGGTTTATTTTAGATTAAGGTGGAGACATCTCAAATTGAAATAGATTGAGGATTGAACATGATGAGATTGGTGAGAAGACACCTCAATCTAATATCAGGTTCAATAGTGCCAAGTTTTTATTTTTTAAAATTGTTCCCTTAACTAATGGATTTTTTCCAGAATCAGAGTTCAAGAAACAACATAATGCATATTGTTTTCATTAAAATGACATTCCTACTTATAATGACCTTAACGTCACTATGTTCTTTAACCGAAAGTCTGTATTCCTTAGTTTCTTCCAAAATAGCCCGGAAAAACACATTTTAAGAACATTGGTTCAAATTTTGATGGGAAGCTACACAACCAAAAAAATTAAGTCTATAATAATCTGCAGGCTTTCCAGAATACATCTATTCAAGGATTTGGAAATTAATAACACTAGAAGGAGATATTTATAAGATATATTGCAATTTTTAAAGCCTCTCCCAAGACAGCCTGGGAAGAGGAGCTTAAGAACGTATACCTAACCTTTTCCAATAAGGTTAGTCATTCTCTTAGCTACAACATTTCGCTGAGGTGTATAAGTAACTGTCACGTGTCTCAATATTCTAGATTCTTTACAAACAGAATCAAATTCAAAATTACAAAATTCAAGTTCATTAAATGTTCTTATGTGCTTTAATTTTCTTATTTTTTTATTTTCTATCAACAATTTCTATTGCTTAAAGTTTTGAAAAGTATCAGATTTAGCTTTTAGCAAAAAGGTCCATATATTTTTCTTGAAAAATCTTCTATTATAAGCAGAAAAAACCTGAACTAACGAAAAGTGTTAACTTCTGCTAGTCCACAAAGATCAACATGTATATTCAATAATACTCGTGGACTTATGAATGCAAATTTTAAAAGGCATTCTGTTATGCTCCCTCAAAATACACTATTCATAAAATTTAAGCCGTTCAATTTATCATTTCCAAAACAAAATGTTTTCTTTAGTATTTGCATCATTTATTGCTTATATGGCTCAAATTTTTATGCCAAATTAAACACTTGTCAAAATGTAAATTTACTGCATCCGAGTTATTACCAACATTATGGTTTAGCCTGGTAAAGTGTAAATTCCATTCATTTTGGAAGTAGAAGCTACTTCTTTATTATTTGGAAAAAAATTTGTGAAACTTTCATGGATTCTTATATTATATTCATTATCTAACTCTCCTAGAGAGATTAAACTTCTTTGCAGGTCACAAACATACCTAGTTTCAACTAACTCCAGAATATGATTGTTTTCAAGCTTTTCCATTTCCCTTTTTGTTGCTAGAATCAAGAACCTGCTCATTTAAATTCAGCTGCAGTCACAAGGACTACACCTTATATTTCAGAGTAATTATTACAAGCTATATAGCTATCGATCTTTCAGAATTTGATTTTTCTTTTATGTTAGCAACTTTCTTGATACAATCCTTTATGAAACGATGAATCTTTTCACAGTATAACATTTCTTAACTTTACCTTTAGACAAGTCCCTTTGTTCTTTTTATTTTTCCATTTTCCTTTGTTCTAAGAGTTGTAATTTCTAAATTATTACTCTTACTGTTATTCATCTTTTCTTTCACACTTAGCCCTTCACTACTTTTAGTATTTTGAAATCTGTTTTCAATTTAAGTTCCATTTTCCTTCTAGCTGAAATTATGATATGTACATAGAGATCTTCTCTCCCATACTCTTTAAGACATTTCTAATTTATGTGTACTATCTCCTAAGGAGTTCAATAGAGCTACTACTTGCTAATCATCATATAACTTCTCTTCACAATTAGCCTAATCTTGAATCAACTTAGTAAACTTATCAATGCTCTCTTCTGAGCTAGAGGGTCCTAAAATTATAGAATTGTGTTAACAAACATCACTTATTAGGTATGAGAAGTTAGGTAAATATTTTCCAATTTCTTCCACAAAGCTTCCACTGAAGTTGTCTCCGCTTTCTTCCTAATCACACTATCAGATAAGTGAAGGAAAATTGAGCTCCAGGCAATCTCATCTAACTTTCTTCTTATATAAACACTTACTTCTGCTGCCCAAGTAGCATATAAAGTAGCAGTACATCTTTGTTGTAATAACAGAGCCCTAACTTTCTAGCTCCAGGAAATAAAGTTTCCAGTACCATTTCACAATTCTACCTCAAACTTTTGTGAAGAACTCAAGTTTACAAATAAAGTCACACAGGCAAGTATACCACACAAAGTATTTAAAATTTATGCAAGATGAAGTAGTCATAGTTTTAGCAGAACTATGAGTATAGAATTATAATATAGTTAAAATAATCTCTAATTAACATAAAAATACATCACAAAGGCAATGTATTGTATAATATAAACAGATTATGAAGAAATGCATATATGAGCCAAATGTCAATTAGATGGGTGTAAAGACCGAATGTTCCATCAAATTCTCAGATCCTCTTAAGAGATCCTAGACAAAGGAAAATAAAGGTAGACCAATTACCTTAATAACCACACACAAATGACGTAGTGTACAATAATAAAAGTCTTTAGAAGGGCATTAGAGAATATCAACTTGAAACATTATGCTTCAATACAAGGTCGAGAGTAAAAGAATACCAGAATTGGACTAGATCCTCCAGATAATACTCACGAGCTCAACGAGCCATTATGACTCATATAAATCAGAAATGAGTAAAAAAAATCACCAAAAATCGGAGCGAGTCAACTCAACTCATAACCAGAAGCGTGTTATCAAAATCGTTAGTAACCAGGATGAGTCACCAAGGAATCACCAAAAAACAACTTGAAAACATAAAGATTCACAAGTCACAAGATCAAGAATGAGTTACACAAAAACTTTACAAAGTTTTGGGTCTGGGACCATGTTCCTATCCCCAAATCCCTAGTGGGATAGGGAGTGGCATGATAATTTGCCTTCTTTAGATATACCTAGAAATATAAAACACATTAGATTATTGTCCAATTTTAACATTTTAGCGTTGAATCATGACATTAAATTTAGCAATTGGAAATAATGAAGTGATTAACATTGAAAGCAAATAAAAACGAAGTGATCTCATCACTACAAATTAAAGTTAGGTGACCCAACTAAAATTTTATTTAAAGTTCAACAATCAAAATTAAATTTAATCCTATAAATTGTTTGAGAGAGAGAGAGAGAGAGAGAGAGAGAGAGAGAGAGAGAGAGAGAGAGAGAGAGAGAGAGAGAGAGAGAGAGAGAGAGAGAGAGAGAGAGAGAGAGAGAGAGAGAGAGAGAGAGAGAGAGAGAGTATAAGTCAATAGACTTATGTATATTATAATGATAACCAAAGTCCTATATTGATAGGAAATGAATAGAGATACAAAGGTAATAATTTTTAAAGCATCATGTATACAATTGTTATTTACTATAAACTTACCATTTATAACACTCCCCTTTGAATGACGCATTACAAATATATGTCTCGCAAAACCTTGTTTGATAAAAACCTCATTTTCGAATACAAAATAAGTATGCCAAAAGTGCGTGTAGTCAAGTAATTAATATATAAATTTGTCATTTCATTCTTTGTTATTTTCTTAATAATATTTTATTTTTTAAAAAAAATTGTACACGTAAAAAATTGTTCATATACAATTTTAAATTTGCTTACTCGAAAATTAAGTTTTCGATCCCAAGCCTAGAGAAAATGAGGAGGGTTTTCAAAATTTATATGTATATAAAAAATAATAATAATATAAAATTGGGTGAGCTCGTGGCCAATGGTTCGGCCCGGGCCGAACTATAACATAAGAAAAAAGACGTGGCGCTTTCTATTACAAAATAACACAACCCATACCTTATTTCTCATTATGTGCAATTCATAACATTCATGCATTGTTTCATCAGCAATTTTATGTTTGGCTCGGGAAATTTTCTAATCCATGATGTAGTTGACCTTAAATATACTGCCATAATCTCCAGGATCGGAAGTCAAACCTTTTTTATTTGATTCCTTTGTCATTTTCAAGTGAGAGCATACTTAAACTGAGATCAATACTAGCAAGAATAATGCTATTTGTACAATGATGTTAACTTTTGTTGACAATCATTGTGTTATCAAGATCTGCTTGATTGATTTAAAAATAATTTTTAAAATGGATGGTGTAGATTTTGCAAACTCATGATTGTCAACAAAAGTTAACCATAATTTTACATATAGCATGGTTCAACAAAGAGATGGGTGAGTTCAAGGTTGTGCGAAGCTCGTTTTCCGGGCTAGACAATTTTCCTATGTATATGGTTGGCACAAGCTAGCATGGGCAGGTTTGGGGACCTTATTTTTCCCACTTCAACGATAAACAAAGGAGAATTATACATGTATCAAGAAATGTGTGAGAATGTAAAGCCATTTTTTAATTTGTAAAATAGACTTCTTTGCCTTCCTGTGTGAATTTGAATGGTTAAAATGAATATCTTGAACCATGTTTATTACTAATTTCAGAGTTAGAATTCAAACACTTTGATCCGTACTAATTTTCCTTTCAAGAGCAATCTTGAGGTTCATAAATCTTAATACACCATAATAGCAACATCCTGTTGTATATTCTGGAATGTCAATGGAAGAGACCATATTATTGAATAATGGACTTGGCTTTAAATAACCTTACAACTTAAGATAACAGAAGAAAAAAAGGGGATAGGTCTCATGAATACCAAACACTAAGATCATGGGATTCTCCTAAAATAATGCTCAATAGAAAAGACTCTTTCAAACTTTCCCTAAAACTCAGGGATTATTCAGCTGAACACAAAATTAATTAAACTATCAATACTTTTAACATCCTCCCCTAAACTGAACATTCAGTTTACACATGGATTTAATTTAACTCCAAGCAGGTTACGCATCTTCAAGAAAGTCTCCAGTTTCAATGGTTTGGTAAAAATGTCTGCTACCTGCTCCTAGCTTTGACAATGAACCAGCTCCACCACACCATCTTTAGTAAGATCACGAAGAAAGTGAAATCTGATGTCTATATGTTTGCTCTTTCCATGTAGTACAGGATTCTTTTATAATTTTATAGTAGAGCTGTTGTCACAAAATATCTTAGTAGCCTTCCTCTGTGTACAGCATAATGCTTCAAGTATTCTCCTCATCCAACCAGCTTAACAAGCACAAGAGGCTGCAGCTATGAATTCAGCTTCAGTTGTTGATAATGTGACAACATGTTTTTTCGAGGACCAAGCAATAGCAGCAGAACTCAGTATAAAAGCATATCCAGATGTACTCTTTCGGTCCTCCAAATCTCCACCATAATCACTGTCACTAAATCCCACCAGACTTGATTCTGAATTTTTCTGATAAAACAGGCCATAATCTACAGTTCCTTTTAAGAACCTCAAAACCCTTTTTGCTGCCTGAAAGTGAAGCTCCGTAGGTGACTCCATAAATCTACTAATCAAGCTTACCACAAACATTAAATCAGGTCGTGTGGCAGTTAGGTACATCAAGCTTCCTACTATTTGCTTAAAGTATGTACCGTCAACCTTTGTGCCATTAACATTTCTAGTCAGCTTAATTCCTGGAAAATGGGATTCTGAATTGTATTACAATCATTCATCTGAAATCTAACAAGTAAGTAGGATTCCCCCTCTTGAAAACCTACAATTTCAATGGAAAATGGAACAAATCAGATTGGCAATGAAGGTGAAGAAAGAGATCAGATTAGAACCTTAAGGAAGCTAGGTCCTTAAAACCCCAATCTTGAGACGCCACAAAGGTTGATCACTCCTTTGATAAGTCAGATTCTAGCATTCAATCAAAAATACAAGAAAGGCAAAGCAAAAGCTTTTTCTATTTACTTCAAAAACGTTCTTTTTCCACAAAATATCATGGCTGCCCTTTTTAAAGTTAAAACCTAGCTTCAAAGAAGAAGGAAAACGAAATGAGCATCAATAGTTGTGGATTGGGCCTAATTCATCAAAACATAAAAAGCCCATAATTTATTAAAGATTACAATTAAAATTCCTAATTAGCCCTTGTACTCTTCTTGTCCTTCCAAATTTATCCCTTACACAAAAACATAAGTTTCCATCTTTGGTGAAACTTTGGAATCTTCGAGTTTTGTTTTAGAATCCTCTAGCACAGCCTCTTTGTATTGCACTTCCATAATCAAGCCCTACAGAGTCTCTTTCATCATCTTTGTCTTTGCTCTCATTGGACCGCCAATTCCATGTAAATGATCTTGAGAATATTTGGGAGCATCAACTTGGTCAGCACCTTGATTACCTCGATCTCCATCATTCCCCTCCTCTTCAAAAGGATTCGTCCTCGAATCACCTACATCAAACAAAGATAAATCAGCAACATTAAAAGTTGCACTAACATTACCATAACCCCTTGGCAAATCTAGCTTGTAGGCGTTATCATTGATCCGCTTCAAGACTTGAAAATGTCCATCTCCTCTAGGCTGCAATTTTGATTTCTCTCCTTACGCATGTGCACCCAGACCCAATCACCAGGTTGGAAGACAACCTTCAAACGCCCCTAATTGGCTTGCTTAGCATATTGTCCATTCTTCATTTCAATATTGGCCAGAACTCTGACATGTAACTCCTTCACAAAATCTGCCTTTTTCTTAGCATGGATAGATTAGCATGCTCATTAGTAGGCAAAGGTAAAATCTCCACAGGTGTTAAAGGATTAAAGCCATAAACAATTTCAAAAGGAGAAAATGAAGAAGTAGAATGACCGTCCTATTATATGCAAACTCAATATGTGGCAAACACTTTTCCCAATGTTTTAGGTTCTTTTGAATGATAGCACGTAACAATGTAGTGAGTGTCCTATTAACTACTTCAGTTTGACCATCCGTTTGAAGATGTGTAACAGTAGAAAATAACGGTTTAGTTTCTAATTTATTCCATAGTGCGCGCCAAAAATGACTCAGGAACTTAACATCTCTATCACTAACAATTGTCTTAGGCAACCCATGCAATCGAACCACTTCTCTAAAGAACAAATCAACAATATGTGTTAAATCGTTGGTTTTAGAACATGCAATAAAATGTGTCATTTTACTAAA
This sequence comes from Fraxinus americana, assembly GCA_035079005.1. Classification (NCBI taxonomy): domain Eukaryota; kingdom Viridiplantae; phylum Streptophyta; class Magnoliopsida; order Lamiales; family Oleaceae; genus Fraxinus; species Fraxinus americana. The sequence continues at coordinate 28,542,541 of CM068708.1, read as the reverse complement.
CCTATCAACAACAACAATTATGTTGTCCTTACTGCCTTGAGTCATTGGTAATCCTAAAACAAAATCCATAGATATATATTGAGTAGGCACAGCCATGACTTTCCCTAACAAGCAACTCATGAATACAACAAATAGGCACATGCAATTTATATTTCTTGAATAGAACCTTCATGCCTATAAAAATCACCAAACGCACACTTATCACATGCATTCCATACTTGGCTGAAATCAGAATCATTGGCATACAAATCCTTAAGCAATTCAAAACCAAGTAATTTAGTTTGCAATGAAGTAAGTAATACGTACCTCCTAGACCAATGCATCAGCCACAACGTTTTCCTTCCCATGCTTGTATTTGATTACATAAGGAAACGTTTCTATGAACTCCAACCACTTAGCATGTCTTTTAAGCTTACCTTGGGTCTTCAAAACTTCAAGCTCTCATGATCGGAATGAATGATGAATTCCCTCGGCCACAAATATCGCTGCATGTTTGAAGAGTTCTCACTAATGCATAAAAATCCTTGTTGTAAGTAGGATAATTCGGTGTTGTCCCACTTAACTTTTCACTAAAATAAGCAATTGGTTTGGAATCTTGCATCAAAACAGCTCACATTCCAATCCCGGATGCATCACATTCTATCTCAAAAGCTTTTTCAAAGTTAGGCAAACACAACAAAGGTGGTAAGCATCTTTCAAAGTTTTGAAAGTCCGATCATGCATATCATCCCACTTAAAAACAACATTCTTTTTAACAAGTTCATTCAAAGGTGCAGCAATAGAACTAAAATCTTTAACAACGATAAAAACTTGTCAAACCATGAAAACTTCTCACCTTGTTCGCATTCTTAGGTGTATGACAGTCCATTATTGCTCTTACCTTCTCTTCATCAACACTAACACCCTGCGAACTAACAACAAATCCAAGAAACACAACAGATTCCATGCAAAACGTGCACTTTCTTAAGATTAGCATACAATTGGTGCTCTCTCAACACACGAAACATAGCATGCAAGTGATCCACATGTTCATCCAAATTTTTGCTATAAACTAAAATATCATCAAAGTAAACTATCACAAATTTTCCCATGAAAGCACACAAGACATGGTTCATTAACCTCATGAATGTACTAGGTGCATTAGATAAACCAAAAGACATTACTAACCACTCATACAATCCATATTTAGTTTTAAATGCAGTTTTCCATTCATCTCCCTCTTTCATGCGAATTTGATAATAGACATTCTTTAAATCAATTTTAGAAAACAATTTAGATCCATGCAATTCATCAAGCATATCATCTAATCTGGGGATAGGATGTCTATACTTTACCATTATCTTGTTAATAGCTCGGCAATCCACACACATGCGCCATGTTCCATCTTTCTTTGGAACTAAGAGAACAGGAACCGAACATGGGCTGAGACTCTTCCTAACAAATCCCTTTTGCAACAGCTCATCCACTTGCCTTTGTATCTCCTTTGTTTCCTCGAGATTAGCTCTATAAGCAGGTCGATTTGATATGACGGAACCAGGTATGGAGTCTATTTGATGCTCAATTTCTCTTAAATGAGGGTAATCCATGGGGAACCTCCTCAGGAAATAGGTTCTCAAAGTCCTGCAATAAAGACACAACAACACTAGGCAAAGATGAGTTAAGGTCGTTAGTAGAAAAATAAACATTCTTGTACATGACTACAAGTACTTGTTGCCTTGCCATCATCACACTCTTAACCTCATGTTTTTCAGCAAATACACTCATTCTTTTATTTTTCTCTCCATGTTGCTCACTTTTCTCTCCTTTTTGCTCACTTTTCTCTCCATTTTTTCTCTCGACCTCACTTGCTCTCTTTTTATTTTCCTCATGCTCACACTTTTGTTTCTCTCTCATTTTGCACTCTTTTGTTATCCTAATTTGATCCTCATAAGCTTGCAAAGGTTTGAGAGGGGCTAACACAACCTTTCGGTTGTTCATTACAAAAGAACAACGATTTTTGTACCTATCATGCGAAACTCTCCTATTAAACTGCCACGATCGGCCAAGCAATATATGACCAGCATACATCGGTGCCACATCACAAAGAACCTCATCCTCATACTTGCCAATTGAAAACGGTACCCAAACTTGCTTGTTTACCTTCACTTCTCCACAATCGTTCAGCCATTGTAGCTTGTACGGTTTAGGATGCTTCTGCCACTTCAAATTCAACTTTTCTAACAACAAATTACTAACAACATTAGTACAACTCCCACTATCAATAATCAACATACATACCTTATCCTTCACGTAGCATCTTGTGTGAGAAATATGTTCACGTTGCTCCTCATCTCCTTCATCCTTAGGTTGTATACTCAAGGCTCTCCTTGTAACAAGTAAATCACCCTGCACAAGTTCTTCCACTTCAACATCAGAACAATCCTCTAATGGTGGCATCTCATCGTCACTTGAGCTAGTACTTTCAACTTCTCCATTTTCTCGTACAACCATAACCCTTTTATTCGGGCATTCGGAAGCAATATGTCCTAATCCTTGGCACCTGAAACACTTAATATCACGTGACTTAGTAAGAGTTTTAGTTTCTGGTTTTCCTTTAGGAACAACAACCGAATTCTTCGACTTTGCTTCTTCTTTTGTTCTGAGGGCAGCCTTGTTGTCTTTCCAATTTGATCTCCATAGAGAGCTAGAAGTCGAACTAGATCTGAACCTCTTGGACTTGATTTGCTCCTCCACTTTAACAGCTTTGTGCAGTAGCTCCTCCATCTCTACGTAATGTTGCAACTCAACCACATCAGCAATCTCCTTGTTCAAACCAGCAATGAATCTAGCCATTGTTGCTTCTCTGTCTTCCTCTATGTTTGCTCTAATCATGGCGATTTCCATCTCCTTATAATAATCCTCTACACCCATGGAACCCTGAACCAGCCCCTTGCAACTTTCTATACAAATCTTCATAGTAATGGCTAGGTATAAATCTCTTGCGCATCACCAACTTCATCTCTTCCCATGTCTTAATAGGCCTCTCACCATTCCTGCGCCTATTGATCACCAATTGATCCCACCATATACTTGCATAATCTGAAAACTCCACGACTGCTAGCTTTACTTTTTTCTCCTCGGAGTAATCATGACAATCAAATTACGTGCTCAACTTTTCTTTCCCAATCCAAGTATAGCTCTGGATCATTCTTTGGAGCCAACCTTCTTGTTATCTCCTTTGGAGCCAACCTTCTTGTCCCATTTATAACTTGTTCTCTCCACTTCGGAATCAGCTTCATCTTCTTCATCTAACTTATGTCTTCTATATGTTTTAGATCCGAAAGAAGACTCCAAATCATCCAATCTGGCATTCAATAATTTTAATTGGTCAATAACAACCTTGATGAAGAATTTCAAGTCGACCTCTTGTGGTACTTCTCCTTCCTTACTCATGATTTAGACCTGCAAAATTAAACAAAATAAAAGTGTTCCTCACACACTCCTCACGTGTTTTACACTCAAATCGGATTGTTTTCACTCGTGTTTCACACAATTTGACTTTTTCTTGTTGATAATCTCTCTTGCCTTTTACCAATGCTAGTCAAGCCAGCCCCCTATATGTTCATAACTGAATCAAGAAATTCAACAAATCTCAAGAAACGACTGGTTAGATGGTGACCATCTCATCAAAGTCGGAATTTTTTTTATAAGGTCATAAATACAACAAAGCTAGAACAAAATATAAGGAGTTGATTCAACAATAACAAGAAACTCCAGCAAGAAAACATGAATCAGAAACTTAATTCAACAAGGGATAGGAAACTTGAACAAAGAACAAGAATGGGAAATTTTAGAGCTCAACAATCTGCCACGTTTTTTTTTTTTTTTTTTAAGCAAGAGCACAACAAAGAGATTGAAATAAACAACCTGTTTCCAGCAACCCAACCTGGCTCTGATACCAAATGATGGATTCTCCCTCTTGAAAACTCACAATTTCAATGGAAAATAGAACAAATCAGATTGGCAATGAAGGTGAAGAAAGAGATCAGATTCTAACCTTAAGGAAGCTAGGTCCTTAAAACCCCAATCTTGAGACGCCACAAAGAGCTTGTTTGTTTGGGATTCTCAAATTCTACGATAAATCAATTCTCATTTTCAACCACACATTCTTCAATAAAATAATATTTTCCATCACATCAATAATTTTTTCTTCTTTTTCAACCATACATTTCCCATCATATCACTATTCAAAAATCAATTCTTCCCCCAAAAATCCCAAACAAAATCCCCCAAAGGTTGATCACTCATTTGATAATTCAGATTCTAACATTCAATCAAGAACACAAGAAAGGCAAAGCAAGAGCTTTTTCTATTTACTTCAAAAACGTTCTTTTTCCACAAAATATCATGGCTGCCCTTTTTAAATTGAAAACCTAGCTTCAAAGAAGAAGGAAAATGAAATGGGCCTCAATAGTTGTGAATTGGGCCTAATTCATCAAAACATAAAAAGCCCATAATTCATTAAAGATTACAATTAAAATTCCTAATTAGCCCTTGTACTCTTCTTGTCCTTCCAAATTTATCCCTTGCACAAAAACATAAGTCACTATCTTTGGTGAAGCTTTGGAATCTTCGAGTTTTATTTTAGAATCCTCTAGCACGGTCTCTTTGTATTGCACTTCCATAATCAAGCCTTACAGAGCCTCTTTCATCCGTTGTCTTTACCCTAGTCATCGGACCGCCAATTCCTTGTAAAGGATCTTGAGAATATTTGGGAGTATCAACTTGGTCAGCACCTTGATTACCTTGATCCCCATCACTTCCTCAGCATACTTCTTCTGTCCAACAAAAATCCCATCAGCTATTTGTTTAAGCTCCATGCCTAGGAAATAATGCATCTATCCCATATCTGTCATCTCAAACTCTACCATCATAGACTTCTTAAATTCAAGAAACATTGTCTCATCATTTCCAGTATATATGAGATCATGTACATAGAGACATACTATTAAAATTTTACCTCCTTTTTCATGCTTGATGAATAGTGTATGCTCATAAGGACACTTTTTGAAACCCACCTTTGTGAAGTAGGACTCAATGCGACTGTACCAAGCTCTAGGAGCTTGTTTCAGTCCATATAAAGCCCTCCTTAATTTGTACACCTTATGTTCTTCTCCTATCTTGACATATCCTGGTGGTTGCTCCACAAAAACCTATTCATTCAAGTATCCATACAAGAAAGCTGATTTTACATCGAGTTGATAGATAAGCCAACTGTTTTGAGCTGGCAATGACACCACCAATCGAATTGTATCATGCCTAGCCACAGGTGCAAAAACTTAAGCATAATCTATCCCATATTCTTGTGTAGCCCTTAGCCACTAGCCTGGCTTTATGCTTGTCAATTTCTCCATTTTCTTTGAGCTTTGTTTTGTAAATCCATTTGACTCCAATAGTTTTCTCCCCTGCTGGTAGCTTAGTAAGTTCCCAAGTATTATTCTTTATAATGGCTTCAATTTCTATATCCATGGCTTTCCTCCATTTTGAACTTCTCATAGCATCATCAAAGGTGATTGGATCACTGTCAGCAAACATGGCTGATTGAGCAGTATTTTCATTATCAAATAACTCATCCCCACTCGCATAATCTGTCATCCATACAGGAGTCTTTTTAATCTCGTTTCTCTGATTCTGTGCTCCTCTAATTTGTCTCCAAATGATTCATTTTCACCAGCTAAGCCTGCTGAACTAGTGTCCACAACTGAATTCTCCTCATTTTCTTCAAGATCCACAGCTATCTCTTCTTCTCCGATAACTATCCAATTCCAACAAGCTTTTTCTGCAAAAATTACTTCTCTACTGACTATGATTCTTTTTAGTAACTGGATTATACAATGCCTTGGACTCCTCACTAACCCCAAGCATAACACATGACACACTTTTGACTTCAAGTTTGCTTAGCTTATCATTAACATGAGCATAAGCTAAGCAACCAAACACTTTGAAATGAGCAACTCCTAGTTTATTCCCACTCCAAACTTCTTCTGGAGTCGTATCCTTCACAGCAAATGTTGGACATCTATTCAAGGTATGACCACTCAAATTCAAAGCTTCAAGCCAAAAAGTCTTAGGCACTTTTGTTCTTGTGAGCATGCAACGTACCATATTCTTAATCCTACAATTTTTCCTTTCTGAAATCCCATTTTGCTGTGGGGTGTAGGTCGTCGTTAACTGTCTATGTACACCATTTTCTTCACAAAAGGTAGTAAACTCATGTGAAGTGAATTCTCCTCCACGATCACTATGAAATGCTTTAATAAATACCCCGACTTCTTTCTCAACCATAATTAAACTTCTTAAAGACAGTTATAGCCTCATATTTTTCAGATAAGAAGTACGCCCAAGTTTTCCTACTAAAATCATCAGTAAAAGTGATGAAGTACCTCTCGTCGCTGTTGGAGATAGGATTAATAGGTCCACATATGTCTAAGTGAACTAGTTGAAGATTTTTTGATGACTTCCAGGTGCTTTGTTGAGGAAATGACACACGGTGTTGCTTTCCAATCACGCATTCTTCACAAATTTTTGAGGGAGCTTGTAGCCTTGGTAATCCAGTAACCATTTGCTTCTGTTGTAAAGTTTTCAGACCATTGAAACTTAGATATCCATACTTGTAATGCCACAGCCAGCTAATATCCTCTTGAGTGGTGGATTTGAAGCACTTAGGATCACTAGATAAAGCTTTTGTTTGCAGTGGAAACATTCTGTTTGGAGCCATCTCAACTTGTAAGAGTACACCTTTCTTAGGATGATGGATTTGACACACATTCTTTTGAATAAGAATGGCAAATCCCTTTTCTTGCAATTGACCAAGGCTGATCAGATTGCTCTTCAATTCAGGTACATAGAAAATTCCAAAGATGCAGTACTCCACATTATTTACTTTAGTGTTGATGTCCCCTTTCCCTTTGACACACAGGCTAGAGTTGTTCCTAGCTTTACATCCTCTCTGAAGCTTTCATCAAGTTGCACAAAAAGGTCCTTGTCTCCACTCATGTGATTACTGCATCCGGAATCAAGATACCGCAACTTGTCTACAATATCTTCTTGCATATTCACATAAGCCATAAGCAACATTTGCTCTGTTACTTTGCTCCTTTTTAGGGCACTCATATTGAAAATGCCCAAATTCATGACAATGATAACATTTAATATCAAACTTATCAAATGAACCTTGGCTCCCTCTTCATCTCCCACGACCTCTATAGCTTCCACGACCCCTTCCTCTCCCAGGTAAGTTGTTTTCTTGACTCACTTTCAGCACTTGTTCCTCCATAACATGGCCAATAATTCTCTGTTCATGCACAAGCAGGCTGCTTTGCAATTCATCAATGGAAATGACTATCTCGTTGGATTCCTCAATAGAACAAACCACATAATCAAATTTTGGTGTCATAGATCTCAGAATCTTTTCAATTGCCACCACATCATCCATCTTTTCACCATGGATTCTCATCTTGTTTGCTACTGTAAGCACTCTTGCAAAGTAGTCATTGACTAATTCTCCCACCTTCATGTGAAGCATCTCAAACTCTTTACGAAGAGCATGCAACTGTGTACGTTTGACTCTAGCCGTGCCTTGATACTTTTTTTCATCGAATCCCATGTCTTTTGCTGTGTCCTTTTTCAAGATTGTCTCCAAAATGGCTCGATCTATGGCTTGGAAGAGGTAGTTCTTGGTCTTCAAGTCCTTCAGTTTCTGATCTTCCAGGGCTTTGTTTTGAGCATCACTTAAAATAATTCCTTCAACATATGTTGTGATCCCATTCTCTATCAGGTTCCAATATTCTTTAGAGCGCAAGAAATTTTCCATGAGCATGGACCAATGATCATAGTGTCCGTCGAAACATGGGATAGCAGGTTGCACAAAATTACTTCCTTCTCCAACCATTAACTCTTGTTGCTGCAAGTAGAGATGGCAAAAAAAATCAAACCGTCCCGCCCCGAATGAGGCGAAAAAAACCTCCCCGAACGAGTTGGCGGGGCGGGGCGGAGATGACCCGCCCCGTGAACCATTAAAAAAAAGTATCCACGTATTCTCTACTAGAATACATGATAAACAAATGTTTTTTGTAAGTAGAGTTATAGATTTATGTACTTAAATTTGATGAACAAATATTTTTTAGAAGTAGAGTTATAAATTTATGTTCTTAAATTTGATGAACAAATATTTTTTGGAAATAGAGTTATTTTTTTCCTTAACCGTATAATTGAAAATTTTTTAGGACAAAAAAAAATTATAAAAAAAATAAACGGGGCAAGGAAACGGTCCTGTCGCGTGCCCCGCCCCGCCCCGTCTAAGGCGGGGCGGGGCAAAGAGTGGGAGTGGCGGGGCGGGGCGAGCTCCGCCCAGCCCCGTTGCCATCCCTAGCTGCAAGTTAGAAAGCTACTGCCTTGTTGAGTTTTCAGGCTCTAATGAGGGGCTCTGATACCATATGTTACATATTTTGGAATGTCAATTGAAGAGACCATATTATTGAATAATGGACTTGACTTTAAATAGCCTTACAACTTGAGATAACAGAAGAAATAAAAAAAAGATAGGTCCCATGAATAACAAACACTAAGATCATGGAATTCTCCTAAAATAATGCTCAACAGAAAAGACTCTTTCAAACTTTCCCTAAAACTAAGGGATTATTCAGCTAAACAAAAAATTAATTAAACTACCAATACGTTTAACACATCTTGGTTCAAAGCTCAAGGTCATTGGAAGCTTTACCTTCCATGCCAATACGTATTGTCAGTGGTGGGTCAAATAAACGTGCCACTACACTATTCAATCAAAAGAAGAGGACCCCACCCCCATCCACATGATATTTATAAGATTACCGCTAACGGACTGTTTGCATACAAAACATTCTTGGGAAAAGAAACATACAAAGTGCTTGTTTGGTAAAGATTAAAATCCAATTAAAATTGAAAATAGAGCCTTTATTAGGTCTCATTCGTTTAATAAAAGTCAACAACAACGGCCAGTTTTTAAATTTTAATTCGATTTTAATCTCTACCGAACACGCCCTAATATGAAACTGTTAACATACATGAGAAGAGGGAAAAGACACGGAGTGAGGTTTTCCTGGGCTGTACAATGCAACAGCGAACCACAGGCCTGTTGAACAAATCAGACGAGACACAAAGGAATGGCTAAGACCGTCGTAAAGGCTACTTCAAAGATATGCCTCAAAACCAGACAACATTTGCTCTCCAAATGGTACAAACATGAGAGGATAAGAAACAAATTATATTTTTGAAAAAGAAGTTACAAGATTACAGTCAAAAGTAAGTTTGACGGAAAAGGAAATATGTTGTCTACAACTGCATTCCTTGTGTTACAGTAGGTGCTCTCATATGGTTTGTAGCTGAGAGAAGGAAATCCGAATGGTTGCACCACCAAGGGATGTGGCATGCTTGCACACAAGGGCTTCTGTAGCCTGTTCCTCGTTTTCAAAAAGGATAAGAGCTTGCTTCTTTCCATTCATCTCAAATAGTTTTGTACTAACAATTGTGCCATGCTCGTCCAAATGAGTTACTATTTCCTCTTCAGTCACATCCTGAGGAAGGGTGGAGATGTGGATCATTTTTGTTGGTGAACAACAATATCGATAATTTTTAGCAGCATTTCGATTGAATCGGTTGAGATTTGAGTTTGAATAATCGTGAGTGTCGGCCCCAGTTGTAATGTTTGGATGCTTTGAAAAATTGACCTCCAAGTGCTTCCCAAACAGCATGGCCCCCTACGTTGGAAACTTGTGCAAATTTCAGTGACAGTCATCAAGAGAACAGTATCAATAGTCAAATATTCTATTATATAACGCTGCAAGTTAACATATCAAGAACAAAAATGGAAATTCATGCATATTCCAGGGCAATAATCATCAAGAGAGCATATAAATAGTCAGATTTCTTGTAACTAAATCAATCGACAGGTCAGGTTGAAGGAGATACAAGAAAACAGAGACAAAGCATTTAGATATTATTTTAAAATTCATCTCCGGATTTTTTTTCAATTTTTTTTTTTTTTTTTTTTTTTTGCTGACTAAGAAAAAATAACTAAAAAAACTGTTGCTACCGCCAACACAAATTCCTATCCCCAAGCTTTCATGAGCGGATATTTAGTGGATGGTTGAGCCCCATTTTTATTCTAAGAATGCATTTTGAAATAATAAATTGATGGAGAGTGTGTGGTTAAAAATTAAGAAAAAATTTTAGGTTTGTGTGTAATTTTATTGAAAAATGTGTGGATAAAAAGAAGAGAGAAAAATATATTTTGAAAATAATGGGTATCAAACAAGAGCTTAGTTAAAAAAGGCTCAGCTCACTCAACGGAAAAACCAAAGGCATATATGTAGCAATCTAACCAGAAAACATAAAAATTTAGAAAGAATTATGCAGACCTTCAAAAAGTGCACAGCCAATTCAGCTTGAAAGCCATCACCCATCTGAACTAATGCATGATCTGGTTTATTTCGGAGAAGTTTGATTCTAACAATATTTCCATATATTGAGAACAGATTAAAAAGCTTGTCTTCATCTATTCTCTGCAAAAAAGAAGGTATTTACCAGGATGATGGCTGGACTATATAACACAATAGAAACTTACGAGAATAGTAACGATAGATGGAAACTTACATCAGAATTCAGATTAGATACAAGAACTGTGCACCTGTCATTTGTACCAGTTATCCCAGGTGGCAAACCATTTCCAAAGGCAGCAGCAATAGCAGCAGCATTGCCCATCTACATTTTAAGACAGCACAATAAACAAAGATCCAGCACAACTAACATCCTCACCAAATGGTTCCATATATACATGTTGACACGTGCAATTTACATAGAAATTTCCCATTTTTCTTTCTTTTCTGACCCACCAGTTGGAAATTAGCTCAAAGTTTGCTGTAAATGAGTTTTGCTTTTATAGATAAATGGAACCATTTTTCTCACTACCATTAATAGAGAAACCAGCCTGACCAGCATCAGACATTTAAAAGTGCCACTGTGTTAATGTCTACTAATTAGTAGACAAGAAAAGCTGTGAAGGGTGATAAAGACCACTTGAAATATGTTTGAATATATCTGTTATGCCGTAAGATGATCAATCCAGTACTCACCTGTGGAAATCCAGCTGAAAAGGGAAGGGTGAAAAAAAGGAAAGAAGACATCAGAAAATGTGAAGGATAAGGAAAATAACAAACTATTGCTAACAAGAAGTATCAATAAAATCAATTATGCACCTGCATGGGCATACATGTCTCCGTCTCCATATCCAGTCTGGCACATAAAATGGGGAAAATAGAGAATTTCTATATCAGAAAGCAGAATGAATGTAAAAAAGTTGTATGGCTTGAAAAGCACAACCAGAGGAGTATGGATTTACTTGAGAAGATCTTCCCTTCTGTTCTGAAGGCAAAGAGGGGTTCGTGAAATCCCTGTTCAAAGAACAGAATAAGCAGTCTAAATAGCAGCAGAATTACCCACAAAAACAAATGACACAACAGTAACTGACCAACCTACCTAGAGCGTTCATTATTGTAGTTCACTTGCAATTCATCTAGGCTGGATCATGAAAGTAACATAGTAAGTTTCTAATACAGCATAACATCGTGGAAACAAATACATCAGCCCAAGCATGCACCAAAAACACAAAGATCCAAAACACCGTCCAGCTGATGGAAATGGACTTACTTTGAGAATTGAATGTCCAGCTGACAGCAACCATCGTATATATTCCGTCCCTATAAAGAAGTTACTAGTGACAAACATCCTTTTTTGGGTCAAGTGTAAGCCAATACAATCCATGTCAGTAGAATATAACAGACAGAATACCTGAAGAGAGTTCCTTGCAGAAATAGCACTCTGATGTAATTGATACTGAATTAAAGCTTGAAAGCCTACAAAATTGGCAGAATTAGAAAAATCTCATAAACTAACATATATAATTAAACGAAACTAGGGACTAAGAATGCACCATGTAGGGGCAAAAGGTTAAATTAGTATCTAACACTCCAAGCATAAGAAATAGGAAATGTTTATATATCAAATCCCAACTTTAGATCAATTCTTCATGCAAGTGAAAAATACAAATAAGCAATAGAAGTGTTTCCTCGCACACCAAACTAAAATTAGACAATTGCATGCATCCAAATCAAATGAAATTAAGAATGTGAGAAAGAGAAAATTTTGAGATGCTGACCAGCCGACTTCTGAAACGTGACAATCTTCTCCACAAACCCATGAGGAGAAAAAACTTGATGCAGCACTTCCACAGTTATAGGATATAGCATGTGATGTATTGTAACTAAAAGAATTCGATTAGGCTGTGTATCCAGAGAGAACCCAACAGCAGACCAGCATAGAGACAGAACAGAGAGAAGAGCCCAACAGCAGACCAGCATAGAAACAAGAGAGAGAAGAGAAGGGAATGAATAGAGCAGAATATAGACAGAGAAAAGGAGAAAGAAACGGATAATAGTACTAGAAAAATTATTACTCAACATAATCATACAGAGAACAAGCAGTCAAAAATTTTAGACACACATAAAAGTTAGTCCTTTCATACTGATGACCATGGTAAATGATAATCTATCACTACCTTGAGCCCAATCTGCATCAAAATGTGCATATAATAAACCCCCATTCAGGTTCCAAAAAAAAAGGACACGGGAAAAACAGCAGTAGGTGATCTCAGACACCCAACAAGTAACAGGACTAGAAGGGCTCCAAAATATCCTATTCAAGCCATCAAGAAAGATTTCCAGTCCACAGCAAACTTATCCAATAGAGTTTTTCATGACAATGAGAGATCTCGAGTGAAGAACAAACAATATGTGTTCATGGACTAGACACTATTTCCATTTATCCAGAATCAGTACCCTGAAATTCATAATTTAGTCCTCTGCAAGACCAACATCTCCTCCAATCCCCCGGAAAATAAGAAAAATAGAAGAAATAAGGAATCAAAGAAAAACCTTAACAAAAATATTTTTGTTAAAAATTATAAATCCTATATGCACTGCTGAAATTTTAACGAAAACCTGATGAAGCAAATAAAAAGAAAAAAAGGGGGAAATCAGAATTTATTATGTACAAGATAGAATCCACTGAAGGTCATTAGTATGCATATGATAGTTGAGTATAGTCATCGCCATGGTGAGAAACGGTTCTCCCTGCCGGTTGTTGTGGCTAATAAAATACTTGCCTCAACATTACGACAAAAATTTTTTGCTTCCAAATAGTATGTATTCCAAGAATTCCAGTTAATGCAAAGGTATGCCATTGGCAAAATAAATCAGCCATGCAGTATACTCAGTAGAATTCCAAGGTTTTAGTTTTAGACTACCAAAAACTAGTTGCTATGGAAATTTCACAATGTAAATCTATCAGTAATCATGCCAGTCGATTATTATCATATCAAGGACTGTTTCTGAAGTCTCTGCCCAATTGCTTTATTTAAAACAATATCCAATATCTAATATCCCAACCAACCAACCCCAATGTCCTAACGGATACATAACACCGGGATCTCTATGTTTGCTTAATCCTGTGCAAAAGTTTTATTCTTTAGAAATCATATTAGATGCACAAATCGATCTCCATTACCTTTATATTAAGAGTAATATGCCCATAATTTGTGACTCAAATATGCCAACCCATCACCTAAACCATAATAATGAGCATTTTCTTGCATAAATGGAATTCCAACTACACCTTTTAATGCATTGTTATTTTATACAAGCCATGCATCCATTAGAAACAATGTTTAAAAGAGAGCCATTCTTACCCTCCACTACATTAAAGGTTTGTTTGAATTTGAGAGAGAGAGGGTGGCCAAGAATTTTCAGAATGGACCATTTCAATTCTTTTAAGTTTCGCCGGGGCTGGCTGATAAGTGTAATTTTTTACATTTATTCGGGACCTAAAATAACGACATTTGATAGTTCTTTTGACAAAATATATTCTAAATTGTTGCATTTTATGTTTAATACGTGAAATTCTTTGAATGGAAAACGAATTGAAGGAAGGAAGTAAAAAGTGACGAAAAATAGCAAAATCCAAAGTACAAGGACTAACTTGCATTACGTGAAAGAGTTAAGGATTTGAAAAGCAAACATTAATTAATTGGGCCTCAATTTGGATGGATTTTTGTTGGGTTAAAAAAAATTAGGTTTTAGATATATATTTATATACACGACAGCCAAGAAGAAGGGGAGGGATACAAAAGAAAAAAAAATGGTGGTGCTGCTGAAAAGAGAAGAAAACATAATATAATGTGCAAAGTGGAGGTTTGTTATATATGTACACACAGAAATTTGAAGCAGGAAATGGGAAAGCCACAAGTATATACACAGGAGAACAGTTGGGAATATATATTATATAAATTAATTCATGCAAAGAGAGACTTGGAATTGAAGAAAAATGCAGCTTCAATTAATTCAAGATTTGTTCACGTTTGGTCAATTTCTGTTGATGTCGTTCCACTTTTGTGTATTTAATTTCAATATTATGCTAGGCTAGATTTTTACATTGCTAAAGATATAGATGAACCATTTGTTTTAAAAATTTTAGTATTACTTAATTATTTTAACGTTAATTTGTTTGAATGTGTGGATGTTTATTATGATTTTGTATGTTTTTCAATTAATTGATCATTAGTTGAATTATTTGTAGATTTTATTCGAGAGAGACAATAGAATTGTTAGCATGTAGTAATAAGTATTGTGAGGTTCGATAGAGGATAGAGATATACCTCTATGCTTTGCATGATTTTTTTTAGATGTTCTAACTCATTTAATGCTTTCTTATATGTTACTCCCTCCGTCCCATATATATAGGCTGAGTTTCCTTTTTTTCTTGTCCCAAATATATAGGCTTGTTTCTTAATTGGGAATGTTATGTTTTGTTATTTTACTAATATACCCTTATTTAATTTGCCTAGTTACTAATTCCAACAATAATTTACTTCTAGTTGTTGAAAATTAAATAGGGATAAACTTGGAAAGTTCTTGATAAAAATTGCTTTTCAAATAACATTAAATAAGATTTCTTAATCCGTGTGAAAAATGAAACAAGCCTATATATATGGGACGGAGGTAGTAGTATCTTTTATAAAGATATAGAAAGGTCACGTATAGGATTAGATTTAATTACTATCGAGAGAGACTTTTAAATGAATTTGGAATTTCGACCAACTCGCATGATAACAAAGAGTCATTTTAATTGTTATACTAAAAATGGATTAACAAGGGGAATTCTATATCTTAGCAATGCATCTCAAAAATTTGATAAATTTTTACTTTGATTTATAGTACCTAATAAATTAGACATAGATTTATTACAAATTATTATTACTATTCGATTAAGGGTATTATTAACTTTAACTCGATAAAACACGTAGTCCTCGTGGGTTCGACACTTTACACACTACTATATCTATATTACTTGATCACGATCCCATTCACTCGCGGGTTTTCAAACGGTCAATGGCCTGTATCATGACCATGATTAAAATTTTGTTCAGTTTCTGCCTCCCATTTTACTCCTGGAACCAAGACCAACAACTGTACCTAAAAGTCCACCACACTCCAATTAAACACACAGCGATACACAAGCTTCCCTGGTTACTGCTGCTGGCAAGAGAGGAAGCTGACCAGGCCCCTCCACGGCTCCACCTCCCAACCCAACCCAACACCAACACCAACACCAACACAAACATGGTTGTATAAAACCAGAATTTAACGCGCACAGCCATAAGCCTGAACTACCACAGCCACCATCCCTTCTCCACAGAAACACACAAATCAACATTCAAACACTTACATTCTCCATAGGAAAATATTGGCAATATATTTGCATTCATATTGGTCAAATATTTCAATCACATGGTGATTACAGAGAAAGATCTTCTTGAAGTTTAAATACTATGTATTCTAATTGTCAAACTTGTGCTTAAGTTTTTGAATGAGAAAGTGATTGTTTACCGGTTAAGTGTGTCAAAGGTTTATGGGGAAAGGGACATGCACTCGGATAGGGTTGGGAAAAATGAAGAGCAAGTAAGGAGTTGGAAGGTTTAAGAGAAGATGATGAAGGAGCAGGATGGGGTCGTAAGGTAGGCTAGGCGGAAAACCGAGTCAGGTGAGGAAGGGAAAAAGAAGAATTTGGGTACTAGTTCCTTTTTCGCCTTTCGATTTTTTCTATTTTTCTTTCTATCTTATCAATTTTTTTATTGTTCTAAAAAGCTTCAGATGAAGTGCTATTTCTAATTTATTTCGACTTCTAATACCATGTCGGTGTTATATCTTTGTTCCCGCCTTTCGATTTTTTCTATTTTTCTTTCTATCTTATCAATTTTTTTATTGTTCTAAAAAGCTTCAGATGAAGTGCTATTTCTAATTTATTTCGACTTCTAATACCATGTCGGTGTTATATCTTTGTTCCCGGTTCTCTTCTAGCTGGAACCTCCAAAACTGAATCCTCATAATGTTATTTTGCTCTTGACTACAATATGGACACATTTTTATACCTTTTATTCATCTTGGGTCAACTTATTTTTTTATTTAAATATGTCTAGCAGGTTGCCTTATTATAGAGTTGCTTTAAGAAATGAGGAAAAAAAAAATTCTGCAATTTCAATCCATCAGTATAATTGTTAAAGGTACATGATTTTGGTTCAGATTCCTTGTTGAACTGAAAAGAATACGGTGTTTCCTAATCTCGATTTTGAGCTTACCCCATTCCAATTCCGAAGGGGAGCCAATTGTCACCTAGGTGTGATTTCAGAGCTTGATAAATGGCCAACAACTGTTACCTAAGAGCTGCTGGACAGCTTTGCCTAATGCTCTCAAACCCTAAATCAGACCCCCTCCAGTAGTGTAGACAGCATTAGATACCCAAAAGATGATTAAACCAGTCAGCATTCTGAACCAAGGGTTTATTTTATCTTTCATCATAAGTCATCATTTTATTTTGCAAGCATAAAATCTTAAAAGATATACCAGCTCATCTTCTATCCTGTAAGTGTACAAAAGGTCACAGACGGGTGTCCCACAAGAATCTAGACATCCAATATACAAGCAATTTTGAAGAAGTCAACGAGGATCTAAGTAACATCTCCATTTTTTAATAGAAGTAGCCATACAATGTCACCAGATAATCTTTTCAATCTGTTTTTACTTTTGTCCATGAATCTCCAGGTAAGGGGGTGCTACTCATTCACCAACACCGAGGAGTATGATGCGAAACTTAACTAATAGAAAGACAACATGCAGCTGGGGACTTTAATGCACTTGATCACAACATCAGAAGCAATAAGTCCAAGGAAACTTGTCCCAGATAACGCAACACTAACCTCATCTCCTCGTCCTTGAGTATTCTGATCCATGGTAGTTAGTTCTTGATGTGATGAAAACTGAATGTAAATGTTTCTTCCCCTATAAGCAATCAATATGGAAGTCATTAAAATAAACTACGCAAGTCAGGAAACACAAGAATACGAAAAAAGCCTCATCATGGAGTTTCCCATGCAATTAGGAAAATTAGTATTTATCTGTTGTGATACCTAATGCTGGGTTGAACATTTGTGTAGAACTGCAATGCATTAACAGCGGAAGGAACATCTTGCATTTGGAGGAGGGCCTGACATGTAGGAAAGAATGGAAATATCAAAAATAAATAACTTCTAAAAACCATAAGTAAAGGTTCACAGCCCATATGTTTATTAAAAACCTGATTCTTGGCTCGAAGCATTACAAGCTTCGTGATGACTCCAAATGGCTGGAATAGCTGAAGCAAGTCGTTCTGAGGGGAAAAAAAATATAGAATGGTAAGTAGGAGATACTTTATTTAAAAAATGTAATGGAGAGCAATACATGTTATCAAAAGCTTAGAATTACGATACCTACATCAATTACGGCATCAAGGTTCTCAAACTCAGTGATCGCTTTAATGGAGATATAATAACAAGATGTTGCTAAAAATGGATGAACCGACAAAAATATTCCAGACTTTTTGGATGATGCTTCTTCAAACAATTGAATCATACACAACTAAATTTTTTCTTGTCATCATAGCACAACAAAGATAGAAGTATTGATTGGGTAACAGGCAGCATTCAATTAGTGCAAATCAGTTATCTCATTTGAATAACGTATTACTTACAATATATGGAAAAACGATAATAAATTCAAGGGTAAGACGAGTATAAAAACATCACATGGTAGAAGTTAAACAGGTTTGAGATAGGAATAAGGATTATAAATTTGACACATGTTAGAAGAATAATTTATTAATATCACTTGCATGTATTTCCAAACATAAAATTATATAAGATATAGGAAGACATTGATTATTAATTTAGCTAATACCCATTCCAGATAAAATCTTTATTAGAGGAGTTTTGAATGGTCATGTATGGGAACAAACTCGGACTATGATAAAGCAAATGAAGAATTTTGGATTTGGAAATTGAATTGAAGAGGCAACTCTCATTTTGCACTTTGAAATGACTCATGATTTTGGTATTACTTCAATATGCTTCAATAAAAGAGAAGTTGTAACTGGTGCTGAAGACATTCTTGTTAGAAATGGTGGGATGGAAAGGAATGGTGTATGCAGGATGTGGGATGGACACTAACTTTAAGAAGTGCTTACATGAAGTGACAATAGATTAGGTAAACTTATTCCTAGCGCCTGACCCCATAACGCAGGTTTATGATTCTTGATGTGTCATTAAAATTGAAAAGAGAAACGAAAAAAGTCCGTATCCACATAACAAGCTGGTAACCTATATGGTGAAATGCAAGTAACTTTAAAAATAAATAAAAAGAGTAACTTGATGTGGAATAGGGGTATTAGTTGCACTAAGAACCTATTAACTAAGCTATTAAGAGAATCTAAGGATAGAAGCCACCAAATAAGGAAACACAGTGGTGGAGTGAGAACATTAAAAACATATAAGAAATTGTATAATTAAGAAAGTTCTTTACAAGATGTCTCAGACCAAAAAAAAAAAAATTGAAAATCAAGTCAAGTGCACTAAGAATACAAATTAAACATTTTTTGCTTCATAGCAATGAGGCCACTGACCACACAAAGATTGTAGAATTATTCAACAAATTCTTTAATCAAAGGCACATCATTAATCTAAAACTCAAATGTACAAAATGAAGTTAACCTGGCCAAATAGATTTGGATTTTGAGAGAGAGAAATCTATAAAACAATTAGAGATGCACAAATAGTTTTTATACTCCTTATAGTAGGAGCTACTGAATGAACATATTATACAACATTGACGAACTAAGCCAGAGATGATATGTATAATGAATCACAAAGACTCAAATCCATTTACAGTAACTTCATTTACTTTCAGTATCTATGGAAAATATAAGAATGTACAGAAAGATGAAAATTTTTCCAGACACGTATTACCTAAGCACTACAAAATATGAAAGCAATTTCTAGATGAATCATACACGCAAAGACAGATACAGGTATTTTACCTCCGAAATTTCATGTCCGACATTACGAACATGAATGACTTTTGAAGGCTCTGCCATTATCAACAACCTGAAAATGGAAAATGCTCAATAAACATGACAGTGAGATGTCTTCATACAACAATGTCACGAGAAGTAACAATCATCAAGAAAAATAGAGCTGGTGCTGGGAAAAATGAAAAAATAATAACGATTTAATAAAGGTGAAAGTTCAAAAATTTGCAAACCAGTCAACTTCAACGTTTATTATTTTCACTCAAAAGTTTAACTGCGCGCTTCATTTGATCTAACAATTAAATACATTAACAGAAGTGCAAGAAAATGCCACTATAAGCCAAATACCGTTTTCAAGAATTCATGAGATTCACATAATCAACCCCAAAGAACCTGAAGATGCAAAATCTAACTGCTAAACATATATATTTTAGCAGTGTAACATTTCAGGTATCACATCAGCTCCATGACGTTATGCATCAGTCAAGATAGCATCAAGCCTTAAGAAATCCCATTTATAGAGGTTCAAGGCCCACATCCACCCAGAATCATTTACGCATACAAATTTACATGGACAACTCGGTGGACATCAAAAAGTTGTCAACTTTTTACTTCTAACAGTAGTGCCACACTCTTGAATCCATCTTTGTGAGAAAAAATAGAAAATCATCAGAGTTCGTTGCTAATTGC
The DNA here is from genome assembly GCA_035079005.1 of Fraxinus americana. Taxonomy (NCBI): domain Eukaryota; kingdom Viridiplantae; phylum Streptophyta; class Magnoliopsida; order Lamiales; family Oleaceae; genus Fraxinus; species Fraxinus americana. The sequence continues at coordinate 28,522,327 of CM068708.1, read as the reverse complement.
AAATCCAAGTATGTTAGGGTATCGTGGGAATTTAATTGAAGCATAAGGATATTGTGATCAATACACAATCATTTTAGCAGCAAAAATCTTGATGACAGCATCATAATCTCAGATGAAGAAAAAAAAAATTATAAATTACCTTCCGAACACAAAGAACCGAGACAGCAGAGAAGCAATCCAGAGAGAGTAAAAAGAGGATTCGATGATTAGGGTTTGAACTTTTCTCTGTGAGACTTCACCAGTTTGTTACGTTTATACCCCTGAGAATCACTCAATTAGAGATCGAAACTACAAAATAGAAACTGACAAAGAGGGGTATAATAGGAATTCAACTATAATGAGACTATATATAATGATGCAAAAGGCAAAGAGAGGGTTTCTAACGCACTACTTGATCTTATCTGAGCAGGCGGCGGTGGAGGCGGAGGCGCCTGGGAAGATTGTTAGAATAAGATGCCACCCACCACGCTAAACTAATCGCGGAGGCTGCCGGAGGCTCGGATTTCTTCATAATTCGTTGACTCGGTCTTCCCCGGAGCCCCCTTTCACAGCTTGTACTGCGATGAAGACTGCCCGCCATCGGAGCCTATTTCATTGTACTATGGCGATGATGGATGCGCGGGCTTTCCCCAAATCTATAGTAACTTGTGTGAACACTCTCCATGTAGTAAAAGGAGGGTAAAAGTGGTTTTGCAAAATTTATAGTTCACCTTCTCTGGCATAATTTTGTATATAATTAATTATATTCTTGTATGGGCATTATTTGGTGCCGAGTATCCCTCAAACATGGGTAGCCCTATGTCGTAAGGGATACTTAGCCAAGCATGAACTAGTCTTTTTGGTCTTGAATGTAATGAAAGGCTCCCAAATCGTGTGATCTGTTTTAAATGAGTCACCGGAACATATTTGCTTGATATGCATATTTGATTATTGACTATGTGATGCCATGTTTACTTCAACTTTTGGCTTTTACAAGTTTTATCTTGGGATTTTATTATAAAGGTGCTTATTATGCATTTTAGGTTCTTGCTTCTGTGATCTGTTGTGATGCCATGCTTAACTTTAGTCTTTTGTTTGAAATGATTGTGATATGCCTTAACATGTCCTCTTATCAGCCCTGTGTATATATTTTAGCTCATCAAGCTTTAATTGTATCTCGCTCCATCGTAGATTCCAATTTTTTCAGATCCTTCTTTGTTGCCCAACTCTTTATCAATGCTTTTTGGTCCAAGAGTTTTTATGTAAACAGATAATAGAAAGTGCTTGCACAGCCCCGAAACTTGAAGTTAGCATTCAAAACTATAAAGAAAGGACTCATAATCGAGAATTCCCTTTCTGACAGGGCTGCATTCTCACGAATTCAGGCAGTGGTATGCAGAGGTGCAAATGTGAAGAGTTCCATTGGTGGAGTTTTTTTGTTTATTACACATGGCATTGATGTTTTGTGTGAATTTCTTCGGAAAGACGGGGAATGCAGAGGTGCAAATATGAAGAATTCAATGGATGGAGTTTCCTGATTAATTGTTGAGTAATTAGCAGGAAAGAACGCCAATTTCAATTTTTGCCAAGTAAATTATCCTAGTGCCATCTTCATTTTTGACTATTATTATTTTTTTGTTTTGAGTTTCATGTTGTAAAATTTTGTAGTAATTAGCCATGGGGGTTTAGTCTAGCCAGTAAAATCAACATTATTGAAGATAGATTAACCGAAGGAACTGCAACCAAAGGCCATGAATTTGTTCAATTATGGCATGCATGAAACGGAATTGTGCGAGTTGAGTCTACTCCAAGATGTTAAAAAGCTTTCCAAGCGTGTCCTGGATTACAAAAACATTCTCAAGTGAAGTGACCACATCGATGTCAACAACCATTTCTAATTCCACATATCCAAGTAGTGCAGATGAGGCAAAAAAATTAGGAGATTAGGGCTGAGCTATTTAACATTTCACATGTCAACTTATTCGGGTAGAGATTGTGAATCCTGCTCGTTTAGATATATGAACGCGTTCCTAGTGACTATAATGGGACTTTAGGTTTGATGGCTGAATTGTCAAACCTTTAAATATTTTATTCCAATTCAACTTTGAGTTAACATGCAATTTTAAAGTCTATATTGAAGTTTTTGTTCATATGACAACCCAAAATTACATATTTAGCCCCTATTTGACCATCATTATTTTCAATTTGTTTTTTTACATACTCATTTTCAATCTCACATTTACACAATAAAGCCCCTGTTTGCCCCCCATTAAATTAAATTTTTGGGGGGTAAATAATTTTTAGAATAGTGATTGATGGGAGATGTGTGGTTGAAAAGTTTTTGATTTGTGTGTATTATTATTTTATTTGATGAATGTATGGTTGAGATGAAGAGAGAGAGAAAATTAATGTAATGGAATGTAATATAATGGGGGCCAAACAGGGACAAAATATTATGTACGTAAAATTAAAATTTTTTCTTACTTTTTAGTCACACATCATTCTAAAATCATTATTTAAAACTTCATTTTACTCAAATATAGGTTTAAGAGCATCTCGAAGAGACTATTTATTTTTAAAGAGCGTATTCTATCATTTAGAGAGTATCTATAAATTTAGAGAGTCAAAATTTTGAAATACTCCAACAAGTTCTTTATATTTAAAATGTTAATTTAAAAAGTTTTTTGGAACATGATTTTAAATGTTGACTCTTTAAAATAAAGAGTATTTCATGTTTAAGAGCATCTCCAAAATACTCTTTAAAAATGAGATGTTCTCTATTTTAAAAAGTCAACATTTAAAATTATGCTCCAAGTGATTCTTTAAATTAACATTTTAATTTAAAGAGTGGGTTTGAAAAACTATCCACTATTGTTGACTTTTATTAGACGAGTGGGACCTAATAACGACCATATTTTTAATTAAAATTGAATTTTAATCCTGGATAAACATGCTCTAAATCCAAAAATCGCTCATCCTCTTCGACTTAATTTCTTCCTATTCCATATTTTTCTTTATTCATTTGGGGGGTTCATTTTATGTTAATGCCTATTTTAAAAAAGTTCTCTTCATATACCCAGTTCATGAATTCTTATTTTTAAAAGAAAAAATTGTTGATTTTTTTCTGTTTTCTTCAGGACCTGGTTCATGATTTCCTCAACACTTAACATCTCGAATTCACATTATCCGATTTTACAACAATTTTATTAAATCTCTAACTGTCAAATCATGATACTCATATTTAATTCTAGGGTAATTGGCGCAAAACGTCCCTACCTTTGACAGTTGTTGTGAAAAACGTCCCTATCTTTCATTTCTTGGCGCAGAACGTCCCTACCTTTACCATTTCTTGCGCAAAACATCATTTTCGTCCATTTTTGACAATTTTACCCTTCTACTAAAATAAAACAAAAACAAAAGAAAAGAAAAATACAGAATAAATTACAATCTTACTCCTAGACTTTTTCTAAAAATGCAAATGAGTCCAAAATTTATAAAAATATTAAAAATAAAAAAAAAAAGTCTCCCCTCTCTTCACCTTCACCACCACTCCCAAAATTCCATTATTCCTCTTATATGCTATGTCGGAGATCATCTCACCCAAAAACAATGGCACTTCATTCTCCTCAAATTTCAACTAACCCACAATTTTTGACAGCACAAGCATCACAAAAACAACCCAAGTTTGCATTCCTTCCCTCCGATCCCCTCAAATTTCAACTAACCCACAAATTTTATCTACACAAGCATCACAATAACAAAAGAGGGGAAAATTTAGCAGAGAAATTTTTGGGTTTTAACAGAGCAGCCTCATTGGAAACTTGTTTTACTTCAAATTTTGATTTGGTTTCTTTGAATTTTTGTCATAGTTGAGAGGAAAAAGGTGCATTTTTTTCAGTGCCCTGTTTCCTCTGTTTTTTGCAGGTTTAAAAATCTAAATCTTTACATGAAAAAATGGCGAGAATGAGGAAAACAGTACCCCATTTGTATCTGAAAATATTGGATTCTCACTTTCACGACTGATTTTAACTAGTAATTCCAACACCTTCGATTCAATTTTTTCCCATTGCCAACAATCATCAATTCCCAGAATCTGTGGTTTTCTTGAGTTGGGTAGTGATTTTTTGTGGTTCTTGAGATCTGTAATAACTGTAAAAGTTGATGGATTAATCCCCTTAATTAAGCCCCTAATTGGGAAGATTAGGGGTTGAATTGGGAAGAAGTTAGCCGGCCGAAAACACATTCAAACCGCCGGCAGCTTGGTTTGAAAAAGAAGTGAGAGGTTGCTGTTGAAAATATATATCTACATACAGATTTAATTTCTTTGGAAGAGTATTAAAGAATTGGTGGCTGCCATAGTCTATCATTTAATTAAGCCCCTCCTCTTGTGCTTGTTTCCTGTTTTACATATAATTGGAATTGGTTGATGGGAATGGATCGAATGGTGTAGAGTGTTTGGGGAGAAGGCAGAGGGAGGAGGAGGAGATGGAGAAGGAGAGAGTTTTTTTTTTTTTTTTTTAATATTTTTATAAGTTTTGGACTCATTTGCATTTTTAGAAAAAGTCTATGAGTAAGATTGTAATTTATTCTGTATTTTTCTTTTCTTTTGTTTTTGTTTTATTTTAGTAGAAGGGTAAAATTGTCAAAAATGGACGAAAATAATGTTTTGCGCAAGAAATGGTAAAGGTAGGGATGTTCTGCGCCAAGAAATGAAAGGTAGGGACGTTTTCCACAACAACCGTCAAAGGTAGGGATGTTTTGCGCCAATTACCCTTAATTCTACCTTCGTCACAACAAAATCTTTGATTTAGAGTGTCTAAAAACAATGTCTAAAGCAAAGAAATTATGATTGTGAAGACCTCAACTCATCGTTTAACTTGGTCAATCTCAAATAATTTGTCTTTCAACAGAGAACAAGGTGTGTAGCGATCTTGAACCCAAATATTGAAAATATTGAAACACCTACTCGTCATAGATGAGAAAAGTAGTGCAGCTCTACTAAACTCAGGTAAATGATTTTTTTTTCTTTCATATCTTGTCTAAAGGTCATGCATTTTATATATTTTTATCCGATTTATGTTGCAATAGAAGATGTAAAATTATTGTAAACAAACTGATTGTGACCCTCTTTAATTTTTATGAGCTTTCACATGTCAAGAGGTTTAGCCCTTGTATAGTGGCCATTTTTCTATTTTTTGAAAAATATTGTTTTAAATAGTGATTTTTTAGAGAATGTGTGGTTAAAAGGTATGGTAAAATTTTGGATTTATGTATAGAATATTTTATTGTGTGAATAGTTAAAAATGAATATGTAGAAAAAAGAGTTTTCAAATAATGGAAGAATTACTTTTACATTTTTATTTGTAATTGTAGGCATTTTTCAATGTCTTACAGTACAAAAAACGCGTGTATTTTCAGGTTGTCACAATGTTGATGTGTCCAGTTTTTTTCATACATTCAAAATGTTTTGAGCAACATTCTGTAATTTAATCTCTGCTTGCTTGTGTACATGACACGTTGCACTTTTTTTTTAGTATTAATATTTGACATGCTTTTATACCTGATATGGAAGAAATTTTTACAGGTTTGAGCATTTTTATATCTTAGCAGGTAAAGCGTGTATAGTATGTCATAATGATAAAGATAAATTGTGTTAGGCAAATTGTTGTCAAACGACCTCCCCCGGGCAATGATGAATTACGTTGTATTAATTCAGTCGGCATAGTCCAAATGACTGAAAGTTAATCGAACACCACAATTGGTAAACCGACCCTAAACCGACCCAAAACTTGGATGGCCCACCTATGTTTCTACTTGGGCCTTAGCTTGCTTATTGGGCCTAACCTAATTCTATACCTAATACTATATGTATGCTAACCCGTTTCTATTCATTGTGTGTGTGAGAGACTTGTGCCTTGAGAGAGAAATCGAGACCTTGCTGTGTGCTCTTCGTCCCTTTTCTTCTCCTTTGCCTTTGTGGCTAGATTGTGGTTACAATACTCTCTTCACCATTAGACAAAACTTTGTGGCGTGAGAAAGCGTGGAGCAGTTTTTGGAGGTTGGGGTAGTGGTTTTCTCTTGTGGTGTTTCGATTGGAGGTTTCTGAGCTCGATTTTCAAGGTGTTAAACGGTGTTTTAACTTCACATTTGGTATCAGAGCTGGTTGGTGGTGTATTGGGCTTCAAAATCCGTGACGAAACGCTCGACCGAAGCCGGTTGAAAAATGCATCCCGATTTTGGTGCGAAAATCGGACTGCAATCTCGATTTCCGGCCATTCCGGGGAGGAATTTGGACAAACGGAGACCGGATTTGGAACGTGCACTGGAGCGCGGAGGTCCGGCGCGTGTGACGAGCGGCGCGCGTGGCGGCGACGGCGTGGGCACTCGGCGGTGGCGCGTGGCGGCGCGTGGAGCATTTTCGTGACGGTGTCTTGAACGATTTGTTCCTTTTGATTTTGTGAACGTACTGATATATTTATTTTAGTGTTTCAGGTTTTGTAGAAAATATTGGACGATTTTACCCTTTCGGTGATCGATACAGATTCGAGGCTGTAACTGCGCAACACATTTACTGAAGTACTTTAGACCATAAATTGCGGCCTAAAGCAGTAAATTCGCGACTCTCGATAATTACGGACTCAGACAAGTCCGCTCTGGTAAATTGGCTGATCCTCTCGTTAATTTTCAGCACTAGCGCGTCATCGTGTGGGGTGACATTAGGATTGGGGTTACCGTGTGGGGTAACCATTGCTTGTGCTAGAAATTAGGAATTAACCGTTTTTCCGTTTGCTAAGTGTTTTTGCTCTTTTGGTTAATTTCAGCATATTATCGTTTGTGATATATTGTGAGTGAAACTGTTTGTTGATTATCCTCCCGTTGCATTGATAAGTCCCTAGAATACCTAGATATTACTGATCGGAAATTTCTAAGCGGTGTATACTTGCCGAACTGGAGGTCTACTTTGTGTGGCTTAATTGTGTCTTTGTATTTCTTGTTTGAAAATGACAACGCAATTTTGATTTGGGAACTTTTCTTGGAAAAGGTGATTTTTCTGTTGGCAGCGAGAGAAAATCTGAGGTATTTTGGTTCAACAAAGGTTTCGAAAGCCATTGATGGCAATTTTCCCGTGATTTTTCAAAAGAACAAAAAGAAGAAGGCTGATGAGCTTGCTTACACCTCTATTATTTTACACTTGTCGTATGACTGTTTTTGAGAAAAGTGGGTAAGCGAAAACCACTAAAGAACTTTGGCAAAAATTGGAAGATTTGTATTTGCTTAAATCTACTCCCAACAAGCTCTACTTACTCGAGCGTTTTTCGGTTTCAAAATGGATTCCTCAAAAGAACTTGATGACAATTTAGATGTGTTTAACAAACTTGTACAAGATATTGTTAAGCTGTGGAGAGTCGGTGCTGAAACATGCACAAAGCTATTATCTTTATTTGAATGATATACGATATTTATCGTGAAGTGAAAAATGCTATTAAGTATGGTAGGGACACCTTGACACAAATTGTCGTTGACTCTCTTAGAAGTAAAGAGATGGAGATGAGGGAATTTGAAAAACATGATAGGAAGAGCGGTGAGATTCACATGATGAGGGGTAGAACTCGGTTTAGGCAAACAGTCATAATGGTTACCAAAGTAGTGGCGAGTCTAGTAGTAATGGATATAGAAGGAAACGAGGAGTAAGCACTAGATCCAAATCTAGGACTAAGGAAAGAAAATGCTATGGTGTGGGAACACGGGGCATTTTATAAAAGATTGCTATAAAGAAAAAATAAGCAAAAGGGTCGAGATAGAGGCAGAGGTGAATGTGTTGTCGTCGACTGGTAATTGTGATGGTGAAATCTATATGATTACCAATTCTGTTGTTTCTTCTTTTGAATTAAACTCAGCGCAAATTCTCGTTTTCATGAGTGGATTCTTGATTCGGTGCATCTTTTCATGTGACATCACATAAAGATTGGTTTGAAAATTTGTATGAATCAAATGATGGGCATGTTGTGTTGTGTGACAATTACGCTTACAATGTTGTTGGCATGGGTGATATTACGTTGAAGTTTGATCTTGGTTTTGTGTATACTTTAAAGGGCGTTAAATATATCCTTTGAATTGTCTAGAAACTTAATTTCGGTAGGAAGACTTGAGAAATGCGATTTCAATTTGGTAAAATTGGAAATGGGATTTTGAAATTGATTAAAGGTGCACTTGTCTCTATTAAGGGTATTAGAAAAAATGATATTTATATAACCAGCTGGGGAAGTGATGAGAGGTTTAGACTCCTCTATCTCTTCCGCCAAGTCTGATCATACACATGAAATGGCACAATAGACTTGCACATGTGGGTATTAAGGGGATTAAGGTTCTTAATGAAAAAGATGCTTTTGGAAATGATTGTGTGTCGGTTGTCTTTACGTGACCATTGTGTGCTTGGCAAACACCATAAAAACTACTTTCTCCACAAGTGTTCATAATACTAGAACCATGCTTGAATATGTGCATTCGGACTGTGGGGTCCATCTAGCACTCCACACATAGCGGTGGGAATAGGTATTTCTTGTCTATTATTGATGACTACACTAGGAAAGTGTGGGTTTACCTTTTGAAAGAAATCCGACACTTTCGATAAATTTAATAATTGGAAAAGACAAGTTGAAAACCAAGCGGTAAGAAGATCAAGTTTTGAGCGATAATGGTCTAGAGTTTTGTAAGCAGTTTTGATAATATGTGCAAGGAAAGTGGAATAACAAGGCATAAAACGGTTCCTTACACTCCCCAACAAAATGGGGTAGCGGAAAGGATGAATAGAACCATACTTAATAAAGTGCGTTGCATGATGTTAAGTTACGGAGTCCGAAGTCATTTTGAGGCGTCTTTATTATATTTGCTTGTTATTTGATTAATTTGACTCCATCTTTTGCATTGAATGGTGATACTCCGCATGAAAAATGGTTTGGTAAACTTAGTGATTACTCCATGCTTAGAACTTTTGTTTGACTTTCTTTCTCATCGAGTGAGGGAAAGCTTGAACCTAGAGCTAGGAAATGTGTTTTTCTAGGTTACCTAGAAGGTGTCAAGGGGTATAGGTTGTGGGATAGGAGCGGAAAGGAGTTAAAATCATTGTGAGTAGAGATGTTACATTCAATGAGAGCGAAATGCCATGTTTGAAAATTTGAATACGAACACCAAGTGAGGAAATACAAGGTGAAGAGAGTAGTCGATTTGAAGGTGGAGTTAGGGGGAAACCTAGCACATTCATTCTGTTACATGAGTGAGGTGGAGACTCGGGAACAACAACTTTGATGTCGAGAATGGAGATGAAGTAGTAGTAGAAGAATACACTGAAGAAGAGAATCCTCTAACGAGACTATAACTTGGCTAGGGATAGAGAAAGGAGAACGACTAGAGCATAGGTGAGATTCGGTTATGAATCCGAGTTAGCTTTGCTCATGCGAGTTATGAGGAGTTAGGCGATAGGGAACCGAAGACCTTTGAAGAGGCAATGGAGAGTGAACAAGTACGAAGAGTAGTTTTAGGCAATGAAAGATGAGATGAGTTCTTTAGAAGAATCAAACTTGGAAGTTAGTACCTAAACCTAAAGATAAATCTACGGTTATTTGTAAGTGGGTTTTAAAGGTTAAGGAGGGTACTAGTGCTTGAACCCTTAAGGTTTAAGGCTAGGTTAGTGGCGAAGGGATACACTCGAAGAGGGGGTTGATTCTGATGAGATTTTTTCACCGGTTGTTAAGTACACTACCATTAGGGTCATACTTGCATTGGTTGCACATTTTGGTAGGAACTTGAACAACTTGATGTAAAAACTGCTTTTTTACATGGTGAACTTGATGAGCAAATCTTTATGAATCAACCAAGAGGTTTTGAAGACAAACTAAAACCTGACTATGTGTGTTTCTTGAAAAGATCGTTATACGGCCTAAAACAATCACCTAGACAGTGGTATAAAAGATTTGATTCTTTTGTGCTATCTATAGGGTTTCATCGTAGCAAGTTTGATCACTGCCTTTACTTCCAACATAATGATGCTAGTAATGATTTTTTGTTCTTACTACTTTATGTGGATGATATGCTCTTAGTTGGTTCATCGCCTAAATGGATAAATGACATAAAAACAAGTTTGAATAGTGAATTTGACATGAAAGATCTAGGAAAGGCTAAAAGAATCCTAGGTATGGAAATTGAAAGAGATAGGTCAAATTCTGTCTTGTTCTTACATCAATCCTCGTATGTTTCAAAAGTGTTGAAGAAATTTGGAATGTATGATTGCAAATCTGTTACATTACCTGTAGCTAGTCACTTTATACTATCTAAAGATCAAGCTCCATGTAATGAAAAGGAAGTAGAATACATGAGCAGAATTCCTTATTCAAATGTGATTGGTTACTTATGTACTTGATGGTTTGCACTAGACACGATTTAGCTTTATTGTGAGCACGCTTAGTAGATATATGTCTAATCACAGTCTGAGCCTTTGGGAAGCCTTAAAATGGATGTTAAGGTATTTAAAGGGTACATGTAATGTAGGTCTAAAGTTTGGTGTTAATAACGATGGTGTTAAGCTGAAAGGATATATTGATGCTGACTATGTTGGGGATAGGGATAACAGGAAATCCACTTCTGCCTATGTGTTTACCTTGTCTAACTCTTGTGTTAGTTGGAAATCACGATTACAACACATAGTTGCACTATCCACGACGGAGATCTGAATACATTGCTACTACGAGGCTATTAAGGAAGCTTTATGGCTTAGAGGCCTTTTACATGAAGCTGTGTGTTCTAAATGATTATGTGGTAGTATATTCGGATAGTCGAGTTTTCTATACATTTATGTAAGAATCACATTTTTCACGAACGCACCAAACACATTGATGTTAGACTACATTTCATTAGAGATATTGTGTCTCGAAGTGGTAAAGCTTGAGAAAATTCACACACAATATAATCCCTCGGACATGGGTACTAAGGTGCTACCTCTAGTGAAGTTTAGAAGTTGCAAAGATCTTCTAAACATCGGTGAGTAAATGATTTCCAATTTTATTGGTTCTCCATTTTCTAGATTATTACTAATGCTTAATAACTTTCTTTGCGGGTCCTTTGACACGAGGTGGAGGTTTGTTAGGCAAATTGTTGTCAAACGACATTCTCCCAGGGCAATGATGAATTACGTTGTATTAATTCGGTCGGCATAGTCCAAATGACTGAAAGTTAATCGAACACCACAATTGGTAAACCGACCCTAAACCGACCCAAAACTTGGATGGCCCACCTATGTTTCTACTTGGGCCTTAGCTTGCTTATTGGGCCTAACCTAATTCTATACCTAATACTATATGTATGCTAACCCGTTTCTATTCATTGTGTGTGTGAGAGACTTGTGCCTTGAGAGAGAAATCGAGACCTTGCTGTGTGCTCTTCGTCCCTTTTCTTCTCCTTTGCCTTTGTGGCTAGATTGTGGTTACAATACTCTCTTCACCATTAGACAAAACCTGTGTGGGCAGTAGAAACTGTGGAGCAACCGTTTTTGGAGGTTGGGGTAGTGGTTTTCTCTTGTGGTGTTTCGATTGGAGGTTTCTGAGCCCGGTTTTCAAGGTGTTAAACGGTGTTTTAACTTCACAAATTGCATAGTACGATGTGTTACATTTGAGTTGGAGCATCAAATTCATGTTTATTTTAATTTTTCTGATTAGTTTCGTAAATTTGGTTCAAATTTTTAACTTATTTCACTTTAGTAACACAATATGACACGTGATTGAATGTGTGACATTTTTCAGTTTTATCTTTGATAACTTTATTTTTATTGTAATGGTATTGTTTTGTTACAACTTAGCCTCGGTTATTTTTCTTTCTTTCTTTCTTTTTTTTTTTTTTTTTTTTTCCCTATAGAGCCTAAGTTTTTTAGTTGTGTTGAGCTCTTTGACGTTGAACTAATAACTTAGTATTGCTGATATTGAAAATTATTTTTCTTGCATATCTTATGGTTTGCAATTTCAAAGTTTTTACGTTGGAGATTTTACATGTGATGTAGCATGTCAATGTTTTAGTCATGCTCATACGTTAAAGTGTTGTGTTAAATAGTTTAACACCCTCTATTACATTTGAGATCGAGCATCATGGTGTAACTTCTAAAGTTCTATATTTGATTATGAAATGTGTGGCATTACCTGAAATGCAACACGTTCATCAATACATGACATTTTTAATTCAAAACTTGCACCCTTTGTTTTGAATGTAATAATTATTGCTCTCACTGTTCTCTTCAAATTACCAAAATTGGATTTCTATATACACTCTTAAAACAAGTTCGGGGATAGACTCATGTCTATTATAGGTACGAATTCATGACAGTGGAATTTGAAAATGATTGTGTTTGGTCAATTTCTTTTGATGAATAAAACTCGTTTACAACAAAAGTTGATTCACAAAAGTTGCTTATGGAGGTGGCCTAACAAGATGGAAATATCGTTTAATATTGTTGAGAATCTTCTGAAATTTTCAATCCAGCAGTTTGGTGACTAGGTTAAAATGCAATGATTTGGTATGAGAAGTCTCAGTCTCCCTAATCACAATTGATATCTTATCAAAAAAATTATCATTCGTAACATGAGAGCATCTCTAAGAGACTAATCTATCTATAAAGAGCATCTTATGTGTTATAGAGAACGTGTTTAAATTTAGAGAGTCAAAATTTTTATTCACTCCAACAAAACGTCTATTTTGACTCTTCATTTTTCTTTTCTCAAAAAATATTTGTCGGTTAGTCTTCATATTTTATTTAACATATTATGAAAAGAGAGAAAAAAGAAGAAAGAAAAAAATCAATAGACTAGTGTTTATTATAATAAGAATCAAAACCCTATATTTATAGGGCAGGATTAAGGATACAATGGTAATAATTTTTAAGGATGCAAGAGTACAATTGTCATTCATTGATAAACTTATCATTTACAACACCCCTCCTTGAATGACACATTACAAAATATCTGTCTCGTTAAAATCTTGTTAGATAAAATTTCAATAGACAAAAATATCAAAGGAAGGAAATAGTACGGTTATTTTGGAGTATTAAAAATAAATGTTGTATCATTAAAACCTTATAAGGAAAATTCAGTGGGATAAAACATAAGTGAAGGAAAAAAAGTATAGCTACTGGGACCTTGATATTGATCATTGAAAATTTTTGAGTCGACGCATTCCAATCTTGTGAACCAATTTTTTGAATATAGATGTTGGCAGTGCTTTTGTAAATAAATCAGTCACGTTATCTCACTTGAACGAATTTGTTGAATATTGATATCGCCATTTTTCTGAAACTCGTGTGTGAAAGAATTTTAGAGAATATTTTCGTCATTTCACATTTGATATAACCTACTTTGAGTTGTGCAATACAAGCAGCATTGTCTTCATACAAAATTGTATAACTATCTTTTATTGAATTAATCTGCATGATACTTGGATATGATGGGTCATGTTCCTTAACCATAAACATTTTCGGTCTGCATCATGCATTGCAATAATTTCAGAATGATTTGATGATGTTGCTGTCAAGGATTGCTTCACATATCTCCATGATATAGATGTTTCTCCACGTGTAAACATATATCATGTTTGTGATTTAACTTTATATGGATCGGAGAGATAATATGCATCTGCATATCCCATTAAAGCAAATCCCGATTTTTGAGAATAAAATAATCTCAAATCAATAGTACCATTTAGGTAACGAAAAATATGTTTAACATCATTCCAATATTTTTGTATTGGTGTAGAGTTATATCTTGCAATAAGATTTACAGAAAAAACTACGTCGCGTCGAGTACGGTTTGCAACATAAGTTAATACTCCAATTGCATTAAGATATGGTACTTCTGGATCAAATTTTTTTTCTCCATTTTCAAGTGGACGAAAATTATCATTTTTCACATCAAGTGATCAAACAACCATAGGTGGTGTCAATGGATGTGCATTATCTATATAAAATTGTTTTAAGACTTTTTCTTTATATATAGATTGATGAACAAATAATTCTTCTAAAAAATGTTCAATCTGCAACCTGAAACAGAATTTGATTTTTTCCAAATCTTTCATCTCACATTCATTTTCATATAATCTACAGTTTTGTTGACATCTTCAGAAGTTCTAATTAAATTTAAATCAACTAAACTACCATAATTGTAAATTTAATATTTGTTTTCTTTATTTTTATGGACAGACATCGTCATTTGCTACTGCAAATTGTCTTGTAGAGACATCAATTTTTGCTGGAATATTTTTTGCTGGTATATATGATTTTGTCACTTTTCTTGTGTAAAATACATCGGTAATTGATTTGTAGCTCTTTGCAAATGAATTATTTTTCAACATCTTGCTCACATTGATTGTTGCGAAGATCAAAATGAAATAGAGTTGTTTCATTTCAAGAAATTTTAAATTGTTTATCAGGATGTAAGTTTTCCCCCTCCCAAAGTTGAGAAAGTCATTACATCAAAATGACAATCTGTAAAATGTGTAGTAAATAAATCACAAGTTAAAGGTTCAAGATATCTAATAATATATGGTGAATCAATACTCACATAAATCTCAACTTTTCGTTGAAGACCCATTTTAGTCCGTTGTGGGGGTGAAATAAGAACTTACAAGCAAAAACTCGCCAGCAAGAAATATTAGTTTCATGACCAAATGCTAGTTACAAAGGTAAATATTGATAATCTGCAGTTAGTCTGATACAAACCAATGAAGTCACATGTTATTTATGGCATGACCCCAAACAAAAGTTGGGAGTTTTGTTTTCGTAAGTAATTATCTAATAATAAGTTGTAGACGTTTAATAAATGACTCCACTAAACCATTTTGTGTATGGACATGCACAATCGAATATTCAACAATAATCTCAATTGACATGTAATCATCACCGAATGCTTATGATCTAAATTCACTAGCACTATTGCCAAAACGAATAGTCTTGATTGGGAGCTTGTTTGGGATAAATTAAAATCTGATTAAAATTGAAAATATATCCGTTATTGGGTTTCACTCGTCTAATAAAAGTCAACAATAACAGCTAATTTTTCAATTTTAATCCGATTTTAATCTCTACCAAACACACTCTGAGTAATATGAAAATTGTGCTTATAATTTTATGATTTGAGTAAGTAGTCTAGCAAAAATTACATTCCTAGTGGAAAGTTGGAAAGCATGTGACCATCTAGTAAAAGAATCAATTAATACCATAAAATAACGAAATAATCCACATGGTAGGTGTAAAAGAATCTCCAAGAAAGTTGGAAATTTAATATTGACATTTGTAGCCAAAAGTCTAATGACTAACTTGCCTTGCGAACAAACTACACATGGATAATCATTAAGTAAAATAATCTTCTGATTTTTTAAATGATGTCCATGTGAGTTGTTTATTATTCGACGCATCATTATAACTTCTGGATGTCTAAGTCGATCATGTCAAAGTATAATTTTTTTTGGATCAAAGAACTTCTGGTTCGTGATAATATTTGATTTGACAATTTTTATAAATATATAATACATGTCAGATGGGAGTGCATGAAATTTTTCTTTTATCTGCTTCTGATCAGATACAAAAAAAGTTATGTAAAGATATTCAACATTTTTTTCTTGCATCATTTCAGTGCGATATCTATTACAGCGGATATCTTTAAAATTAAATAAATTTCTTCTGAAATTGCTTGAATATAGTGCATCGTCAATATATAATTTTGTATTATTTGGTAAAATAATACAAGTTCTTTCGGAGCCTTCAAGGATGTTCGATGCACTTAATATCTTATTAACATTATATTCTACTAATGTTAAGACCAGCAAAGACTTTTTGTCTTGAAGAATTGTGTTCACATTTGCTCGACAATTCATTTATAATTTTGTGATGTAAACCATTTGAGCAATTTCACAATAAAGCAAAAAATATTTAATTAGTTTCGAAAAATATGATTAAATATCAAGTAGTCAATATCAACATGACATAAATTACGTATTTTCCTTCAAGGATAAACACTAATTTAAAATAATATATTCTTCGAAATATGTGATACTTCGGGAGCACATTGTATTTTACTATTACTTTTTCAAGAGTAATATGTCAATATTCTTTGAAACATTGAAAGTTATAATTTATGCTCTTTAGGAGCAAATAATATTTTTAAGAATATTAATTATATTGTTGTGTTATTTCAAGAACAACAACATGATAAATTATTATAGAAAAACATCTAAAAATATTTAATTATCATATAGACATGATATGAATTTATATAGAAAAGATAATTACCAAAATGTAATAGTAAAAAATCACCCAAACATGGATATGAATTGACTTCATATATAGACACGCAAATGCGACAAAGTAATCTTTATGCATATAATGAAATAATCATTATGCCTACACAAACCCACGAATTGACGAAGTACTTAACCATGGAATTGATTAATTAAACCATGAATTCGTATAATGGATACATAAAAAGTAGGCATAATAACTGTATGACTGCACATGACACATCATTATTTTATTCAAAGATGCACGTCATTATTTAGGACACCATGAAAATTTTTAACTGTTTCAAGCAGACATGTAAATAAAAAAATCATTATCCAACAAAAAAAATTATTGACATGGAATGAAAATAATCATAATAATCATTCTTTTTTGTGGCTGCAGATTATATATCCACCAAAATATTGATTCCCTCATTACCTTCCGTCGATTTATGTGTAATAAGAAGATGAATTAAAATTTCTTTTGAAACAGATGATGTCGCCTTCTTTTTTTCTACAGAATACTAAACTTGAATACTAAAAATTATGCTATTGTACTGATAACGTATTCTGGAAAGAGGAAAACAGAGAAGAGAGAAAAAATTCAATAGACTAGTGTATATTATAATGAGAACCAAAATACTATATTTATATGGCAGATTAGGGATACAATGGTAATAATTTTTAAGGCTGCATGAGTACAACTGTCATTGACTAATAAATTTACCATTTACAACATAACATAATTATTTATATATATCAATGACCAATCAATTTAAATATAATTTGGAATAGTTTAAGAAACAGATTATTGAAATATGTGATTTATTAAATACAATCATTCATTAAAAATAGAGAGTCGGTTTGAATCTCTAAATTTGGAGAGTCAAACTCATATATATATATATATATATATATATATATATATATATATATATATATATATATATATATATATATATATATATATATATATATATATATATATATGAGTTTCTTATAGTTTTTTTTTTTAAATTTAGAGAGTCGATTTTTTTTCAATGTACCCCTTGACTTATTAATATTATTGAAACACGGTTTCAAAACAAAATATAAAATAAAAAGGGATAATTTCATTACTTTAAGATTTAGAAAAATGATTTTCCTGCCAAATCTGTTATATTTTTATCCAAAAGTAGGGCTGGACATTGTTTGGTCCGGTTCGGTTCGATTCTGAAGAGAACCGAACCTAACCTGAAATTTTCAGGTACTTAGTAAATGAACCGTAGAGTCCAAATTTAATTATGGAACCGAAATCCAAATTTAATTATGGAATCGTTCGGGTTCGATTCCATTCGGTTCAATTCGGTTCGTTTCTCAGGTTCCGTACAATAATTAATTTTTTATAATTACAACAACGCTACATTAATTCGACTATAGCATGTTATATCTTAATTCTTAAAAAATAACATAGTCCAATCTAGTGAAATCTTTTGCACATTTCCGTGTTGAGTTCATATGATTGTTAAAATTACAAGAAGATGAATATAGCGAATTCATAATAATAGAACTGTAGAAACAATACTACAGTAGAATAAGATATTTGGGTAAAATTTAGGTCAATTTGATTAAGTTGGGTTTGGTTGAAAATTGAAAATAGTAAAATCATATTTTAGGTTTAAACAAAATTAATTAGTTAGCAAATTCATGTAGGAAAAAATAAAATAATTTAACTTATTTAAGATAAAAAATTTTAAAAATTAGGAAGATTGGATTCCTATTCAGATCTAGTTCTAGAATTGAGAACCGAACAAAACTTGTCGGTTCTTGATTTAGATACCCGTTCGAGTATTTAATTTAAGAAAAATCGTTCGATTTTGTTCCGGTCCGATTCGGTCAAATTCGATTAGAGAGTTTTGTCCAACATTATCCAAAAGCATAAGACATTATATTTGGAATTTTCAAAGTCGAACATCAAATTTCAATCTATGTTTGTCGGTTGCAATTGCTTTGATCTAATTGTAGTTTGAATGCAGATGATTTTTATGGATTGTTATGAATTGATTGTATTTTATTGAATTAATAGTAGAAACCCCTTAAAAGCGTTTCCATTTGCAATATACCTCATTATCTATTGAAAATCGCCGAAAACCTCCACGTTTGAAATATTTTGTGCGAAAAACCCCCTTACTGTCAACATTCGTCGGATTTTTCTTAAAAATAGTAAAAATATGTCAAAATTAAAAAGAAATAATTGCAATTTTAGTACCCAAACTTCTATTTTTTTACAAATTAAATCCACATGTTTTGTATGTGTCACCCACAATCCCAAATCTTTAAAATTTTATTTTTCACCCTACTCCATCCTACCCCACTTCGTCTTCTTCCTCAAAAATAATATATATATTTTTATTTTTCACATAAAAACAAATTAAATTAAAATTCAAGAAATTATTGGGAGTTTGAATGTAGAAGAAGAAGGTCCATCATTGGGAGTTTGAACAACAAAAAGCCATCCTGAATTGGGTGGAGTTTGATGACTAGGACTCGATGGAGTAGACAAGGGAAGGAAGGAATAATGTTGGCCTCCCCAAGCTAAATCTGGTGTCGGATTATCCCAATTGGCCTTCATTCTAGGTGTACGGTAGTGGTGTCAATGGGCCGAGCCGAGCAGGCTCGGCCTATTGTCTCACGAGCTCGGCTCGTGCTCGCACGAGCCGAGCTCGTGGCTCGTTGGTAACGAGCCGAGCTTGAGCTCGGCTCGTTACCATTTGGGCGAGCTCGGCTTGTGCCCGAGCTCGCCCAAAGCGAGCGGCTCGGCAAGCCGAGCTAAGCTCAGCTCGCCGGCTTGCATATTTTTTTTTTAAATAATAAATAACGCTACTAGTACTACAAGTCTATTTTTTTAAATATATATTTTTCAAAATATTTATCGGGGCTCGTCAAAAGTCAAAATATTTATAATTTTTAAAATAGTAAATATACATTTATTTAAAAAAAAAAAAGATAAACCCTCCTCCTTTATCCGGGCTTGGGACCGGCTACTTCAATTTCGTGTAGGCGGAGTTAAAATTAAAATTGTACACGAAAAATTTTTTACCTGTACAATTTTTTTAAAAAATTATAAATGTATGAAAATAAAATTTTGTAATGAATGTATTGAAATTAAATATCACTTATTTGATTACATGCAATTTCGGCATATTTATGTTGAATTCGATAATTAGCGTCTTCCCAATCCTTCACGTACATTAACGCTTCCAAAATATCTTCTTTTAGTCGACTTCGAATATCAGAGAGAACCCTCTTCCCTGCACTAAAAGCAGACTCCGAAGCTACAGTGCTAACCGGAGGTGTTAGTAGATCTTTTGCAATTGCATAAACAATTGGCCATCGACGTTCATTATTTCGCCAGAATTCGATTACATCTTCTGAACTTTTCTTAACTGATTTGTTACTAGGCATAGTATAACGAAAGTAATCAATTAATTCAGATGGCAACGCATTTGGACTACTACTCGAAGTTTGAGTACATGCAGTGGAACACATACTACTACTACTAGAGGAACCATATGAATATGCAGTTGAATCATATCTAATTGAGTCTATGTTTTCTAATAGATTAATTACTTCAGCGTCGTCATCGTTTATATTAGTGGGAGGAGGAGTAGGTACACGAGTAACTTGTGTACCTATTCTTGAAGCATATAATTCATACATCTCAGTTAACGTTTGTTCCAAATTCCTATAAGTAATAGGCATATTAAAAGTTAAAGTATTTGAAATTTGGTCAATTATAAATTTAGTACCCGATAAATTATATCGGGGGTACATGACGCATGCTAAAGGAAATAACATAGGTAATTCTTCTCAATATTTTCTAAATTTTAATTCCATATCATATATAACCGCATGCAAATCAGGGTCATTTTGATATCTATTAAAAGCCCTAACAGTTATATAAAGACGTTCAAGAACCATGCAACTAGTTGGATAATAAACACCAGACAATATATTCGTAGACGTATAAAAACTTTCCAAAAATTTCTTAATTTTAAAAACTGTATTCCAATCAGATTCATTTAAGATATCATCGTCGTCGTTTCTAATATGTCTACTGTTATAAAATTCAGTGATAAATGGTTCAAAACCTTCACAGGATTTTAATAATAAGTAAGTTGAATTCCACCTATGACCTACGTCAGTAATAAAAGTTTTCGTATTAGAGTTCCCAACTTGTTCACAAAATTCTTCAAATGCTTGTTTTCTACTAGGTGTAATCGTAATATACATAAGTGCATTTCTAATTCGACTAATTTCGTCATTCACATGTTTTAAACCGTCTTGTACAATTAAATTAAAAATATGGCACACACATCGAATATGGAATAAATAACCACCAAAATCGGGTTGAAATACTCTATGCAATTTATCGATAACTACTTTATTTACAAAAGCATTGTAAAAAGTAAAAGAACGAATTTTACTCTCGCATTTATATTCTTTAATTATTAACATAATTGCATTAAATATAGTGTTAGCATTATGAGGATACTCGACAATTTTAAAAGCAATAATTTTTTTATTCATAACCCAAAGTGAGTCTATATAGTGTGCAGTTGCAGCTATATAACCTCTCTTATTAATCCCTTCCCATAAATCCGAAATTAAAGATATGACACCCCCGTATTTTTCTAAATCCTCAATCAATAATTGTTTTGTATTAAGAAAATATTCAATTGTATTAGAACGAATAGTATTTCGACTTACCCCAACGTACCTTGGTTGAAGATATTGTTTGACGTAGTTTACGAAATGTTCGTTGTTCACTATTGCTAGTGGCAGCTCCGCCGCGGCAACGAACTTCACCATTCCCTTTCGTGCTTCCTCCTCCGAATACATCCACGTAGAAAGTGACGTAGTAGTAGCACCGGTTCTACTAGTACCAAACTGCAGTTGCGTTTGTCCACGTTCAAGAAGCCCATGTTTGACCGCACATGCTTTGTAATGACGTTTGAGGTGAGTGGTCCCAATGCTTTTTTGCCATGCCAGTCGTTGTTGACAGTATTTACATACTGCTTTCGTTTCTGGAAGTCCATCGATCACACGACCAGTGTTAACCAATTTGAAATGGTCCCAACATTTTGCCTGCTTCTTCCCCTTTCTCTTCCCTCTTGCATCGGGAATATTTAGTGCAGGTTCTTCATCTTGTTCCAAATCAATAGGAACACTAGGATCAACATCAACGTCATCCAAATCAATCGGATCGGCTTCACGAACGTCGAAATCGTCAATGTCTTCTGTAATTGGTAGTTGGTTGAGACCGGCAAATTCATTCCCAAATTGATTTTGGGCAGGTGTTTCGCCTTCCATACCGAACAAGTTTTCAACAAATGCTCGTGGATCCATTTGTGAATTGTTGAAATAGAATGTAGAAATGTAGAAATGAGAAGTGAATGAAGATTATGTACTAATGGCTAGTGTATAAAATGAGTTGTAAAATGAAGATAATAATGTAAAAAAATGTAGAAGAGAATTATAGAATAAATGAATGATATTGTTGATAATGATTTGTAAATTGTAGAGTAGAGAGTATAGAATGAAAGTTTGGTGGGAAAAAAATGTTGTAATGGGTTGGGTATTTATAGGAAAAGAATTGGAGAAAAGTAGAAAAAAAAAATTTTAAATTAAGTGACCAAACGGTCACTGAAAATCAGTGACCGTTTGGTCACTTGGTGACCAGAACGGTCACTGAAATCAGTGACCGTTCTGGTCACTGAATTTTAAGTTTATTTATTTATTTATTTATTTTTATTTTTATAATATATGGGCTCGTCTTAGACGAGCCTGCTGGCTCGTCTAGACGAGCCCACGAGCCTGGCTCGTGAGCTCGTCTCACTAGCGGCTCGGCGAGCCGCTTGTCGAGCCGCTCTTGAATAGTGACAAGCCGAGCGGGCTCAGCTCGTCTAGCCCACCAGCCCGCTCGGCTCGTGCTCGGGCTCGTTTTTTGACGAGCCCGAGCTGCTCGTGGGCGTGAACAGTACGAGCCGAGCGGGCGAGCCGACGAGCCACTCGGCTCATTTGACACCACTAGTGTACGGGCAGTAGGTGAGCTCAATGGCTGGATGTCAGGAGCACTGATCGAACCTCCAGCGATGCACATGTGTCGTAGCTTGAATGGAGGGGGTGCGGAGCCAGAAGACAAATTTTTAAGGGGAACAATACATAGTTCACATTTCATAAATAACGAACTTCTTAAAATACATAGTTCACATTTCATAAATAACGAACTTCTTAGAATATTTCAAAAATCAGGTGCTAAATAAATTTATTAAATATTAAATTACAATATATTAAATATTAAATTATAATATAACATATATTAATTATTTACACCACCCCATGACACCTCACCCACCCCATCTCCTCACTACACTACCTCCCTCCATCTCCAGCACCGGTCCGGGCACTGCTCCGGCGATCACTCCGGCGACCGTTCCGGTGATTTCAAAATTTTCAGAAAATTGAAAATCACACCCCAACCTATGGATTGGTCACAATCGGCCACAAACGGTCATAATCGGTCACAATTGGTCGCAACGAGTCACAATTAACCGGTCATAAACGGTCACAACGAGTCACAATTAATCGGTCACAATCGGTCACAAACGATCACAATCGGTCACAACCAGGTCACAAACGGTCACAACCAACACATATTTGGTCGAAATCTCATCCCGTGCCACTAAATTCAAATAAATTTTCGTTGAGGCTCACATCAAGCAAAGGCAGGAGTTCATCGAGAGAATCCCAGAGGCTGAAGAAACCTGTTCCCAACAACCACAACCTCCACATCCGGCACACCATCACTGCTTCTACCTCCACATCCCACAATTGTAACTACTACTGAACTCAAACAATTGGGCACTCCAGAACTATTGTCGACGCCGATTAATGGATTTGCACTCCCAGAAATTCAAATCGCCGACACCACTGTAATGGTTGGGTCGTTTCCAACCAAAACCAGCAAAATATAGATCCCAATTTAGCACCAATTCAACACAAAACTTAATCTTTGGAAGAATCAATTTTCCGGCAGAATTCCAGCGGAGATCCTGTCCTGTAGTAAGCTACAATTACTAGATCTCGGAGACAATGGTTTCTCAGGTGATATACCTAAAGCATTTGGGCAACTTCCATCACTTGAAATTTGGAGAAAGTGGTTAACTGGCCGGATTTGGAGAAAACTATAAATCTGAAATTTCAAAAAATTTTTTGCAGGTTGTCTCTAAATCAAGCGAGATTTTGGATGTAGAAATGGCACAAAGAAAAAAAAAAAGAATAATAGTGAATTCCGTTCCCAGAGGAGGCCGGTGGCTGCTTAGTTGGAATGTGAAGAAGAATAGAAGGCTTCTAACAAAAAAATCAGAACGGCCACCTTCACCGCAACCACCATTTTCAGCCACCATCCGATGTCCCTCATCGCCGCTCCGTTTACGACAGCTGCCACCTTCCCCATCGTCTACCGCCACCATCACAGTCGCGACCTCCACTCACCACCACCACAAATAACATCAACACCACACAACACACTCGCCGCTCAGATCTTACTCTAGATAACGACGCCGTCGACGCTGAAGTCGTCGACACTGCAGAGAGCGGAGAGAGATGTAGAGAGAGGATGGAGGGAGGGAGGAAAATAATTGGGTTTGGGGAATAGTGGTGGGTCTTGGAGGGAGGCGACAGAGAAGAAGGAAGAGAGAGAGAGATGAGGTGAAGATGAGAGAGAGTGAGAGAGACGGTAGATGAAATTAGGATTTTAATATTATAGTGTTAAAAAAAATTAAATTAACACCTGATTTTTGTATAAAAAACTTTTCAACATGAATTTTGAAATGTATAGTTTATATGTAGGGATTGAGCTAATTTTCCCATTTTTAAGCCATGGGAAGAGAATTAGGATCAGCGGTATTAATGACGTTAGTAGCATATTATGATGAGACCGGGCTTGGAAAGGAAGATGAAGTGGGGCTCGGATTGAAAGATGCTCTTGGGCTTGGTTGGTATGATGGGCAATGGCTTGCTGAAGTACCTTTTGTGTTCATATGTTCTATAGGCTTGCATCCGTTATTTGAAAAATAAAAAAAAATAAAAAATTATTTTTGGTGAAGAAGATGAAGCGGGGCTTGGTGGGTTATGGTGAAAATAAATCTTTAAAGATTTTAGTTTGTAGGTGGCACATAAAAAACATTTAGATTTAATTTGTAAAAAGAAAAAAAGTTTGAGCACTAAAATTGCAATTATTTATTTTTTATTTTGGCATTTTTTTTTTTATTTTTAACGAAAAATCGACATATGTTGACGGCAGGGAGTTTTTCGCACAAAATGTTTCAAATATGAGGATTTCTACGATTTTCAATATTTATGAGGATATATCACAAATAAAAACGTTTTCATGAGATTTTCTGCTATTAATCCTACTTTATTAGCTATTTGGGTTCAATAGCTTTAAACAGAGTATGTCGGTAAGTTCAGTCTACTTTAACAGCACATTCAGCAATTTTGGTAATTCTGAAATTTTTATGTTTTAGTATGTGCAAAGATTGAGACATATATCCACGTTACGTAAAATAGTTAAGGAGTCGAGCCTAGTTTACCCCCATAAAAAGCAGCAAAGATTGGGACCTGTTCATCGTTAACAACCTTTCTAATTCAAACTCCTCTGAACCCCATCTATGCACCTTTTCATCCTAGCGTCTCTCTGTTTTCCATTCAGTTACTCATAATTGCCTTGTAATGCAAAAATAATGGAGCCACAAAATGTGTGACTATTAAATAATAAGTGAATGGTAATGTCGGATTTAAACTTTAATATTTGATTTTGACTTTTTTCTACCTCAAATTTGAAATATCCTACATTTACACAATTCACGGGAGTCAAAAGGTAATCGATATTTCACAATCAATGGTATAATACTAAGTAACTTATAAGGAAACACAAAACCTGTTTAATCATCCTTTAACCATTAAAAATTTGCAGGCTAAATTCCACATCAACGTATTATTTGTTGCATTTATGTTTTCTCAACCTTCTAAAAATTGTAATACTCATGTCCGCATCTAGCATCACATTTATTTGAACGTTAGCATGCCACATAATATTCAAGAAATTTCGAAAATGAGGGAGTTGTTAACTAATGAATTTTACACTTACTGGGTTTCTAATTGAAAGTTGGCATCACCACTTTTTTTTTTTTTTTGGAGTAAATGAAATATTTTCGAATAATTTTAAAATTATATTCAAACATTAAATGAGTGCGACATGATCATTTAAAGTTCAAAAAGGCATTTTTTGTTATCAGGGGGCATGTCAAAATTTTAAAAGGTCAAAGACTAGTGCAACAAAGAGTAAGTTGATACTCGAAAACACAATTGCCACGCTTGTAAAAAGTTAGGACATAATGAAATTTACCAAAATTCCTAATGAAACTTGGAACTTTTGGCATTTTTTGTTGTAAGAAAATCTCTTGGATGTAATTTCGGGAGAGGAGATGCAAAAAGTAGTGTCTGCTGACAAGAAATAAAAATAAAAATTGCAGCACCAACTTAAATGGTCCGAAACTCAACAACCACCATTTTGGTAGTGTTTTCTAATATATCCATTTATTTGCAAATAAGGTGAAATAATTCTGTAGTGATTTTACACTTACCTTATCCAAAAAAAATTCTGTAGTGATTTGTTATCAAGAAAAAGAAAAGACGTCACCTTTAATGTGTGTGTGTTTGTGTGTGTGTGTGTGTGTGTGTGTGAGAGAGAGAGAGAGAGAGAGAGAGAGAGAGAGAGAGAGAGAGAGAGAGAGAGAGAGAGAGAGAGAGAGAGTATAAAACTATTATCGAGCTATTTTCACATTTTTTATATATTGAAAATAATAATGTGTTGCATATTTTTACTATCTTGTTTTGAAAAATTTTTGGGTAAGTCATGCCCCCAGACAAATCAGTTTGACCTTCTCTATTTGTATGCATACATACTAGAGAAAGCCTGCCTCAACTAGCTATTAAGACTTAAGAGTGCACCCTAAGCAGCAATTTATGAGAGACAAAATCTAGAGGCCAAGTCCAATGCCTGTGTATTTTAGAGGGGACAAAATCAACCTTAAGCACAACAATTTTATCATACTTCAACCAACCACACTTGAACTAAACTATATCTGATTCCATTATTGAGGCTTAAAAGTATTTCTATTCCTTTTGCAATTTTTTGGCACTTGCTTACTATTTCTCTAAAAATATTAACAAGGATGGAGGGAAGGTTGTTGAAAATATCATAATTGCCACAATCGAGACATTTCATACAACACTGAGGAAATTACTTTACATACATAATACAATAATCACAAGAGAGCAAATTTAAGGTACGGAGTCAGTGTCAGCATAGTTGAAAGTTTATTATAATTACCAAACCTAAACACAACAGCAGCATATTCAGGGTATCAAATCATTTTACCAAGTGCAGCTGAAGCTGCACATCACATTATTGTCACCAACATAAATGATGGAAAAAAGCCCCTGAATGAGGGAACTCCCATCTCCTCCCACGTGCAATCAACACAGCTTAAAAGACAGGTCCACATATCCTAGACACAATTTGATAATTAGGTGAGTGGGAAATTGAGCGGGTAATATTAGCAGCTGATGAGCCATAATTTATGGGTTTCAGCACGGTCAAGTTATGAAACTATCCGAGCAACTATGTTCTTATATTTTATTTTGTCAAAACGGTGCAAAGAAAGTCATCAAAACATGGATTAAATAATGCTCTAATTAAAATCTGCATGAAATCTTAATCTTCATATCATGTTGTGTACATACAGTGAGGAACAATCTTCCAACGCTGGTTGTCTCCCTTTTTCCATTCCCAAAGAACAATAGTAGTGCCATCATGTACGCCACCATGATTTTTATCTCCATTAAAAGCATCTACATTTAGGTGAATATTATTAACCATCTTTATTGTTCTGTAACCATCAACCAAGTCTTTGCTTTCAGTCCACAAAATTGACTCATCAAGAACATCAGAATTGTGAGGAATCAATTGCACCTGTAAACGTGACATCGTGAGAAACATGTTCTTCTCGAGGGAGAGACCAAATTATCGTTGTTCCATGGTGGTTTTTCATTTTATCTTTTTACCTTGTAACTTTTAAAGGGGTAGCAGGGGACTGGATATTTGAGAAGGGAGGGGATTGATATGTGGCAGAATAAAGGTTGCCCCACAATTGAAATCAGCAACCCTGTTAGACTGCTAAAGCTAAGAATCATATATATGTTAAACTATTCTAAACAAGTCTAAGATCCATATCACATTCCAACCAATCAAATGAGCAGGATTTTCTAAATACGCTTCTTAAAAGATGCTAAAACATAATTAAAATTGACAGTGTAAAGCCAATGCAACCAAAATCTCCATCAGAGAGTGCAGCTTAAAGAGTGCTAAATTGTATCAATATGCAATATTCTCATTTCTTCTCCCTTCTCTTATTCTCCATCGCTCTCATACAACATTTATCTTCATGCAGTGTAAAAGGGGTTAACAAAGAGGAAGCTCTGCCTCATACAGAGAAATCATAAGCCTCTCAGTTCTCAGTGACATTAGCTTGCCAAACAGAGATAAGAGACCAAAATAGCTTTAGCAATGGAATGAAGTTCAGGAATTTTAACACCGAGCTATGAGTTTGGTTTATCCTTGAAATATAAACTGCAGTCTAGAAGAATCAAGCAACAGAAAAAGAGGCCTAGATGACATTTTCTCTTTGCAGATTTAAGATTTTCCTTCACAGGATTGTTACTGGAAACTTGAAAGAATTTGGTGCTTTCAAAAGCAATACTTGCAAGTCATTCGATGGAAAGCAAGAAGGATTATTAAATTTCAGTATTTCTTTTTTTCTTTGAAGCGGTTATAGTTCAGTATTTTATATTAGAGGTGTGTTTGATAGATATTATTAAGAAAAGAATGTATTTTAAATAGTAATATGATAGGAAATATGTGATTAACTAAGAAAAAATTATTGATGTGATTGAAAATATTATTTTATTGAAGAATATATGGTTGAAAATGAGTTTTGAAAAAAATATATTTTTATATAATGTGTGTGAAACAGGGGCTAGATGAAATGTCTTATTCACTACTTCTGTATCGCTTCCATTAATTAGAAACTTCATATTCCCCCAGTTTGGCCTCCATTAAAATAATATTACACGTAATCCCAAAACCTTTTTTTCCTTTTTTAACCACACATTTTTCAAAGAAACACTATTCCAACCATTAAAATTTCAAATAATGGGGGCCAAACGGTATATTTCATTATTTTCTTATCTAACAACTCTTTTATTTACTGGGTTCAATTGAAAGCTTTCTTCTGATATTTCCATCAATATGCATTTTCTTAATTACATTTCCCAATACAAATACAATTAATCATCGTGACACAATTCAAGTGGTCTTCAAATATTTACCTTAAGCAACTGAAACTCAGCAAAAAAGAGTTTTCTTTGGTTAGCTGGTCCTCCATCAAGGACTTTTATCTGTGAACCAATAATTCACATTGCAGAACCCAAGAACATATGTAAGAGAAATATCTCCCCTCTTTGCAATCGCTAGAATATAGTGATGCACTTCAGCAAATATTAAAAACGCTGATGCTATACTCGATTTTGAGGCCAATATTTAAAGATGATGAATAATGCTATTTCGCCAAAAAGTAGGTGACATAATGGTTGACATAACATGTGTTGGAAATATATGATTCGATAAAAAAGTTGACCGTGTTTTAAACAGTCCAATGATGGGCAACCATATGAAATTATATCAAGGATTATGTCAACTATTATGTATATATAGCACGATTGAAAGATTATGCTGATAAAATTCATTGAACAAGGCTCAATGGCATAAGCCTGTTGCCCAACATTGTAACAATTACAAGTCATTCTCGTGAATCTAGACATTTCCTGACAAAACCACGAAATTTATGAAAAAAGCTTAAGTGAGGAACAACATGTTCTTTACAACCATATGCCTATGGTAATACGTTTGATCAGATATGTGGTTTTCAAACTGTAGTTAATTTATCCTACATCTTAAATTTAAGATATTGAAACATGAAGAAAAGTTAAATTGATTTTCACTTACAGGCGACTCAAAAATATCAAAGCTTGACCTATATAGCATGTCAGTATTAAATTATACCTAAAATATTAGGGATTTAAGTTAAGAAAAAGATGACAATTGATTCATTTCAATTATCATGAAATCTGGAAAGAACTAAGAATATTTTACCAACAAAATTAAACTAAAATTGTTGGTTGATTGATGGAATCTCTATCAAATATCTTGATTGGAGGAATCATAAACAAGCATCTTCATTAGAATCTCTATCAAATACTTTATTGACAGAATCTTAATTGCCCAATGTAAAGCATAAGTGATTCTTACTTAGGTGTCCCACATAGGTCTTCTCCAAAAACCCCGTCACAAAGGTTAACACAATAGAAAAAGAACCTATTTTGCTGCCGGATTATTACCATTAGCTTTTTATAGGACCTGCAACTGACTGAGTTTCAGTCAGCTTCAGATACTATCTCTCTTGGGTGAAAACCCAAAACAACCATTGCGGTATTGCACCAATAAAGTTGAATAGTACGAAACTAATTGTCCATGTTTTGGAAAAAGCATTGGAAGATCATAGTTATCTTGTTGCTAAGACAGTGATCACCAGAGTGCTAAGAAACAACGTTTTTGATCTTCAAGCACACTTCTCACAAACATACTATTAATTTACCAAATTTTCCAAGGACTTCTCCAGATTGAGCCGAAGGACAGGAAAATAATCTATTTATCAAGGAAGAAAGATATATACCAACTGATGCTATTTCTTAAAAACAAAACAAAAAACAAAAATTAACGCATACCCATAATGGAAAGTGTGAACATACAGGATGGGTGGCACCAATGGAGTGCTTCATGGCCTGACCAGTTGCTTTATTAATTAATGCAAAGCTGGGGAACCCCTCTTCGTCCTTGACTCTTGTGCTGTACTTCTCATCTTTGACCCAGTGCTGAAATAGCAAGATACACCACAATTCGATCGATTCTAACAGAAATTCAAGAAAAAGACACGAGGGGATTGCCATTTTCGTAGCCTAAGAACATACCTGAAATAGGTCTGATGGATTGGAAGGGGCAAGGATAACCTTCCCATCTCGGATGGTCAAAGAGAAATTTGTCTCCGCCTTAGAATAAACCCTAACAGAGGGTTTGTCAGAGAATTCCGGGTTGTCGTGGCTATGGTGATGGACAAACGAAGGAAGGTGGGGATGATGTTGGTGATGGTGATGCGGATTTATTTCGCTTTGATAAGAGACAATTCGCGGAGGCGGAGGATACTCTGCTCCCCCTATATGGGAGCTGTGATAAACATTGCTGACTTGCGGTGGTCGAGGAGGGGGAAGCTCATTTGCCCCGTAATAGGGAGGCGGCGGAGCATTTCCGCCGTAAAAGGGAGGCGGTGGCGTATTTTCACCGTAAAAAGGGAGGTAAGTGTGGTCGTGCCGGTGGCGGATACTCTTCTTCTCTCCTGTCTCGAGCATTGTGTGGATGGGGATAACCACGGCGTACTTTTAAGAATGTTAATGGATTTACTTAATGTTAATTGGGCTAGAATTTTGGAAAGTTCAATTGTCAAAATTGTCCAATTAATTTTGGAAAAAAATGATGGAAAGTTCAATTAAATTTTTTTTAACGGGTAATCGGTTCGGGCCGGTGCACCATCGCTAAATATCATACCCGCCCCTAAATGAAGCGGTTCATTAAAATCAAAATCATAACCGTCCCATTGCACCATCGTTCGATTTTTTTCGCCACAATCGATTCGGTTAACCGCGATTTTCGATTTTAACAGTTCGAATCGCCATTCCTACCCAAAAGTCACCCAGACTCCAAGAAGCCCAGACTTCTGGGCGTATGTCTGGGCCCATACGCCCAGAAGTCTAGGCTTCTGGGAGTCTATGCCCAGACCCCCAGAAGTCCGGGCGTCCGGGCCCAGCCCCCAAAAGTCCGAGCATCCGAGCCCAGAAGTCCGGGGGTCCGGGCCCAAAAGCCCAGACGCGTTTGGGCTTTTCTCCTCCAACTGATAGATTCGCCTGAAAACGCCATTTTCGGCGATCTCCGCCCCCCAAATCTCACCCAAATCACATTTCATCCATTAATAATTGATTCTACAACAATTTCATCGAAAATAATCAACAAAAATTAGAAAACATGCTTTTTTTTCTCTCTCAACTCTCTTTACAGGACTACGTGTGAGGGTAAAAATCAGAAAATGCTGGACTTTTAAGTTTTTTTTAGTTTTTCCTTTTTTTTTTCTTTTTTACTTGGTCAACGGCTATTGTGAAAAAGTGACCGGGTCAACCGGGTATTTTCCACCATTTCCTCGGATAACCAAGGGGGGTATTCCATTTCAACTAGAAATCTAAAAGCTGAGGCCATGTGTTCCTTAGAAGTTTCTAAGGGCATCGCCAACGGTACATAATTTGGCTTATCCCTTACATAGGGGTGGGTCTCATCCCATGTGAGGAGGTGGATACTCTCATGTACATAATTTGGCTTATCCCTCACATAGGGGTGAGATGTGAGTGGGTCTCACCCCCATGTAAGGGGGTGGATATCCTTATGTACATAATTTGGCTTATCCCTCACATAGGGGTGGGTCTCACCCCCATGTGAGGGGGTAGATACTCTTATGTAACCTAAATTATGTACACCTAAAAATATTCAGTTTTTAAAGAGTTAAAATTCACTATCCGATAGAAATTTCAAAAGCAGTCACTGAACTTTGGGCTATGTAACGACTTACTAACCAAACTTCAGCAAGTTTTTCAATGGTCACTCAATTTTGGTCGTTCCACTCCATTACTCACCAAATGTTCTCTTTTTGCCTACGTGGCAGTTAAATCCATCCAAATGTTAAATGAACGCCAACTCATCAATTCCAAACACGCTTATACCATTTTGTAAAAAGGAAACACATGACTAAATCACAAAAACCATAAATTGTTGTCGTAAGTATGTTTGGTCTTTGTGGTTCATCTTCTTGCTAAGGAAGATCATTCTATCAAACTGGTTATTTTTTTAGTAAATTGAAAAACAATGTTGAAATTGGATATCCAGACCTCTTCATTAGCGGTTCTATATTCGGTTGGGGTTGACCCCTACATCATATTGTGCATATGTATACTTAACTTCTTCTTCGAACCAATGAAACTTGTGTGTTTAGAATATTCGTGGTTGCAATAGCAGTTTTCAATGGAAGGTCATTTTTCACAGTTGTAGGAAGCTAAGGCACCACTCATTGGAGTGGTTAACAAAACAATGATGCCCCAAGATGCGACAAGGGATTTGTGAAATGGATGGAGACAAAAAAAGACTGTAAACACAAGGCGGCTATTCTTCTGTTGTAGTAACGATTGCGAGTCTTTCAAGTTGAGTGACGTTTTGTCTCGAGAAAAGAACCTTTGTAATTTGAATGTGACTCCAGTGGTGAATTAAGATGCGTTTGTTTAGGTAACTTTAAGCCTAAAAATTCAATTGAAGATTTGTCCGATATATTAAAGAATTTTGCTCAGATATCGAAACATGAGGACATGGAAATCTCCCTCAACATTACTATGTGTAAGGGGAAAGGAGATGCATAAGAGAATGGAAAACAAAAGGGAAGATATCCTTGAAATTGTACCGTCAAGAGAATGGAAAACAAAAGTGAAGATATCCTTGAAATTGTACCGTCTATGTGATTGCTTAAAACAATGATCTTGTAATCATCATGTGTGCAATATGCATTACAATTGTTCCATTTAGGAGCTTGTTTGATAGGGATTTTTGGGGGAAGAATTGATTTTGAATAGTGATATGATGGGAAATGTGTGGTTGAAAAAGAAGAAAAAATTATTGATGTGATGGAAAATATTATTTTATTGAAAAATGTGTAGTTGAAAATGAGAATTGATTTAGAATCAATTCTCAAATAAAAAACAAACACCCCCTAGATGTCCAACTGATGCCTCTTTTATTGTGTAATCTGCAATTGATTTGCTCCATCTACAGTTTACTTTAAGTTGCAGTGCAATTGGGTATTTAGATTTTAGTTCTAGCATTATTCCCACCATTTAGGAGCAAGAGCATTTTCATCTCTTCGATTTTATTGTCTATCAAGTTCTAGCAATGCATACCGGTGCGATCATGATTCCAAAACCAATCCCAATCCTAGCAAAATGCCTACCTACCATTAACACTTTAAAGGAATGAGAAAGTGCCTTTATAGCAACCTTATTTGAAATACAATGGCTACAAAAAGCCATTGTCCATGTTCTTCCAATGGCATCGATGTTTTACCACTTGCTAAGCTTCCCAGAAGTGAAATAATGCTCAAGATTCCAACAAGGATTTCTTCTTGGGTTTCAATGATCTTTAAATCCTCTAGAATATATAGAATGACTCCGTTCATTACATCCACACCTGTGAACTAAAAAGCAAAAAATCACAATTTATTATAAACCCCAATGGACAATTTGATGCGCTGAGTACATTGGCAAAATGATGGAAGTTTACGTGGATGACATGTTGGTGAAGAGCCTCCAAGCAAAGGATTATATAAAACACTTAAATGCCTTCCAAATTCTGAGAAGATACATGATGAGGCTGAATCCACTCAAGTGTGCATTTGGTGTGGCTTCCGAAAAGTTCCTTAGGTACATTGTGAATCAGAGATGAATTGAGGCAAATCCAGAAAAATCAAAGCCCTAATCGAAATGAGATCGCCACAGAAGCCTAAGGATGTGCCTTTGACTTACTGGTAGGGTGGCAGTACGTAATCGTTTTATCTTGAAGTCCACATACAAATGCATTCCCTTCTTTAAGATCTTAAAGGGGGAAAGAAGTTCATATGGACACCGGAGTGTGAGGAAGCATTCCAGGCCTTGAAAATTCACCTCGGATAGCCCCCATCTTATCCAAACCTAAGGTGGGTGAGCCCTTGCTGCTCTATTTAGCGGTATCCGACGATGTTGTCAGCTCAGTTCTTATAAGGAAAGAGGTTACACTCCAGCTGCCCGTTTATTACATAAGTAAGGCATTATTACCTACAGAGGTGCGCTACCCGAACATGGAGAAGCTCGTCCTTACCTTGGTCACTGCGTCCCGAAAGTTAAGGCCATACTTCCAAGCTCACAGTATCAATGTGCTGACAAACTTCCCACTCAAACAAGTCCTTCAAAAGCCAGATGCCTCAAAAAGGATGTTAAAATGGGCAGTTGAGTTCAGTAAGTTCATTATAATGTATAAATCAAGAACCTCGATGGCTCTTGTAGACATTGTTGCAGAATTTGCCAAATCTCCTGAAATAGACGTGAATATGGAACCGATGGAACCTCCCATCTAGAATCTCTTTGTTGATGGATCGTTGGGAGAAGCCAGTTCGGGAGCCGGAGTACTGTTGGAAAGCCTTAAAGGTCATAAACTCAATTGCGCCATAAGATTCTAATTCAAGGCATCAAACAATGTAGCTGAACATGAGCCACTCCTAGCCGGCCTCTGCTTGGCAAAAAAAAAAAAAAATGCTTGAGGAGGTTGCTACAATAGTGACTCTCAATTGGTGGTAAGCCAAGCCAATGGCAACTTCTCGGCTAGAGACAAAAGTATGGCAGCATGCCTTAAGTTGGTCATGAACTTCTTCCCTAACTTTGAAAGATTTGAATTAACACAAATTCCCTGTCTTGAGAACACCCATGCCGATGCTCTAGTGAAGTTGGCTAGCAGAAAGGATTCAGAACTCCTGGTTGTCCCCATCGAGCACCTGGCTGAACCCTCGATCATGGTAAGAGAGGAGGTGATGTGGATCGAGGGCACCTAGACTTGGATGCAACCCATTATTGCATTCCTCAAAGAACAGACTTTGCCTAGCAATAAAGTTGAGGCTCATCGACTTAGGAAAAGGGCAGGTCATTTCATTATATAGGATGGTGTGCTGTATAAGCAGGTTTCTCATCCCCTTCCTTAGGTGCACCGAGGAGGGGGGGGGGAGCGAACTGCATCCTAAGGGAAGTCCATGAGGGAGTCTGTGGTAATCATTCAGGAGAACCAGCACTGGCGCACAAGGTGCTTAGGTAGGGGTATTACTGGCCTACCCTAAAAAAGGATTCAATACAATTTGTGAGCAAGTGTGACAAGTGCCAGCATTTCTCCAATGTGCAAAAGCAACCGTTGCAAGAGCTCACAGTAATATCGAGCATGTGGTCGTTTGCCAAGTGGGGGAGTTGAGTTCATAGGACCACTGCCGAGACGGAGGGGGAATGCCCGATTTACCATAGTCACGGTCGACTAATTTACAAAGTGGATTGAGGCAGAGAGCCCTTGGCTAAGATAACCGATGCAAACACTTCCAAGTTCCTTTGGAAAAATATCATTTACAAGTTCGGTTTTTCCATTCCATCGTGTCAGATAATGGTAAACAGTTCGACAACAGGAAGGTTAGAGATTTGTACAACGAGCTTGGAATTAAGAAAATATTTCTCGGCACCTTATCATCCCCAAGCCAATGGGCAGTCGAAGTAGTCAACAAAATCGTTAAGCATGACACCCTCAAAAGGAAGCTGGACGTTTCAAAGGGGGCCTGGGTTGATGAACTCCCCCAAGTTCTCTGGGCCACACACACCACTAGCAGAATTTCAACTGGAGAAACCCCATTTTCCATGACTTATGGAGCCGAGGTCATGAGCTTAGTTGAAGTGGGAGTACCTTCACCCTCCACATCCACTTTAATGAAGTAATTAATGATGAATTGAGAAGGTACGAGCTTAAATTCCTTGAAGAAATGAGGGAATGTTCTCAAGTCATGCTCGCCACATATCAACGCAAGATGGCTCTCTATTACAACGCCAAAGTGAAGAAAATGACCTTTTCCATATGATATTTAGTACTCTGAAAAGTTTTTCTATCCTTGAAAGAGCCAGGAATAGGAACATTGGAATCTAGTTGGGAAGGCCCCGTATCGCGTTACGGGAGAAGTGCGACCTGGTACCTATGGGATTGAGAATTTGGAAGGAAAGTTGATGCCTCACTTGGAACGTTGAGCACCTAAGGAGATACTATCAGTAGGGAACTTTCAAAATGGTGTAACTTTAATCGTGTAAATAGTTTTGTTAATGAAATGAACCAATTGTCACTTTGCTATTCTTCTCCGCAAAATGCCCTTGGAGAGGTGCGTGATGCCTCCCACAGGGCTACCTCTGTCAAGGATGTCAACATCGTTAGGAGATGCGTGTGATGCCCCCACTGGGGTAGCCTCATTGGCCCTACGAAAGTGATGCTCTCCAGGGACGCCTTTGGAAAGGTGCGTAATGCCTCCCATGGGGCCACCTCTGTCAAGGATGTTTACTTCGTTAGGAGAGCTTTCCACGGATACACCATTCACCGTGGAGAACGCCTTTGGAGAGGTGTGTGTGCCTCATACGGGGCCATCTCTGTCAAGGATGTCACTTCGTTAGGAGAGGCGCGTAACGCCTCCACTGGAGTCGCCTCATTCGCTGTGATGCTCTCTACAAATGCACCATCCACTGTGGAGAATGCCTTTGGAGAGGTGCTTGATACCTCCCACTGGGCCACATTTGTCAAGAATGTCCACTTCTTTAAGAGAGGGGCACGACGCCTCCATTAGGGTCGTCTCATTGGCCTTGCGAAAGTGATGTTCTCCATGAATGCACCATCCACTACGGAGAACACCTTTGGAGAGGTGCGTGATTCCTCCCATGGTGCCACTATGTCAAGGATGTCTACTTCGTTAGGAGATGCGCGTACTCCCCCACTGGGGTCGCCTGATTAGCCCTACAAAAGTGAAGCTCTCCACGGATGCATCATCCATCGTGGAGAACCCCTTCATTTGTTGAAGCGAACCGTTGACACTTATTCACTTGTTGAAACGAGTTGTTTACACTTGTTCATTTGTTGAAGTGAACAATTGATACTTGTTCACTTGTTGGAACGAGTTGTTTACACTTGTTGAAGCGAGTTGTTTTCACTTGTTCATTTGTTAAGCGAGTTGTTTATACTACATTCATCGAAGTGAGGTGCTTATACTCGCCTTCCACCTCCTCTTGAGGGGCTTCCACTTCTGCTTCGATATCAGGACGGCCACCGGTAGGTCTTCCGAATTTGTCCTCAAGGAGCTCCGGATGCACCTCCTTCAGGCGAGCTAGCATCTATTGAGCATTCCATAAAGCCCAATAGTTGGTGAAGTCATCGTACTCCTTCATTTGGTCGAAGTTGTTAATGTAGTTTTGCACAGACACCTCACCTATTGTCTTCATTTCTGCTTTCAGAGATTCTATCTCCTCATTCTGGGCTTTAGTCAACATCCTTAGCTCTGCTCTTTCTTTATTAGCCCCATCCAACGCCTCAGAGGTGATCCGTTGGTGCTCATTGGATTGATCAATTCGTTTAGTAAGGGCCGTCACCTGAGATACCAACTCGTGGAGTTCATCTTCAGTTGGTTCACTTGTATCTCGTCAGCATCCAATTTCACATCCGCCTCAGTCCTCTTAACCTCAGCCTCTTCTGCCTTGCCCTTGGCATTTCTTACGTTTTCTTCCCACTTCTCTGAGGCTTCCAACCTTTGGCTTAGTTCCTCATTTCTTTGTCGAAGGCTCTGAATCACGTCCTTCGCCGCAGTGCTAATACTTAGCGCGGGCCACACAAGCATTGTTGGCTGCCAGTAGATCCTGAATCTCACGAGAGGCGACATGAGCTCGCCACTCCTCAATCCAGAATTTTTTGTGAGTCTGGGCGGTAGACATGAGGAAGCATTTACAGAACGGCCTCAGAGAGTTCATCTTCTTTATTCCTAAGGAAATCAGCTGTGAGAAGGATTCGCGGGTTTCTTCATCCTTTTCCGCAGAGGCTCCACTGGTTGGCCAACAAGATCAAATGGGGGCGTTCTCTTATCACCACACCTCGCGGGCGCCTCAGAAGTAGTTTCCTTAACCACTTCGGTGGAAATAAGAGAAGGTGGAGGTGGTTTGACTGCGATCACGACCGAAGACGACGCCCCGATGGACCCGCCCTTCTTCTCTTTATCAACGAAGTGTCCTCCTCTACTTTGTCATCCTCTAAAGGTGTCTACCTTTTACTTAGGAGGTTTAGTTTTTCGGCCTGCTTTTTTAACACAGACGAGATGATTTTCAAGGACCTTACCCCGGCCACACTGCACCGAATTATGGAAGAATCTAGCCTCAATGACTTCTTTTTCAGGAAGTCATCCGAAAGAAGAAAAGAAGAGTTAGTACGTTCAAGAAAGATACCAAATGAAATTCAAAGTGCACATGATTCACCTTGAGATGCCATCAGCCCGTTTAAAGTGAAGTGGGCGATCTTGTCGATCAGCTCATGGTAGCTCCGATCTTTTGATGGCAGCTGGTAGATGTGGCCGATTATATCCCACTGTTCAGTAGATATCTCACACATCGGCAACGAACCTGCAAGCAGAGAGTATTAAGCAATAAGAACCTATTTTAAAGTTGAAGCAGTTAGGCAGATGAACTTATTGGCAGAAGAATAAGTGGTTGGAACTATAAGAGGAGCCATGGGGTCATCCTCCATGATGTCCTACCTCTTTGACACCCAAAACCACGATCTTCTCCACTCCTTCACCGAGGAGGGCAAGTCTATCATGAAGGGGGAGTGAGATCCCAAAGAGTTCGGTAATATCACCCCTTGCTCTTATCACATTCGGCTATGCTTTTCAGGAAATATAAGGAATGGAAAACGCTAAAAGGCATATCAACCTAGGTTGGATTGACGCCATATAATCCAATACCCAACCATTTGCCCCTAAGAGTTCAAATGGAATTGGGTTGGAGCTAGCCCATATGAGCGCAGAACTAGCCTAAAGAAGGGATGGAAGGGGAGCCTAAGACCCACTTTTAACAATTTCTCACTTACAGCCACGCAGCCCGACCTCGGATAGCAGGTTCTTTCACTAGGATCGGGAATAATAAGACTTATGCTATCAGGAATCCTAAAAACCTCTCTACACCTAGCTAGTTTCTCCAAAGTGATGTTTGAGGGATATCCAGAAGCCCCCCCACTTAATCGAGGTATCTACAGGAGGGGTGGGTAACCTCCATATATTATCCCCCGGCATGATAGCCCTACCTACAATTTGTTTCCTCAACTCCGAACTACCTACAGAGAGCGTGTCCTCACTCACAGACTTGGGTCCAGAAACCTTTGGTGCCATTTTTTAATTTTTGAAAGAAAATGTAGGGAAGGAAGAATTACCTAAAATTTAGGTTTTGAACGAAATGAT
Organism: Fraxinus americana; assembly: GCA_035079005.1. NCBI lineage: Eukaryota > Viridiplantae > Streptophyta > Magnoliopsida > Lamiales > Oleaceae > Fraxinus > Fraxinus americana. The sequence continues at coordinate 28,482,650 of CM068708.1, read as the reverse complement.
GGTCATCGTAAGTTAGCGAAAACGCCGGAATTACAAGAAACTGGTCGTCAGAAAAGAAAGATTGCAGAGTGTTTTGCAAAGAAATAGAAGTCAAGCAAATGAGGGAGGTTGGCCTTATATAGGTGGTGTCAACGAGCCTCAACCATTAGATGAAGATTGAATGCATCCTCGCTGTCCATATTTTGGCACATCAGCACCGTTGAATTCAAAACGTCACTTGATGTACGACCATGATGAAGTGATCTGTTTCACGCATACGCATAAACACGTAGCATCGAGTTCGCGCATCTATCTCCATAATTACCATTTATTACCTGGAAAGCGTGTATTGAAGTAATCGACGCCTACCAAAATTGGTTTTGGAAAACGCAAAGGTTTTCAAATTATTAGCATACAACCCTAGGTTATCCAATCACTCAGGGCTTCGTCCTTCTGATAGGACTTCGCCTCTACCACAACTTTCCTTAAAGTTGCAATCACTCGGGTTTCGTCCTTCTAATAGGATTTCGCCTCTGCCACAATTTTCCTTAAAGTTGCAATCACTCAAGGCTTCGTCCTTCTAATAGGACTTCGTCTCTGCCACAATTTTTCTTAAAGTTGTGATCACTCAGGGCTTCATTATCCTACTAGAACTTCACTTTGACTACAACCTCCCTCCAGAGATGCAGCCGACTATGTCTTTCAGTTAGAAAAATTACAACCAATGCTTATACCTTACCTAAGTAATATTTTTAAGTGGCAACATCAACAAAAGTCCACGCATTATATAAATATCCATACATAGACTTGAGGGACTTTTGTTACGGGTTTTCCATGTCATCCCCCATGACATCCACCACGTCAGACATATGATCTGGATACGGTGCCACGTGGCGGACGAACTGGATTCACCTCCTACGTAGTGGGTGAACTGATTTCATCCTCTATGTGGCAGACGAACTGATTTCATCCGCCAACCCGATGGATGTTAAGACCTGCACTCCACATCACTTCATCACAATTCAAATGGACTGATCAATACTACTCACTAAAACTAAGTTTGAAGTGATAACACCCAAAACGCGATTATCACTCATGCCGCAACCGATCTACTTCATTCCTGTGTACTAGGAGATCTTTTATGAGAATATCTCAAAAACCAAATCTTTAGGACTGATTGATGGGATGTACGACATACTCCAAAAGTCAAGTCACGCATCACTGTGTTAGAGAGCACTAAATGAAATTCCTACCTATGGATTGACGGATTGACACCTACGAGAGAACGGTCCGCCCTAGATTCAAAGCTACGTGCTCCACATCCAACGATTTTTCTTTTATCCCCTTTCATTATAAATACACACACTTGCACTATAGAAGGGGTTGGTCCCTAGATAGAAAAAGGAGCACTAGCTGTTTACATTGTCCATTCCTAAACACATAACCACAAAAAAATCACGTTATGGTGAACATCATCATCGGACATCCTAGCTCCGGTCTATCAATTTACTAACTTGATCGTTGGAGTACTTGCAGCCGCTTCCACCCCCACCGAAAAAGGCCATGAACTACTAACCGTTACTACGTGCAAGAAGGAGCTTACGTGGAACTATTCTGTTGGCCACGTGTTTGGGTCTATTTTGGGGTCAACATGAGTCATTAATGGTGACACATTGAATTATATTCTATTTTTTGCATCCAAATCTTCATTTTTTTTTTCTTTTTAATGAAGAATTTAGTAACTTTGAGAATGAACCAACATTTCGTATAGCATGCTACATTTCATACATTTCGACACATCTAATGAAACTTGGTACACTTTGGCACTTTTATAAATATTTCATGCACGTTGGTTTGTTTTGGAGTGCTTTGGTACATTTCGCACAACTTAGTACATTTTGGAACATTTTGGCATATTTCATGTACTTTTGTACAATTTCCTACATTTCTGTACACTTTCACAGTTTGACACATTGCGAAGCGTTCTATCACATTTTTACAATTACGTAAATTTTGGTGTTCGTTCATACATTTTATTTACTTTTGTACATTTTGGTATATTTTTTGCATTGTGATGCATTATGCTTTTGTTGGTTAGTTTGAGTGCTTTTGATGAGAATCATGGAGGGCAAGTCAGTAAGGATTCTTTAGATGTTTTAGATGGATAATGAGGTCAAGAGCGAAAAAGATCAAAGAAGCCATGCAAGGATTTTTTTAAAACTACATAGACCGAGAGTTCAAGTACAACAAACAAGACATAATTTTTCAAGCTTGGCGTGAAGGAAGAACCAACCTTAGTGCAATTGATTCAAGCTAAAGAGGAATACGGAGGATGTACGAAAGTGCACATAACATTTAGCTCCGTTGTCAGATTTCGTCCATGAGTACAATTCGATTTTTTCTATTCTACACATTTTTGTCTAATGACTTTGTCAAACTTTTACGATCAAATATCATTGTTTAGGGGTACGTTTTATCATTTTTCCTCTTTGAGTTAGTTTCAAGGTATTTTCATTATTTTTGCAGCATTTAAGTTTTATTCGAATTTATTTTACAGTTTTCTAGTTTATTGGGATTTGTCTATATTATTTGGGTTTCATTTTGATTAGGATTGTTTGTATCTGCTCATATAAGGCATATTCATTTTACAATGAAGACATTGATTTGCGAGAATAAGATTATAAAGTGAGATTTTTGCTTTCTATCTTATTCTTAATTGAACTATCCAAAAATGATCAAAGATTTACAATTTTTGTGGAATTCAAACTATCCAAAACTTATCAAATTTTTTTTTTATCTTTGTGGAATTGATGTGAACCCCACTGTAGGAAGTACCTTGGAAACCACAAAAGATTTGATAGAACCCCCAAAAAGCTAAAGTCAGAGTTATAAAATCTTGACACGATGATTGCTTGAGCCAAGGATCAAGGTTGAAAGGATTGAACGCCACAAAGATTAAAATTTTTTAATAAGTTCGGATTAGTTCAATTAAAAATGATAAAGCTAGAGTTTGACTTAAACTTAAAAATTAGAATTTGGACCCCAAAATACCCCTTGTGGCCACATTGCAATCGCAAGGTAGACCCCTTTTTGTCTCGATTAAAGAAAACTTGCCTCTCGCAACCGCACGAAGATTAAAGCCTTGTAGGCATGCGGTTGTCCAGAAAAGCCTTCCTCTTCCTTTGCTTCAATCAAATGCACCAAAGTTGGTTCATCTTTCATACCAAACTTGAAACTTTGTGTATTGCTTGTTGAACTCACACTCTTGTTGCACGTAGGTTGGACAAGTCCTTGCATGGCTTCATTGGACCTCTTCGCTCTTGATCTTGTCATTGGTCTATCTTTAACAGGCAATGGATTCTTGCTAGCATGTCTTCCATGAAAAACATCATTCCTCCTCTTCAAAAGGATTCGACCTAGAATCTTCACCTGGAATGAGGAAAGAAAGATCGGCAATATTGAAAATAGCAGACACATTATACTAACTTGGAAGATCCAATTTGTGGGCATCAAGAATTTGGAATGGTCCATCTCCTCTAGGATGCAATTTAGATCTTCTTTTAGTTTGAAAATGCTCTTTTTACATGTGTGCCCACAACCCAATCACCCGGTTCAAATGTTACACGCCTCTTTCCTTTGTTAGCTTGAGATGTATAATGTCATTTTTCTTCTCAATTTGAAATTGAACCTTCACATGGTCAATACCTTACCAATTCTGCTTTCTTCTTTCCATCTAAACTACCTCTTTCATCAACAGGTAAAGGAATTAAATCCAACGGAGTTAGTGGATTAAAACAATACACAATTTCAAAAGGCAAATAAGAAGTAAAAGAATGCATGGCCCTATTGTATGCAAATTCTATAAATGGTAAACAATCCTCCCAACTTTTCAAATTCTTATTGATTATAGTGCACAAAAGTTGAGTTAATATTCTATTAACTACCTCGATTTGTCTATTTGTTTGCAGATGACAAGCAGTAGTAAACAACATTTTGATTCCTGACGTACTATATAAAATTTTCGAAAAGTAGTTAAGGAATTTAACATTCCTATCAGACACAATATTCCTAAATATACCGTCAAAATAAATTATTACAAATTTTCTGATGAATGCACGCAAAACAAGGTTCATTGATCTCATGAAAGTATTAGGTGCATTAGTTAGTACAAAATGGTATAACTAACCACTCATATAATCCATATTTAGTCTTAAAAATAATTCTTCACTCATCTCCTTCTTTCATTCTAATTTGGTGATATCCACTTTTAAAAACTATTTTACTAAAAAATCATGATCCATGCAATTTATCAAGCATATTATCTAACCCAATTATGGGATGACAATACTTTACCGTTATGTTGTTCACTACCCGACGGTCAATACACATTCTCCAAGTCCCATCCTTTTTAGGCACAAATATCACCGACACCACACATGAATTCATGCTCTCTGTCATGTACGCTTTGCTCGTCAACTCCTCCACTTGCCGTTGAAACTCATTTGTCTATTCTGGATTACTTCTATAGGCTGGCAGATTTACAGCTCCAGGTATAAAATTAATTAAATGCTCAATGCCTCCAATGTGTGGTGACCCACTAGGCATGTCCTCAAGGAACAAGTTTTCAAATTCTTGCAATAAAGAAATAGCCAAACTAGAGAGGGATTTGTTAGTTTCCTCAAGAATAAGGAATGAAACATTGTAAACCAACAATATCAAATATTGATTTTCCACGAAAGCCCTCTTAATTTCACTCTCTTTTGCGAAAAATGCTCACTTTTGACTCTCTTTCTTTTCTCTCTTGTAGCTCTATTCTTTTTTCATTATTTTCAGCCACCTCTTTATTTTCTCTCTTATTCTCCCTCTTTCTTTTTCTTCTCTTTCTCACCTTTTAACTTCAGTTGATCCTCGTAGACATGTTTTAGTGTTAATGGAATAAGAGTAACTGATTTTCCATTTTTCACAAAGCCATACCTATTTTTAAACTGATCATCACGTATCACTTCCTATCATACTGCTATGGTCCACGCATCACCTCATCACTATACTTTCGAATAGTAAAACTCACCAAGACTTTCTTGTTAACCCTCTCCACATTCATCCAACCACTGCAACTTATAGGGTTTAGGATGTTTAACATAGACAAGTACAACTTCTCAACAATGGTGGTACTAGTTACATTGGTACAACACCCCCATCTATAATCATACTACATAGCTTGTTGTTAACATGGCATCTAGTATGAAATATATTCCATCTCTGCTGCTCCATATCATCCACCTTCATTTGCGTGCTAAGAGTACGCCTCGCAGCAAGTGCTTCACCTTCTACTGGGTACTCCACTACATTGCCATCACTAGCATCTTCCAACTCGGGCATCTCATTATTATCACTATCACTCTCTGTCATCATCTTCCCATCTCATTATTATCACTATCACCAAATGTGCCTCGAACCCAAAAATCTGGCCATTGTAGCCTCCCTATCCTCCTCAACATTGGCCCTAATCATAGCTACCTCTATCTCCTTACGGTAATTCTCCACACTCCTTGACTTTGGCTAAGGCTTTGTAGTTTATAATAAAGGTCTCTATACTAATGACTAGGTACAAATCTCATCCTCATGATGGCTTTCAATTCACCCCATGTTTCTATAGGACTCTCATGATTCCTCTTCCTATTTGTCACCTTGATCCCACTATATTGTTACATAATCAGTAAAATCTATCACTACTAGTTTTACCTTTTTTTCTCCTCAGAATAATTATGACAATCAAAGATCAACTCTAACTTCGTCTCCCACTCCAAATAAACTTCAGGATCTTTTTTACCTAGGAATGAAGGAATTTTCATCTTAATGCTACCCAACTTTCGATCAATTCTATCTCCATCTTGACCACCAAAGTCTTTAGGATCTCCTCTAGACCCACTTTCACGCCTACCTCTTCTATTCCTCATCTTATCCACTTCCGCCACCGACATTTAGTCATCCTCATTCTTACTCTCTACTTCATTCTCATCATCAAGTTCAGCCCTAGGAATGTCATGCCTATCTTGCCTCATAATATTAGGAACTCTAATTGGGTTGCACCCTCTGTAAGTTTACAATCACGCCTATCCAGCCTATCCATTCTATCCCTAATTTCTCCAAATACTACATTCATCCTCTAAAACTGTTGTTGCATATACTTCAACTTGAAGAATTGATTGTTCTCCTCCGTAGATGTAGATTCTTCTTTTTCAGACATCTTAATAGCTAGAAGAATATTCCTCACGTGTTTGCACTCAAGCGTTTCACTCAATATTGGTTTTTTCTTGATAATAAGCTCACCACATGCATTTTTCCTGTCTATGCTTTCTTTGTTAAGTTCTCTAAGGAACTAACTGAACTCAATCAGGAATTTAGCCATTGTGTGGTTTAAACCTGCAAGAACTAAATAAATGAGAAGGATAATGACTCGAGAAAGGACTCAAGAAGAAAAGATAAAAAAGAAATGAATGAAAACACCCCAAGAATTTCAAGAAAGGGTTTCTTCAAATTGATTTATGCCTTTTCACAACGAGATCGATTCCCAAGGATGATATATGTATCTTGGAAAATTTCACCACTAGAATTTCAAGAAAGGGTTTCTTGAAATCGAATATGTGTTTCTTGACTTTCTTTGCCTTTTTTCTTGAGTTTTTTTTTTTTGCTTTTTTTTTTTAAAATTTCAATTTTTTTTACACAAACTAATTGCAAAGATCAGCACAGGGCAAGAAACTAATTCTTGAAGGTTTTCGGTGTGATTTTTGGATATGACTATCTCAAAGAATATGATGAAAACTCAATGAAGAAAACACAAGAAGAATTGGAACTAGAAACAAAGGAAAGAGAAAGAATAAAACTTGATTTTAAAGAAAAACTATGATACCAACTGTTGTGAACCCTGTGGCAGAATGTACCCTGGAACCCACAAAAGATTCGATAGAACCCCAAAAAGCTAAAATTAGAGTTATATAACCTTGACCCAATGATTTCTTTAACCAAGGACCAAAACTGAAAGGGTTGAGCACCACAAAGATTGGAAATCTTTGATAAGTTCGGATTAGTTCAATTAAGAACAAGATATGAAAGCGAATTCTCACTTCTTATTAATCTCTCAAATATGTTGTTTTTTTCTACAATGAATAAAGCCATATATAGGCAATAACAAATAAACCCCAAATAACTTGTAAAACATAAAACAAAAAAAAAAAAAAAAAATAGAGTTCTAAATGAAAAAGGAAAAATTAAACCGTATTCGGATTTTTTGTGCGCGCGTTCAATTGATTTAGCTACAGGTTAAAATTTAACCTCCGTGCACAGGTGACCTATTTTGCATGTGTGCGTGCCCCTTTCGGCTACATTCCAGGCTCCACTTCTTTTAACTTAGCTTGAATTAAGTGCACTAAGGTTGGTTTTTCTTTCATGCCTAATCTTGTGAATTGCTTGTTGCACTCGAACTCTTGGCCCACGTAGCTTGGACAAGTCTTTGCATGGCATCCTTGAACCTCTTTACTCTTGATCTTGTTGCTCCATCTTCAACATGCAATGGATCCTCGCTAACTTGCCTTTCGTGATTCTCCTTAGATCTTCATTTTGGGATCTCTTTAGTGCCTTATTGCCTTAGCTAAACGAGCTTGTTCGATAGAGATGCGATCATTTTGTTGACAAAATTCAGCAAAGTTGTTTCGCACTTTCATTCGAAATGAATTGAATTGAGTTATGTAGTCATTCCAGCACGATAGCGGTACTTGTGTAGAGGATTCTGCTTGGCTAGATCGATTATATGTCCTGTTGGCAATATTCACTCGCCATTGACATACTTAGCCCTTGTCTGGGCTGGCTACAATTCAGATTTTAAGCCCTTTTTGGACCGTTGGCTCTCCAACGGTCCAATAATCACATTTACCTATTATTGATTATTCCCTTTTCTACCCTTGTGTGGCGTGCAGAAGGCAGAAGCAAACAAAATTGGAAACATTTGATCTCCTTTCCCAACCACCGTCTTCACTCTACTTTCCCCTTCACCCCTTCAACCTACAATGGCCACTGCCGGGAACACCGTACCGATCAGCCGCTGGAACCAAGGAAATTGAGAACAAGAACATCACCAGCATTAGCAACTGCAATGGCTGAACGGTGCACTTCCACCAAACGCAACGGCCACTGATTTCGGAGACTTTGCCTACGTGCTTCAAATCACAGGCGTGTTCTACTTAATCGTATTCTACAGCGGCAGCCGACGTTCACCTTCTGTAGATCGAAGACGAACATAGCATCCGCTGCAGCTTGTGCACGGATTTCGAGTACGGGCACTGCTGGTTCACCGGTCGTCGGATCCGGATGAAGCTGCAGCTTTGGCCGCTTCTACAACTTCAGCACTTCAGCCTTGTTCGCCCCAGTTACTGCTCCGAGACGCCTGCACCCTGCATCTGCTAGCGACGACCTGCAGGGCTTCCATCGACAAAGGTCATCGCCTCTCCTCCTCGTGCATCAGGGAGTTTCAATTTCTGCCATTTCAGCCTTCCTCTTCATCGTCCTAAGTAATCGAAGCTATTCAAAAACATGGATGAAGGCTTCGAACCAAATCCGGTAAGTGACCCATTACCATTTCAGCCAGACCAATGCCTTTTCATTGATCCAATTGTGTGATACAATGCACATTTTTGACTCTTGTTGCTCCCTGTGGTTTTGAAATTGCAGTATTACCGAACCGGGAACTCCTCCGCCTCGACTGGCCCTGAACTTCAAAACCAAAGGGTGCCACGTAAAAATGCACGGTGGAATGCATGTGAGACCACCATCTTTGTGGCTGCCTGTGAGTCCGTTATCGCGGACGGACATCGGAATGGGAAGTGTTTCACCAAACATGGTTGGGAGACTTTGATCAACCTGTTCAACACCACCTCCGGCCGCAATTGGAACAAACAGCAGCTGAAAAATTGCTGGGATGCACTCCGCATTAAACACAAGCGATTTGAAGAATTGCTTAACTCTCTGGCATCTCGTACGACCCGTCTACTGGCAAGATTGGTGCCTCGGAGGAGTGGTGGAATCGAAAAATGAAGGTCCTATCATCATTGATTTCGTCAATTATTCATGTTCATTATAATGCTTGTTTTATGGGAATGGTTTGAGAACTTATAATTATTTTGATGCCAACATGAGACGTTAGGCTGAGCATTACGTTAAAATGCCTGTGGGTGGATGAAATACATAAAAATAATTTTTCAATATTGCAGCTAGTATGGGTTTTGTGTAGTATGATATGACTCCATACTGTCATACGTCGATGTATTGCCCTTTTACTAAACTGTTTGCGGGATCAAAATTGACTTTGTTGTTTCCTCCTAACTGGCTCGGTTATTTTCTGTATTTTGAGATGTGTAGAGCAATTCACGTGTATCCATTTCTAAGCCATTTACGTTGAATTACTGTTCAGGAGAACAAAGACTACAAAGAATTCAAGGACAAAGATTGTCGGGAGGTGTACCGATACAAGTCGCTATTCGGGGATGTATTCGACAGTGACAAATATGCGGTGACTCCGAGCAAGCTGTGCCGCACAGGTTTCGCAATGTTCGAGGACAGTGCTACTGAAGATCACCGCGACGAGATCCCTGTGGATGTGGAGAGTAGCGGGTCCAGTGACGAGGGCGTCGACCCCAAACCTACTTCAGCAACCATGGATATGTCAGGCCCGCATAGCGGTGAGAAACAGAAATCTGGTGGAGATCGAGCGAAGGGGAAGAAGAAGAAGTTTTCGTCGCGTGACGTGTCGTTTTCAGTGGATCGTGCGACTTCAGCTAGTGAGAAGGTGGCAGCAAGAATTGACCAGATGATTGGACCACCTGTCTCCGATCCAAAAACATGCCTGCATGAGTTATTGTCCACGGGTCAACTACAAGTAGGAACCGAGTTGTACTTTTGGACATGCTCATTCCTCAGGGAGAAGAAAAATAGGGAGATCTTGGACATGCAACCCACTGCCGACCTGAAGTTTGCAATGGTCCAGTGGAGCTGGCAAGATCACACGCGTGGAAAGCCTGGGTGAAGGCTATGTTAATGCAACTTGTGTGTGCAGTTGTGGCACGGTTTCTCGTTCCTTGTTCGTAATAGCGTGTCATGTTCCAAGATTACCTGTTATGCGGAGTCATTTTCAGACGATCACTCCATTACGTTTCCGTACGTGTAACGTGTGTACTGTTTTTCTATGTTCGTTTGTACTATTATTTAAATTTGAACTGTAGCCATTATTGTGTTGAACCAATAGCCCCTCGATGGGTTATGTGTATACTGTTCCTATATTTGAACTTTTGCCATTATTGGTTTTCCTTTTTTGGTTTGAGAATAGGGGGCTAATCTTGAAAATGTAGCCACTACATATTTTTTACGTCATTGATTTGCCACAGGGGGGCTAATATTCAACCTGTAGCCATGTTCATTTTGCTTTTTTGATTTGCAGCAGGGGCCTAATCTTCAAAAGCCTGCCAAATAATTTCGTAATGGGGAAAATACACATCATTTTCAAGGTGAAAAAGAATTACCCACTCACGTGGGAACTGTACATGCAGCTGTTTAACTTGCATTATTTGTGGCAACTGGCGTGGCCTTTTGACTATAAAGGTAAAGGTGTAGTTCGCAGCATAACATTGACGACGACGAGCATCGTCTAATTCTGCATGTGCCTTAACCATTCTGTGTGTTCGCAAATTTTGAAATGAACTGCGATTTGCCACAAACTTCCGATGTCGACGACAACATTGACGACGACGCATATACGGAAGAGCTATTAGCGGATCTGATTGAGTGGTTGTGAAATACTGCCGTATAGGAGAGGTAAATGTATCTAACTACTATCGTGAACAACGACTTCGTGTTGCTCGTTATCCGTTCGCTCGCAATGGACACATGTTCATGCTAGACGCTATGAACTGTAGCCCTCAACAGTGCTACGCGGAGTTCCGCATGTACCCTGCGATGCTGCGAGCGTTTGCCCACGTGCTACGAGATGAGTACGGCCTGCGCAGCCAGTAACATGTGGATGTGTACGAACAAGTCGGTATGTTTCTCTGCATTCTTGCGCATGGAAAGGGATATAGACAGGTGCAGACGCTATTCAACCATTCGCTGGAAACAATTGGACGCTACTTCAAACTTGTGCTTGAAGCCGTCGTTCAGTTTGCGAAGCATTTAATCAAACCTCATCCGATGTACAATCAGGGTGCCGAGCATCACGTACCGAATCTGAACCAACATTACATATTCCGGGATTGCATAGGAGCTATTGACGGTACACACGTTAGAGCCGTTCTACCCCGGGACGAGCGAGTGAGTTTCATCGGTCGCAAAGGAATTCCGACACAGAATGTACTGGCGGCATGTGATTTCAATTTATGTTTCACATTCGTGCTTGCTGGCACGGCAGGGACCAGTCATGATGCAAGAATCTTGTCTAGGGTAATACACGACCCGGACAGTGGCTTTCCGCTACCCGTTGCCGGAAAATATTATCTTGTTGACTCGGGGTTTGCGCATCGACCTGGGTACATGGCGCCGTATAAGGGATCGGATATATTGTACCACTTTCAGCAATTTTACGATGCCGCGACGGGTCGCAGGCGGAACTTCCGAAATGCTCGGGAGAAGTTTAATTTTCGGCACTCGTCGTGTAGGAACGTAATCGAACGCGCGTTTGGCGTGTGGAAAAGTCGTTGAAAAATACTCGATCGGATGCCAAGCTACAATTTTGAAGTACAAACAGCTATTGTAATTGCCACTATGGGAGTGCACAACTTCCTTCGTCGAGCGGGTGTGGTAGATGAAGCATTTGATCGAGCGGAGACGGACCCCGAGGTGGCGGAGGTGGACCTCCCGGACGAACGAGAACAAGATGCAGCTGAAATGCATGCACCAGAAACCCAACGACGTGAGTGGGACATGTTCCGAGATTACTTGGCACATCAAGTTTGAATTTTATATCGTTTTCAGTTTAATTTCAATGTGATTGCCGTTATGAAGTACTGAAATAAAAAAATTAGCAATGGTCCACTGATTGTGTGAGATGTAAACAAACGGAACGATTGGTTCGTGTTGCTAACATTACCATATTGCAGCCGAGGTTTCATAGATTTGGGGCTAAAATTATTTATGCGGAAAAATGCACGTTCCAAGGTAATAGGGAAAACCTTCCGAATTATGCACGGTAAAATGCACGTGAAAGTAGAACATCACCAGTGAAATAGAACTTGTAGCCATTATTGAAGGACAATGGTGGGACCCATTGCCAACTTTTCCAACCATTGAAAAGTCAATGACTTCATTTCTCACGTAAAAATTGGGATTTCATATGGAGGACAAAATTGGAAAGTGCCCACCTTTGTTGACTTAAATAGCTTGTGCACTGTACATGAAAATGACGTGAAAATTGATTCTCGAAAATGCTCAATTGCTCCCAGACGAGGCCTTAAACTTCATGTAGATAAGAATTCCTCTTCAGATGAAAGAATTTGGATGCATGAATTCAAATCTTTCAGTCGACGAGTAGAAATTTAGCTTATTCAACAATGTAAAATTATAAGGATAGTATGCTTGCTTGAATAAGATTTTAAGACATGCACTATGATATTGTGCATAAGCCGCATATCCCGAGGTAAAAAGGATAGCATCTTGATTTGATTTTCTAGACTATTAGACTATCATCACGAAAAATAGCTTAGCATACCTCCAATTACCTATGTTTCCTCGATATATTTCATTCCCAAGAGGAATTTCAAAGTAGTTTGAAATGATCGATTCATCTATTTTTAGTTCTTGACCTCGAATGAAAGTCGAAAAGTGGGCAAGGCCTTTGACCTCCAAACTAGTAGCACACTCAAGTTAGCATAGAATTTTCGTACTATATCTTCACAATAGCCACCTGTAAGTTGTAAAAATTCAGCCCAACCAAAGGCCCGAAATTGGTTTAGAAATGGGAACGGAATCAAGTCAAGAAAGGAATAGTTAATCATTTTTCCTGGAAGAATTTTCTTATGAAAAAGATCATTATAAGCAAAGAAATTTACTTTAGAAAGAAAATCAATAGGAGAATAATTTTCAGAATGTTACAGCCCCAAAAAAATTTCCTTGAGAACTTGACCCTTCACCGGCTTCTTTTGGAGTGAATTTATTGGATTTACCATGTATGGCTGAAATTTTAATTCTAGGCATGATGATAGTTGAATAAGTTAGTGGGAAAGAAGATCAAAATTCTGGAGATATAGAGAGAGAGAGGGGGCAGGGGACGACATTAAGAAGAAAAATAGGGAAAGAAGAAAGACTAGAAAAAATATGAAAGTGGGATGAAATGGCGCAAAAAATATATTAAAAAAATGGCCCAAGATTAATATTCCAATATTTAAATAAACAAGAAATGACTTAAAATTTAGACTTAATTTTATTACTGCTTCAACTAAGGATTACCAAGGGATTACAAGAACACTGAAAGAAAATATATAAGAAAATATTCTTTTTTACAAGTTAAGGGTATATCACTTTGTTGATGGTTTAAGACCAAAGTTGAGTAGAGAGACGCATTAATGTCAGGAATTTAGGATACAAGTTTTGCTAATATAGCAGATAAATCTTTAATGGCAGAGCAAGCTGAGAACAAGATTTTACATACTCGAGGATTTTTTAAATAGAAAGGACCCTACAACTAGTAGAACTTGGAGTCCAAAAAGATGGAATGAGAAGAGGAAAGGAAATATGAGATCAATAAAACCATACATCAAGAAAGGAAAAATGGTGAATAACAAAATAAAAAGTCGAGAAATACTTGGACAGAGAGTATGCTTTACTTGTGGCAAGCCTCCTCATGATGCTTGAATGTTCCACTAGGAAGAAAGATGAGGGGGGGGGGGGGGGGGGGGGGGTTTTACAATGGTTGGACTTGAAGCATAGGTAGACAACCAAGTATTCGCAGGTATTATGTTTATTACATCCAAGCCATTAGTTGCATTATTTGATTTTGTTGCTACACTTTTATTTTGACTAGGTCATCAAGTGGACTAAATCTTACTCCCAAGGCATTATCTTCAAGCATAAAGGTAACTTTACCTTCTAGACCCAATGTATTGACTCTATTTATACCTGAAGGTCCTATTCAACTTAATACGTACTATCACCCTATGGATTTAATTTTGTTTGATATGAGGGACTTTGATTTAATTTTAGGCATTGATTAGCCATATACTAAGTTACGATAGATTGTATAAAGAAAACCTTGTATATGCCCGATGTAGGAATTTTCTTATTTTCTAAACCTGTAAAAACTTCTAGAACTGTGATTTTGGTATTCAAGGCGACTAAACTTATTGCTAAGTTTCGTCAAGGATTTTGGGTTAGTATTCATCATTGTGAAGTTAAACCTGAGGAATCATTAGGTTTAGTACCGGTAGTACAAGAATTCCCAAATGCTTTTTTCGAGGAATTATCAAGTTTTACTCCATATAGGGAAATAGAGTTTGTGATAGAGCTTATATCGGGTACATAACCAATATCTAATGCCCCTCGTATGTGGAGCGTCAGTATTATTTGCTAAGAAGAAAGATGGGTTCAATGAGGTTGTGTATAAACTTCTGTGAGTTGAATAAGGTGACTATCAAGAATAAATACCCAATACCTAGAATAGATGATTTGTTTGATCAACTACAAGGTTTGACTATTATATTTTCTAGGATCGATCTTTGTAGTGGATATCATTAGTTGAAAGTTAGGGAGGAGGATATATTCCTCGAATGACATTTAGTACTCGATATGGTCTTTACGAATTTTTAATGATGCCTTTAGGACAAACAAATGCTCAAATTGCATTCATGGATCTAATGAACTGAGTATTTAAGGAATATTTGGATAAATTCGTAATGTATTTATAGATGATATATTGATCTACTCCAAGACTAAAGAAGAACATGAGAGACATGGTATTGCAGATTTTAAGGGAAAAGAAACTATATGCCAACTTTGAGAAACGTGAATTTTGGTTAGAAAAAGTGGCATTTTTAGGATATATCACGACAAAGAAGGAATGCGGTTGATCCAAGCAAAATTGAAGCGATATTAGGATGGCAACATCCAAATTGAAGGACATATAGAAGTTTTATAGGACTAGTTGGATATTATCGTAGGTTTTTTAAGGATTTCTCTAAGATTATGACACCAATGACGCAATTGACACCTAAAAATACTGCATTCAAATGGAAGAGGAATGTGAACAGAGTTTTTAGGAACTTAAGAAAAGAATGACGTCAGTACCCATACTTACAATTATAGTAGGATGTGGAAAATATATTGTCTATAGTGATGCCTCAAAACAAGTATTAGGATGTGTGTTAATGCAAGATGGTAAAGTGATAGCATATGCTTCTAGACAGTTTGAGACTATGTGAGACGAATTAGCAGCTATAGTTTCTTCACAAATAAAGAGCTAAATATGCATCAACAGAGATGGTTAGAATTAGTTAAGGATTATAATTGCAAGATTAACTATCATCCTAGAAAGGCAATATCAGTAGCTGATGGATTAATTCAGAAAATACCAAAGAAATCAAGGGAACTAAATAAAGAAAGTTAAAATTTTAATTTGGAAATTTTAGGGTCCGGTGATGAGGGAGCGATGACTCTACAAATTCAATCAATGTTACTAGAATGAAACATAAAATGATGACAAACGTGCTGAAAAGATGAGGAAACATTAGCAAAGGAGAAACCAACGCACACTAATAAGATACAACAATTTAAGAATAGAGTATATGTGCCTAATAATGGAAAACTACGGGAAGAGATACAATTGAAGCACATAGCTCCCCGTACTCAATGCACCCAAATTCTACTAAGATGTTTCAAGAAATCAAAGCACGTTATTGGTGGCCTAGAATGTAAAAAGAGATAGCTGGTTATGTGGAAAAATATTTAATTTGTCAACAAGTTAAGGCTGAACATCAGAAACCTGTAGAAAATTTAGAATCTTTACAAATTCCCGAATGGAAATGGGAACGAATCATGATAGATTTTGAATGCCACAAAGATTAGAAGTCTTTGATAAGTTCGGGATACTTCAATTAAGAACATGATATGAAAGTGAATAATCTCATTTTGTACATTAATCTCTCAATTAATGTCCGGTGTTCTTGTACAATGAATAACGCCTCATATATATAGGCAATTATAAAGAAATCCTAAATAACTCATAAAACATCAAGATAACATCAAACAAAAAGAGTATAAACAGAAAAGGAAAAAATAAACCACCTTAAGGTTTTATACTACATGTACGTATTGTGTATTGTGGCACGTGCGTGTCGTTCACTTGATTTGGCCTCGATTAAAATTTTTCTTCCTCGTACGTGCCCTATTTTGCACGTGTCACTTTCTGGTTACACTCTTAGCACCACTTCTTCCAACTTAGCTCGAATTAAGTGCACTAAGGTTGGTTCTTTAGTTCATGGACATCTTAAAGTTTGGTGTCATGCTTGTTGTACTTAAACATTTGGCCTACGATACTTGGATAAGTCCTTGCTTCTTTGATCTTCTTCGCTCTTTCTCTTGTAATTAGTCCATCTGAAGCATGCAAAAGATCTTTGCTGGCTCACCCTCTATGATTCTCATCATTCTCTCCTCTTTAAAAAACTTTGACCTTAAATTTTCACAGGCATCAAAGAGAGAGAGATTAACAACTTTGAAAGTAGCACATTATACTCATCTGGAAGGTCCATTTTGTAGGCATTGTCATTAATGTTTTCGGAGACTTGGAATGGTCCATCTCCTCTGGAAAATGTTCTTTTTACATGTGCACCCACAACCCAATCACCTGGTTCAAATGTTACACGCCTCTTTCCTTTATTAGCTTGAGATGTATAATGTTTATTTTTCTTCTCAATTTGAAATTGAACCTTCACACAATCCTGCTTTCTTCTTTCCATCTAAATTACCTATTTCATCAACAAGTAAATGAATTAAATCCAATGGAGTTAGTGGATTAAAACAAGGATTAATCTATGTGTACATAGATTGATCCATAGGGGATGGCATAATGTGAGTGGGGTGGAGCCTGTGCTACTGTAGCATGGGTCCCACCCCACTCACATTATGTCAATCTCTATGTGCACACCTATGTACACTTAGCATGTCTCTTAGAACAATACACAATTTCAAAAGGCGAATAAGAAGTAGTAGAATGCATGACCCTATTATATGCAAATTCTATAAATGGTAAACAATCCTTCCAACTTTTAAAATTCTTATTGATTATGCACAAAAGTCAAGTTAATGTTCTAATAACTACCTCGATTTGTCCATCTGTTTGTGGGTGATAAGTAGTAGAAAGTAACATTTTGATTCCTAACTTACCCTATAAAATTTTCCAAAAGTAGCTAAGGAACTTAACATTCTTATTAGACAAAATACTCCTAACTACTTCAGTTTGTCCATCTATTTGTGGTCGACATGTAGTGGAAAATAAAAGCTTAGTTCCCAACTTACCCAATAAAAACCTCCAAAAGTGGGTAAAGAACTTAACATTCCCATTAGACACAATACTCCTAAGTATCCCATGGAATTTCTATCCCTTTTTTGTCCCAGGTAGTCCCTACACAAAGTTCATAGAAACATCAATCCATAGCTCACTAGGAACAGGTAAGAGTGTATCTAAATCCCGTCGTAAAACCTTAGATTTAGCCTTTTTACAGGTATTGCATCTATTACAAACGCAATTAACATCTTTTCTTCCTAGGCCAATAATAGTGCTCATACAACATTTCTAAGGTTTTCTTAACACCAAAATGTTCCATTATTCCCCGTGTCACATACTAAAAATTCACACATGGAACAATTAGGCACCCATAACTTATTTTCCTTAAAAAAAATATCCAGTATGCTTATAAAATTTATCAATCACAACCTTATCACATGATTTGGCATGTAAAGAAGTAAGACGTACATACCTCTTTGATAATGCATCAGCAACTACGATTTCCTTAACTTGTTTAATGGCATAGGGAAAAGTTTCAATATTCCATGCATCTTGCATGCCTCTTGTTTTAACTTACCTTGGTCTTTTAGACGTTTCAATGATTCATGGTCGATGTGGATTACAAACTCCTTTGACCACGGGTAGTGTTGCCATTCCTCCAAAGCTCGAACAAGAGCATAAATCTCTTTGTTATAAGTAGGATAGTTCAAAGTTGCCCCACTTAGCTTTTCACTAAAATATGTTATTGGTTGCCTATCCTGCATTAAAATGGCTCCAATTCTTATTCCGAAGGTGTTACATTCAATCTCAAATGTTTTGTGAAAGTGTTAGGTAGTGCTAAAACAAGTACAGAACACAACCTATTCTTAATATTAAATGCATTTTCTTGTTCAATGCCAGAATGAAATCCAACACTTTTTTTTTCACAATCTCAGCGAATGGTGTGGCAAGTGTACTAATTTTTTTAACATTTTGCCAACAAAAATTAGATAAACCTTGGAAGCTTCTTATCTTAGTTATGCTTTTAGGTGTTGACCACTCTTTTATGACTTTTACTTTCTCTTCATCTACTTCATATACTAACAACATAACAAAAAAAAAAAAAAAACTATTTTTTAATGCAAAATGTACACTACTTAAAATTAGTATAAAGTTGCTCGTCTTAAAACAAGAAGCACACATCTCAAACGCTCATCCAAACTCTTGCTATATAATATGATGTCATTGAAATAAACTATCACAAATTTGTCTATGAATGCACGTAAAACATAGTTGATTAACTAATCACTCATATAAACTATATTTAGTCTCAGAAACATTTTTCTATACATCTCTTTCCGTCATTCTAATTTGGTGATAGCCACTCTTAAGATCTATTTTACTAAAAATACACAATCCATGCAATTTATCAAGCATATAATCTAACCTAGTATGGGATGTCGATACTATACCATTATATTGTTCACTGCCTTGCAATCAATATACATTCTCCATGTCCCATCCTTTTTAGGCACAAGTGACACTGCCACCGCACATGAACTCATACGAGACCTCACCCACCCTTTGCTCATCAACTCTTCTACTTGCCTTTGAAGCTCCTTTGTCTCCTCTAGATTACTTCTATAAGATGGTCGGTTCGGAATAACTGCTCCAGGTATAAAATCAATTTGATATTCAATGCTTTGAATGGATAGTAACCCACTAGGTATCTCCTTAGGGAACACGTCCTCAAATTTCTCCAATAAAGAAATAGCCAAACTAGAGAGAGATTGGTTAGTTGCCTCAAGATTAAAGAAGGATTCCTTGTATACCAGGAATATCAAAGGCTGGTTTTCCATGAAAGCCCTCTTAATTTCACCCTCTTTTGCAAATTTCAATTTCACTCCCTTTTTTTCTTCTCTTCCTCTCATTTTAATTTCAATTGATCCTCATATAGACCTGCTTCAGTATTAAAGGAATAATTGTAACTTATTTTTCCATTTTGACAACACTGTACCTATTTCTAAATCTCTCATGTATCACCTTCCTATCATACTGCCATGGCCTTCCCAACAAGATTTGTCCGGCATGCATAGGAACCACATCTCCTCATGAATGTATACCTCCCAACAGTAAAACTCTCAAAGACTTGCTTGTGTTATATTGACCTCTAAAACTCTCAAAGACTTGCTTGTTAACATTGACCTCTCCACAATCATTCAACCATTGTAATTTATAGGATGCTTTAACATAGACAAATCCAACTTCTCTACAAGGGTTGTACGAGCTACGTTGGTACAACTCCCCCATCTATAGTCATACTACATATCTTGTTGATAAGATAGCATCTAGTACGGAATAAATTTTCTCTCTGATGCTCTACATCATCCACCTTAATTTGTGTACTAAGAGCATACTTCGCAACAAGTGCTTCACCTTCTACTATGTACTCCACAACATCACCATTACTAGCATCCTTCAACTCGGTATCTCATCACTATCACTCTCACTCTTAGTCACCACTTCCCCCATTGTGATGTAAGATCATTGGCTTTTTGTTTGGGCCTTGAGAAGCAATGTGTCCTACCTAAGCATTGAAAATAGTTGATATCCCTATCCCTAGAAGGTTGAGAATTTGACTTGGGTTTATTTTTTCTCTTCTTTTCACCTAGGTGGTTAGGTCTTACACTTTGAAACAGCGCCACACTCCTATTACTCTTTCGCTTATTTGTCACTAATTGATCCCACATATTATTACGTACTTAGTAAATTCTATCACTACTATTTTTAACTTTTTCTCCTCAAAATAATTATGGCAATCAAAGATCAACTCTAACTTTTTCTCCCACTCTAGATAAACTTCTGGGTTGTTTCTACCTTAGAGTGAAGGAATTTTCATCTTAATACTACCCAAATTACGATCAATTTTATCTCCATCTCGACCACAAAATCTCTAGGATCTCCTCTAGGCCACTTTTCATGCCTATCTCTTCTATTCATCATCCTACCCATTTCAGCCATTGAGATTTGGTCATCCTCATTGTCATTCACCACTTCATTCTAGTCATCAAATTCAGCTTAAGATCAACCTATCCTCCTAACATTAGTTGTCCCTTTTGTCATTCACCACTTCATTCACCACTTTTTGGTTGTCCCTTTTGTAAGTTTGTAATCACCATATTTTGCATATCCATCCTATCCCTAATTTCACCAAACAGTACACCCATAATCTCAAATTGTTGTTACATAACTTTCAACATGAAGAATTGGTTGATCTCCTCCCAAGATGTAGATTCTTCTTTTTCAGACATGTTACTTTCTAGAAAAAATATTCCCCACGTGTTTGCACTCAAGTGTTTCACTCAATATTGACTTTTTCCCAATTATAAGCTCACCACTCTTGTATTTTTCCTCTCTATGCTTTCTTTGTCATGTTTTCTAAACAACCAACTAAACTCAATCGAGAATTCAGCATTTGTAATGTTCAAATCCTCAAGAACTAAAGAAACACGAAGGATAATAAGACTTGAGAAAGGCCTCAAGAAGGGAAGATCAAAAGAAGAATGAAAACACTTCCAAGAATTTCAAGAAAAGATTTCTTGAATTTTGTTATGCATTTTCACAAGACGATCGATTTCTAAGGATGATATATGAATCCAATAGTAATAAAGATGGCGTTTCTTGAAAAATAACACCACAAGAATTTCAAGAAAGGGTTTCTTGAAATTGAATATGCTTTTCTTGATATTTCTTTACCTTTTTTCTTGAATTTTCTTGGCTTTTTTTTTGAACTTTCGTTTCTTTGCTTTTATTTTGATTATTCTTTGTTATTTTTTTTTTCAATTTTCATTGTTTTGGACATGGACTTAACGGGAAGATCGAAAACAAGGCAAGAAAAGAAACAAAAAAAAATTGTTGATGCACTAGGGTTAATGCACTAAACAAACTTGATTGTTCTTGGTGTGGTTGTTTTGATATGAATGACTTAAAGAATGGTATTAAAATTCTACGAAGAATTGGAACTGGAAAACAAAAGAAAGATAAAGAACAAAACTTGAATTTAGAGGCAAAGCTCTAATACCAATTGATGTGAATCCCGTTGCAAAATGTACCCAGGAACCCACACGAGATTTGATAGAACCCCAAGAAAGCTAAAATCAAAGTTATAATCTTGATCCAAAGATTTCTTGAATCCAGAACCAAATCATGAAAGGTTGATGAGAATCATGGAAGGAAAGCTAGCAAGGATTCATTTCATTTTGAAGATGGACCAATGACAAGATTAAGAGCAAAGAGGATCTAGGAAGCCATGCAAGGACTTGTTGAAGCTTCGTGGGCCAAGAGTTCGAGTGCAACAAGCAATATACAAAGTTTCAAGTTGGGTATGAAACAGAAACCAACCTTGGTGCATTTGATTCAAGCAAAGGAAGAGGAAGGCTTTTCAAACAACCATGCGGCCTCAAGGCATTATATCTTCATGTCGTAACGAGAGTCAAGTTTTCATTAATCGAGACAAAAAGTGGCCTACCATATGGTCTCAAGGGGGTTATTTTGGGGGTCCTAATTCTAGTGTTTCAGTTTAAGTCAAACTCTTATCATGTTTATCTAGTTGTTTTCCATTTTAATTAGGCTTATTTGAGTTTGCCTATATATACAGCTTCATTCATTGTAGAAAATCAAGACAATATTTGAGAGATTAAATAAAAGTGAGATTTCGCTTTCATATCTTGTATAAGAAATTGAACTAATTTGAACTTATCAAAGATTTGCAATCTTCGTGGCGAACCTTTCAACATTGGTTCTTGGTTCGATAAATCATCGGGTCAAGGTTTTTTATAACTCTGATTTTAGGTTTCTTGGGTTCTATCAAATGTTTTGTAGGTTCCAAGGTACATCTTTTAATGGGGTTCACATCAGCTGGTATCATAATAACTTTGGTTCTAAAATCAGGTTTTTGTTCTTCATCTTTCCGTTGTTTCTAGTTCCAATTCATCTTGTGTATGACATTGAGTCTTCATCAAATTCTTTGAGTCAATCATATCCAAAATCACACCAAGAACATTCAAGAATTGTTTCATGCATCAATCCTAGTGCACCAACAAATTTTTTTTCTTAGTTTCTTGTCTTCTGTTGATCTTTCCATTTATTTAGTTTGAAACAAATAAGAAAATAAAAAAGAAATTTTAAAAAAATCCAAAAAAATTCAACTTTGCAAGGGAGTCAAGAAAATGCATATTCAATTTCAAGAAACACTGTTTTGAAATTCTTGTGCAGAAATTTTCCAAGAAATATAATCTTTATTACTATTCAATACATATATCAATCTTGTTGAAAGGCATAAATCAATTTTAAGAAACCCTTTCTTGAAATTCTTGTGGTGTTATTTTCTAATAAATACCATCTTTATTGGGAATCGATCTTGTTGTGAAAATGCATAAATCAATTTCAAGAAACCCTGACTTGAAATTCTTGGGGTATTTTCATTCCTTCTCGAGTCCTTTCTCGAAGTCTTATTATCTTTCACATTTCTTTAGTTCTTTCTGGTTTGAACCTCACAAAGGCTTAATGCTTGATTGAATTCAGCTAGTTCCTTAAAGAACATGACAAAGAAAGCATAGAGAGGAAAAAGGCAAGAGTGATGAGCTTATTACTGGGAAAAAACCAATATTAAGTGATACACTTGAGTGCATGAGGATTATTTTTTTCTGGTTATTAAGATGTTTGAAAAAGAAGAATCTACATCTAGGGAGGAGAACAACCAAGTCTTTTTGGTGACGGCTATGCAAGAACGGTTTGAGAGGATGAATGTAGTATTTGGTGAAATTAGGGATAGAATGGATAGACGTGACACGTGTATTGTAAATTTACAAAGGGGGTACCTAGAAGAGTTCCTAATATTAGGAGGCAAGATAGGTGTGATTCAAGGGCTGAACTTGATTATCAGAATGAAGTAGAGAGTGAGAATGAGGATGACCAAATGTCGGTGATGAGAACCATGGATCTGTTAATTGTGGAAGAAGGATCAATACCAAGATCGCGAGCAAACATGAGTAATGAAACCATGTATTTACTAGGTCAAGCTATATGGGCCGAGACTTCGATTGCAACGAGCAAAACATCAAGTTTCATGTTGGGCATGGAAGTTATACCAAGATTAGTGTATTTAATTCAAGCTAAGTTAGAAGAAGCGAAGCCTAAGTGTAGCCTTCCATGGCGCCGACACAGGCAAAATAGGTCGCTTGTGCATGGGTGTAAAATTTCTACCCTAACCCAAAACAACTGAACGGCGCACGCGCGAAAGAATACTCGATGCTCCGCGCAGTACAAAAATCTGAAGGTGGTTTGATTTTTCCTTTTTCATTTAGAACTTTGTTTTTTTTTTTTATATATATTTTCTTGATGTTTTATGTTTTAATTAGGTTTTTATTAGTTCCCCTATATAGGGCTCATTCTTTTCCTTGTAAAACAAGACATATTTAAGAGATTAAAAAATCAAAGCAAGGTTGCTTTCTTCTTTTTCTTCGTTGAATTCAATTTCGAACTTATCAAGGAAATTCTTCGTGGTATTCAATAATTTTATAGCAAGGTTCATAATTATTAGGTCAGGTTTCAAACCGGGATTTTAACTTTCTTGGGGTTGTGATTCAATTTTTTTGTGGGTTTCAGAGCTAATATTGCTACATGGGTTCATATCAGTCTGTGGATGAAATGGATAGGATGAGAAATAGAAGAGATAGGTATTAAAGGGAGCTAGAGGAGATCCTAGAGATTTTGGTGGTTGAGATGGATATAGAATTGATCGAAATTTGGGTGGTATCAAGTTGAAAATCCCTTCATTCCAAGGTAAAAACGATCCAAAAGTTTATTTGGAGCAGGCGAAGAAATTAGAATTTGGAGAGAAAAGGTAAAATTAGCAGTGATAGAATTTTCTTGATTATATAGTGGGATCAATTGGATACACATAGGAGGAGAAATCACAAGAAGCCTATAGAAACATGGGGTGAATTGAAAGTTATCATGAGTAGGAGATTTGTACCTAGTCATTACTATAGAGATCTTGATCGAAAACTACAAAGCCTTAGCCAAGATTCAAAGACTATGGAGGATTACCATAAGGAGATGGAGATAGCTATGATAGGGGGGACACAACGCCCAGATTTTGAAAAGTAGTAGCAAGGTATTCTTCGGGTTCTAATCCTCTTTGGCAACCGAAGTGGGATAATTAACGAACTGATGGGACCGTTTCAAAGGGGACAAAGCCACCAAGGGGAAAAGAAGAACTACCTAGCAAATATAAACTCAAGTCGGATTTTCAACCTTCTAAGATGGGGATATCAAGTGTTTTAAATGCTTGGGTTCGAGACATATTGCTTTCAATGCCCAAACAAAAGAGCAATGATCGTGTGTGATAATAGAGAAGTGGTGTCAGAGAGTGATAGTGATGAGATGTCCGAGTTGAAGGATGCTAGTGATAGTGATGGAGTAGAGTACACAATAGAAGGTGAAGCACTTGTTGATGTTGAGAATTTACTTAATCATGCACAGCGGAAATAAAATAATTTTCAATTCCCAAACGAGGATCTGCAATGTGTTTAGATAGAAACTGTGATGAGAATGATACCTTTGATGAATTCCACAAACTCTTTTGCTTTTCTTTGAACTCCAATGGTCACGATCTGCAATCCAAACTATTCAATTGTCCAGCCTCCAATGGTGATCCACACAGAGAACAAGAATGACGGCTAGGGTTTCTTTTCTTGTGCTAGCAAGAATAATAAAAATCCCATACATTTTTCAAACCCTAGTAGTCTATTAATATAAGTCCAGATGAGCTCGACCCATCTATTAAACTTAACCCGGTCCAAGATTTAATTAATCAAATTAATTAAATCTGGTCCATGAATTAATTAATCCAATTAATTAATTCGAGCCTATTAATAAACAATCCAATTAATTAATTATCCAACACTTGTCAATTAATTAATTGGTAAATCTCATTCTTCTGATTCTCTTTTGTGTGTGACCCATTAGGTTCCCGATCACGATGCCGAACGACGTGAATTATTATTTTGATCTGATCAAAATCGATAAATTAAAACGCTCCTTTTAATTTATCACTAATTCATTTTCGTTGTCCCAAATTGACATCTAGCAATGTATCAAGGCAATACATGTGACGGGAAATATCACGTAGCATGACAAAACCAAACTTGTTCATTTACGGTGAAACTATAATCATTTCGTCAATATGATCCGATCAATTATGAGATATGGATATGTGTCAATCTCAATTATCGATCATATCTTTTATCCCACTGTTAAGTCAATGTACGTCGAAAACTCTTTTCCGACTTATGAGTTCACCTTGGCCAAGGATTTCATAATTAACTTAACTGGATAAAATGTAGATCATAATCTCTTACTATCTAAGAGTGACGAATCATCTATTGATTATTCACAACCTTCATATGATTCTTGACATACCCGAACGATGCTGTATTAGCGACCCTTGACAGAGCAACATCCGACACCACCAAAGTATGTCTGCCCTCATATAAGGTACTATGATGACTTCAAGTCAAATGACCAATTCCACTACCGAACGTTAGAGATTAACCACTAACACTTAGATAGTTATCCATGTGGAATCTCTCAGTGGGTCTCCGATGTTTTGTTCTATAACAAAACATCCACGTGTTCATTCAAATGTCACCACACTTTAGCTTGTGAGATCAGCTACTTACTTCACAAGTAAGAATGTCACACGCGATAGTCTATCCGTAATAACGATATCCGTATCTCGTTATTACTTCGACCACGGACGATTTAAGATTCAGTCATATGTAATTTGTATCTCACAATCACAACTCCTTGTGATTAACAAATCACCAAGACTTGAATCTACGGATTCTATTATTTAATTTATTAGAATATTAATTCAATTAAATAATAGATATTGCCATATATATGCATTAATTATATATATTCAAAGTGTTTATGTCCAAAGTTGATTGGACCTAGGGCATAACACTTACAAACTCCCACTTGCACTAGATCCAATCACTTATGTATCTTATACCATAAGAGTCTACATGACGATCATGTTTATGCTGCGACAACTCTTTGTCAGTGGATCTGCAATTTAATAACTTGTGGGAATTCGTTCTTTATTTATGTCATTTCATTGTATTATCTTTCCAATGAGATAACACTGCCTTAACATATGTTTGGATCATTGATGAGACCTTAGTTCCTTCCCTTGCACGATGGCTCCATTGTATCACAATGCATAAGCGTGTGATCAACAATGTTAGGAACTACTCTAAGTTCAGTAATGAACTTCCTGATCCACACCACAACTTTTGTTGCTTTGTAAAGCAATGATGTATAAGGCTTCCATTATTGAATCAACAGTTATCTGGAACATTTTCAACACACCGATTAAGAGTAAACCAATATCCTATTTGAGATGTGCTATTATTCTAGTCTGATTAGAAGTTAGCATCATTCTATCCATGAACTCTCAGTTCATTTTCTCCATATAAAATCTTCTCGAGATTTTATCTTTATAGATTGGGATGAGTTAAACAATCTTCTAGATCTATCTCTATAAATCAACTTGCTTCTCCCACATCCATCACAGAGAAATTATTTGACAACCATAATTTCAACAATTGAAATATAGAGACGTCGTTTCCTATAATATGTCTCATACATATAATATCAGGAATGCGACAATGCTCCCACTATCTTCTTGTAAACGCACATTTCGTCTTTATTTTTGATAAAGTCAAACATTTTGACTTTTTGTATCAAATCGAAGATTCCAGCTCCAAGAGGCTTGTTTCAATCCATATTGACATTTTCTTGTAAACTCATTTACAACCTATGGGTTCTAATCCATTAGGCAAGTCGACCAAGGTCAAACCTTGGTTACATACAACAAGTCCATCTCTTTAAGTCAACACTTGACTTTATTTCTATGTAATTAGTAGGTTCATTATCCTTGATTAGTAATCATGGATTCGTACCTTCTAGGAGGTCAAATGATCCTACAAGATTTACACTGAGCTAACGTGTCCTCAGAAGTCTCCACTTCCTGATCAAGAGTATGTCCCTTAGCTGGTGTGGGATAAGACTCAAGTTTATCTATTCGGTTAATTATATCCGTGGACTCTTGAACTCTTTCAAGATTTATTCTACTCCCACTGTCTCTCTTAGAGTAAACACTTTCTCTAAGAGTATGACATGTCTTGAGATGAATATCTTCTTCTCAACGAGATTATAGAATTGATATCCAATTATCTCTTGGATATCCACAAATATATAATTATCGGATTTAGTCTCAAACTTATCTGATTCAGTGCGCTTCACATAACTGTCACAACCCAAACGTTCATATGA
Organism: Fraxinus americana; assembly: GCA_035079005.1. NCBI lineage: Eukaryota > Viridiplantae > Streptophyta > Magnoliopsida > Lamiales > Oleaceae > Fraxinus > Fraxinus americana. Next base: position 28,454,758 of record CM068708.1, on the reverse strand, counting down.
GATATGTTGGGCATTCCATAACTCGTATAGAGTTTTTATTAACCGATTTAGATGGGGCACGATTTAGTGTGCAGCACGTGGCAATCAGTGCATGATCTCAAAACGATTTTTGAATGCTTGCATGGCTTGTTCTCAATTGCACTATATCTAATAGTGTACTATTCCTCATTTCAGATGCATCATTATGTTGCAACGTATGTGGAGGAATCCACTGCATGAGAATCTAATTCTCTTTTAGATAATCTAAAATTCTCCATTTTAGATATTCTTTACCTCGAACAAGTCTTAGTGTAAGAATATATTTACCTATTTGTTTATCAACTTTTAGTTTGAATCCTTTGAACATTTCAAGAGATTCATGCTTGAATTTCATCAAATATATATGATCATTTCTGAAATGATCATTAGTAAATGTGATGAGCTAAGATAAACTTTACCTGACATTAATTGATATGGATCTACATACATCACTATGTATTAGACCTAATAATTGTGCAGATCATTTTCCTTTTCAAGTAAAAGGAGATTCGGTCACAGTGTCTTACAGACATGATTCCCATTTGTCAAATGATTCAAAATTATTTGACCCAAATATACATCTCCATGTAAGTTTGGAATTGCATTCTCATTTATGTGACCAAATCTGCAATGCCAGATATAGGTGTTATTCAGATTATCATTTTTATGCCTTTCAATTTCTATACTCATTATAGAACACTCAACATTTAGAATATAAATGTCATTTTGTAATTTACCATAACCATTAAGATCTTATCAAGATAAAAAGGAACAACAATTGTCCTTAACATTAGAATAATTCATGTCAAAACATGAAATTTATTTAATGCTCTTGGTAATGGTGAAAACAAAATTAACATTTCTCTAATTCTAATATCAAACATAAAGGCAATGGCAAGAAATATGTTTCTACAGGCAATGCAACAACTTTTGCTCATTTTCAACGTGTAGGTCAACTTCTCCCTTTTGCAGCGATCTACTTTTATTTAGTTTCTGCATATTTATACAAATATGAGATCCATATCTAGTATCTAATACCCATGAATCTAAGGAAGTAGATATAAGCCTTGCAATCTCATTTCCAATGATCTACCATTCTAAAATGATAATAAGGATCATCAGATTTGGTATTGTCCTTATTTGCTTTAACCGTCCTAGTCATCTTGGTTGCTTTCCTAAAGCATCCTTTAGACTTCCCTATCGAGGTCTATGACTAAGATTTCTCCACTACAAATATAGATGTTGGACTTAACAGTTTTAAGCATGTTTAGCATCTCAATGAGCGTGTTTCGAGTTTATTCATGTTAAATTCATAATTAGTTATGAATAATCCTCTGACAGAGATTGCAGAACCAAGTCTATACTTAGTTCATTGTTCATGACTAAACGCAATCAAGACAATTCTCAAAGTAGTCTGCATCAGCACACGAGCACCGGCTGAAGATTCTTCTGCCATTATGCACCGGTATAGTTGCTAGGAAATATCATATATTTTCCTCGTATGATTGTTCATCATTCAACACATTGAGATGAAAGATCATGTGTTAGCATCTATACTCTTATGTTGCTTATAACTCAGGTGACATAGTCACAAACATCACATATGTTGTAGTACTATCGTCAACACTGTGTTTATTATAGCAGCCACCTCTTCTTTTATCGAGTCATCAACAGGTGTCTCTAGAAAGGGCTACTCAAGGACACAACCAATTTTTCATGCCTGAGAACAATTCTCAGATTGCGGCGTCAATCAAGAAAATTTGCTTTGGTTGTTGGCATACAATATGCCTCTCAAATTTATGTGGTTACTCATGATTCAATAAATGTAAACTTTAAAAGTAAAGAAATAATATATATATATATATATATATATATATATATATATATATATATATATATATATATATATATATATATATAATGTATGAATTAATTTAACATGGCCTTTTATTAAATTAATTTCCCTCCCACTGTTTAACTCAAATTTATGACCCTCTCACATAAATTTATGGAATCCATACTTGATTCCTAGTGGATTGGAATCCCATTTGTTATATTAAAACCTTGAGTGTACTCAACAAGCCCTAATAAAACATTTGGGTAGATACTATTATCAATTGTATCTCCATACAACTCCCAGATCATTAAGCTGACAACTCTTTGTCTTCACACATCTTATGTGTTAGCTTAACATGCCTCTAAGATTCATCTCCTTGAGTGTACTCAACAAGAGATAAATATTAGTTAAGTCAAACCCATCATTCAGAAATATCTAATATTTCATAGTGTCAAACATATCCCTAATAGACCAGCCTTGAGTGTACTCAACAAGCTAAAATCGATTTAGGACTCTCGTTTTTCACTATAATGGTGGAAGGTGAATATAAATATGACTTAATATTTTAACATGCCTCTAAAATTTATCTTCTTGAGTGTACTCAACAAAAGATAAATATTAGTTAAGTCAAACTCATCATTCAGAAATATCTAATATTTCATAGTGTCAAATATATCCCTAATGGACCAGCCTTGAGTGTACTCAACAAGCTAAGATCGATTTAGGACTCTCGTCTTTCACTATAATGATGGAAGGCAAATAACAAATTGACTTAATATTTTTAACGAGGGATTTTCATGCAAAAGGTCTCATCATTGTAATAATTATATATATTTTATTATACATCTAACATGCAAATAAACACACATATAATACTGTGGACGATTATGGACTTATACTATCTAGTCTTCCCGAGCCATAAGGAAGACTAGTCGGTCAGTTCTTAGGGGGTATAGCATTGATTCATACAATGCTCCATCTCTATGGTCTCCTCCTCTTCTTGTATCTTTAATTAGTCCAGCTGCAACTCGTATCCTATACTAGTTGGCACGCAGGCCTAAATAATATTGGACACACATGCCCATAATAATAACAATGGTAACAGACTCGTAGGTCCAAAATAAATTAGAGCTCGCAGGCCCCATAAAACAACAAGAATAAAACTAACCATTCAACACATCCACATGGTCGAGTCCATAATCATCCACTAATAAAACATTCATCATATAAATGCATTTCTATATAATATCTAATATTATATGCAAACATGTTTCAAGTTGCTAGCAATTAAAGTCGTCTAAACTAATTTAGACAAATGGATCGGAACAATTAAACAATTAATTAATCAAATTAATTAATTAATTTAATTAGCGAATTTATTTAATTAAAATCAAATTTTAATTAAATATCAAATTAGAGTCCAACTCTAATTCTACAAATATAGGACGAGATTATTTAATTAAAATCAAATTTTAATTAAATACCAAATTAGAGTTCAACTCTAATTCCAATAAAATTTTAGAGCAAAACAATTTAAATAAAATCAAATTTTAATTAAATATCAAATTAAAGTCCAACTCTAATTATAATCAAATTAATAAGGTTGAATTTAATTAAAATCAAATTTTAATTAAATACAAAATAAGAGTCAAACTCTAATTCCAAGATATTAGGGCGAGTATATTTAATTAAAATCAAATCTTAATTAAATACTAAATTAGAGTCTAATTCTAATTTAAGAAGCATTTAGGGCGAGACAATTTAATTAAAATCAAATTTCAATTAAATATCAAATTAGAGTCCAACTCTAATTTCAACAATATACTGGGGTGGATAATTTAATTAAAATTAAAATTTAATTAAATATTAAATTAAACTCCAACTCTAATTTAAAATGAATTAACATTTTAATTTAGGATAAAACTCCTAAAAAAAAAAAATTCAATTTAGGGTCAAAGTTTAATATTTAAGTTAAAATCCAATTTTAACGAAAATATAAAAATCGTTAATTTTTAAATAAAATTTTAAACGGGTCAATTTTGAAATTTTAGATCAAACCCATTTGAAATATAAGTTTAAAACCATTTTAATATTTAAATTCAAAACCCTTTTGAAAATTGCAAATTGACCCCTTTCTATAATAGCATAAGGGGGCCTGCAATTTCGGAAATTGCATTAAAGGCCCCCGCCTCCATTCACCCCAAAATCGGCAAGCCCGTAGCTGAAAACCCTCCTCCCGCCGGCGCTTCTTCACTGGCGAGTCCCGGACTCGCCGCCTGCAGTGGAATAGCGGTGGTGCACGGCCGCACCACCGCTATTGCAGCATCGCGCGGAGTCGTAATACCCAGAAATGGCCAGCAGCCGTCTTTGGGACTCGAGCGGCTGACCGTTCTTGTTGCGAACCAATGACTCGTCATTGCGTGCAAGTCGAGGCGGCGCGCAGCTCGCCTTATATTCCGCGGCGCCACCGCCAGATCCGGAAGCGGCGCCATGCCGCCGATTTTTCAAGATCCAAATTTTTTTTTTAATTTTAAAAACAGATTCAACAATTAGAAAATCAAAATTTCTCAATTGCTAGAAGCAAGAAAAACAATAACAATCAACTTTTGATTGTTACAAGATGCAAAACAATTTCTAACAAACACAAAGTAGGCTCTGATACCACTGTTGGGAATTTACTTAATCATGCACAGCGGAAATAAAATAATTTTCAATTCCCAAACGAGGATCTGCAATGTGTTTAGATAGAAACTGTGATGAGAATGATACCTTTGATGAATTTCACAAACTCTTTTGCTTTTCCTTGAACTCCAATGGTCACGATCTGCAATCCAAGCTGTCCAATTGTCCAGCCTCCGATGGTGATCCACACAGAGAACAAGAATGACGGCTAGGGTTTCTTTTCTTGTGCTAGCAAGAATAATAAAAATCCCATACATTTTTCAAACCCTAGTAGTCTATTAATATAAGTCCAGATGAGCTCGGCCCATCTATTAAACTTAACCCGGTCCAACATTTAATTAATCAAATTAATTAAATCTGGTCCATGAATTAATTCGAGCCTATTAATAAACAACCCAATTAATTAATTATCCAACACTTGTCAATTAATTAATTGGTAAATCTCATTCTTCTGATTCTCTTTTGTGTGTGACCCATTAGGTTCCCGATCACGATGCCGAACGACGTGAATTATTATTTTGATCTAATCAAAATCGATAAATTAAAACGCTCCTTTTAATTTATCACTAATTCATTTTCGTTGTCCCAGATTGACATCTAGCAATGTATCAGGGCAATACATGTGACGGGAAATATCACGTAGCATGACAAAACCAAACTTGATCATTTACCGTGAAACTATAATCATTTCGTCAATATGATCCGATCAATTATGAGATATGGATATGTGTCAATCTCAATTATCGATCATATCTTTTATCCCACTGTTAAGTCAATGTACGTCGAAAACTCTTTTCCGACTTATGAGTTCACCTTGGCCAAGGATTTCATAATTAACTTAACTGGATAAAATGTAGATCATAATCTCTTACTATCTAAGAGTGACGAATCCTCTATTGATTATTCACAACCTTCATATGATTCTTGACATACCCGAACGATGCTGTATTAGCGACCCTTGACAGAGCAACATCCAACACCACCAAAGTATGTCTGCCCTCATATAAGGTACTATGATGACTTCAAGTCAAAGGACCAATTCCACTACCGAACGTTAGAGATTAACCACTAACACTTAGATAGTTATCCATGTGGAATCTCTCAGTGGGTCTCCAATGTTTTGTTCTATAACAAAACATCCACGTGTTCATTCAAATGTCACCACACTTTAGCTTGTGAGATCAGCTACTTACTTCACAAGTAAGAATGTCACACGCGATAGTCTATCCGTAATAACGATATCCGTATCTCGTTATTACTTCGACCATGGACGATTTAAGATTCAGTCATATGTAATTTGTATCTCACAATCACAACTCCTTGTGATTAACAAATCACCAAGACTTGAATCTACGGATTCTATTATTTAATTTATTAGAATATTAATTCAATTAAATAATAGATATTTCCATATATATGCATTGATTATATATATTCAAAGTGTTTATGTCCAAAGTTGATTGGACCTAGGGCATAACACTTACAGTTGATAGGCGCACTCTTAGTACACAAATTAAGGTGGATGATGTGAAGCTGTAAAGAGAGAACATATTTCATACTAGATGCTATGTTAACATGAAGGGATGTAGTATGATTATAGATGGGGGAGTTGTACCAACGTAGCTAGCACTACTACTACTCTTGTTGAGTAGTTGGGCTTGTCTATGTTAAAACATTCTAGACCCTATAAGTTGCAGTGATTGAATGAATATGGAGAGGTCAAGGTTAATAAGCAAGTTTTGGTGAGTTTTACTATTGGGAAGTATAGTTATAAGGTTCCGTTTACACTAAAGCAAGGTCTGTGAGGATCAATTGAAATTAAAAGGTGAGGAAGAGAAGAAAAAGAAAGAGAGGCAAAATGAGAGTTAAACTAAAACTTCAAGAAAAAGAGAGAGTAAGAGAATAAATAAGAGGTGGCCAAAAATAATGAAAAAGGAATAAAGCCACAAGAGAGAAAAGAAAGAGGGGTCTGTAGAGAGAAGTAAAGTCAAAAGTAAGCTTTTTGGCAAAAGAGAATGATCTTATACCTTGAGCTCTTATTCTGAACCAACTAGCCTATAGAAGTAATCCCGAGACAAAGGAGCTTCAACGGCAAGTTGAGGAGTCGATGAGGAAAGGTGTACGTGCGGGAAAGCTTGAGTCCATGTGCCACCCCAGTGCTACTTGTACCTAGAAAGAATGGGATGTGTAGAATGTGCATTGATTGTAGGGCAGTCAACAATATAAAGGTAAAGTATCATCATCTCATACATAGGTTAGATGATATTCCTGATGAATTGCATGAATCAGGTATTTTTAGTAAAACAGATCTTAAAAGTGGATATTACCAAATTAGAATGAAAGAATGAGATGAGTGAAAAACTACTTTCATGATATTAATGAACTACATTTTACATGCATTGGTCAGAAAATTTGTAGTAATTTATTTTGATGGTACATTTAGGAGTATTGTGTCTGATACGGATGTTAACTTCCATAGCCTCTTGGGGAGGGTTTTGTGAGGTAAGTTGGGAACTAAACTTTTATTTTCTACTACTTGTTACATACAAACAGATGGACAAACTGAGATAGTTAATAGAACATTAATTCAACTTTTGCACACTATAATCAATAAGAATTTGAAAAGTTGGGAGGATTGTTTATCATTTCAAAATTTGCGTATAATAGGGTTGAGCATTCTACTACTTATTCGCCTTTTGATATTATTGTGTATGGTTTTAATCCATTGACTCCATTGGATTCAATTTCTTTACCAATTGATGAAACATGTAGTTTAGATGCGAAGAAGAAAGCTGAAATCGTGAGGTCAATCCATGAGAAGGTTCGACTTCAAATTGAAAAGAAGAATGAACATTATGCATCTCAAGCTAATAAAGGGATGGGCATGTAACATTTGAACCATGTGATTGAGTTTGGGTGCACATGTGAAAATAATGTTTTCCTACTCATCATAGAGGAGATGGACCATTCCAAGTTCTTGCAAAGATAGACAATGCCTTCAAATTGGATCTTCCAAGTGAGTATAATGTGTCTGCTGCTTCCAAGTGAGTATAATGTGTCTGCCTTTAGATTCGTGGTTGAATCCTTTAGCAGAGGAATGGAATGATGAAAATCATGGAAGGCAAGCTAGCAAGGATCATTGCAAGTTGAAGATGGACTAATGACAAGATAAAGAGCAAAGATGATCAAGGAAGCCATGCCCTAACTTGTACAAACTACATGGGTCTAGAGTTCGAGTGAAACAAGCAATACATAGTTTCAAGTTCGGCATGAAAGAGGGACCAACCTTGGTGCATTTAATTCAAGCAAAGGAAGATGAAGGCTTTTCGCACAACCATGTGGCCGCAAGGCATTAATCTTCATGCGGTAACAAGAGTCAAGTTTTCATTAATCGAGATGTAAAGTGGACTAGCATACGGTCGCAACAAATATACCCATACGACCGTAAGGGGTTATTTTGGGGTCTGGATTTTAGTTGTTTAGTTTAATTCAAACTCTATTGTTATCATGTTTATGTTTTTCGTTTCATTTAGGGTTATTTAATGGTCCTATATATATGGCTTCATTCATTGTGGAAAGAAACACATTACTTGAGAGATTAACAAAAAGTGAGGATTCACTTTCTATCTTGTTCTTAATAGAACTAATTCAAACTCATTAAAGATTTCCAATCTAAGCGTTCTAACCTTCCAGCTTTGGTTTTTGATTCAAGAAATCGTTCGGTCAAAGGTATTATAACTCTGATTTTAGCTTTTTTGGGGTTCCATCGAATCTTTTGTGGGTTCGAGGATACATTCAACAACGGGGCTCACATCAATTTGGCTAGGGGTTGAAATTTTTCTTTCGTACGTGTGCGACCTATTTTTCTTGTCGCCTCCTGGCTACACTCTAGGTTTTGCTTCTTTTAACTTAGCTTGACTTAAGTGCACTAAGGTTGGTTTTTCTTTCATGCCCATCTTGAAACCTTGTGCATTGCTCGTTGCACTCGAACTCTTTGCCCACATAGTTTGGACAATTCCCTACATGGCTTCTAGATCTTCTTCGCTCTTGATCTTGTCATTGCTCCATGTTCAACATGCAAAGGATCCTTGCTACCTTGCCTTTCATGATTCTCATAATTCCCTTCCTCTTCAAAAGGATTCGACCTCAAATCTTTACCTGTATCAAAGAGAGGAAAATCATCGACATTGAAAGTACAAACACATACTCACCTGGAAGATCCAATTTGTAGGCATCGTCATTAATTTTTTCAAGGATTTGGAATGGTCCATCTCCTCTAGAATACAATTTGACATTCTTTGAGTTGAAAAACGTTATTTTTGCATGTGCCCCCAGTTATGTACAAAATCTATAAATGGTAAACAATCCTCTCAACTTTTTAAATTCTTATTGGTTTGTCCATCTTTTTGTTGGTGACAAGTGGTAGAAAATAAAAGCTTAGTTCCCAACTTACCCACATAAAATCCTCGAAAAGTGGCTAAGGAACTTAACATCCCATGGAGTCGCACTATATCTTTAAAGAACATATCAGCTATGTTCGTGACATCGTCTATTTTATGATATAAAATGAAATATGCCATCTTACTAAGTCTATCCACTACCATGAATATAGAATCTCTACCCCTTTTTGCCCTAGACAACCCCAGCATAAAGTTCATAGACACATCAACCCTTGGCTTACTAGCAATGGGTAAGGTATACACAAAACCTATGGTAAAACCTTAGACTTAGCCTTTTTACATGTAATGCATCTACTACAAATGAGATTAACATCTCTTTTCATCCTTGGTCAATAAAAATGCTCATGTTGCATCTCTAAGGTTTTCTTAATACCAAAATGTCCCATTAATCCACCACTATGTGCTTCGCATACTAACAATTCATACATAGAACAATTAGGCACACATAACTTGTTTGCCTTGATATGTATATATCACTTAAAGAAGTAAGAAGTACATACCTCCTTGATAAGCATCAGTAACTATGTTCTCCTTACCTTGTTTATAGCGAATGACATAGGGGAAAGTTTCAATAAAATCCATCCATCTTATTTAATGTACCTTTGCCCTTTAGATGTTTCAATGACTCATGGATATCGTCTATTGCCCAAAAGTAAATGAAGAGTAATTTCTTGAATTTCTCTCGTAGCACATAGGTGTAGCGAAAAATATTGGAGCATCTTTGAGTGGGCTTCAACGTGTAGAATAGTCGAAGATCTGTTGTTTCTTTGTTTTTAATTTTATGCACTTTTATTTTTATTTCAATTTTTAATGAAACCTTGTTTTCAAATATTGGTTTTCTATTGTATGTTTTAGGGTTGTTTTTGCTTTATTGAAAAAATTTCAGTTCGAATAATATAATTTCTGCGCATCCCTATGCAATAAAAGAGTTACTCTATTTGTGCACTATTTCTATGAATGTGTGCCCATCATTTCTTTCGTTAATTTATTTCTTAGTTTGTCTTATCTTCTCTCGTCCAAACCCACTCCCTCATTTCTCTTCTACCGTGAGTCTTTCAACTTATTCTTCCTTTCCAAGATTTGACGTTTATGAACCTTCTATCCCAAATACTTTCAACCGTAGATTTTTTGATCCTTTTTGGTATTTTAGAAAATCCTTGTCATTTGTGTTGGATTCCTGTATATTTTAAATTCTTGAGGAGATGGATACAACCAATCTCCCGAAAGCGAATGTAGTATAATTTAATGATTTTCTCTCACGACACGTAGGTTTAGCGAAAAATCTTGGAGCATCTTTGAATGGATTCCAATGTGTAGGACAATAGAAGATCTATGGTTTCTACGTTCTTTGTTTTTAATTTTATGCACTTTTTTGTTTTATTTCAATTCTTTTGTGATCTTATTTTTTATATTCTTTTCAATAATATGTTGTAGGGTTATTGAAAATTTCATTTCGAAAATATAATTTCAAGGCATCCTTATTCAAAAGAGTTACTGTATATGTGCATTGTTCCTAGGATTGCTTCCTTCATTGTTTTATTTCCCTTCTTACACACAAACCCACTCACACATTTCTCTTCGCACGGATGAACCCTGAAAGCTTATCTTCTTATGCATTGTCTCTTCTCAATCATAGGCAGATTCCTTCATTTCTCTCCTACCACGAGTCTTGAAATTCATTCTTCCACTCTAAGATTCGATGTTTAACTCCTCTCCCAAACACTCTAAACTGTGTATTTTTATTTTATCTTTTTTGGTGTTTTTGCAAATTTTTCAGCTTAGTGTTTGATTCTAATATTTTTGAACTTCTTGAGTAGATAGATACCACCTATTACACAAAAGTGAATGGAGTATAATTTCTTGATTTTCTCTCATGGCTCATAGGTGTAACGAAAATTTTTGGAGTATCTTTGAGTGGGTTTTAATGTGTACAACAATAGAGGATCTATGGTTTCTATGTTCTTTGTTTTAAATTTTATTCACTTTTTCCTTTTATTCCTTTTTTTATGTGAACTTGTTTTAAATATTCGCTTTCAGTGGAAAGTTGTACAATTTGTTTTGTTTTGTTGAAAAACTTTCAATTCAAAAATTCAATTTCAGGGCATCCTTGTACAATAAAATAGTTACGCCATATGTTCACTATCTCGAGATTGTGTAGCGTCTACACAACATCCTTCATTAATTTATTTCCCTTGGAAGACGAACCACTTATGTTTGGTGTTTTAGCAAATATTTGTCCTTTGTGTCTAATTCCATTATTTTTCATCTTCTTGAGCAGATAGATACTACCTATTACACAAAGGCGATTGTAGTATAATTTCTTGATTTTTTTCTCGTGGCATGTAGGTGTAGCAAAAAATCTTGGAGCATCTTTGTGTGGGTTTTAATGTGTAGATCAATCGAAGATATTGCTTTGTTCTTTATGTTTTAATTTTATTCACTTTTTCTTTTATTCCTATTTTTTATGTGACCTTATTTTTAATAAATTTTTTTGGGGTATGTTGTACAATTTGTTTTGCTTTGTTGAAAAATTTTCGATTCGAAAAATTTAATTTTAGGGCATCCCTATGCAATAAAAGAGTTGCTCCATATGTGCACCGTTCCTAAGATTGTGCCCCCGTCTACTGTTTCCTTCATTAATTTATTTTCCTAATTTGTCTTCCTTTCTCAAGCACAAATCCACTCCCTCATTACTCTTCTCACGCACGAACCCTTGAAGACAAACCACCTCTGTGTTGCCTCTTCTAACACAATGACGTAGTCCCTCATTTCTCTTCTACCTTGATTCTTTAAATCTTCATGCAGTGTTGGATTATAGAATTTTGAACTTCTTGAGAAGATGGATACCACTTGTTGCACAAAATGAATGGAGTATAATTTCTTGATTTTCTCCCGTGGCACATAGGTTTAGCGAAAAATTTTGGAGCATCTTCGAGTGTGTTTCAATGTGTAGAACTATCGAAGATCTATTGTTTCTTTGTTCCTTTGTAAAAAAAAATAAAATTTGTGCTCTTTTTCTTTTATTTCAAACTTTTATGTGACCTTGCTTTTATTATTCGTTTTTAGTGTTATGTTGTATGGTATATTTTGCTTAGTTGAAAAGTTTTAAATTCGAAAGACGTAAATTTCAGGGCATCCTTATAAAATAAAAGAGTTACTCCATATGTGCACTGTTCTTAAAACTTTTTCTTTCATTAAATTATTTTCCTAATTTGTCTTATCTCATTCACAAACCAACTCTCTCGTTTCTCATCTCACACCCAAACCTTGGAAGCTCTACCACTGTGTTGCATCATCTCACACACAGACCCACTCCCCCATTTCTCTTCTACTATGAGTCTTTGAATTCATTCATCCTATCCAAGATTCAACGTTTCCCTTCTTCTTTGCCAAACACTCTGAACCATGGAGCTTTTGATCTTTTTTGGTGTTTTTACAAATCTTTGTGATCTATGTTGGATTCCTGTATTTTTGAACTTCTAGATGAGATAGATACCACCTATTTCCCCAAAGTGAATGTAGTATATTTTCTTGATTTTCTCTTGTGACACTTAGGTCTAAGGAAAAATCTTGGAGCATCTTCGAATGGGTTTCAATGTGTAGAACAATCAAAGATCAATGGTTTCTATGTTCTTTTTTATTTGATTTTTTGCTTCTTTTTTTTTTGTTTTATTTCAGATTTTTATGTAACCCTATTTTTAATATTCATTTTCTATGGTATGTTGTAGGGTTTGTGTGCCTGTCTACTGTATCCTTCGTTAATTTATTTTCCTAATTTATCTTCTCTTCTCACATACAAACAAATTTATTTTCCTAATTTGTGTTCTCTTCTCACATACAAACAAACTCCCTCATTACTCTTCTCACGCATGAACCCTAGAAGTCGAACCACTTCTGTGTTGTCTCATCTCACGCACAGACCTACTCTCTCATTTCTCTCTTCTGTCGTGAGTCTTTCAATTCGTCTAAGATTCGATGTTTCACTCCTTTCCCAAACACTCTAATCGTAGATTTTTTATTCTTTTTTGTCTGTTTTGGTGCTTTAGCAAGTCTTTGTGCTCTGTGTTAGATTCTAGTATTTTTGAACTTCTTGAGGAGATCGATACTAACTATTGGCCAAAATTGAATGCAGTGTAATTTCTTGATTTTCTCCAGTGGCACATAGGTGTAGCGAAAAAGTTTGGAGCATCTTCGAGTGGTTTTCAATGTGTAGAACTATCAAAGAACTATGGTTTCTTTGTCCTTTGTTTTTAATTTTATGATCTTTTGCTTTATTTCAATTTTTTATGTGAAATTGTTTTTAATATTCGTTTTTAATGGTATGTTGAAGTTTGTTTTGCTTTGTTGAAAAGTTTTCAAGAAAAATGTAATTTCAGGGCATCCTTATACAATAAAAGAGTTACCCCGTATGTGTACTATTCCTAAGAATGTGTGCCTATCTACTATTTCCTTCATTAATTTTTCTAATTTGTCTAATCTTCTCAGACATAATCCCACTCCCTTGTTTCTCTTCTCACGCACGAACCCTGGATGTCGATCTACCTATGTGTTACCTCTTCTTACGAACAGACCCACTCCCTCATTTCACTTCAACTGTGAGTCTTTAAATTCATTCTTCCTCTCCAGGAAATGTTTCACACCTTCATTCCCAAAATCTTTGAACCGTGGGTTTTTTTTTTTTTTTTTGCGTTTTAGCAAGTGTATGTGCTATGTGTTGGATTCCTGTATTTTTGAACTTCATGAGGAGATGGAAACCACCAACTACCCAAAGGTGAATGTGGTATAATTTCTAGATTTTCTCTCGCAGAATAGGTGTAGCGAAGAATATTGGAACATTTTTGATTGGGTTTCAATGTGTAGCTATGGTTTCTATGTTCTTTTTTTTTTATGCACTTTTTTGTTTTATTTTAGTTTTTTATGTGACCTTGTTTTTAATATTCGTTTTCTATGATATGTTGTAGGGTTTGTTTTGCTTTGTAGAAAAATTTTCAATTGGAAAATGTAATTTCAGGGCATTCTTATACAATAACTTAGTTACTATGCATGTGCACTCTTTTTTTTTTTTTGTTGCTAAAATGTCTTCTCTTCTCACATACATTTCCACTTCCTCATTACACTTCTCACGCACGAACCTTGAATAGCGAACTACATCTGTGTTCCCTCTTCTCATGCACAAATCTACTCCCTCGTTTGTCTTCTACTGTGAGTCTTTCAATTCATCTAAGATTCAACGTTTCACTCCTTCCCTCTTCGAACACTCTTAGCGGTGGATTGTTTTTTGGTCTTTTTTGGTGTTTTGGCAAATATTGTGCTTTTTTTTAGGTTCTAGTATTATTGAACTTCTTGCGGAGATACCACGCGTTGCCCAAAAGTAAATGGAGTGTAATTTCTTGATCTTCTCCTGTGACACATAGGTGTAGTGAAAAATCTTTGAACATCTTCGAGAGGGTTTTAATGTACAGAACAATCAAAGATCTATGGTTTCTTTGTTCTTTGTTTTTAGTTATATGCGTTTTTTATTTTATGTTACCTTATTTTTAATATTCGTTTTATGTGGTATGTTGTAGTGTTTTTTTTTTTTTTTTTTGCTTTGTTGAAAATTTTTCTATTCCAAAAAATGTAATTTCAGGACATCCCTATACAATAAAGGGTAAAGATAAGTACGTAATTTAATGTTCCGAATTGTTTATCTCCATCCCCTATTGTGAGTAGTTGATAAGGAATTAGCTAAATAAATTTGGTACATCATTTATTTTTAAAAGAGTAACTCCACATGTGCACCGTTCCTAAGAATGTGTGCCCATCTTAATTTATTTCTAAAATTTGTCGTATCTTCTCACGCACAAACCCAATCCATCATTTCTCCTCTCGTACAAGAACCTTGAGACTCGAACCACCTCTGTGTTGCTCTTGTTCCTCTTCAAGATTCAACGTTGATTATACGCCCAAAGAATAACGCTGTAGTTGTAGCACACCTTTGGGATGTCGTATCCACAGAGAGATGGAAGAATATTTAAAGGATAAAAAATGCTGAATTGTTCTCTCAAATGTGTAATAAAATTCAATGTTGAAATGTGAAATTAAAATCAATAATTAGAAGTAGTGAAGCGTCGGAATTCCCTCAATTGGATTGGATCAATCATATTAATTATTCATTTTTATAACACAATTAGAGGCTTTCATCCCGACACTCTAATCGGAAGATATATCGTGAAAATCAATTTAATTTATAAATGTAATCCTAGAATTTAGATTTAAGACATATTCGCACAATTTTATTGGAACAAGACCAAAGATCGACCATATATATCAAGCATAAGACAGTAATCAATCCGCCAATAAAGTGAAATAGAGATTAAAATTCAACAACTGGTTTAATTTAACGATAGAAGAAGCATGACTGGATCTATGAAGGATATAATAATTGTTAAACCAATCTCAATAATAAATAATTGAACTTGAAACTCAATAAATAGTTTGATTAAACAATGAAAAAAGCATGACTGAATCCACGAAAAATCTTGTAAATATTAAATCGATTTCAATATAAATTCAAGAGAATGAAAATCTAAATTCTAGCATTGTTTGACAATGAAAAGATCAAATTAAATGAATAAAAGACATGAAATCACCAATTCCAATCGAGTTCCTTCGTAGCTTCACCAAGGGTTTTAGTTCTCCATGAGTTTCTTGAGCCAAAGAGGAGAAGAATGGTGTATGGGGGCCTTCTCCATATGTATTCTGCTGTTAAGTATTTGTAATAGTCGGAAATTAGATGAAAATCACGCCCAAATTGGTTTCCAAAAGAGTTATAATTGAATAAGGAAAGTTCATTTAGCGCGGATTTTTTGTCTCTGCACAGCAGTCAGTAATTTGGTTATAACTTTCTCTTTTAATATCCGTTTAGATCATTCAAGATGCATTGGAAAGGTAACTCGAAGAGCTACAACTTTGTTAGAAATACATCTTTTCCAATTCAGACTTTTACTATACCAAAAATGGGTATTAATTTTCGGCTAAAAATCTGGAATATATTTTGTGCGAATTGGAAATTGATTTGATAATATTCCATTCATTTTTTACTTCTAATTGCTTCCAATCAACCCTTACCACTCTCGAACCGTCATCCTGAGTCCCGACATAATTTTTGAGTATTTGCACTTTAGTCTTTGAACTTTCACTTTCTTCTATTCTGGTTATTTTTCACTTATTTCTCATTATTTCCGCCACATTCATCACTTGTCCTGCAAAACATGAATTGCATAGAATTAAGCTATATTCCAACATATTAATCAACAATTGCTCATGTTTTGACAGTAAAATAAGTATGTAAAACGTACTTATCAAACTCCCCCAAACTTGAACTATTGTTTGTCCTCAAACAACAGCAATATAACTTGACTCTACAAATAACAAGGTTTAACAATATGTCGTGTCTCATGTTTGAAATTTGGTAGTCAGATAAAAGAACAATTACAATAGTGCAAAAATTAAATCGGTCTCCACCTGTTTTATGCATAACCTGACGTGTGTGTGTGAAAACCCATGTCAACATCTTAAGATTTGTGATTGGTTCAACACTTGTCTCAAAGTAGTCCGATATATCCTTTCCTCGCTCAAGATATTCACACACCCCCAAACTTATGATTTTCACTCATTTTTCTCGGGGTGCATCCTAGGTTCAACTTTTCATTTCTATTCCTTACCCTCTCGTATTTTGGATAGACTAAGTCTTACAAGTTCACACTTCAATAAATCGAGATTCTCCTATATTTTTTATTGCTTCTACCATTGAGATTAGACTAAGTTACTTGCTTCTCATCAAAGGTAAAGTTTTGTCAACTGGATGTTTGGGGCTTAATCAATGTATTTGAATAGAATTTTTTTTTTCATTTTCATATTTTCTCCATCTTTTTTTTTTAGCATCTTCTCATTTGCTTTCTATATAACCCATGTAGCGAGCTTTAGGCCGATGACTCCCAAGTCAGATGACCATAGGGCATCAGGTTTTAAATCACCCTCACAGGCTTAATCACCCGAATTATATAGGCTCGAAAAGATGCTTCAATGTACTCAAAGATTAGTGCAATGCCCCTGTTTTTGTTTTTAGATATCCAATCTCTAAAACTAGCTTCTAACTTAAAACTTTCACCTCGTTTTCATTTCAATAGGTTTCAGACAATCCACACAAGGTTTTCATGCATGGAATCCCTATACATCTCAGTGTTTCCCTGTAACAGTTCAATTATCTCCAAACTAACCTATAATTAGATTTATGGAATATGGCACTAGAGGTTATTTGGTTGTATCACTATATTCCACTATCCACTACATACTGAACCGCATCACTAACTCAAAATGCTAACATAAGTGTCGTGCATAGAAATTGTCAAGTTGTACATAAACAAGTATAGACTAATTGGATAACACACCATTTTCATCATTCATAACTGACACATATTCCAATAGTCACATCATAGCGGGCATAATTATTAAACTCACACAAGCACACAAAGCAAGAATTAAAGTCTAATACTAAAAGATAAAAACTAGAATTTTTTATTTTTATTTTTTTAAACACACAAACATTTGACAGACAAACATTCAAAAATTGCAGTTACAATGATGAATGAAATGCTCATGCACCACCCCCAAACTAAATTGAAACATTGTCCTCAATGTTTAAGCATGAATACCAAAGAAAATAAGGGGAAGATGTAACCTGAGCATGGCAGTGAGTCAACAGAAACTTGAGGTATAAAAAGCCTGAAAGTACTCAATTGAATGGTAAAGCAAAGAAAATGACAAAATTAACTAGAATATAAATGCAAAAGTAAAGGGCAAAAGAAAAAGAACGAACTCCCATTGGGTTGCCTCTCAAGCAGTGCCTTTGTTTATTGTCTTTGGCTCGACCCAATATTTCCTTCCTAGCCTGCATCCAGTAAGTGTGGTTTCAATTTTCTTTGCAATGTACTAAGCTCCTTGGACATAAGCTCTGGTGATGTTCCTTCGCCTCCATCAAATACATGCATGGGATAACCAGAGGAGAGCTCAGAATCAGGAGTAGGGACCTTGCAAGACAAAAGGTAAAGTTCTCTCATTAGAAACTGGGAACTATTACCTGACTCTTGATCATCTATCTCAAGATGTTTATTGATGATGAAGACTCCATCCGGGTCTAGAGTTTCCTGTGCTGGTCCAATGAACATACTATCAGCAACCTCTTGAGTGAGTGCATCAATCATGTGTGTTTGATGACACTCGTCGTCCTCCTTTAACTACTTAGTGATATGGAAAATGTTGACTTCTAGAGTCATATTCCCAAATGATAGTTTCATAAGACCTTCATACAATTAATCAGAGCATTAGTAGTAGCAAGGAAAGGTGTAGCAAGAATGATAGGAATTTTAGAGTCAACATTCACATCATCTTTTACATCCAACACCAAGAAATACACGGGATAGTAAAATTTATCAATTTGAATCAAGACATCCTCAACTACTCCCCTAGGTCTAACAGTGGACCTATAAGCTAATTGTAAAATCACAGATGTAGGCTTCATCTTACCAAAACCTAATGACATGTAAATAGCATAAGGCATGAGATTGACACTAGCCCCTAAATCTAGAAGAGTTTGTCCAAACTCATGACTCACAATAATACAAGACACAGTAAGACAACTAGGGTCCTTATACTTAGGTGGGACTCTTTGTTCAATCACTGCACTCACTTGCTCGGTCAAGAAAGCAGTTTTCTTGACATTGTGTTTCCTTTTGATAGTGCATAAATCCTTAAAGACTTTAGCATACGTAGGAATCTGTGAAATTACATGCAAAAAGGGCAAATTGATTTTTACCTGCTTTAGATGCTCTAAGACTTCACTATATTGACTAGCAGATTTTGAGGTGGACTTAAGAGCTAGTGGGAAAGGTGCTCTCACTGAATTTGTTATCATTTCCTCCCTAGGGCTACTCTCTTCAGGCTCACTAGACTCTTTCTCAGTTTCCATAGGTCTAGGGGTTGGTTCTATGACTTTCCCTGACCTAGTGGTTATGGCATTTACCTCCCTAAGATTGTTTACATTAAATCCTAAGGTTTGTGCCATGTATTGTCCCTTAGGGTTAGGTTGAGGTGGAGCTGGAAATTTCCCACGTTCCCCTATTGCTAAGGCATTAGTCAATTTGGTTATATGGCTTTTCATTTCCTTACTCTCCTCAACAACTTGATTGATTTCAAACTTCTGATTTGTTTTCCCCTGAGCCTCCATAAAAGCATGTAGGGTGTCCTCTAAAGAATTCCTAGATGTTGAGGGTTGATGTGATGGTGTATTGAAAACTCTAGGTGGCTGGGTAGGTTGCTGGTTTTCAGATTTCCAGCTGAAGTTAGGATGATTCTGCCACCCCTGATTGTAGGTCTCGGAATATAGGGTATAAGGCTTTTTGTACACACCTAAAGCATTACAGTGTTCATCATAAACCCCTCTTATCTCAGCTAGAGTAGAACACTCATGTACCAGGTGATCAATTCCACCACAGACACCACATGGTCCAGAAGACTCAATACGGGCAACAGTAGGTATAAGCTTTGAGTTCTTTATACGTAGGTTTCCATTTCTCTAGTTAAGGCTTCTACTTTAGCTCTAAGACTATCTTCTTCTCTAAGATGATAAATGCTTGCACTAGAAATATTTCCTACGGGTCGAGACCTATTGGCGCTATCAGTGGTGCTAGGGCCAGTCCAAGTGTGAGCTTTTTCTTCTAGTTCATCTAAATATTCTATAGCCTCATCAGGATCTTTCTGTAAAAATTCACTATTCCACATCATCTCTATAAATTGACGCTCCCTAGATGTTAACCCTTCATAAAAATAGCTCACGATACGCCAACTCTCATAACCATGATGGGGGCAAAGAGCTTGAAATTCTTTATACCTTTCCCATGCTTGATATAAAGTTTCACTCTCTTTTTGGATAAAAGAAGAGATTTGTTTTTTCAACGCAATAGTTTTGTGGTGGGGAAAGTATTTGTTAAAGAATACTTGTGTCATTTCAGCCCAAGTTCCAATTGAACGTGGTATCAATGAATACAACCAGCTTTTAGCCCTTTCCTTAAGAAAAAATGGGAAGAATTTGAGCCTAATTGCATCCATTGTACCATATTGATTGTAGAAGGTTGCTACAACCTCCTCAAATTCCCTAACATGCACTTACTGGTTTTCATTCTCAAGTCCATGAAAGTTAGGAAGAAGTTGAATCATTCCATGTTTAAAATCTACACGTGGCATGTTGGGTGAAAACATAATACATGAAGGTGTAGATGTACTTGTGGGGTGCATATAATCATGCAAAGTTCTATACGGTACATCATGCTCATTGTCAGACATTGTGTTATGTGATGAAGTGTCACTTTTAACAGATATAGAATCAAAAGCAGGGTTAAAAAGATGTTCAAACTCTGTGTCAGCTCTGTCTGCATATCGTCCTTGTTCTCCTCGATACCTACTCATAGAAAAGGTAAAAGAAAATAAAGTGAAAATAGGAAAAATACAATAAAGAAAATTAAACTAACCAAAAACAAAATAAAAGGAATGATGTCATCCTTTTGTAGTCGATCCTTGCGTATTTTGTACCGTCTCCCCGGCAACGGTGCCAAAATTTGATTACTCCCAAAGAATAACGCGGTAGTTGTAGCACAGTTTTGGGGTGTCGTATCCACAGGGAGATAGAAGAATATTTATAGGATCAAAAATGCTGAATTGTTCTCTCAAATGTGTAATAAAATTCAATGTTAAAACGTGAAATTAAAATCAATAATTCGAAGCAGTGAAGCGTCGGAATTCCCTCAATTGGATTGGATCAATCATATTAATTATTCATTTTTATAACACAATTAGAGGCTTTCATCCCGACACTCTAATCGGAAGATATATCGTGAAAATCAATTTAATTTATAAATGTAATCCTAGAATTTAGATTTAAGACATATTCGCACAATTTTATTGGAGCAAGACCAAAGATCGACCATATATATCAAGCATAAGGCAGTAATCAATCCGCCAATAAAGTGAAATAGAGATTAAAATTCAACAACTGGTTTAATTTAACGATAGAAGAAGCATGACTGGATCTATGAAGGATATAATAATTGTTAAACCAATCTGAACAATAAATAATTGAAATTGAAACTCAATAAATAGTTTGATTGAACAATGGAAAAAGTATGACTTTGTTAGAAGAATGGTGTATGGGGGCCTTCTCCATATGTATTCTGCTATTAAGTATTTGTAAGAGTCGGAAATTAGATGAAAATCACGTCCAAATTGGTTTCCAAAAGAGTTCTAATCGAATAAGGAAAGTTCCTTTCGCGCACTGATTTTTTGTTTCTGCACAGCAGTCAGTAATTTGGTTATATCTTTCTCTTCTGATATTCGATTTAGATGATTCAAGATGCATTGGAAAGGTAACTCGAAGAGCTACAACTTTGTTAGAAATATATCTTTTCCAATTCGGACTTTTACTATACCAAAAATGGGTCTTAATTTTCGGCTAAAAATTTGGAATATATATCTTGTGCGAATTGGAAATTGATTTTGATAATATTCCATTCCTTTTTTACTTCTAATTGCTTCCAATCGACCCTTAGCACTCTCGAACCTTCATCGTGAGTCCCGACATAATTTTTGAGTATTTGCACTTTAGTCCTTAAACTTTCACTTTCTTCCATTCTGGTTATTTTTCACTTATTTCTCATTATTTCCGTTATATTCATCACTTGTCCTGCAAAACATGAATTGCATAGAATTAAGCTATATTCCAACATATTAATCAACAATTACTCACGTTTTGACAGTAAAATAAGTATGTAAAACGTACTTATCAAACGTCTCAATTCTTCTCTCCCAAACACTTTGAACCGTAGATTTTTTGGTCTTTTTTGGTGTTTTAGCAAATCTTTTGGCTCTGTAATGAATTCCCACATTTTTGAACTTTTTGAAGAGATGGATACCACCTATTGCAGAAAGTGAATGGAGTATACTTTCTCAATTTTCTCTACCTATATGTTAAAAACGTTACTCCATGTGTGCCTACCAACTATTTCCTTCATTAATTTACTTCCCTAATTTGTCTTATCTTCTCACGTACAAACCCACTCCCTCATTTCTCTTCTCACACACGAACCCTTGAAGTCGAACTCCTGATATGTTTCCTCTACTCATGCATAGACCCACTCCCTCATTCTTCTTCTTCTTCTTCAGTTAGAAAGATATTCTTCCTCTCCAAGATTCGACGCTTCACTCCTTCTTTCCCAAACACTTTGAACCTTGCATTTTTTTAAAATCTTTTTTGGTGTTTTAGGAAATCATTGTTCTATGTATTGGATTCATGTATTTTTGAACTGCTTGATGAGATTGATACTTCCTATTGCCCAAAAGTGAATACAATAAAATTTATTGATTTTCTCTCGTGGCATGTAGGTGTAGTGAAAATTTTTGGAACATCTTCGAATGGGTTTCAATGTGTAAGAACAATAGAAAATCTATGGTTTCTTAAGAAGGACAATGACTAAAGAAAAAGGACTCAAGAAAGGAATGAACAAAAGAATTGAATGAAAATATAACAAAGAATTTCAAGAAAGTGTTTCTTGAAATCAATTTATATCTTTTCCACAACAAAATTGATACCAATGGATGATTTCGGTATTGAATTAATTTCTCGAAAGAAATTGTGCTTCAAGAATTTTCAAGAAAGCGTTTCTTGAAATCGAATAAGTTTCTTTTTGGTTGGAGTTTTCTTTTTCTTCTTGCTGGAATTTTTTTTTTTTTACAATTTTCGTCTTTTTTTTGCACTAAATACGTGGAAATCAACAAAGGCAAGAAAAGTCGAAATAAAATTGTATTGGTAGACTAAATTTAATGCACAAAACAATTCTTGAATGTTCTTGATATTTGAGTTGATGTAAAAGAGTCGAGAAGATGATGAAGAGTCAAGAAAACGATGGACACTAGACGCAGAAGATGAAAACTCAACGAAGAATATGAACCCTCGTAGCAACAGTAGCTCCGAAACCGACAAAAGATTGAAGTTTGACCCAATAATTTATTGAATCAAGGAGCCAAAGTTCTGGAAAAACTTGACCCCGTAATTAGAAAAACTTTGAACCTTGCTATGTAGATGTAGAATGCCACAAAGATAAAATCTTTGATAAGTTCGAAATTGAGTTCAATGACGAACAAGAAGAAAGCAACCGTGCTTTGATTTAATCTCTCAATAATGTGTTGTTTTTCAATGAAAATAATGAATCATATTTATAGGGAACCCATAAAAACCTAATTAAAATGGAATTATATAAAAAAGATGCCATAACAAGAGTTCTACCAAAAATAGACTTCTACGAGAAATCTGGAAAAAAAAAAAAACGTGTCCAGAAAATGAATTATGCGACCTCATAGTTATAACTCCTGCAACAACATAGAACAACCAAAATCCCAATTCTTTGTCTCGGGAATAATAGTACATGTGATAGCATCCCGTTTTATACGATGTGGCAACATAGTTGTCCAACAGGTCATCGTTTTCATTTGCTTGAATCAAGTTCAACAATTGGGGTTCCTCTTCCTTGCCCAACATGAAATTTGATGTTTTGCTCCTTGCAATCGAAGTCTTGGCCCATGTAACTTGAACAAATAATCACTTGGCTTCCTTGATTTTCTTTGCTCATGATCTCGTCATTGGTTATCTTCTACAATCAACAGATCCTTACTAGCCTTTGTTCCATGGTTCTCATAGGGTCGACTCAAAATAAATCCTAATCATAATGAAACCTCAGATTCTGTAGACAAATCCAAAAAACTAGAAAATTGTAAAAACTAACTTACTACAAAAATAAAGAAAATGGGTAACCAACCTAAAATAGAAAAATGCTAAAATAAACCCCTAAAATGGAACTTGACCTTGAAGGTTTGACGACGTCATCTGAAAAAAAATGTAGAATAAAAAAATGTTTTCGGATTGTCCTCACAAACTAAAATATGATAATCGAGCTAAAAGTTATGCTCATTTATGCACATCCTCCTTATTCCTCACTCTTCTAATTGATCCACAACATTCCCTGGCACTTCAAAACAACTTGACCATGAGCTGTAATCGACATACAAAACCTAATTATTGTTTGAAACTTGCTGATAAAGACTTCCAACATTCCGTTTAGGCTTTGATTCAACTTCTTCCACCTTAGCTGGAATCAAATATACTAAGGTTGGTCCTTTTTCTTTCATGCTCATCTTGAAACTTGGTCTCTTACATGAACTCTCTGTCCACGTAGCTTGACCTTGCATGGCTTCCTTTATTTTTTTGCTCTTGCCTAGTAATCTTTCCCTCCGGGACATGCAAGGATCCTTTTAGCTTGCCGCCTATGATTCTCATCAGATTTGTTTTGGTGCCTTTAGTAGTTTGGTATAGTTAGGCGCCTTAGATACATTTCATGTGTCCTGGTAAGTTTTGGCACGTTTTGACGTATTTTGCGCTTTTTTTTTACATTTGTTTGCTTTTTTATGCATTTTACAAAGTTTTGGTTCATTACCCACATTTTGGTACATTAGGGCCCATAAATGTGTATTTTTGGGGATATCCTGAAGGGGTAAAGGGTATAGATTGTGGGCTAGAAATGTTAGTGGTTTTAAGATTATGTAGGGAAGTGACTTTTAATGAATCAAACTTGTAAGTGTTATGCCCTAGGTCCAATCAATTTTGAATATAAACACTTTTAATATATAATTGAAGTATTTTTATGGCAGATCTATTTTTTAACTAATACTCAATTAAATTAAATAATAACTCACGTAGATTCAAATTTTAGTAATTTGTTAATTACAAAAAGTTGTGATTAAGAGATACAAATTACATATGGTTGAATCTTAAATCATTCATGGTTGTAAGTAAAAACGAGATATGTATATTGTTATTTCGCATAGACCATCATATGTGGCATTTTTTACTTGTGAAGTAAGTAGCTGATCTCACAAGCTGTGTGGTGATACTTAAATGAACACGTGAATATTTTGTTATAAAACAAAACATTGGAGACCCGTTGGGGAGATTCCACATGGATAATTATTTGAGTGTCAGTGATTAAATTCTAACGTTCGGTAATGAAATTAGTCATTTGACTTGAGGTCATCATAGTACCTTACATGAGGATAGTCATACTTTGGTGATATTAGATGTTACTCAGTCAAGGGTCTAATAGGACATCGTTCGAGTATGTTAGAATCATATGAAGGTTGTGAATTATCAATAGAGAATTCATCACTCTTAGATAGTAAGAGATATGATTCCCATTTCATTCATATAAATTGATAAAAAAAAATTATTGGTCAAGGTATTACACTCATAAGTCAAAAAGAAGTTTTTGACTTACGTTAACTTAATAGTGGGATGAAAGACATGATCGATAATTGAGAGGACACATATTCATATCTCATAATTGATCAGGTCATATTGACGAAATGATTATATTTTCACGGTAAATGAATAAGTTTGATCACATGACATTTTCCGTAACATGTATTGCTCTGACACATTACTAGATGTCAATCTATTACGATGAATATGAATTGGTGATAAATTAAAAGTGGTATTTTAATTTATCGATTTTGATTATATCAAAATAATAATTCACATCGTTGTGCATCGTGATCGGGAACCTAATGTGTCACACACAAAAGGAGAACCAGAAGACTGAGATTCACCAATTAATTAATTAACAAATGTTGGACAATTAATTAATTGGGTTGCTTATTAATAGGCCAAAATTAATTAATTAGATTAATTAATTCAATGACAAAATTTAATTAATTAGATTAATTAAATATTGGATCGGGGCTTAGTTTAAGAGACGGGTCAAACTCACTTGAACTTATATTAATAAGTTATTAGGGTTTCAGAAAAATAGAAGAGAACAAAATTCATTATCTTGCTAGCACAAAAAAGAGAAATCATAATTCTTTCATTTTGTTCCCTGTGTGGATTTTCATTTTAAATTTGACAATTGTGGATTGCAGATCGTGATTGTTCACGTTCCAAGATCAGCAAAGGAGTTTGCAAAATCAACAAAGGTATATTTTCTATCATAGTTTCTTCCTAAATACAAAGAAGATCATTGATGAGAATTAAAATTATTTTATTTTTCACTATACATGTTTAAGTAAATTCTCAATTAGACTTGCCCTGTTTAAGTGAGAAAAACATTGAGAGTGCTATTGGGATAGGAGAAATAAGAGGGAACAAGCTGCAGAAGGAGCTTGAGCCCACACCTTATCTTACTAATGAGGTTTAGATGGAGGATGAACCTGAAAATATTTCTAATTCTGGAGAATTAGAATCAGGCAATGCAACAAAATATACTAGATGACTATCAATTGATCAAAGATAGGACTAGAAGGGAGATAAGGGTACCATCTAGATTTAAATATTATCTTTTCTCTTGTTATACTTTCTTACCAAGATCTAATTTTCAAAACATCGTAAACCTTATAATGAAGTTGTAAGTAGTCAGCTGTCTAGAAATTGGCAATCTATCATGTTAGAGAATTAAGAACTGGATACTATTTCGTAGGCTTGCAGATAAATCCTTGTTGATTGTAAATGGATTTGCAATATAAAAGAAGGAAATTTAGGGAAAAGGCCTCCTACATTTGAAGCTAGACTAGTTGTTAAAGCTTTTACACAAAAAAAAAAAAAAAGTGTATAGATTATAATGAAATTCTCACATTTTGTTAAATATACTACTATTAGGGCGATACTTATATTGGTTACTCATTATAATTTTGAACTTGAATAAACGAATGTGAAAACTACTTTTTTGCATGGAAACTTGGAAGAAACTATCTATATGAGTTAGCCATAGGGCTTTATAGATAAGAAGAGTATTGATCGTGTGTGTTTGTTAAAAAAAAAAAAAAAATCTTTTAATACTTTTGTTGCATCTGTACATTTTATTATGAGTTCATTTGTTCATTGCTTATAGTTTAAAAATAATAATGAAAATGATTTGATGGTTATTTGCTATTATATGTAGATTATATATTATTAATTGGACATGATATGAGTAACATAAATAAAATTAAAAGGCCTTGAAGCACAGAATTTTAAACGAAAGATTTAGGGCATGCTAGAATAATTCTTGGTGTGGACATTTAGAGGTGTCAATCCGGGGTCCGGGTCGGGTCGGCCCGCCAACATATGAGCCTGGTAACGGCCCGCGTGAAAAAAAGCCCGTCCGCTACGGGTTCCGGGCCGGCCCACAAATTTTGGACTACAACCCAGACCCACACACTGACCCATCCGGGTCGAGCCCATGAGGGTCACGGGTCGCGCGGGTCGCGGTTTGTTCCGATTTGGCTCGTATTATTGTATAAATAAAATTATAAAAATATATAATTTTTTATAGTTATAGCAAAAAATATTTTTTTTGTTAAATATAAACTTAGAATTGAACAAAATGATAAATTCATATTTATACCAAAAAAATGTTTACATAGAATTCAAATTTAATGTTACATGACTTATTTATAACTTTAAAAAGTTAAATTTAACTTAAACAAATAACAATATTTTTAATTACAATTATCAAATATTTATAGCATAAGTACATCCCAACTAGGTTGGCACCTACTTTTATTATAATTTATTGTTCAAGTATATCCCAACTAGGTTGGCACATAATTAAGTCTTAAGTCTTAACTATAATTTAGTCTTAACTCTCCCCCCGTTTTTTCAAATTAAAAAAAAAATTTTTTACGGGCCAGCGGGTTAATCGCGGCCCTTGAAGGTGCAACCCGCGAAACCCACGGGTCACACCTCCTTGACCCGTGAACCGAGAGGCCGCCCGCTCGGTTCACGGGTCGGCCCGCGATCCAGGGTCGATCCGGGCCGATTTTCACGGGTTTGGTCGACTCGTCCGTCTTGACACCTCTATGGACATTGTTAGAAAAATATCTAAACATGTTTTAATTTTGAAACGAACTTCTTATGTAGAAAATGTGTTGTCGAAATTAGCTATGAATGATTCTAAATCTATCACTTTGCTACTTGCTAGTTATTGATGAATTTGACATAAGATATTGGACAAAGTTTCTTATGTTAATGTTGTAGGGTGAATTACTTATGCTATGGTGTGCACTAGACCTGATGTGGCTGATGCCATTAGTACTCTAAGTAGGTTTATGATAACTCTTGGCCAGAACATCAGACTACTTTAAAACAGTGTTCTAAAATTCTTCAAAATGCGGCGCCTAGGCTCGCCTAGGCGCGGCGCGTGACAAAAACGCATCACTTTTGTGGTATGCGCGTAAAAATACGGTCAATAGTTTTTGTTGACCGCCTAGGCGCCCTAGCCGTCTCAATGCGCGCTAATGCGTGCATAGGCGCAAGCCTATGCGCGCCTAGGCGCACATTGAGTCGCCTACATTTTTTTTTTCGGATATAATATAAAAAATTATTTTTTTAATATAAAAATCTATTTATTATATTAAAAGTACGAAACGCATTATGACGCATATTCTCCGCATTGACACGCTTAAACTTGTGATTCTTGATTCTCGACCTCGACGCATCGCAACGCATTACGCATTTTAGAACATTGCTTTAAAATGACTATTGAAATATTTGAAATGATCTTCACAATTAGGATTGCTTTTAATTCCAACAATGAGAGTATAGTGTTTAAGGAATGTAGATATTGCAAGTGGGTATAATATAAAATTAACTACTGCATATATGTTTACTTTATGTGGAACCTGTGTTATTTGAAAATCCCAACAACAATTTATTAAAAAGTTTTCATATGAAGTTAATGAACTCTCTAATCCTATTGTAATATATTCAGATAGTGAGAGTACTATTCATTTATGTAAGAATCCAGTTTTCATGAAAAACCTAAGCACGTTGATTTAAAATTGTATTTTATTAGAGATATAATTGATAAGAAAGAAAAATTTCAACTAAATACATCCTATCAGATATAGGAACTAGATACGCCTCTAAATAATCTTAAACCTTATTTACAAATGCTGAAAATTGACTCTAGTTAATTTCATGTTGCATGTGCATATTCCTTCTTCCTAATAGGCGACACAAGAATATGATACTGTTTTAGACTAAGTAGTCAGTCTAGAGTTTTGTTTTGCAATACCATCATCAAAGTTGAGATTTGTTAGGTTGTGATGCCCAATCTAGCCCATTTGGGAGATGATAAAATTGGACTTGGCCCAACTATTAAAATATGTTGCATAATAATTCAAGGGAACAGTACACAAAACCTACATATAAGAATTACTTTTCAAAACTAACAAATTTGTCTAATTATTTCAAAAATCAGGTGGTAAATAGATTTATTAAATATTAAATTATAATATAATATATATTAATTATTTACACCCCATGACACCTCACCCACCCCCATCACCTCACTACACCACCTTCCTTCCATCTCCGGCACCGCTCCGGCGATGGTCCAGCGACACTCAGGCGACGCTCCGGGGACTGTTCCGACTATTACTCCGGTGACTCTCTGGCGATCACTATGACGCTATTCCGACGATCACCCCGACGCCCGTTCCAACTGCCAACTTCCAAATTTTCTCAGAATTTTTTTGTCACAATTAGTCACAATTGGTCACAAAAGGGCACAATCGATCACAACGAGTCACAATCGGTCACAAAAGGGCACAATCGGTCACGAAAGGACACAAAATTGATCATAATTAACACAGAATAGCTGTTTGTGGGATTCAAGCACTTAGGGGGCGTTCTCTTTGTTGTTTTCAAGCTGTTTTCTATTTTCGACTTTTCAAAACGGTGAAAACATGTTCTCTTTGTCATTTTCGAAAACGGATTTTCGAAAACAAAAAAAAAATTTGTGAAGAAAATGGAAAACGGCTTTTTAGCCGTTTTGGAATTTTCAATACAAAACACCCAGACAATTGGAAAACACGGGAAACGCTCCAAACCCATCTCTCCCTTCTCTCTTCCAATTCGCCTCTTCCTTCTCTATCTTCCAATCCCACTCCCTCCGTCCTGCTATCACTGCCATGGCTAGAGCCCAGAAGCATCACTACCCAGCTGCAGCTAACGGCACCTGATATACCGCCAATGTCCACTAAGATTGGGGTGTCAGTGGAGGATTTGGTGGCACTGCAGTCACTCGACGTAGCGGCTGATTTGGCGGCACTGCTTCAATAGGGTTGGTCATAGTTTCCCTTGTTCGCTTCCAACAACTATTTAAGTTACAAAGTAGACTGTGTTTCTACGTTTTTTTAATTCAATTTTATGAATTTTGTTCTGGGTATAACAATATTTTAATTTTTTCCCTTGATTTTTGCAGCAACTTAATAATATACTTAAAACATATGTATGTACTTCTTTCTTGTGAAGATCCTTATGTTGCTGGCCCATATTGAATTTATTTTACTCTGCTCGTTTTTGCAAAATTGCTTAGGATTATTATATGTTTCTTTTTTGTTTGCATTTAATTAGTTTTGTGGGTGAATGTGCTTTTGTTTTATTGAGAAAAAAAGGGTGACTTTTAGTCTAGTAATTTCAAAATTTATATTTGGATTTGTGAGATTTCTTGAATTTGGATTGTTTGATGATATGAGAGACTGTAAAACTACCTTCACAAAGATGGAAACAGAAGAAGAACTGGTAGCTGCTGCGAAGCAAATCATGAAACCTCTTGAAATGAAGAAGAATTTGACGGATGATTCTAAGAAAATTTTGTCGAATCTATGCATGCAGTTGTGTGATATAACTAGAGAGAAGGAACAAAAAGATGAGGGAGTGAAAGAAAATGATGGACTTAATGAGATTGAGCAGCAGCTTGATTTGATACAAGATAAGGTTTTGAGTTGGGAGAGGGATCAGGCGATTATATGGGATTGTGGCCCAGAAGAAGCTTATGAGTATTAGAAGGCTGTGGACGAAGCTCGAAAGTTGACTGAGAGTAGATTGAGCTTAAATAATGGTAGTGAAGACACGACACTTCTGCGTAGGGCTCATGATGTTTTTCAGATGGCTATGGCAAGGCTTGAAGAGGAGTTTAAGCACTTGCTTGTTCAGAATAGGCAGCCTTTTGAACTGGAGCATATGTCTTTTCGATCAAGTGAAGATGATATTATGGAGCCAGGGTCTGTAATCTTGTTAGGGGATGATTCACTTGAAGTTGTAGTTCAAAGAGATAGTATGAGCCGAGGTCTGGAGGAATTCACTTGTAGTGCCTAAATATTTTTCTGAATTTGATGATTCGCGAATTTAGTATCAGAGAAATTGGGGAGACTCTCAATTGAATTAGCAAAACAGGGGAGAAGTGGACTGGATGATCTATTGTTATCAACTGATGGCGGAAAGCATGACTACGATTGGTAATTCCTGAAAATATTTTCCTACCAGAAATTTGTTTTACATTAATTGGTTCAATAATCTTAAGTTGGACAAAAATGCGATCCTATATAAGTTATATTTTTTTCGTTTTCATGTATTGCTGGATGAATTCTAGGTTTGCTTAGTTTCAAAAGAGAATTAGGAAACCAATATTCAGTTTTGTGGTTTCGCAGTTTTCCTAAAAAGACAACTTTCGCATGAATTAATATTGTAGTTCCCCTCAGATGGTTGGGACAATTGCATCATATCAATATCAAACTTGTTCCTTTTATGTTAATCGGAGTATCTAACTAAGAATGTAGTTTTAGACTTTTTAGTGTTACCTTTTTTTGTATGTGGAGATAATTGAAATGAAAATGCATGTGCACCTTTTTTCTGCTCATTTAATGCATTTAGAATTAATTATGGTAGTTCAAAAATAACCAATTCTAGTAGTCATAATCCAACAATATTTAGCTGCACCCAAAAAGCCTATATTGGATTTGAATTACATGAAGCAATAACGGGACATTTTATTTGTCTCTGCCTATGCTTACAACCCTTATATGTAACAGGCTTCTTACTCCTCTTGGAACTCCTCT
Source organism: Fraxinus americana (assembly GCA_035079005.1). Classification (NCBI taxonomy): domain Eukaryota; kingdom Viridiplantae; phylum Streptophyta; class Magnoliopsida; order Lamiales; family Oleaceae; genus Fraxinus; species Fraxinus americana. The sequence continues at coordinate 28,422,745 of CM068708.1, read as the reverse complement.
TGTTCCTCCATTGGATATAAATGAATCCCGATCCACTCTTGTGGCTCCAAGAAGCAGTCCATCAATCAGATCAACCTCTACAATCAAGGCATCAAGCGTATGCTAAACCTGTTCTCACAGAAGAGATGAAGTCATAAGGCATATGATAAGCTGCGTTCAGAACGAACTAACAAGCACCATGTTGGACTCAAGGCCAAGAAGGCTGCTGAGGCTGAAAAGGAAGAGAAGAATTAGTGAGATTTTAGCAACTGTGATTTTCCATTCTATGTTTGTTTTTGGGTGTTGGTTCTAGTTGAACTTCAATATTGTCTTTACATAATTTTGGTGCATTTGCCTTTTCCCAAGTTCTTCCCAAGTATAGGATCTTTAATCGTGTCCCTTTTTTGTATCACAATTTCTCTAATTCTTGCAACAATCAGCTTGATGTTGGTTAGTGATTAATTTTTGACACTTTGATTGTGACATTAACACATCTTGTTAGATTTTACCATAGTAGAGAAGTCGTTTTGCATGAGTAGCACTGGGTTTGATACACCTGTGTCCTAGCCTCCCAGGCATCTAATTCTTTTTTGCTTTGGACTATCTTATTGATGCAGTGATGAACTGAGTTTAGTTAAAAAGTTTCCCATCAAGTAATTTGACAAATGTTTGTGTCTAAAATTATGTACCACTTTGAAGGAGTAATCTTATCCATTGCATTACATTGTTCACAGTAAGCATGACTTGAGAAAGAGGAGGATGCCTGCAATTATAGTAACATATGACATGGCAGCTAAAGGATAGGTTTTACATGTTTAGACGGTGAAAATTGGATTTGACAAAGAATTCTGAAAACTAACATGAATTCGATAAGATTGATTTTAAAATATTTATTAACATGTCAATATGAGATTATTGCTCCACTTTTTTGCAACTTGATTACGTTTGATTGTGACTTGATGCTAGTTAATTCTTGTCACAAGTTATGTATAAGGACAATAACAAGTCTTGGCAAATTTAATTTAGGTTGTATTTTTTGATATCTAGAAAAAAATATTTCAAGATTCACTAATTTCAAAATTTATATGTTATTTAATATTATATTAACATTAGACAATAAAATTTTTTTGAATAATCGGATTTCTTAAATAAAATATTATTAAAAAAATTCTCAAAACTTCAAAGTAAACGCGTTTTTCATTTTTATGTTTTCAGAAACAGTTTTTCAGAATAGCAAAAAGAACGCATTTTCAGAAATTTCAAAACAGACACTCAAAACACAAAATACAAAATGAATTCAAAACTCAAAACACAAAACTGAAATACAAAGAGAACGGCCCCTTAGTTTTTAGTTCATAAAGGTTAATTAATAGACGAGGAAGCAATTACTAAACTGTAAAAAAAAGGAAAAAGGGAACAAGAAGAAGAACACAGGCAGCCAATTGAAAAAGTAAAAAACATCTCTTTCAAACATTATAATTTCACTTTTTGCAATATGTTTTCTCCTTTATACAGACTATTCAAATTTGCCAAACCAATTGGCAACTACAACTGCAAATACAAATCAATTTGCTTCCTCCAAGCCACCAACTCACCACCATAACCACCACGACACCACGCCACACCACACCACAAATTTACAGATTCTCACAACCCCCACACCACATCGTACACATCACTGTCACCACCACACCACACACAACACCCGCTACAAACACCACCAGTTACCACCAGAACACCCACACGGTACGCACTGCACCCACTACACATCAAGCTCACTTCGGTTCCCCACCTCAGCATGGGTCAAATACTCCGTCTTCAGCGTCGCCGTCTGCAACTCTTGCTGCTGTTGCTGGTGCGTCAACTGCAACTGGCGCCACTCTAAAACCACCAGATTCTCCCCGGATCGTGCCCCACCAGATTTTCCCCAAATTGCGGAACGACGCTCACTCTGCGCGTAGCGACATCATCGTCGCTACGCACTCAGTACAGTGACCGCTACATAGTGCAGCGGTGTTCTCGCCACCTCAGAGACGTCGTCGCCGCAGCCTGCCCTCGCCATGACAACGTTCTCCATTCGAACACAAGGCAACACTGTAGATCAATTGATAGCGCTCGGTGGTGGTCGGCATTGTTCTCACAGGTCAACGTCACTACAGCAGCGTCGTGATTCCAACGCTCGTCGATTGTCTCGTGGTGCCTCCGGCGGCGGTGGTGAGTCGTCAAGATAGCGAGGTTGAGAGTAAAGCGAGAGAGAGAGAGAGAGAGAGAGAGAGAGAGAGAGAGAGAGAGAGAGAGAGAGAGAGAGAGAGAGAGAGAGAGATTTGGGGGTGCCGGGTGGAATTGAAATTTGAAGGGTGGGTGGATGGTTTTGTTATAATAAATATGTATTAATTAAATTATTAAATATTAATTAACACCTGATTTATGAATTTAAAACTAATTCACCTTATTTATGAAAACCAATCTTTAAATGTAGGTTTCTAGGTAATTTACTCATAATTCAATTATGAGGCCCAAAACTAGGACCAATTTAAACGGATGAAATCGCGTTTGATAAGTGCAACTTTCTATATATCTTAGTTGCCTATTAAACTGATGAATTGCTAATACCTTGGATTGTTGATCTTGATCTAAGATCAACGATGATTACAAAGGGTAAATAGACCCTTATACTGAAACCCTAACTCATTCTTGCATTCTGTTTTCTTAGCCGTCTTCTAGAATTCTCTCTATGAATTTTTCTTCGTCTTCAACCTCTGGTTGGATAAATCTGTGATTTATTTGTGAGATTAATAATCTAAGTGATTTCTTAACATGTATTATAAACTTTTTATATATTTTTTCAGCTATTATTTTATATAGTCTAAAGATTTTAAACAAAATCATTATCATATTTATTTAGTAGATTTTTAATGCAGTACATTGACTTATTCTAGTCTTTGGTAGTTAAACGGACACGGTATTCTTTTTCTTCCATGTACCAGAACTCACCTTACTTTATTATTCAGACAATTTCAAAATATTGAAAACCGTATTCAATTAGAGATATATGTCTTTCCATTAATTTCAAATTGTGTGAACTTCGAGTTTCGAATCATTAGGGCACAAATCTGACCCAATAAACCACTTTAGATAAAATTGATGGGTACAAATAATGTTAGTTTTGGGTTTAAGGATTTGATCACTGATGATGGTGGTTGAATATCATAAAAGGTTTAATCTTCTCTCATTTGTAAAAGTTCAATCCAACAAAACGCGTTTGGTTTCAAATTTTAGAGATTCAGATGGAAACGTCATTAAGGGTCTGGTAGCAATTATTTTGGCCAGAAATTGGATTTTTCCTACCGTTAACAATCACTTCAGCCGCACTATTTGACCATCCATCTCACACACGGGTCCCACTAACAGTAAGAATTTTGATTAGAATTTGGTTACAATCTGCACCAAACAAGCAATAAATCCATTATATAGGTTGACGAAAGCAAAATGGAGTATTCTGATATTCATTATCTTTGCTTGCTAGTTAAATAGTATACGAGACAGTATTTACGGTATGATAATTCTTTTCAAATTCTTCTAGCAAGCAAAGAATTGAGTAATTGTATAATGACTGGGGATTCCCCTCTTCTATTTAGCATATGATTCTTTATTGGGTAGGATGAAATACTTACTGAACAATATTAAAAAAATAAATTATAATTTATAAATGATTAAATGTTGCATACTGAGCATGTTTCGTCCCTGGTTCAAACCAAACCTAAGACAATCAATTGATTCAATTCATTAAAAAAAGAAGTTATGGAATTTAGAATTACGAGGGGTTTGGTTAAACTTCACTCACTAAGATAAGGTAGTAGTTAGTATTATTTCTTCATCCTAATTTTTGACTTTCGTGCTATCAAGTTGCTAATTAATTATAAGTACTATTCAGGGGCGGAGCTAGCCCGTCGAAGTAGGGGAGCCCTAGAGTTGAAGGGGTGGGGGGGCCCACGGGGGTTCGGGGGCAGCGCCCTTGAATTTTTTTTTGAAACATTATCTGTTAAAATGAGAAAAGTTGGTACTTTGTGATAGAGAAAGGAAACAAATGAACATAAATTAATGTACATTATTAACAAAAAAATCAAGAAACGTATAAAAGAAAATACTAATATTTAATTTAGCGAAATCATACATTATTACAACCGTTCCTTTCGAGTTTAAGTTTAAGATACCTCGCCCTACTTCAACCAGTCATTCTTCTGCTTTTTCGGAGGAAGATATGAAATCTCTCAAGCAGTCAGTATTTGAGTATGTGTCTTTCATGGACATGGACATCGGTCATGCCAGTACTGCTAAATAGAAGGATAAGTTTGAGCTGTTGAGTGCAAAATTGGCACAAGCACCTACACTTCCATCGCTCAATGTTTCTCCTGACTTTAAAGCGACGTTGAAGGTTGTCCACTCTGACATCCTTTCCCTGCTAGCTAAAAATGTTGAACTAAGGTCAGGAGTACTCAATATCTTCATGCTTCATCTGAAAAAGAGTTTTTGCTTTTAGAGATTAACAAAGCCAAGGATGAATTGAAAGAAATCTCCTCTTAAGTTATGATTGAAGACTCTTTGATGATAAGCTTGGCTGCAGAGATGAAGGAGTTTCAAGTAAAGATGAACGACTGCTAAAAAGCGCAATGCTTCCCAAGGAATTGAACGAACAAAGTCTTTGGTTGAGCAGTATAAAAAATTGGAGGTTGATGACGATTTTGTAACTGAATTGAATGTCCCTTCTCAACAGAGCAAAGATTGGGGAAGACTTAGGGAAAGCATGTTCGGCTTGGGGTGAATTGTAATTAAGACATCTAATGTCTTAATTTTTCTTTTTTAATTTCGTACTAATTGACATTGCTAATTTTGGATGTAACAGCTGTTATAGTCTTTAATGAACGTCTATTTTGTCTACTTGTGTACTTCTTGACATTGTCCTTAATCGTTAACTCCCCAAGCATTTAATTGCTTTATGCTAAGATTCATGTACATTCTTTTTTGGTATTCCCGTTTCTTTTCCCCAAGATTTTGGGCAGATTTCAGTTACTATACACGAATGTGGCCGTTCATATTCTGTCCTTTCACCTTCACGCCTCTATAAATGTGCGTGTATTTCGCACTTATCATTTCCATTTCCATTATTTTCTTCAAAAAAACTAATTTGCTACCATCGTTTGACATCTCAACAATTGATCCAAAATTTTCGTCTTCAATAGAAATGGATCATTTGATCCACCCATTTTGCTATAGTCTTGATGTCACCCTTGGTATGGGAGATATATGAAATGTTCTTTGGCTCCATGTTCTCTATAAGGAGATCAATGATGGAAAGCGAGTTTTGAGGATACCTTTCCGACCACTTCACCTGTTGAGAGTGCTTCTCAGTCTCCTTGCCTGTTATTGCAGCAATGCAATTAGGTAGGCGATTTGAGGGTACTTTTCTTCCTTTTGCTTGTTGTTGAGAGTGCTTCTCAGCCTCTCGCCTACCCTTGCAGCAGTGCGTTCAGGACGGCGATCAAAGCCAGTTCACCCTCTTACTTGGCGATCGACCGAGGAATTAGTCTACTCTCAATTGTAGCTTATAGAGCTTTTAGTATATATATATTTATTTTTTTGTAATGAATATTTGATAATAAAGGAAATTATTTGAACGTATGTTTTTGTTCACTTTCTCATAAGGAATGAATATACTTTTTTAAATATTTGCCATTAATGAATCTCATGTGCTTGGTGTCATCTAAATCTTCTAACTGATAGGCTCCATTAGGCAACACACTATTTACTTTATAAGGCCCTTCCCAATTAGGCGACTATTTGCCATACTTTAGATCCTTGCTATCCAAAGGGAGTATTGTTTTTCAAACCAATTCGCCCAGACTAAAGGATTTGGCTATAACTTTCTTATTGTAAAACTTAGTCATTCTTTGTTTTTGAACTTTCAATCTATCTAGGACGTCCAATTTTAATTCGTCCAACTCCAATAAATTTTGAACTAGTGACTCAGCATATTCACCATCATTTAACTTATGTTGCAAGCACACTCTAATTGATTGCACGTTGATTTTCATAGGTAAAACGGCCTCCTGTCCATAAGTAAGTTGGAAAGGAGTAACTTTGGTACTTGACTGAGGCGACGTCCTATAAGCCCATAATGCCTTGTTTAAACATTCGTGCCAATTTCTGGCGTTTTCATCTATTATTTTCCGTATGATATTTTTTAGAATCTTATTAGAAGATTCTGCCTGCCTGTTGGATTGAGCGTAGTAAGGTGTGGAGTTTACTAACTTAACTCCAAATTCACTCAAAAATTCCTTCACTTGATCTCCATTCAAAGAAGTTCCCTTATCTACCATCAAAGTTTGTGGAATCTCAAATCTATAAATAATATGATCACGGATAAATTCGATGACACTCTTTTGGGTGATCTCCTTTAAAGGTATCGCTTCTACCCATTTAGTGAAAAAATCAGTTTCCACTATAACAAAGGTATGTTGATTGGACGATGGGTGATAAATCTTCCGTATCAAGTCTATCGTCCAACCTTTTGGCATGTTAAACAACTCTTCGCATATTGAGTACATGATTCTCCCATCCTGGGGTAGAAATATCCACACCTAATAATAAACGATCTCATACTTTGGCCGGCTTGATGAGCTCCACATATCCCTTTATGCACATCAGCCATGATCGTTCGACTTCTTGCAAACTTACACATTTCAGTAACATACCATCAGAGCGTTTCTTAAACAACTCTTCATCTATCAATGTATAGTTTAGCAAATGCAACTTCATTTTTGTATCACCTCCTTTATTAGGTTTTTTAAGGAACCTTTTAATCTTTGCCCTCCAATCTATTGCATCTCCATATTGTATGTAATGAATTTCAATCTTTCTCGCCCTTCTTTGGACTACGGGCAATATTACTCCATATTCAGAAGTAGATTCCCAATTTAAAAGCCTTTGAATACCCTGAGAACATCTGGGCCAACTCATTTGCTATGTCATTATATTATATTGACACATTGAAGCTCTACTTGGTCGAATTCTTCTAACAATTCTTGGGCAATTTCGTATTGATTTATAATGGAATCGTTTTGGCACTTAAAACTACCAATCAATTGGTGAATTACCAATTGAGAATCGCCCCTAACAATTACATTCTTTATCTCCATATCCCACGATTAAGGCTTCATATTCGGCTTCATTGTTGGTACACATCCTATCCAAAGTGAATGCGAACTTGTAACAAATCCCTAAAGGATTTATCAATGCTACTCCTACTCCTGCACCTTTAAAGGTGTTTGACCTATCGAAATATAAAACTCAAGGTTTTAATTCGAAAGAATTGATTTCTAATTCAATTTCTTCAGGCATGTCAAGGCATGGATGATCGGTCAGAAAATTAGCCAAAGCCTGATTTTTTATTGCCTTTTGGGGTATGTATTGTATTTTGAATTCTGATAACGCTAAGGTCCAAAAGCCTATCCTTTGGTGTAAAATGGGGCGAGAGAACATATACTTAACGAAATTCACTTTAGAAATCAAATAAACGGTTACGGGCCGTAAATAAGCCCTTAATTTCGTACATGTGAAATACAATGTAAAACATAATTTTTCAACGGCAGAGTAATTACATTCACATTTTGTTAACCATCTACTCAAGTAGTAAATCGCCATTTTTCACCAAATTGGTCTTCTTGCGCGACCATTCCAGCTATTGATTCTTGTTCAGCCGATATATACACTTTCATCGGCTGTCCTTGGATTTTGGTGACACCAACACTAGTGATCTTGATAAATATGTCTTTAGGCTTTCAAAAGCCTTTTGATGCTCTTCTTACCAGATGAATTCGTCCTTATTTTTCAGCTTTAAAAGCGGCAAAAAAGTTTTAGTTCGCCCTGCACAGTTAAAAATAAAGCGTCTTAAAAGTTTACTTGGCCTAAAAACCTTTGCAATTCTTTTTTATTGTTAAGTGGTTTGGCCTCTAAAATGACCTTCGCTTTATTTTTATCAAGTTCAATCCTCCTTTTGTGTACTAGGAAACCAATGAAGTTTCCTGCATTAACTCCAAATGCATGTTAAGGGATTCAATTTTAGTTTATATTACCTCATTCGCTCAAATGAACATCTCAATTGTTCAAAATGGTCTTCTTCTTTAATGGATTTGACTACTATATCATCTACATACACCTCAACAAACTTGTCTAGCATATCATGAAAAATCAAGTTCATTGCCCTTTGATGATTGCTCCTGCATTTTTCAGGTCGAAAGGCATAACTACCCATTCAAAACATCCTCGAGATCTAGGGCATCTAAAGACAGTTTTGTGTATATCTTCCTCATCAGCTATATAAATTTGATTGTATCCTGAATACCGGTCCATGAAGGAATATATTATGTGTCCGGCAGTCGAATCTACTAAAAAATTTACCGTAGGCATTGGATGTTCATCTTTGGGCGTGGCTATGTTTAGGTTCCTAAAGTCTATGCACACCCTTAATTTACCATTCTTTTTTAGTATTGGCACGATATTGGACAACCATTCAACATATCTGGTTGTTCTAATAAAGCCTACTTTTAATAATCGCTCTATCTCTTTCTTAATTTCAGGAAGTACATTATGAGCAAAACACCTAGGAGGTTGTTTATGAGGTTTAAAATTTGGCTTGGCTGGTAATCTATGTTCCACCAAATTTCTATCTAAACCAAGCATATGTTCATATTCCCAAGCAAAACAATCCTTATATTCCTTAAATAAAATGATTAATTTATCACTAACATCTTGATAGAGCATCTGGCTGACGAATGTTGGGCGAACTTTCCTTTCATTGCCATTAATCAGAGGGTCTTGTGCTTGAGCGTATCCAGGCTTGGTGATCCTCATCACTTCATCGTCCATGTCCCTTATAGGCACTTTTTCTTCTAAACAATTCATTTTGTTGACTTCTCGGTCAATACTTTGTTCCAACTCGAACACTGCCAATTTGCTCCCAATGCTTTCAAAGTTGCTTCTTCTTCCGTCTTGTCTTTGCATTCTTTATTGAAAGCCATTAACTTGGCTTTGAAGACCTGAATATCGGCCCTTTGCCTTTGTTGCTTACAACTCATTTAAAACTTTGATTACTTTTTTGCCAATTACTGGCTCCTCCGGGGCCACTATGTTTGGATTTGACTGAATATTTCAGTGAGTGCATCTACTAAAAGAGGCTCTTCGCTCTGTGCAACAACTTGAGTTTCTTCTCCATCTTGGACTACTCTGACAGGTCCATAATTTCCTTCATACATGAACCCTTCCAGCGAGTTTGCTTTTACGACAAAAGATCTATGATCTGCCTGCACCACTTCTGCTTCACCCTTATCATTCCAGAAAACCAGGCATTGATGGAGCGATGAAGGTATGCAACGACTTCAGTGTATCCAATCTCTTCCTAATAACACGTTGTAACTAGTAGGACCATCTATTACGAAGAAGACTGCGGTCCTAGTAGTTGTCCCTAAAGTTATGTCCAATGGCATAACCCCTTTAGCTGAAATTTCTCCTCCATTGAAACTAGTAAGGATGACTTCTGTTGGAATCATATCACTTTCCGTCTTTACAAATTTCCTCATCATTCTAGATGGAATGGTGTTTATAGATGAGCCATTATCAATGAGTACTTTCGGCACAGGTATACCATTAAGTAGAGCCTTAACGTACAATGGCCTCAAGTGTTTAGTTAACTTCATGGCTGGTCTCTTAAAAATAACATTTTCGGCAACATCTATTTCCACTTCCTGCTTGTCCTCTGTTGAATTATCATTTTGTGATAAGTTAACGTGCAATATGTCGCACTGAGCTTCCGCTTCCTGAATTTCCTTTTTACTACTCTCCAGAACTTCATTTCCAGTTACCCAACCTGTGGGAGGAGGCAATATTCTTGGAGGTGATCCATACTTTTCAGAGCGAGGTACTTTCCTTTTCCTCTTGGGAGTCTCGTACAGTACATAATAATCGAAAAGAACGCCCAGATGGTTCCCCCAACAAGTCCACTTCACGAACTCCCTCTTGGTGTAATTGTTTCAACAGAGTATTGCGCGATACTCCTCTCTTTCTTCTTTTTGCTTCCAGATCAATTTTTCCTTCGATGCTCGTCATACTATCATCCTCTTCATCATTGTAGGCCCCTCTAGAAGTTTGGCCTTCTTCACATTCCAGCACATATGCTTCTTCTTCGTTATCTTCCCTTTTTTCTTATTTCTCTTTGTTCTTGAATTCATTGGCTAGTAAATAATTATTAGCCATGACGGGAGGTAATATATCGAACTGAATAGTAAGGGACTGATCTGGATCTTCTTCATCCCTTCTGTCTCGCTTTAACTTCGATCTCCCAGGAGAACTCTCTGGCAATTCTTCCATCGATTCTCATGTACCAATCTCTTCACTATTTTCGAGAACATTTTGATTGGCCACCTCGAGTAGTTTAGGTGCCTTAGGATGTGGCAATCCCTGTTGTTGCCTCATGATTCGTCCATAGTTCCGTTGAAAACACTTTTGTTGGGTTTTGGTCATCTCATTGAAGGGTATCACCCTTCCTGCATTATACTGGAATGAATGCCATACATTTGGTTGGCGAGGTTGGGGCCTAAAGGTTCTTACATTATTCGTTGGCCTGAACTGCCTCTCAAAAGGCGGTCCTCTATAGAATGACGTACCTCGCCCTCTAAAAGGCTGTGCGTTTGGAACAAAATTGGGGCAATGGTGACGTTGCCCTACTCCCGAGTTCCCTGTTTTGACACTCACTTTTCCTTTACATAGTGCACATGATGCCTTTAAAGACACTGGGGTGTGGTCTTTTTCTCCGTCATCTATGACCAACTTGAATTTTGGCAACTTGTTTTTGAAACCAGTCATCACCATATTTACTCCAAGTGGTTGTGGGAAAGGGTTCTCATCCACTGCCATCTTCTTCTTATCCTCGAACGTAATTCGTCCTGACCATGCATTATGCCACTTACAATATTTTTTACTCTTAATTTGTTCAGGGCTGGCAACTTATGTTTATCGCTCGGCTTTATTTGCTTATCCTTATATAATTTATCAAGTATAAGGTCACTTTGGTTACATCGAACGAGAACGTTCTAGTCTTTTTGTTTTCATCTTTTAGAGGCTCATCCTTACCCGACACAGGCTTAGCCATTATAGGACAAGTATACGCATCTCCTTTGATTAATTCGGCCAAACATACTTCGATTTGATCGTAATATTCGTCATTAATGGTATAAACATCAAAATTTGGATCTCTATAATAACTCCCTTTACTAGAATTTTTCATTTGCTCTTCTTCTTTTATTAATCGTTCATACCTAATCATGTTTGCGCTTAATTGGAAAAGATCTGGAAATTCCCTATCTTGGAATTTCTTTTTCAAATCAAAGTTTAGACAACTTTGACCGATTTTGACAAATTCTTTTCGGGCAAAGGTAGAAAACACTTACTTCTTGCTGTTTTGAACCTTTGAAGGAAACCTTCTACCCATTCATTTGGCATTTGATGTAGATTCGTCAAACCGGCCAAAGTAACTTCAGATTCAGTCTTGTAAAACTGAGTATGGAACAATTGTTCCATTTGTTGCCATATTTGAACAGAGTTTACTGGCAAGTTAATGAACCAGGAGAAGGCCACTCTTGTTAATGAACTTGGGAACAACCTCATTTTATGATAGTCGGTCACTTCACCACATTGCAGCGTGAATCGCCCTATATGTTCTAGAGTGCACATTTCTCCTAAACCAGTGAACAATGAAAATTCTGGCACCTTGTACCCTTTAGGCCGTGGATATGTCTGATCTACCCAATCAGGATATGGCTTCCTGTAAGTAGGCCGATGACAGGACGTACCCCAAGGGCCATTTGATCCTGTACTATCTCCATGATTTGATTCCTCAACATGACATTGAGATCATATGGAATTCCTACATGTTGGTTTAATGGTTGATTTCCTTGAGGCCTAATATTTGGTCCTTGGTTGGTGACGGAATTGCCATTGTTTGGGTCGTTATTACCATTAAACTGAATGTTCAAACCATCATTAACGCGCGGGGCGTTCTGTCCATCATTCAGGACATTGTCTCTTATATTTGGATTATCCCCTAAGTTTGTATTCCCATTACCACCATTCAAGTTTGGCATTCTATTAACCCCCCTAATTTGAAGTAGACGGACAAAAGGGTGGTTCTAATCCTTGATCTAGTGAATTATTCCCTACAATTGTCCTGGTTTGAAAGTGGTTTGCAATAGGCATAACTGGCTGATACATTTGGCCTACTAACTTGTTCATTATTTCATTTAATGTATTCAGTTGTTTGGCCATATTGTCATAATGTGCATTCCCACTTTGGGTAAATCTTTCCATATTATGAATATTTCGTAGATTTACCCGTTCAACGACATCCTGTGTGAGTTCCCCAAGCAATGCACGGACTCAATTCTATCATTGGTTAGTAACGACTGTGGCTGCTCTGACTATGTCCCTCTATTCGTCGACAGTTTTGCTACTCCTCATATCGCTCGATTACGGACTGGACTACTCCCTGACTTACTGGTTTCTTATCAGAATGTTTATAAAGCATAATGCTTCACTTTTTGTATTTTCAACACTAAACACCTATGTCCCACTGGGTGTGCCAAATTGTTTCGCGCGGGTAGTCGCTAACAATTAAAAAAGATTTAGACGATTGTGTAAGAGACAAACCTCTTGAAACAAAATCCCAAAAATGGGTGCTTTATTGATGAAAGTTACAATTGAAAATAAACGGAATACCTCCAAGGGGGCGCAAGCACACGAGCATTGAAAATTGATAATTAAAGTTAATCTAAGAAATTGAAATTACATATTCTCTGTTTGAGAATGTTTGATTCGTGGTCCTTTTCTCTATGTATTCTTTCCTTTTTATATTCCCTTGATGATTTCTTCGTGACAAACCGCTGGGAAACGGCTTGATTGCTCTATAACTACCCACTTTCTTCATGGTGGCTAACTTGTCGTGGAACTGCCATCTCTAATTGATGCCACTATTCTTTGTCGTTCAACCGCCTTCAACTGGGCTCCTTAAATCGTCGAATGTGATAAGATTGTTCAATAACTGCTATTCTGGATAACCATAATATCTCATGCTCGCTAAGATCTTGGGCGATTCAAAGGTTTGGGAGAGAACGGGGTCATCGCTCTGGGCGACCGTAAGGCATTCCGTTCGATCAGAAGTGTGTTACTTACCTCTATATCAAAAGTGTGTTACTTACCTCTATAAATACAAGTTCTAATTCATTATTCGAGTATGTATTTACATTCGATTTATAACCTTATGTTTATATTTCTCCATTTCGCTAACTTAAGCATCGCAGGGACGACGATGACAGACCTCGACCCCTTTATTTCAGGTATTGAAGATCGGTTTGTGTGGTATTCAAGCATCAAGTTCGAGATCTAGCATGTACAAATTTTTGGTAACATTAAATGCATTCTCTATCGTAAGTTCTTTAACAATATATTAATTATCCTAATTGTGGTAGCAATTTTCATTTTTATACACTGGCTCCTTGTACTTGTGGCAGTTTCAACTTGTAGTGGTGGCTTGCCTAGTAGAATAAAATAATTGTCCAATATATGTCCAATGCTACATATTGAACATACTTGAAATGTACTTATTATCTTATTTAGTTGGGGGGGGGGGGGGGGTATTTACATTCAACCCAAACAATACACAAAATAGTGTTTGCACTTTTTAATGTTGTCGTAATATTTTTTTACATATATACACCATCATTAAATTTATGGTCTAAATTCGGAGTTGATTACATTGTACCTGCACTGAACAATATTTCTGGTTCCGCTCCTGAACACTCTGCTTGCAGCTCGCGTCTGTGTGAACAATAAAAAATTTTATGTGAGAGAAATGGCGCAAAATCTCCTTGAGATTTCTTAATAGGATAATTCCGTGTGTACAGAATTATTTTTCGCAGAAGCATGCCAAAAAACTCACATGGGGGTGGGCCTCACCACCCCCATGTGAGTTATAATATTGAAAAAAAAAATCCCCCCTGCTGTGAGTATCTGGTTTTCTTCTGTGAGTCTTGCTTCTGAATGTGAAGCTGTCATGACTCTTTCTTAATAGGTATGCAACTACTATTCTTTTATATAAATTTGACTAACGGAGCTTAGAGAGCGTACAACGAATGATACCACAGATCCGATACAACAAGATTTGTGGACTTGTGACTTTTTAATGCCCATTGTTTTAGCTAGAATTTTTTCAAGAATCATAAGTCTTTGCCATAAATTTCTTTGGGGGTCAAAGAAGCCTTTGGTTGCTTGGAGGTTTGCTTATCGAAGAAAGAAGGTGGTTCGGGCTTTAGAGACATTTAAAACTGGAATTCAGCATTACTTGCCAAGTTGCTGTGGAATATCCATCCTAAAAAGGACACTTCGTGGATTTGTTGGGCAGATCAATTTTACATTAAAGGAGCTAGTATTTGGGAGGTCTTGCCTAGGAAAGATCACTCACCACTCTTCAAAAAACTGATGGAAATAAGGGATGTTTATAGGCAGATTTTTGCACATGAACATGCCGGTCAGCTCACTTTGGGGATGCTACAACAGAATTTCAGCCTAAATGCATGGATGAACGGTCAAAATTTTTGTGTAACGAAGGCCTATGATTCTTTTTTGGCCTAAGGGAAATGTTAAGTACTGGGCAACGAATATTTGGAAGCACTTCATCACTCCAAAACAATCATTTATGTTGTGGTTGGGAGCTCAATCCAAGTTACTTGCCAAAGATAAATCGCATTACTTGAATATTGACAGAACTTGCATTTTTTGTGCTTCAGATAAGGAGACGTAGCATCACCTATTTTTTGAATGTCCTTTTTCTTGTTGGGCATTACAAGAGCCATAGGCTAGTGCACTAAAGTGGATAAAGAAGGAGGCTAGAGGAACCTCATGGCACAACAAAGCTAAAATGATTGCTTTAGCTAGTTCTGTCTACTACATTTGCTTGGCTAGGAATAGGATGGTTTTTGAAAATTTGAAACCCCATGTTGAGAGTATTATACGACGAATCAAAACACACGTATATAAAGTGATGTTCTCTTTGTATTTTAATGTTTTGATTTGTTATGAGTCATTTGCGATGTGTTGATTTGTATTCTCTTTTGTTAATCACTTGGGGATGCCCATAGTAGTTGTTTTTTCATTGTCACTTCATTCAACCTTCACCCGAGTATGCCTGGAGTATTTGGTGTTTGATCTATATAATTCATTTTTACCGATCAAAAAATAAATAAATTAAAATAACATCTAGATGTGAAGTTATCACCTATCTGTAGGACGTATAGCTGGTAAAATTCATCTATTGTCCACGAACATTCAGTTGGGTCAATAAATTTTATTTTGCCTTGACTGGATCAATAGATTAAAAATATACTTTCCAAATCATCACTCTTTCACGATCCATCCTCAATAGTCTTCTAAACTAACAAAAATTTCTTAGTCGAAAATTATATCGTAATTGATCTTTTACTTAATCACTACGTGACATCTTAAAAACGAAAATAGTAATGGGCTTATTGAAACGTCTTAAAAATAAAATGGTAAAATATTTTGTATTTTAAAACTTTTATGACATGGTGCAGTTGTAAGTTGGTATGTCGCCACAAATTACGTGGTGGAAGGTTCATTGTAATATGATTGCTAATTAAGAAAATTTCATCAATTTGTAAGACTCAACGTAATAGATTTGTGAAATTTGAAACCAAACTGAAAATTAGTGTCCCAATTGAGACAAAGTAAAGTTTAGTGACCTAATTGAAATTTCGATAAAAGTTTAATGACCATAGATGAAATTTTCTATAATATTGGTAAGAAATTAGGTTTGAGAAATGTGACTACCTATTGATAGCATAACATTGTAGACCATCCATGCTTTGCGTGGACAAAATTGTGAGAAAAAACTACATTCTGACTCTCCAACCTTAAACTCGAAGTATTATAGTACTCGACTTTCAACTTGAAGTATTATAGTACTCGACTTTTAACCTTTGCAGTATTTATGTTCTCTGTAATGGAAATTTTCCCTCAACATTAAAGGTCGTGTGACACATATATGACCAGATATTCAAAGGATAAAACGGCATACCACTTTGTATAACCTTCCAGTAAAGACGACATCAAATATCAATATATGTCTTGATCTATAACACATTCTTTATTTTTATTTTTTTTGTTAAAAGTCGATCTCTGTAGCATTTAGCTAATATTTTTTCCTCTTAAATTTTAGCTTGTTTGTGTAGCCCAGCAGCCCATATAGATATAGTTCATTGATCGAAAACAAGACTTTGTGGGACAAATTTGACAATGACATCTGCAATTTTTTCAACGTTTGTTTAACAAATTTATAAATGGTGTAAAAAAAGAAATAAGGACGCACCTCTAGTGTATCACTTATTGTATCTACGGGAAACCCTAGAGAGCCAAGTGCGAAACGAATAATTACTCAAAGCATCTAAGTAAGTAGTAAGCACATCCCAAGACGAGTGCTCTCTTATTCTAACTTCCTAGAGCTTTCAGTTCTTTCACTAAATCTGTGGATTATTAATAAACAATAATTATGAATGTGTGATTAAAATTAAAGATTAAAAATTAATTTTGACCGAATTTATAAATTATTTAGAAATTTAAATCCCAAGGGAGGCATGTGAATAAAATGTTGTCTAAATCCTGGAAGACATTTGGCCCCTGTTTGATTTAGATAAAAATCAAATTTTAGTAGATTTTGATAAAAGTGATGAAATATGTTGTTGAAAAATTGTTAAAAGTTATGGATCCCATAAAATATGTGGTTGAAAATGCATTTAAGGAAAAAATGAATTTTAAAAAATATGGACCAAACAAGGGCGTATGATCATATGTTTCTTTTGTTTTAAGGAAAATAGAGGACTACCTATTTTATTTGATGTCACCAACCAATATGCAAGAGGTCGAATCAAATCATTCCCTTATTGTTGTGTCCATTAGTAGGTGGAGAAGAAAAATCTTTATGCAAAGGGCAATTTTTGGAACAAGGGAATTGGAGAGTTTACATGTGGGTGTGAACACGACAAGGCAGAATTTTATTGTTTTATCATTTAGTTTAATAATTTAGGGATGGATGGTAATGGAGCAGCACACGAAGGAGTTGGATGAGGATTAAATATTCTAACTTATTGTCACATTTGTGCATTTATTTCTAACATTATATTATTTTATTTTTCAAATAAGATTTAAATTTATAAACATAAAAACAAAATAAAAAATAAGATTTGAGATGGGATCGTGGTATTTTACAATCCCTATATAGAATAATACTCTTTTAATTATTATCACTAATTAGTTTATGTTTTATTTCATGGCAAGGGCTATTTAAAGAAGAGCGGAGTTTATGTTTGCTTATGTTATTGAATAAACAAAAATTTAGAAAATTTGGAGTTTTTCAATTATTCAACTCAACTTTGGTTGTGGGAAGGCATATGTTTCACCAACACATTTTACCTTTGGCCATATCTTGGCGAAGTGTCAAGATGACATTGGGGCAATTATAAGAGCCCATACTGTGTTAGTTTAAGGGAGTTCCCTCAAGCCGCCTCCTATTGGTTTCACATCTTTCTCTCTCTTCGTCTAGTTTTAGATAGGTTTGGTTTGGCTAAAAAGTTAATAATTAATTTTTCAAGTACATCAATAATTTTTATCAATATCTACTAAAAATCTATTTTAAATTCTTTGAAAAGTTAGTCTACTTTCTCAAAGTTTCATTTAATTTTTTCTTCGATGATTTCATGGCTGAGAATCTTTGTCTTATTACATTGTTGGCCCGGTGTGCAATTAGGGAGAACTCGTGAAAGTAGGTCAGTTTACGAGAAGGTGATTTCAAGAAGGTTATAAAGAATTCATTGTGTGTGAACTTGAGGTGACAAGTTGCTGCTTTCTAGGACGGCATATGGTATGACTCAACGTCACAAATTGTTAAGAATTAGAAATCTTAATTGTATTCCATTGAAAGTAATCAATCAGTGGGAAGAAAGAGAAACACATAAGATTTATAGAGGTTCACCTTGATGAATTCACACACTCTTCCACCATACAGTAATTTACTATGATAAAAAAATTTACAAGTGAAAACAATACACCTATCTTCTCTAACATTTTTTTTCTCTCTTTTATGATGTTAATTTTGATAAAATGCAATGGGAATGCTCTAGAATGAGAGAAAAGAAGTGGCGGGAAAAGTGAAATTGTATTGAACTAAAAATTCATAATTAGAAAATGAAAGAATCAACACATAAACACACGGACTGATAACTAATCTAACATAATGAAAGATGTGAAATGACATACATAACCCCATGCTAATACAATTCAATACTCCCATATTGCAAAGTAATGATTTAAATCTAGTTCCTCCCAACGGTTTGGTTAATAAGTCTGCCAATTGCTCTTGTGACGCCATATGCAGCATTTTCACTTCTCCTACCTGTACCTTATCCCTTACAAGATGACAATCAATTTCTATGTGGTCTAGTATGCATAATGCTCAGATCCTTCAATATATTTTTCACTAAAATAAGTAATTGATTTGGAATCTTGCATCAAAATAGCTCCCATTCCAATCCCGGATGCATCACATTCTATCTCAAAAGCTTTTTCAAAGTTAGGCAAACACAACAAAGGTGCATTAGTTAGCTTATCTTTCAAAGTTTTGAAAGCCCGATCATGCACACCATCCCACTTAAAAACGACATTCTTTTTAACGAGTTCATTCAAAGGTGCAGCAATAGAACTAAAATCCTTAACAAACCTTCGATAAAAACTTGCCAAACCATGAAAACTACTTACCTCATTCTCATTCTTAGGTGTAGGCCAGTCCTTTATTGCTCTTACCTTCTCTTCATCAACACTAACACCCTGTGAACTAACAACAAATCCAAGAAGCACAACAGATTCCATGCAAAACATGCAATTCTTAAGATTAGCATACAATTGGTGCTCTATTGACACACTAAACACAGCATGCAAGTGTTCCACATGTTCATCCAAATTTTTGCTATAAACTAAAATATCATCAAAGTAAACTACCACAAATTTTCCCATGAAAGCACGTACGAAATGGTTCATTAGCCTCATGAATGTACTAGGTACATTAGATAAACGAAAAGGTATTACTAACCACTCATACAATTCATATTTAGTTTTAAATGCAGTTTTCCATTCATCTCCCTCTTTCATGCGAATTTGATAATAGCTATTCTTTAAATCAATTTTAGAAAACAATTGAGAGTCATGTAATTCATCAAGCATATCATCTAATCTGGGGATAGGATGTCTATACTTTACCGTTATCTTGTTAATAGCTCGGCAAACCACACACATGCGCCATGTTCCATCTTTCTTTGGAACTAAGAGAACAGGAACCAAACATGGGCTGAGACTTTCCCTAACGAATCCCTTTTGCAATAGCTCATCCACTTGGCTCTGTATCTCCTTCGTTTCCTCGGGATTAGCTCTATAAGCAGGTCAATTTGGTATGACAGAACCAGGTATGAAGTCTATTTGATACTCAATTCCTCTTAAAGGAGGTAATCCATGGGGAACCTCCTCAGGAAATAGGTCCTCAAAGTCCTGCAATAAAGACACAACAACACTAGGCAAAGATAAGTTAAGGTCGTTAGTAGAAAAATAAACATCCTTGTACATGACTACAAGTACTTGTTGCCTTGCCATCATCACACTCTTAACCTCATATTTTTAAGCAAATACACTCATTCTTTTATTTTTCTAACCGTGTTGCTCACTTTTCTCTCCATTTTTTCTCTCGACCTCAAGCTCTCTTTTTATTTTCCACATGCTCACACTTTTGTTTCTCTCTCATTTTGCACTCTTTTGTTATCCTAATCCGATCCTCATAAGCTTGCAAAGGTTTGAGAGGGGCTAACACACATGCACCATGTTCCATCTTTCTTTGGAAGTTGGAACTAAGAGAACAGGAACCGAACATGGGCTGAGACTTTCCCTAACAAATCCCTTTTGCAACAACTCATCCACTTGCCTTTGTATCTCCTTCGTTTCCTCAGGATTAGCTCTATAAGCAGGTCGATTTGGTATGACAGAACCAAAGATAATTTAAGGTCGTTAGTAGAAAAATAAACATCCTTGTACATGACTACAAGTACTTGTTGCCTTGCCATCATCACATTCTTAACCTCATAGTTTTCAGCAAATACACTCATTCTTTTATTTTTCTCTTCGTGTTGCCCATTTTTCTCTCATTTTTGCTCACTTTCTCTCTTTTTTTTTTTCTCTCGACCTCACGTGCTCTCTTTTTATTTTCCTCATGCTCACACTTTTGCTTCTCTCTCATTTTGCACTCTTTTGTTATCCTAATTTGATCCTCATAAGATTACAAAGGTTAGAGAGGGGCTAACACAACCTTTCGGTTGTTCATTATAAAAGAATAACGATTTTCCCATCATACGAAACCCTCCTATCAAACTGCCACGATCGGCCAAGCAATATATGACCAGCATACATCGGTGCCACATCACAAAGAACCTCATCCTCATACTTGCCAATTGAAAACGGTACCCAAACTTATTTGTTTATCTTCACTTCTCCACAGTCGTTCAACCATTGTAGCCTATACGGTTTATGATGCTTCTGCCACTTCAAATTCAACTTTTCTAACAACAAATTACTAGCAACATTAGTACAACTCCCACTATCAATATAATCAACGTACATACCTTATCTTTCACGTGGCATCTTGTGTGAAAAATATGCTCACGTTGCTCCTCATCTCCTTCATCCTTAGGCTTTATACTCAAGGCTCTCCTTGTAACGAGTAAATCACCATGCACAGGTTCTTCCACTTCAACATCAGAACAATCCTCCAATGGTGGCATCTCATCGTCACTTGAGCTAGTACTTTCAACTTCCCCATTTGCCCGTACAACCATAACCCTTCTATTCGGGCATTCGGAAGCAATATGTCCTAATCCTTGGTACCTGAAACACTTAATACCACGTGACTTAGTAAGAGTTTTAATTTCTAGTTTTCCTTTAGGAACAACAATCGAATTCTTCGACCTTGCTTCTTCTTTTGTTCTGAGGGCAGCTTTGTTGTCTTCCCAATTTGATCTCCGTGGAGAGCTAGAAGTCGAACCAGATCTGAACCTCTTGGACTGGATTTGCTCTTCCACTTTAACAGCTTTATGCAGTAGCTCCTCCATCTCTACGTAATGGTGCAACTCAACCACATCAGCTGTCTCCTTGTTCAAATCGGCAATGAACTAGCCATTGTTGCTTCTCCGTCTTCCTCTTCGTTTGCTCTAATCATGGCGATTTCCATCTTCTTATAATAATCCTCTATACCCATGGAACCCTGAACCAGCCCTTGTAGTTTTCTATACAAATCTCTATAGTAATGGCCAGGTATAAATCTCTTGCGCATCACCAACTTCATCTCTTCCCATGTCCGAATAAGCCTCTCACCATTCTTGCGCCTATTGATCACCAATTGATCCCACCATATACTTGCATAATTTGAAAACTCCGCGGCTGTTAGCTTTACTTTTTTCTCCTCTGAGTAATCATGACAATCAAATACGTGCTCAACTTTTCTTTCCCACTCCAAGTATAGCTCTGGATCATTCTTTCCTTGAAAAGTCGCAATTGTCATCTTTATACTACCTATATTGTTATCTTCTTTGGAGCCAACCTTCTTGTCCCGTTTATAACTTGTTCTCTCCACTTCGGAATCAGCTTCGTCTTCTTCATCTAACTTATGTCTTCTATATGTTTTAGAGCCGGAAGAAGACTCCAAATCATCCAATCTCGCATTCAATAATTTAGGCCCTGTTTGAGCCAAATTATTGTAGAATGAGAATGAAAAATATAGCCGTTATTGGGGCCCACATAAGAGATAGAAAATTTGAATTTAAATATTGGTAATTTAGATCAAACGGGGGCTGAAATTGGTCAGTAACAACATTGATGAAGAATTTCAAGAACATGCTTAAATTTCTCATGATTTAGGCTACAAAATTAAACAAAATAAAAGGTGTTCCTCACACACTCCTCACATGTTTGCACTCAAATTAGATTGTTTTCAGTCGTGTTTCACACAATTTTGGCCTTTTATTATTGACGATCTCTCTTGCCAAAAACCACTCAAAGCCAAGCCAGCCCCCTTTATGTTCTTAACTGAATCAAGAAATTCAACAAATCTCAAGAAGCAACCGGTTAGATGGTGACCATTCAACAATAACAAGAAACTCCCGCAAGAAAACATGAATCAGAAACTTAATTCAACAAGGGATAGGAAACTTGAACAAAGAACAAGAATAGGAAATTTTAGAGCTCAACAATCTGCCAGGTTTTTTTTTATTTTTTTATTTTTTTCAGCAAGGGCACAACAAAGAGATGGAAATAAACAACATGTTTCCAGCAATCCAAAATGGCTCTGATACCAAATGATGGATTCCCCCCTCTTGAAAACCCACAATTTCAATGAAAATGGGACAAATCAGATTGGCAATGAAGGTGAAGAAAGAGATCAGATTAGAACCTTAAGGAAGCTAGGTCCTTAAAACCCCAATCTTGAGACGCCACAAAGGTTGATCACTCCTTTGATAAGTCGGATTCTAGCATTCAATCAAGAACACAAGAAAGGCAAAGCAAGAGCTTTTTCCATTTACTTCAAAAATGTTCCTCCCCCACAAAATATCATGGCGGCCCTTTTTAAAGTAAAAACCTAGCTTCAAAGAAGAAGGAAAATGAAATGGGCCTCAATAGTTGTGGATTGGGCCTAATTCATCAAAACATAAAAAGCCCATAATTCATTAAAGATTACAATTAAAATTCCTAGTTAGCCCTTGTACTCTTCTTGTCCTTCCAAATTTATCCCTTGCACAAAAACATAAGTGACTATCTTTGGTGAAGCTTTGGAATCTTCGAGTTTTGTTTTAGAATCCTCTAACACGGCCTCTTTGTATTGCACTTCCATAATCAAGCCTTGCAGAGACTCTTTCATCCTCTTTGTAAAGCCCTTGTCAATGGACCGCCAATTCCTTGTAAAGGATCTTGAGAATATTTGGGAGCATCAACTTGGTCAGCACCTTGATTACCTCAATATTGCCCCATCATTCACCTCATCTTCAAAAGGATTTGTCCTCGAAATCACCTACATCAAACAAAGATAAATCAGCAACATTAAAAGTTGCACTAACATTACCATAACCGCTTGGCAAATCTAGCTTGTAGGCGTTATCATTGATCCGCTCCAAGACTTGAAAAGGCCCATCTCCTCTAGACTGCAATTTTGATTTTCGTTGTGTGGGAAACCTCTCTTTACACATGTCCACCTAGACCCAATCACCAGGTTGGAAGACAACCTTCAAACACCCCTTATTGGCTTGCTTAGCATATTGTCCATTCTTCCTTTTAATATTGGCCTGAACTCTGGCATGTAACTCCTTCACAAAATCTGCCTTTTTCTTACCATCAAGATTAGCATGCTCATTAGTAGGCAAAGGCAAAATCTCCATAGGTGTTAAAGGATTAAAGCCATAAACAATTTCAAAAGCAGAAAATGAAGAAGTAGATTGAATGATCCTATTATATGCAAACTCAATGTGGGGCAAACACTTTTCCCAATGTTTTAGGTTCTTTTGAATTCATGTAACAATGTAGTGAGTGTCCGTTAACTACTTCAGTTTGACCATCCGTTTGATCCATGCAATATGTGTTGCGTCGTTGGTTTTAGAACATGCAACAAAATGAGCCATTTTACTAAACCTATCAGCAACAACAAATATGCTGTCCTTACCGCCTTGAGTCCTTGGTAATCCTAAAACAAAATCCATAGATATATCAATCCAAGGTTGAGTAGGCACAGGCAAAGGGGTATACAAGCCACGCGGTCTAAGTTTATATTTTGCTCGCCTACACGTAATGCACTTATCACAAACAGATTGCACATCAAGCTTCATATTAGGCCAATCAAAATGCTCACGTAATATATCTAAAGTCTTCAGGACACCAAAATGTCCCATCAAACCTCCCCCATGACTTTCCCTAACAAGCAACTCACGAATAGAACAAATAGACACACACAATTTATCTTTCTTGAATAGAAATCCTTCATGCCTATAAAAATCACCAAGAGCACACTTATCACATGCATTCCATACTTGGCTGAAATTAGAATCATTGGCATACAAATCCTTAAGCAATTCAAAACCAAGTAATTTAGTTTGCAATGAAGTAAGTAATACGTACCTCCTAGACAATGCATCAGCCACAACGTTTTCCTTCCCATGCTTGTATTTGATTACATAAGGAAACGTTTCTATGAACTCCAACCACTTAGCATGTCTTTTAAGCATACCTTGGGTCTTCAAGAACTTTGACTCTCATGATCGGAATGAATGATGAATTCCCTCGGCCACAAATAATGCTGCCATGTTTGAAGAGTTCTCACTAATGCATAAAGTTCCTTGTCGTAAGTAGGATAATTCAGCGCTGGACCACATAACTTTTCACTAAAATAAGCAATTGGTTTGGAATCTTGCATCAAAACAGCTCCCATTCCAATTCCGGATGCATCACATTCTATCTCAAAAGCTTTTTCAAAGTTAGGCAAACACAACAAAGGTGCATTAGTTAGCTTATCTTTCAAAGTTTTGAAAGCCCGGTCATCCACACATCATCCCACTTAAAAACAACATTCTTTTTAACAAGTTCATTCAAAGGTTCAGCAATAGAACTAAAATCCTTAACAAACCTTCGATAAAAACTTGCCAAACCATGAAAACTCCTTACCACGTTCGCATTCTTAGGTGTAGACCAGTCCCTTATTGCTCTTACCTTCTCTTCATCAACACTAACACCCTGCGAACTAACAACAAATCCAAGAAACACAACAGATTCCATGCAAAACATGCAATTCTTAAGATTAGCATACAATTGGTGCTCTCTCAACACACTAAACACAGCATGCAAGTGTTCCACTTGTTCATCCAAATTTTTGCTATAAACTAAAATATTATCAAAGTAAACTACCACAAATTTTCCCATGAAAGTAAGCAAGACATGGTTCATTAACCTCATGAATGTACTAGGTACATTAGATAAACGAAAAGGCATTACTAACCACTCATACAATCCATATTTAGTTTTAAATGCAGTTCTCCATTCGTCTCCCTGTTTCATGCGAATTTGATAATAGCTATTCTTTAAATCAATTTTAGAAAACAATTGAGAGTCATGCAATTCATCAAGCATATCATCTAATCTGGGGATAGGATGTCTATACTTTACCGTTATCTTGTTAATAGCTCGGCAAATCATACACATGCGCCATGTTCCATCTTTCTTTGGAACTAAGAGAACAGGAACCGAACATGGGATGAGACTTTCCCTAACAAATCCCTTTTGCAACAGCTCATCCACTTGCCTTTGTATCTCCTTCGTTTCCTCAAGATTAGCTCTATAAGCAGGTCGATTTGGCATGACAGAACTAGGTATGAAGTCTATTTGATGCACAACTCCTCCTAAAGGAGGTAATCCATGGGGAACCTCCTCAGGAAATAGGTCCTCAAAGTCCTGCCATAAAGACACAACAACAGTAGGCAAACATAAGTTAAGGTCGTTAGTAGAAAAATAAACATCCTGGTACATGATTACAAGTACTTGCTGCCTTGCCGTCATCACACTCTTAACCTCATAGTTTTCAGCAAATACACTCATTCTTTTATTTTTCTCTCCGTGTTGCTCACTTTTCTCTCCTTTTTTTTTTCTCTCGACCTCACTTGCTCTCTTTTTATTTTCTTCATGCTCACACTTTTTTTTCTCTCTCATTTTGCACTATTTTGTTATCCTAATTTGATCCTCATAAGATTGCAAAGGTTAGAGAGGGGCTAACACAACCTTTCGGTTGTTCATTACAAAAGAATAACGATTTTCCCATCATACGAAACTCTCCTATCAAACTGCCACGATCGGCGAAGCAATATATGACCAGCATACATCGGTGCCACATCACAAAGAACCTCATCCTCATACTTGCCAATTGAAAACGGTACCCAAACTTACTTGTTTATCTTCACTTCTCCACAGTCGTTCAACCATTGTAGCCTGTATGGTTTAGGATGCTTCTGCCACTTCAAATTCGACTTTTCTAACAACAAATTACTAACAACATTAGTACAACTCCCACTATCAATATAATCAATGTACATACCTTATCCTTCACGTGGCATCTTGTGTGAAAAATATGCTCACGTTGCTCCTCATCTCCTTCATCCTTAGGCTTTATACTCAAGGGTCTCCTTGTAACGAGTAAATCACCATGCACAGGTTCTTCCACTTCAACATCACAATAATCCTCCAGTGGTGGCATCTCATCGTCACTTGAGCTAGTACTTTCAACTTCTCCATTTGCCCGTACAACCATAACCCTTCTATTCGGGCATTCGGAAGCAATATGTCCTAATCCTTGGCACCTGAAACACTTAATATCACGTGACTTAGTAAGAGTTTTAATTTCTGGTTTTCCTTTAGGAACAACAACCGAATTCTTCGACCTTGCTTCTTCTTTTGTTCTGAGGGCAGCTTTGTTGTCTTCCCAATTTGATCTCCGTGGAGAGCTAGAAGTCGAACCAGATCTGAACCTCTTGGACTGGATTTGCTCCTCCACTTTAACAGCTTTATGCAGTAGCTCCTCCATCTCTATGTAATGGTGCAACTCAACCACATTTGCTGTCTCCTTGTTCAAATCGGCAATGAACTAGCCATTGTTGCTTCTCCGTCTTCCTCTTCGTTTGCTCTAATCATGGCGATTTCCATCTTCTTATAATAATCCTCTATACCCATGGAACCCTGTACCCGCCCTTGTAACTTTCTATACAAATCTCTATAGTAATGGCCAGGTATAAATCTCTTGAGCATCACCAACTTCATCTCTTCCCATGTCCGAATAAGCCTCTCACCATTCCTGCGCCTATTGATCACCAATTGATCCCACCATATACTTGCATAATTTGAAAAATCCGCGGCTGTTAGCTTTACTTTTTTCTCCTCTGAGTAATCATGACAATCAAATACGTGCTCAACTTTTCTTTCCCACTCCAAGTATAGCTCTGGATCATTCTTTCCTTTTCTTTCCTCGATTTGGCATGACAGAACCAAAGATAAGTTAAGGTCGTTAGTAGAAAAATAAACATCCTTGTACATGACTACAAGTACTTGTTGCCTTGCCGTCATCACACTCTTAATCTCATAGTTTTCAGCAAATACACTCATTCTTTTATTTTTCTCTCCGTGTTGCTCACTTTTCTCTCCTTTTTTTTCTCCCGACCTCACTTGCTCTCTTTTTATTTTCCTCATGCTCACACTTTTGTTTCTCTCTCATTTTGCACTCTTTTGTTATCCTAATTTGATCCTCATAAGATTGCAAAGGTTAGAGAGCGGCTAACACAACCTTTCGGTTGTTCATTACGAAAGAATAACGATTTTCCCGTCATACGAAACCCTCCTATCAAACTGCCACGATCGGCCAAGCAATATATGACCAGCATACATCGGTGCCACATCACAAAGAACCTCATCGTCATACGCAACCAATTGAAAACGTTACCCAAACTTACTTGTTTATCTTCACTTCTCCACAGTCGTTCAGCCATTGTAGCCTGTACGGTTTAGGATGCTTCTGCCACTTCAAATTCAACTTTTCTAACAACAAATTACTAGCAACATTAGTACAACTCCCACTATCAATAATCAACGTACATACCTTATCCTTCACGTGGCATCTTGTGTGAAAAATATGCTCACGTTGCTCCTCATCTCCTTCATCATTAGGCTGTATACTCAAGGCTCTCCTTGTAACGAGTAAATCACCATGCAGAGGTTCTTCCACTCAACATCAGAACAATCCTCCAATGGTGGCATCTCATCGTCACTTGAGCTAGTACTTTCAACTTCTCCATTTGCCCGTACAACCATAACCCTTCTATTCGGGCATTCGGAAGCAATATGTCCGAATCCTTGGCACCTGAAACACTTAGCCCTTGTTTGACATCCATTTTTTCCCATTCTCATTCTTATTTTTTTTTCTCTTTCTTCATTTCAACCACACATTTTATCACTAAAATAATATTACACGTAAACCCAAATATTCTCCTTACTTTTTAACCACACATTCTTACATCAATCACTATTCCAAATCAATTTTTTCTTCAAAAATGGATGTCACACAAGGGCTTAATATCACGTGACTTAGTAAGAGTTTTAGTTTTTGGTTTTCCTTTAGGAACAACAACCGAATTCTTCGACTTTGCTTCTTCTTTTGTTCTGAGGGCAGCTTTGTTGTCTTCCGAATTTGATCTCCGTGGAGAGCTAGAAGTCGAACCAGATCTGAACCTCTTGGACTGGATTTGCTCCTCCACTTTAACAGCTTTGTGCAGTAGCTCCTCCAGACTACATAATGTTGCAACTCAACCACATCAGGAATCTCCTTGTTCAAACTGGCAATGAACTAGCCATTGTTGCTTCTCTGTCTTCCATTATGTTTGCTCTAGTCATGGCGATTTCCATCACCTTATAATAATCATCTACACCCATGGAACCCTGAACCAGCCCTTACAACTTTCTATACAAATCTGTATAGTAATGGCTAGTATAAATCTCTTGCGCATCACCAACTTCATCTCTTCCCATGTCCGAATAGGCCTCTCACCATTCCTGCGCCTATTGATCACCAATTGATCCCATCATATACTTGCATAATTAGAAAACTCCACGGCTGTGAGCTTTACATTTTTCTCCTCTGAGTAATCATGACAATCAAATACGTGCTCAACTTTTCTTTCCCACTCCAAGTATAGCTCTAGATCATTCTTTCCTTGAAAAGTCGCAATTGTCATCTTTATACCATATTGTTATCTTCTTTGGAGCCAACCTTCTTGTCCCGTTTATAACTTGTTTTAGAGCCGGAAGAAGACTCCAAATCATCCAATCTCGCATTCAATAATTTAGGCCCCGTTTGAGCCAAATTATTGTAGAATGAGAATGAAAAACATAGCTGTTATTGGGGCCTATATAAGAGATAGAACATATGAATTTAAATGTTGATGTGATGGATAACTGTCATAGTTTTCATTTTAATGAGATAATAATGTAGATCAAACTGGGGCTTAAATTGGTCGGTAACAGCCTTGATGAAGAATTTCAAGTCGACCTCTTGTGGTACTTCTCCTTCCTTACTCATGACTTAGACCTGCAAAATGAAACAAAATAAAAGGTGTTCCTCACACACTCCTCGCGTGTTTGCACTTAAATCAGATTGTTTTCACTCGTGTTTCACACAATTTTGGCTTTTTCTTGTTGATGATCCCTCTTGCCTTTTACCACTCAAAGCCAAGCCAGCCCCCTTTATGTTCTTACCTGAATCAAGAAATTCAACAAATCTCAAGAAGCAACCAGTTATTGATTCAACAATAACAAGAGACTCCAACAAGAAAACACGAATCAGAAACTTAATTTAAGATAGGAAACTTGAACAAAGAACAAGAATGAGAAATTTTAGAGCTCAACAATTTGCCAAGTTTTAGAGCTCAACAATCTACCAAGAGTACAACAAAGAGATGGCAATAAACAACCTATTTCCAGCAACCCAAAATGGCTATGATACCAAATGATGGATTCCCCCCTCTTGGAAACCCACAATTTCAGTGGAAAATGGAACAAATCAGATTGGGAATGTAGGTGAAGAAAGAGATCAGATTAAAATTACGTTTTTAATAAATTTCAATAAAAGTTGAAAAGTTATGGATTCCATTAAATATGTTATTAAAATTAATTTTTAACTTTGATTTTTATTAAAATTTAGATTTCAATCGAAACCAAATAGGACTTTGTCAAAAAAAAAAACTCAAAAGTTGGGGGGTCACGTGACCCTTCTAGGAACCTCTGGGTCCGCCAGTGTTCTTCAGGTTCGAATCCTTATTGGAAATTGAAGTGGGATAGTAATAGAAGTGATGGGGCTGTTCCAAAGGTTAAGACCGTACTACCAAGGGGAAAATAGGAAGTAGCTAGCAAAATAAAACCCAGGGTGGATTCCCAACCTTCTAGGAATAAGGACATCAAGTGTTTTAGATAATTGGGTTCAGGGCACATTGCTTCTCAATGCTCAAACAAAAGAGCAATGATCTTACATGATAATGGGGAACTGGTGAGTAACAGCGATAGTGATGAGATGCCCAAATTGGATGATGCTAGTGCTGGTGATGGGGTTGAGTACTCAGTGGTAGGTGAAACACTTGTTACAAGGCGTGCTTTCGGTACACAAATCCAGATGAATGACATGGAGCATCAAAGGGAGAACTTTTTCATATTAGGTGCCATTTCATCAACAAGATATGCAATATGATTATTGATATGGAGGGGGGGGGGGGGAGTTGTACCAATGTTGCTAGTATTACCCTTGTAGAAAAATTGGGTTTGACTATGCTAAACCATCCTTAGACCCTATAGGTTGCGGTGGTTGAATGAATGTGGAGAGTTTATGGTTAATAAGTGAGTCTTGGTGAGCTTCACAATTGGGAAGTATTGAGGTGATGTGTGACGTGGTTCCTATGCACATAAAAAGGCTAAGTCTAAGGTTTTATCACAAAGGTTGTATACATCTTTACCAACAGAACCTTAGGTTGATGTGTTCATGGACTTTGTGTTAGGATTGCATAGAACTGAAAGGGCTAGAGATTCCATATATGTGGTAGTGGATAGATTTTTGGAGGGTTTTGTGGGTTTAAGTTGGGAACCAAACTATTATTTTCTACTACTTGTCACCACAAATAGATGGATAAACGGAGGTAGTAAATAGGACATTGACAGAAGTTTTGCGCACTACGGTAAATAAAAATTTCAAGAGTTGGGAGGATTGCTTGCCATACATAGAATTAGCATATAATAGTGTCATGCATTCTACTACTTATACACACCTTTTGAAATTGTATATGGTTTTAATCTATTAACACCTTTGGATTTAATTCATTTACCTGTTAATGAAAAAGGTAGTCTAGATGGGAAGAAGAAGGCTGAATTGGTAAGATTAATCTATGAGAAGATGCAGTGTCAAATTGAGAAGAAGAATGAGCATTGCGCTACTTAAGCAATAACTCCGCATGTTACATTTGAACCAGGTGATTGGATGTGGGTGCATATGAAAAAAGAGCGTTTTTCTACTTAAAGGAGGTCAAAATTGCAACCGAGAGGAGATGGACCATTCTAAGTGCTTGCAAAGATCAATGATAATGCCTATAAATTGGATCTTTCATGTGAGTATAACGTTTCTCCAACGTTCAATATTTCTGATACTTCTCTATTTGATGCAAGTGGAGATTCGAGGATGAATCCTTTTGAAGAGGGAGGGAATGATGAGAACCACGGGACGAAAGCTAGCAAGGATCCACTAATTGTGGAAGAAGGACCACTGACAAGATCGCGAGCAAAGAAGATCATGGAAGCCAGGGGATTAATCACATGTTCAAGCTACGTGGGCCTAGTCTTCGATTAGATTGAATGGAACATCAAGTTCCATGTTGGGTGTGGAAGATGAACTAAGATTAGTGCACTTAATTCAAGCTAAGTTAGAACAAGTGAAGCTTGGAGTGTAGCCGGAAAATAGGTCGCAAGCCCCCTGAGGTAAAATTTCAACCCGTAGTCAAATCAATTGAACGGTACGAGCGCGAGAGAATAGCCGGTGCACGCATATTAAAAAAATCTGAATGCTGTTTAATTTTCCCGTTTCGTAGAACTCTCTTTGTTTGATGTTTTCTTGATGTTTTTCATTTTAATTAGGGTTTTTATGAGTTCCCTATATATGGCCTAATTCTTTCATTGTAAATTAATTATTTTTTGAGAGATTAAATAAAAGCAAGATTGCTTTCTTCTTATTCTTCATTGAACTCAATTTCGAACTTATCAAGGATTTCATCTTTTTGGTGTTCAACAACTTTATATATAGGTTCATAATTTTTTGTGATAAACGGGTTCAGTTCCTTTATAACTTTACTTCCTTCATTCAATAAATTGATGGGTCAAGCTTTAAACCGGAATTTTAGCTTTCTTGGGGTTGTGATTCAAATCTTGTGTGGGTTTCGAAGCTACTATTACTATGTGGGGGTCACATCAGCACCAAAATAATCCTAACTACAGGTTCAAAGCGAAGCGCCGCCAAATGTGAAAAATGAGAAAAATATGTAAAAATGTGCCAAAACACACCGAAACACAATAGAATGTATCAAATTGTGCAAAACGTATAAAAGTAAATGAAATGTACAAAAGAACACCTGACGGTCTCAAATTGTGCAAATTGTAATAAAACGCTTCACAATGTATAAAAATGCACTAAAATGTTCCACAATGCATGAAATATTCGAAATGCGCCAAGATGTACTAAGTTGTGTGAAATGAATTATGTGCACAAAAAATGTGCCAAGGTACACGAAATGTACACAAAAGTGCAAGAATGAACAAGTTTCTTGAAATTAGACGAAATGAGCGAAATATAGCATGTCATGCGAATTGTAATAAATTGTGCTCAAATTTACGAAATGTGAGACAAACCGTACGAACTTGATGAAACATACCAAAACGCACAAAATTATACCAAACTGTGCGAAACTCATGGATACTCTAAAGTGCATCAAATGTCTTAGTCAAATGCGCCAAGATGTACCAAGATTAGGAAAATATACAAAAATGTTGTAAATATATCGAATTCATTTAAATTTTAAAATACAGGCTGAATGTACCACCATGTGTAAAATAAATAAAAATGCAAAAAAGTGATTACAATGTTCCAAAACACCCCGAATTTACTAAAATACATGAAATGAACCAAAATGCATAAAAAGTATATGGACGTGAACATTTATGTATACAAAAGCACCATAATATATGAAGTTTCATGAAATGTGTCAAAATGTGCCAATATGTAACATATTATAAAAAAAAAGTGCCAAACCATGTCCATATATAACAAAACATGAAAAATTTTACCATGTCATAAGAGATGTACCAAACGCACTGAATTGTGACAAACTTTGTAAAATGTATCAAAAATCACCAAAACATGCCAAATTTACAAAATGTAATGAAATGCAGAAAAATGTCCAAAAATAAGCAAAAATGTGTGTGAAACGTATCAAAAAGCACTAAAATTTACCAAAGTGCTCGGTAACTTGTAAAATGTACAATACCATGTTGCTCGAATTGTCCCGAAACACACTAAACCATACAAACCTATACGAAAAACATGCCCGAAAAGTACTAAACAGTGCCAAAAGGTACCACCGAATGAAAATAGCCTTAATTTTCTAATTTATAAGAAATGTATCAAAATTGTACCAAAATGCATTCACTATACAAGAATGCATGAAATGATTAAAACGTGAAAACCCAAAGTAGGAGATATATACCAAAAACCAACAACAGAAATCAAACTATTGGATTCAAAACACAGAGTTGTTCTTGTCTCAAAATAACAAGCATACATCTCAAATGCTCAACACACATTTTCATACAAAATAAAATACTACAAATTTTCATATGAATGCATGCAAAACATAGTTTAATAATCTCATAAAAGTACTAAGTGCATTACTAAGACCAAATGACATAACTAACCAATCATTTAGTCTTAAAAGCAGTTTTGCAGTCATCTTCTTTCATACTAATTTGGTAATAGCCAATTTTGAGATCTATTTTACTCAAAATTCATGACCCATGCAATTTATCAAGCAAATCATCTAATCTATGTATGGGATGATGATAATTTATCATTATTCATTTGCCTTCCCAGTAGTCAGTGCACACCCTCCACGATCCCATCCTTTTTAGGAACTGGTCATCAAATTCCTACAATAAATAAATAGCCAAACTAGGTTGGGATTGCTCGTTACAATTTAGCGCTTGGAATGCAATTGCTGATGCATTATCAAGAAGGTATGTACTTCTTACTTCTTTAACTAATCACCAAAATGATTTGATTTGAGTATATCAAAGATATATACGCCAATGATACAGATTTTTCTAGCATGTATATGTCACATGATAAGGCCTCCGTTGATAAATTTTACAAGCATGTGGGTATTTATTTTAAGGAAAATAAATTATATGTGAGTAGTTGTTCTATGCGTGAATTGTTGGTGTGTGAATTGTATTTGTAGTATATGCATTACATACAAGAAGGCCAAATCTAAGGTTTTACTACAAGGTTTTTATACGCCCTTATCCGTACCTAGTAAGCCATGGGTTGACGTGTTTATAGACTTTGTATTAGAGATACAAAAGAAAAGAGTAGAGATTCTATATTCATGACAGTGGATTTGTTTAGTAAGATGACACATTTCATTCCATTCCATAAAACAGTGATGCTACGAACATAGCCGATTTGTTCTATAGAAATTGGTCGTCATATATTGTTTTTGTGTTAAAAGGAACAAGAATATCTGATTTTTCATATTGACAAAGTTGTATCGATTCTTAAACCCATCATACCCCCTATCCTTCTCAACATTGTCCTAATCATAGTTAGCTCAATCTCCTTATGGAAATCCTTTGAACTCCTTGAACCTTGAGTATGGCTTTGTATTTTTTGATAAAGGTAATGAGAATCATGGAGGGCAAGCCAGTATCCTTTACGTATTCTCAATGGACAAATAACAAGATCAAGAGCATATGAGATAAAGAAAGTCATGCAAGGACTTGTTCAAGCTACATACGTCAAGAGTCAAAGTTCAACGAGCAAGATACAAACTTAGTGCATTTGATTAAAGCTAAGGAAGATGGAGCTAATTTGGAAAGCCATGTCCACATGAGGTTTTAATTTCCATGCCCTTGCAAGCATCAAATTTGTACACCCAATAGCAAAATGATTGAACCATACCCATGCAAAGATTATATCATGCCCACACATGGTATAAAAATTATGTACACTGTTTAGTTTTTCATTTTGATTAGACCTCTATTTTGTTTAGTATTTTCTTGATGCTTTCGAAGTAGAATAGGGTTTTGAGTCTGCCTATATAAGGCATATTCATTGTACAAACAAGAACAACATTTAATTTTGATTATAAAGTGAGGATTCTCTCTCAATCTTGTCCTTAATTGAACTATCTAGGGGTGTCCAAAAGTCCCGAACCGAACCGGACCGAACCGAACCCGAACCGAACCGAGCGGTTCTTCATAAATTAAATACCCGAACGGGTACCCGAATCGAGAACCGATGGGTTTGGGTCGAGTCTCGAGTCTAGACCAAGAACCGAAGAACCGAATAAGAACCGAAACTAAATAATTTTTTTATTTTTTATATTGAATCAATTAAATTATTTTATTTTTTTATACAAATTAGCAAATTAATTAAATAAATCAGATTATTTCGTAATTTTAATTTTAAAGTTCAAATCATTTTTAAAACATATTAACCCATTTTAATTTGAAGCAAATGAATATACTTTATATAGTTTTGCTGTAATATTAATATCTACTTTTTGGTATTTGTATACACTGAATTAATCTTATTGGACGGCTAGTTATTTATATGTTTTTGAATTGAGCTACGTTAATTTGTAAAAGTTACGAATGAAATGTCATTAGTTGTATTTATATAGTGTTGCTGTAAATATTAAAAAATTTGATCATAGTACGGAACCGAACGGAACCGAATCGACCCGAACTGAACCGAACCCGAACGGGTCCAAAATTATATTTGGACCCGACGGGTCCATTTATTAAATACCCGAAAGTTTTGGGTCGGTTCGGGTATCTTCAGAACCGAACCGAACCGACCCACGAACAGCCCTAGAACTATCCAAAACTTATAAAGATTTCCAATCTTTGTAGCATTCAACCATTCAAACCTTGGTTCTTCATTCAGGACATCATCCGGTCAAGGTTCACTTGATAGCTTTCTTAGGGTTCATATCAAATCCTGCTACGGGGTTCACAAAAAAAAAAAAGGTCTCTATAGTAATGACTAGATACAATTCTCGTCCTTGGAGAGCTTTCAATTCAACCCAGGTTTCTATGGGTCTTTCATGATTTAATTGATCCTACCATATTATTGCATAATCAGTAAATTCTATCACTATTAACTTCACTTTTTTCTCCGCAAAATAGTTCTGGCAATCAAAGATCAATTCCAACTTCTTCTTCCACTCAAAGTAAACTTAAGGATTGTTTTTACCTTGGAGGGAACGCATTTTCATCTTAATATTTCCAAATTTCTATCAACTCTATCTCGATCTTGGTCTCTAGCTTCAAGGCACTTCGAGCCTATCTCCTCTATTCCTCATTCTACCAACTTGGTCATTCTCATTCTCACTTTCTACTTCATTCTCATCATCAAATTTAGTCTTAGGGATATAGAATCATGCCTATATTGCCTCCTAACATCGGGGACTCTTTTTAGATGTCCTTTTTGTAAGTTTGTAATCTCTCTATCCTGCATATCCCTAATTTTTGCAAACATATTCAACCTCTCAAATTATTGTTGCATTGCTTTTGAAGTAAAGAATTGGTTGTTCTCCTCCCTATATGATAACTTGGAGAAGTAACATAAACTCAAGTGTTTCACCACTCTTGCCTTTTCCTCTCTATGCTTTCTTTTCAAGTAAGACTAGATGAACTAGCTAAACTCAATCAAGAAAAGCCTTTCCAATGTTCAAACCAACAAAAACGCAAGAAACAAGAAGGATAACAAGAGTCGAGAAAGGACTCACGAAGCCATGTTCGCAACAAGATCGATTCCAATGATGATTTATGTATCGAACATTAGTAAAGATGGCATTTCTTGGAAAATAACACCGCAAGAAATTGCCAAAAAAGGTTTCTTGAAATTGGATTGCGCATTTCTTGATCATCCTCGCTTTTTTTTTCTTGAATTTTCTTAACCCTTTTTGATAGGATCTATAGAGTGCTACAAACTTACAAAGATCCAGCTTAACTTGAAGCGGAACCAATGATGACATTGTGAGCAAATAGGATCAATGAAGCCATGCATTTAGTTGTTCAAGCTACGGAGGCCAAGATTTCGAAGTTAACAAGCCAAACATCAAGTTTCATGTTGGGCATCAAGGCGGAAACAAGTTGGATGTATATTGGTATCAAGAAAAAAAATTGGAAGCTAGTCGAATAACTATGCTGATGCATAGTATAAAACGGGATGTTGTCGCATGTACTATTCCCGAAACAAAGAAGTGGAATTTTATTTGTTCTATGCGGTCGCATAGTTCAATTTTTGGACGCGTTTTTTCAAATTTTTCTTACAAGTTTATTTTTTGGTACAACTCTTGTTATGGTTTTTTTTTTTTTTTTTTTTTGATATAATTCCGATTTAATTAAGCTTTTATGAGTTTCCCTATAAACAGGATTCATTATTTTCATTGTAAAAAAGGAAGACATTTTATTGAGAGATATAATAAAGTGAGATTTTCTTTCTTCTTGTTCTTCATTTAACTTAGTTTCGAAATTATCAAAATTTTGTGGCATTCAACAAATTCATAGCAAGGTATGAACTTTTGTAATTGAAGGGTCAAGTTCTTCCATAACTTTGGTTCCTTGATTTAATAAATTATTGGTTCAAGCTTCAAATAGGACTTGCTTTCTTGGGGTTGTGATTCAACCTTTTGTGGGTTTCAGAGCTACTATTGCTACGTAGGTTCACATCATGATAGAAACAAAACGAGGGAGTGGGTCTGTGTGTTCTAGAGGCGACATAGATCGGTTGTTCTACACATTGAAACCCATTCAAAGATACTACAAGATTTTTCACTACACGTACATGCTGCAAGAGAAAATCAAGAAATCATACTACATTCACTTTTGGACAATTGGTGGCATTCATCTCCTCAAGAAGTTAAAAAAATACTGGAATCCAACACATGACGATTTGGAAAAACACAAAAAAAGATCAAAAAAAAAAAAAATCCACGGTTCAAAGTGCTTAGGAGAAATGGAGTGAAACCTCGAATCTTGGAGAGGAAAAATTAACATAAAGGTTCATGGTATAAGAAAAACGTGTGAATGGTTCTGTGTGGGAGAGAAGAGCCAACACAAAGGCAGTTCGGCTTCCAAGTTCACAAATATTTGCTAAAACTCCAAAAATGACAAAAAAAAAAAAAAGGTTTCATAGTGTTCGGAGAGGAGCGAAACGTCTAATCTTGTTGAGGAAGAATGAACTGAAAGACATGAGGAAGAAGAGAAATGAGAGAATGGGTCTGTGTGAGAAATGGCACAGAGGTAGTTCAGCTTCAGGATTCATGCGTGATAAGAGAAAAGAGTGAGTGGATTTGTGCGTGAGAGGAGAAGACAAATTAGGGAAATAAATTAATCAAGAAAGCAGTAGACTGGCACAAAATCTTAGGAACAGTGCACATATAGAGTAACTCTTTCATTGTAAAAGGATGCCCCGAAATTAGATTTGAAAATTTGAAAATTTTTCATCAAAGCAAAACAAATCCTACAACATATCATAGAAAACGATTATTGAAAATAAGTTCACATAAAAAACTGATATAAAATAAGAGAGTGCATAAAATTGAAAACAAATAACAATGAAATACTCAGTTATTCTACAAATTGAAACCCACTCTAAGATGCCCCAAGATTTTTTTTTACACCTACATGTCGCGAGAGAAAATCAAGAAATTATACTACATTCACTTTGGGCCATATGAGGTAGAATATCTCCTCAAGAAATTAAAAAATACGGGAATCCAACAAAGAGAACAAAAATTTGCTAAAACACCAAAAGAGACCAAAAAAATCCATGGTTCAAAGTGTTGGGAGAGAGGATGTGTAACGTCGAATTTTGGAGATGGAGAATGAATTGAAAGACTCACGGTAGAAGAGAGATGAGGGAGTTTGTTTGTGCTTAAGAAGAGTCGACATGGTGGTAGTTCAGCTTCCAGGGTTCGTGTGTGAGAAGAGAAATGAGAGAGTGGGTTTGTGCAAGAGAAGACCAATTAAGAAAATAAATTAATAAAGGGAACAATAGATGGGCACACAATCTTTGGAACAGTGCACATACGAAGTAACACTTTTATTGTATAGAGGCTTGAAATTTCATTTTTGAATTGAAAAATTTACATCTAAGCAAAATAGACCCTTCAACGTATTCAGAAAACGAATATTAAAAATGTCAGATAAAAAATTGAAATAAAAGAAAAAATGCATAAATTCAAAACAAAGAACATATACCATATATATTTGATTGTTATACAAATTGAAACCACTTGAAGTTGCTCCAAGATTTTTCGCTACACGTACGTGCCATGGAAGAAAATCAAGAAATTACACTACATTCACTTTTGGGCCATAGGTGGTATCCGTCTCCTCAAGATGTTTAAAAATACTAGAATATAAGGCAGAGCACAAAGATTTACTAAAACACCAAAGAAGACCAAAAAATCCATGGTTCAAAGTTTTTGGGAGAGGAGTGAAATGTCGAATCTTGGAGAGGAAGAATGAAAGGAAAGACTCACTGTAGAAGAAATATGAAGGAGTCTGTACTTAAGAAGAGGTAACACATAGGTAGTTCGGCTTCCAGGGTTCGTGCGTGAGAAGAGAAATGAGGCAGTAGGTTTGTTGTGAGAAGACAAGACAAATTAAGAAAACAAATTAATGAAGAAAATAATAGATGGGCACATATTCTTAGGGATCTCAATTCGACTCGTTGGCTCGGGAGGCCGAAAAATTCCGAGCCGACTTGGCCCGTGACTTGGTGGAATCGAGCCAAATCTTGGGCTGAGCCTCTCGTTTTGGGTGATGGCTGAGCCGGAGCAGACCCATGTCACAAGTAGTGCAACTTGCTACCTGAAGGAGCCTGTTAGCTGATTCCGGCAGGCTGTTGCTATAATAAATTTTTTTAAAAATTAATTTTTTAAAAAAATCGAGCCTACTCGGCTTGGCTCGATAAGGCTCGGGGTTGAGCCTTGATTTTTTGACCAAGGTTTGGCTCGGGTCGTGAGCCATTTTTTGGGCCCTCAACCTAGCCACAATTTTTAGCTAGGGAGCCAGCTCTACTCGGCTCATTTACATCGTTACATATTCTTAGGAATAGTGCACCTACGGAGTAACTATTTTATTGTATAGGACGCCCTGAAATTACATTTTTTGAATTGGAAATTCTTCAACAAAGCAAAACAAACCCGACAACATATCACAAAAAATGAATATTAAAAACAAGGTCACGTAAAAAAATTGAAAAAGAAAAAGTGCATAAAATTAGAAACGAAGAACAAAGAAACCATAGGTCTTTGATTATTCTACACATTGAAACGCACTCAAAGATACTCCAAGATTTTTCGCTAACCTACATGCCACAAGAGAAAATCTAGAAATTATACTCCATTCACTTTCGGGCAATAGGTGATATCCATCTCAAAAAGTTAAAAAATACAAGAATCCAACACGAAGCACAAAGATTTGCTTAAACACCAAAACAGACCAAAAAAATCCACGATTCAATTTGTTTGGGAGAGGAGTGAAATGTCGAATCTTGGAGAGGAAGAATGAATTTAAAGAATCGTGGTAGAAGAGAAATGAGGGACTAGGTCTGTGCATGAGAAGAGGCAACACAGAGGTAGTTTGGCTTCTAGGGTTCATACGTGAGAAGAGAAATGAGGAAGTGGACTTGTCCATGGGAAGAGAAGAAAAATTAGGGAAATAAATTAATGAAGAAAACAGTAGATGGGAACACATTCTAAGGAACGCACATAAGAAGTAATTCTTTTATTGTATAGAGATGCCTGAAATTACATTTCGAATTGAAATTTTTTTGAACAAAGCTCTAAACTAACCCTATAACAAACATACCACAGAAAACGAATATTAAAATTAAGGTAACATAAAAAACCGAAATAAAGCAAAAGGTGCATAAAAGTAGTAACAAAGAACAAAGAAAGTGTAGGTCCTCGATTGTTCTACACATTGTCACCCACTCTAAGATTTTTCAAGATTTTTTGGTACACCTACGTGCCACAAGAGAAAATTAAGAAATTATACTCCATTCACTTTTGGGTAATAGGTGGTGGTATCCATCTCCTCTAGAAGTTCAAAAATACAAAAATCCAACACAGAGAACAAAGATTTGCTAAATCACCAAAAAAAGGCAAAATAATCCACGATTCAAAGTATGTGAGAGAAAAGGGGTGAAAGGTAGAACCAAGGAGAGGAAAAATGAATTGAAAGACTCACGGTTGGAAAAAAATGAGGAAGTGGATCTGTGCTTGAGAAGAGGCAACATAGAGGTAGTTGCGCTTTAAGGGCTCATGAGTGAGAAGAGAATTGAGGAAGTGGGATTGTGCATGAGAAGAGAAGACAAATTAGAGAAATAAATTAACGAAGAAAACAATGAGTGGGCACACACTCTTAG
Organism: Fraxinus americana; assembly: GCA_035079005.1. Classification (NCBI taxonomy): domain Eukaryota; kingdom Viridiplantae; phylum Streptophyta; class Magnoliopsida; order Lamiales; family Oleaceae; genus Fraxinus; species Fraxinus americana. Next base: position 28,381,236 of record CM068708.1, on the reverse strand, counting down.
GAACAGTGCACATATGGAATAATTCTTCGTTGTACAAGGATGCCTTAAAATTATATTTTCTAATTGAAAATTTTTCAAAAAAAAAAAAAAACAAAGAAAAAACCTACAACATACCAAAAAATTCAAATATTAAAAACAAGATGAAATAGAAAAATTGAAATAAAAGAAAAAGTGCATAAAATTAAAAACAAAGAACAAAGAAACCATAAATCTTCGTTGTTCTACACAACGATACACACTCGAAGATGCTCCAAGATTTTTTGCTACAGATACGTGCCACGGGAGGAAAACAAGAAATTACTCTCCATTCACTTTTGGGCAACAAGTGGTATTCATCACCTCAAGAAGTTCAAAAACAGCAGAATCCAACACGGAACACAAATTTTTTCTAAAACGCCAAAAAAAACCAAAAAAATCCACGGTTCCAAGTGTTTGGGTGAGAAGGAGTGAGAGATTGAATCTTGGAGCGAAAGAATGAATTGAAAGACTCACTCTAGAAGAGAAATGAGGGAGTGGGTATGTGTGTGAGAAGAGGCAACACAGAGGTAGTTCCACTTCTAGGGTTCGTGCTTAAGAAGAGAATCGAGGGAGTGTATTTATGCGTGAGATGAGAAGAGAAGATAAATTAGGGAAATAAATTAATGAAGGAAACCGTATAGGGGCACACAAACTTGGAAACAATGTACACATGGAGAAACTCTTCTATTGTTCAGAGATGCCTTGAAATTACATTCTCCATTTTGAAAAATTTTCAACAAAGCAAAACAAACCCTACAACATAACACATAAAACAATTTTTAAAAATAAGGTTACATTAAAAATTGAAATAAAAGAAAAAGTGTATAAAATTAAAAACACAGAACAAAGAAACCATATATCTTCGATTGTTCAATAATTGAAGCCCACTTGAAGATTCTCTTGGATTTTACGTTGCACCTACATGCCACAAGAAAAAAAAACAAATTACACTCAATTTACTTTTGTGCAATAGTGCTATCCATTTCCTCAAGAACATAAAAATTACTGGAATCCAATACAGAGGACAATGATTTTATAAAATACAAAAAAAAAAAAAAAAGACCACAAAAGGAGTATTTGGGAGAAAAGGAGTGGAAGGTCGAATCTCGGGGTGGAAGAATTAATTGAAAGAATCACGGTAGAAGAGAAGTGAGGGAGTGGGTCTGTTCATGAGAAGAGGCAACACAGAGTTCGGCTTCTCGGGTTCATGCGTGAGAAGAAAATGTGAGAATGGGTTTCTACGTGAGAAGAGAAGAGAAGACAAATTAGAGAAATCAATTAATGAGAAAATAGTAAATGGGCCCACATTATTAGGAACAATGCACATATGAAGTAACTCTTTTATTGTATAGGGTTGAGCTGAAATTACATTTTTGAATTGAGATTTTTCCAACAAAGAGAATCAAACCCTACAACATACCACATAAAAAGAAAAATAAAAATAGGGTCACATAAAAAATTGAAATAAAATAATGTAACGCATAAAATTAAAAACAAAGAAAAAGAAACCATAGATCTTCGATTGTTCTACACATCGAAACCTACTCGATGGTAGTCAAAGATTTTATTCACTACACATAAGTGCCACGGGAGAAAATCAAGAAATTACACTCCATTCGCTTTTGGGCAATAGGTCATCCATCTCCTCAAAAAGTCAAAAATACGGAAATCTAACACAGAGCACAAAAATGACCAAAAAGTCATTGTTTGGAGTATTTGGGAAATGAGTGAAAGGTCGAATCTTGGAGAGGAAGAATAATTTGAAAGAATCGTAGCAGAAGAGAAATGAGGGAGGGGTCTATACGTGATAGGAGGCAACACAGAGATATTTTGGCTTCTAGGGTTCGTGTGTGAGAAGAGAATTGAGAGAATGGGTTTGTTCCTGATAAGAGAAGACAAAATAGGGAAATAAATTAATGAAGAAGTAGATGCCACATATTCTTAGGAACTGTGTACATATGGAGTATTTCTTTTATTGTATAAGGATGCCCCTGAAATTACATTTTCGAATTGAAATTTTTTTTAACAATGTGAAATTTGCCTTCAACATACCATTAGTGATGGCAATGGGCCGAGTCGAGCCGGCTGGCTCGTTGCCCCACGAGCTCGGCTCGTTGCCCTACGAGTCTAGCTCGTGGCTCGTTACAAAACGAGCCGAGCTTCTGCTCGGCTCGTTTACTCATGGGCGAGATTCACGAGCTCGTGGGCCGAGCCTCGTCAAATTTTTTTTTTTTTTAGTTTTTCTTAGTTTTTTTTTTTTTTAATGTTTTTCACGAGCCCACGAGCGCTCGTCTCTTAACGAGCCGAGCCGAGCCGAGCTCGGCTCGTCTATGAACGGGTCCGCTCGGATCGAGCTCGGGCTCGTCTTTTGACGAACCCAAGCGGCTCGTGGATCGCTACAATACGAGCCAAGCGGCCAAGCCGCTCGGCTCGATTGCCATCACTACATACCACAGAAAACGAATATCGAAAACAAGCTCACAAAATATAAACATTGAAATAAAAAGAAAAAATGCATAACATTAAAAACAAAGAACAAAGAAACTATAGAACTTCGATTGTTCTACACATTGAAACCCACTAGAATATGCTCCAAGATTTTTCGCTGCACCAACGTACCACAAACAAAATCAAGAAATTACACTCCATGCACTTAAGAAGTTCAAAAATACGAAAATCCAACACAAAGCACAGAGATTTGCTAAAAAGACAAAAAAGAGCAAGAAATCCACGGTTGTGTGTGAGAAGAGGCAACACAATGCTAGTTCGACTACTAGGGTTTGTGTGTGAGAAGGGAGTTGGGAGTGGGTTTGTGCCTGAGAAGAGAACACAAAATAGGTTAATAAATTAATGAAGAAAAATAATTGAGTGCACAAACGGAGTAATCCTTTTATTGTATATGGACGCTAGGACTGAACCGAATAGAGCAGTTCTCTTAAATTAAATACCCGAACGGGTATCTGAATCGAGAATCGACGGGTTTGGTTCGGGTCTCGGTTCTAGACCAAGAACCGACGAACCGAATCTTCCTAATTTTTTTTAATTATTATCTTAAATAAGTGAAATTATTTTATTTTTTTTAAATAAACTTGCTAACTAATTAATTTACTCCAAACCCAAAATATGATTTTAATCTTTCTAATTTTCAGCCAAGCCTAACTTAATCAAATTGACCTAATTTTACCCAAATAACTTATTATATCGTAGTGTCAATTCTGTAGAAGCCTGATAATAAAATGAAATTAGGCCCCCGTTTGACACCCATTTTCTTCTCATTCTCTTTCTCATTTTTTTTCTCGTTCTTCATTCCAACCACACATTCTATCAATAAAATAATACAATACATAAACCCAAAAATTCTCATTACTTTTTAACCACACATTCTTCCATCAATCACTATTCCATAATTTATTTTTTCTCCAAAATGGGTGTCAAACATGGGCTAGACTTATATTTTTGTTCATGTGATGATCTAGCACCACAAACCTTATACTCGGCCCGCATAAGAAATGATAGCCTAATATTAGTTCGATAAGTCTTAAATAATTTTGATGTCATGGAAGTTCAAAAGCAATCATGCATGTTTCTTATAAAAGTATAATTTTTAAATAATGTTGGATGGAATCGAATGTTTCCCAAATATTTGACTTGATGGTGAAAAAAAATTATTTTTAGTATAGTAAATATTTTTTTTAGGATTTGATTTGCGTACACGTTATTTTTAATAGGGCTGAATCATAAGTTTCAAAAATGAGAATAATTGGTAGGATATATATATATATATATATATATATATATATATATATATATATATATATATATATATATATATATATATATATATATATTCCATTATACACACACGTTTCACAAAAACAATTAATTGGAATGAAACCTACATTCCAAAAACACACATACACGTAGGGCATGTTTTCAAAGTGCTTAAAATTAGGAATGAAACCTACAAACCCATTTTAAATTCTCTTCAATTGGGGGAGGGAGTGATGAATGTAATCGTTTTTCTTACCTTTTATTTCCCAAATACATATTTCCTACTACAATATATATATATATATATATATATATATATATATATATACAATGACTACAACCTGAATCTATCAAACCTAAACACATTATTTCATAATTTTCTATTCTAATATAACATTTTACTATAATACTTTTTAATTTTTCTGAATTACAAAAAACTTGAACCAATTCTGGTTCAGGAATTATTTCTGAATTTTCTCCTTTTTTAGAGGATTCCATTAATTCTAATTTTTGTAAAATATACCTTTGCATATCTTCTAAATTTTCTATTCTTTTTCTTAATATTTTAATTTCTGACAATTCTATCTGAATTGAATTAATTTGCTTATCTTCTTCCAATTGTATTAAATTTTCTTGTAATAAACATTTTTTACATGCCTCTAAAAAACAATCTTTACATTTTACTCTTAATTTCTTACTAGGATACCATTTACATATATAACATGGTATGTTGTCTAAACCTGTTTCTGTTAACCAATTATGTTTACATTCTATATCCATTAATTCTAATTCTTCATCTGAATCTGATAAGTTTTTTAAATTTGAAAATTCTTGTATAAAATTTTCATAATCTGATTGTTCTTCTGGATTATTATTATTATTAAAATCTTCTATTGAGACAATACTGTAAACTGATTCTTTATCTAAGAACTCAATTTTTTCGACATACTAGGGAAATTTCAATTCAGTGTTTAGATGGCCAAGTAAGACAATTATCATTAATTTCGGAAGAATCTAAAAAAGAATTTTTTATAAATAAGTTATATTTAAAAGTAGTTATGTGTTATAGAAATTAACTTACAAGTCTCCATTTACCACAAAATAAAGTGTTAGTGATTTAGTGTTACTATTTTTCTAAATTTTCAGATTTTGCCCTGAAATTCAAAAATTTATAACTCAATCGTTACTTGAAATTTTTTGACAAAATCAGTGGCGTTTGATTGCCTCATTGGTTAGCTACCGAATAACTTGGAATCATGTCAATCCGATGTCGGAAGAATTTTTTAATATGTTCCTTAAAGCAAACTGCACTGGGTAGTATTACTGTTTTCAGCTTCTGCCCTTGACTTTAAAAAAATTCGTAACTCAATCATTACTTAGAATTTTGGACAAAACCAGTGGCATTTGATAGCCTCATGGATTAGCTACTGAATAAAGTCGAAATCATATCGATCCGACGTCTGTAGAATTTTATATGTCATTTTAAGTAAACTGCGCTGGTTACCTTCTAAACTGAGTCGCTACGGGGTTTTGAAATTATAAATATGTTGCCGACGGAAGCTGATTTTTGGATGTCATAATATAAAGAATTTTTTACTTTACTATAAAATTTCATGAAGTTTCGGGGTCGATAGATATGCAAATGAAATTATATTTGAAATTGCCATTGAGATAGAAAACAAAAGTAGCAACATTTTTTTTTATCTCACGTCAATAGTTGCACATCCGAAAGTTGCATGTACAGTATGTTGGTTGCATATCCGGAAGTTGCATATAGTATATGTTGCATATACGGTATGTTGCATAGTATGTTGCTGTAAGTTATACCCGGTATGTTTCTGTATAGTTAATTATTTAATTAAGTCTACGGTCTACGGGTAAAGTAAAGTTAATCTTCTGACGTTTCGACCCATGTGGGTCGGGGCATTACAGTATGGTATCAAAGCACGAGTTTAGTCGATTATGTAGACTTAGCGTATTTTGTACAAAAAAAAAAAAAAAACCCTTAAGTACAAAGTAGGACATTTAAAATGAGAAAATGAAATATTTACGGCACTCCATGGCACCTTGTATCCATTAGTGGACCTCATTCTACGACCCAGGTATGTTTAATTAGATAAAGTTCTAATTCTTGCTATGAATGGATATGGTTCTATGGTTATGTTTTCCATGTTGCGATACATTCTACATTTTACTTTATGTACATCTTATATGTAAACATAAAATATGTTGTTTTAAAAGACATGTATTTGGGCAAGAAATTAAAAATGTGGATGACATATGGCTAGGGCTTGAAGACAAAGTGCGAGGAGAAGGAATCATGTCAGCTAACAAGAGATAGATATACGAGCTTACCTAGATTTTGGGGTAGACGAATCCTTAGATCTTGACAATCACATAGAAGCGTGTACCAACTTTGGCGAAAAGGCAAAGAATGCGGGTTATAGGATTAGTCACCAACATGCAGTAGGTCATTTGGTAGAAACTCTTACCCTTCTCAGAAACCTATCAGGAAGTTTAAACAAGAAAATATGATATCTCAAATCTTGGAAAGTGAACCTAAGGACTTGACTTTGAGGATTTTTGCAATGCTTATGTCCATAATTGGGAGACTATGATTGGTGATGTTATCTTTCACTCGGGATCCGAATCGGCAATGATTTCAGATGACGAAGTTGCACAACTAAATGTGGCAAATAGTAACGAAGATGAAGAGGAAGATTAGAAGAGGACCCACAAGAAGACCAAGAGTGAAATGAGTAGAGATTATGGATTTACACGTTCATTTGAAAAAAAAAATATATATATATATATATATATATATATATATATATATATATATATATATATGAAATTTTCTTTTATCCCAAGTATTCTGGTATACAAATTTAATAAAAGAAATTATTTCTTTCTTCAAGGAAAATGTCTCGAGCAAACCAGAATAAACCTGTTAAGGGACCTCCTGCAAGCGATTCAAGATCTTGGCAAGCTGAATCAGAATCAAGACCCACATCACCAGCTCCTATTATCTTCCCGACTCATGCCTCGGTAGTTGAGTTACTTCTACTCATGCCTCCTACCTTCGATGGAGCATCTGGTCCACTGGTAGTTGAGGAAAGGCTTCGTTAGTTGGAATGAATTTTTTGACTCATAGATTGCTCCGACGTCCAAAAGGTCCAGTGTGCAGAGTTTATATTTATCGGTGATAAGAGTCACTGGTGGGATTTGATGTCCCTAACTAGGACCCAAGAGCAGCAGTTGGCATTACCTTGGGAACAATTCAAGGAGGAAGTGATGGACAAGCATTTTCTTCCGTCTCTAAGGGATTTCAAGGAGAGCGAATTCCTTCAACTCAAGCAGGGTAATATGTCCCTGATTGATTACGAATGAAAGTTCGATCAATTCTCAAGATTTACTCCACACCTGGTTGACACGAAAATTAAGAAGACTCGAAGGTTCGAGCAAGGGTTAACCCAAACATAATCATGATTCTTATGTCAAATCGTTTTACATCATACCATGAGATGCTGGAACTAGCTCACACTATTTGGTATCAGAAGGTTAATGCAGAGCAACACAGTCAATTGTATAGCCAGTAAGATAAAGGGCAAATTGGGAAGAGAAAGTTGAATGGTCAAGATAAAGGAAAGGGCAAATGGCAAAATAAGAAAGCAAATATCGAACCTAGTGCCAGTAAGGCCATAGTAGCCGCAGTAGCGCCGTCCCCTAAGTGTGGCAAACTTCATCGTGGTGAATGCTTGTACGAGAAAAACACCTGTTTTTGGTGTGGTAAGCCAGGAAATATTGCTAAGGATTGTCCCATATTTGCTCAGAAGAAGGATAATAACAGTGATCAGAACAAAGAGGGAAAGAACTAGTTTTTACAATGACTCAAAAGGATACAGTGGAGAACTCAAACGTAATAGCATGTATTCTACTGATATCTAATACACCTGCGTATGTACTGTTTGATTCAGGAGCTATTCATTCTGTTGTATCAACGTCCTTCATTGCTAAATCTAGTATTACTTGTGATAAGTTAAGTACACTAGAAGTTAGCATCCCCTTAGACAGAACATTAAATACAAATCAGTTAGCTAAGTTGGTAAATCTTGAAATTGAGGGAAAAACATTAGAAGCTATTTTGTATATGATAGAGATAAAAGACTTTGATGTGATTTTGAGTATGGATTGGTTGGGACGTAATTATACAACCATTCGTTGTAGAGAAAGGAAGTCTTCTCAGAAACCAAGAAAAAAATAATTTTATTTCCCTGGAATAAAGACCAAACCCCATCTCCAATTGGTATCTCTACCTTGTAAACCGAGAAAATGTTGAAAAAAGAAATATCCCAAGGGTTTTTAGTTAATATCTCAGGAGAAAAACAAGTGACAAAGAAGATTGATGATGTACTAGTGGTACAAGAATTTATAGATATGTTTCCAGAAAATCTACCTGGTACCCAACCAGATAGACAAGTGGAGTTTACAATAGATCTGGTTCTTGGAGCGGCACCAGGGCTCCAAAGGAACTTCGGAAGTTGAAAATTCGGTTACAAGAATCGTTAGACAGTGGCTTTATCCGACCAAATGTATCTCCATGGGGCGCACCAGTGTTATTTGTAAAGAAGAAAGATGGAAGTATGAGGATGTGTATCGACTATCGGGAGTTGAACAATTTGACCATCAAGAATAGGTATCCTCTCCCGAGAATTGAGTATTTGTTTGATCAATTAAAAAGGGGCTAAGGTATTTTCCAAGATCAACTTACGATCTGGATAGCGTCAATTGAAGGTTAAGGTTATGAAATACTACGCGAGGAAAAGTTATACGCTAAATTTAAGAAGTGTGAATTTTGGCTTGAGCGAGTTGGATTCCTCGGTCATGTAGTTACTGCCCAAGGAATTGAAGTCTCCAGTAAAAGTGGAAGCGGTAACTAATTGGAAGACACCGATTAACGCTGGTGAAGTTCGGAGTTTTCTGGGATTTATAGAAGGATTCTCCAAAATAGCTGGACCAATGACGCAATTGACAAGGAAAGAAGTAAAGTTTCAATGGACAGATAAGTGTGAGTAAAGCTTTAAGGAGCTAAAGCAGCGATTGATTACAGCACCAGTGTTAAACATACCCGAAGGTTCGGAAGGGTTTGTTATATATAGTGATGCATCCAAACAAGGTTTGGGATGTGTTAATACAACACGAAAAAGTGATTGCCTATGCTTCAAGGCAATTGAAACAACATGAGCAGAACTACCCGACACATGATCTAGAAATTGCGGCGATAGTTCATGCATTAAAGATATGGCGACACTACTTATATGGACGAAAGTGTGACATTTACACGGATCATAAGAGTCTCAAATATTTCTTCACAAAGAAGGAATTGAATATGAGATAGAGACGATGGTTGGAGCTAGTAAGGGATTATGATTGCACTATTCATTACCATCCAGGTAAGGCTAATGTTGTTGCCGTTGCTCTAAGTAGAAAGTCGATGGGACAGTTGTCATCATTACCTACTATTCAGATGGAGTTGATCAAAGACTTGGAAAATTTGCGAATTGAAGTGGTTACAACACCAGAGCAAAGTACCGCTCGTTTAGCAACTTTGGTGACTCGACCAACTCTTAGAGATCGGATCATAGAAGCACAGGGTAAAGATCCATTTTTACAGAAGATTGGAAAAGACATTGGTACCAATAGGAGAAAGGATTTTGGAATAACTTCGGTTCGGGCACTAATGTTTAAAGGAAGAATTTGTGTGCCTAAAGATGAAGTTTTGAGGAAGGAGATATTAGAAGAGGTTCATTTCACCCCTTACACCGCACATCCTGGTGGTAAGAAAATGTATCGAGATTTAGAGATACATTTTGGTGGAGGAATATGAAAAGAAGTATAGGCCTATTTGTGGCAAAATGCATAGTGCCAACAAGTTAAATCAGAACATGAAAGACCAACAGGGCTGTTAAATCCATTGGACATACCTAAATAGAAGTGGGAGAATATCACTTTGTGGTAGGATTTCCGAAGTCAACAAGAGGACACAATGCTATATGGGTAATATTGGATCGTATAAAAAGTCCGCTCATTTTCTTTCGGTAAAAATGACATTCAGCTTAGATCAGCTGGCACAGTTGTACATTAGAGAGATTGTAAGATTGCATGGTGTCCCCATCTCTATTGTGCCCGATAGAGATCTAAGATTTACATCTAAGTTTTGGAAGAACTTACAAAAAGCTATGGGAACGAAATTGAATTTCAGTACAGCGTATCACCCTCAATCTGATGGTCAGTCTGAAAACACCATTCAAACTTTGGAAGATATGCTGAGAGCTTGTGTTCTGGATCTAGGAGGTAGTTGGGAATCGTATCTACCTTTGCTGGAATTTGCATATAATAATAGTTTTCAAGCAACTATTGGAATGGCACTGCATGAAGCTTTCTATGGTAGAAGATGTAGATCACCTGTTCATTGGGACGAAGTCGGAGAAAAGAAAGTTTTGGTACCAGGATTCAACTTAAGTCTCCCATATGATGGAGGTCTTGGGTTCGAATCTTGGGGGACGCGTCAGAAAGTCGTAAGGGGTAAGACAGGCCTAGGCCCTTCCAAAGCGGACAGTACATATGATATGATAACTGTTCCAGCACAAGGTTGGGTCGTTTCAAAAAAATGCGTATTTTTTTTAACGACCCGACCTTGCGCGGAACTGTTATCATATCATATGTACTATCCGCTTTGGGAGGGCTTAGGCCCATCATATGGAGGTTTTGAGTTTGAATTCTAGGGGACGCGTTAGAAAGCCGTGAGGGGGATCACATGGTCAATTATCAATCCCTAGAAGTACAGAGAGATTTATCGTATGAGGAATTATCTATTAAAATACTGGACCGAAAGGTACATAAATTACGGAACAAGGAGATTCAATTGGTCAAGGTGCAATGGAGTAATCATGGAGTAGAAGAAGCTACTTGGGAAAGAGAAGATGTTAAAGACAAATATTGGACACTCTTTGCCAAATCATAAGGTAAATTTTGAGGATGAAATTTTGTTTAAGATGTAAGGGATGTAGAAGCCCAAAAAATAAAATGAAATTAGACTCATATTTTTGTTCATGTGATGATCTAGCACCACGAGCCTAGCCCATAGACGAACCTTATGCTCGACCCACATAAGAAATGAAAGCCCAATATTAGTTCGATATGTCTTAAATAATTTTGATGTCATGGAAGTTCAAAACCAATCATGCATGTTTCCTATAAAAGTATAATATTTAAATAATGTTGGACGGAATCGAATGTTTCCCAAATATTTGACCCGACGGTGAAAAAAAAATTTATTTTTAGTATAGTAAATATATATATTTTTTTTGGATTTGATTTACGTAAACACGTTATTTTTAAAAGGACTGAATCATATATTTTAAAAATGAGAAATAAAATAAGGTTGAAACTTTCACAATTTTGTTGAATAGTGAAGGCATTAATTGGTGGGATATATATATCTTCAATTGAGGGAGTGATGAATGCAACCGTTTTTCTTACCTTTCATTTCCCAAATAATTCATATTTCCTACTATAATATATATATTTGTATAGCTTACACATATGAAGGTTTACATTTTGAAACAAGAAAAGAAAAAAAAAAAAATCAAACGAAGAAATAAGAGAGAAGCAAATTTTTTAAAAGTTTCGGTGCCATCAGGAAGAAACAACCATCGTCCAACTTTATACTTTCAAAGCTTTTAAACGAAGGTACATAAAGGTGCAAATGTTTGTTTAGTTTTCAAATTATAATTATTCGTTAAAAGTTTGAATGAATTGGTACCTCCAGGTACGGTGTTTCGGCACTACTATAGTTTGAATGATCATTCTCCAACTCTACATGTTATGATATTGCTATAGAAATCGAATTTTGCTTAAAATTCCTCTACGTGCGACAGTATGAATCCACAGTTCGAAATTTCTAATTTGATAACGAAATGCACCGATGATATCTATTGAGTTTCAAACTCATGGGTTAATTCCCCTCTAACAGGTTGATTTGATATGCTTGGGGAGTGGATGATGGTAGAGGATGATGCAACATGCTATGGAGATGCCAGTGACTTAACGTTTTTAATTTGAAAATGCAACATTTATGTTTTTTTTTTAAAAAAAAAAAACATGTTTTTATTTGATTTCTATGAACATCATATGTGGAACTATTCTAAGAACATATTTATAAATAAGTTATATTTAAAAGTAGTTATGTGTTATAGAAATTAACTTACAAGTTACCATTTACCACAAAAGAAAGTGTTAGCGATTTAGTACTGCTGTTTTTCTAAATTTTCAGCTTCTGTCCTGAAATTCAAAAATTCATAACTCAATCGTTACTTGAAATTTTTCGACAAAATTAGTGGCGTTTTATAACCTCATAGGTTAGCTATCGAATAAACTTGGAATCATATCAATCCGATGTCAGAAGAATTTTATATGTTCCTTAAAGCAAAGTGCACTAGGTAGTGTTGTTGTTTTCAGCTTCTGCCCTTGACTTTAAAAAAATTCGTAACTCAATCGTTACTTAGAATTTTTGGACAAAACCAGTGGCGTTTGATAGCCTCATTGATTAGCTACTGAATAAAGTCGAAATCATATCGATCTGACATCTTAGAATTTTATTTCATTTTAGGTAAACTACGCTGGGTTACCTTCTAAACCGAGTCACTGCTGAAAAATATTTTAATACCTCATATGTTGTCGATGGAAGATGATTTTTGGATGTCATAATATAAAGAATTTTCTACTTTGCTATCAAATTTCATGAAGTTTCGGGGTTGATAGCTATGCAAACGAAATTATTTTTGAAATTGCCATTGAGATTGAAAACAAAAGCAGCAGCAACATTTTTTTTTTTCATGTCAATAGTTGCATATACTGTGTAAGTTGCATATACGGTATGTTGGTTGTATATTCGGTAAGTTGCGTATCCGATATGTTGCATATACGATATGTTGTTGTATAGTTAATTATTTAATTAAATCTACAGTTTAAGGGTAAAGTAAAGTTAATCTTGTGACGTTCGATCCATGCGGGTCGGGACGTTACAGCATCGTATCAGAGCACATGTCCAACCCGAGTTCTACACATTGAAACCCATTCAAAGAGGCTACAAGAATTTTCACCATACCTACGTGCTATGAGAGAAAATCAAGAACCTACACTTCATTCATTTTTAGGTAATACATGGTTTCCATCTCCTCTAGAAGTTAAAAAATACGGGAATCCAACACAGAGCACAAAGATTTGCTGAAACTCCAAAAAAGATGGAAAATAAAATCCAAGATTCAGAGTGTTTTGGGGAGAAGTAGTGAAAGGTCGAATCTTGAAGACGAAGAATTAATTGAAAGACTCGCAATAGAATAAAAATGATGGAGTGGGTTTGTACGTGAAAAGAGAACGCAAAGATAGTTTGACTTCTATGGTTCGTGCGTGATAAGAGAAATGATGGAGTAGGCTTGTGCATGAGAAGGGGAGAGAAATTAGGAAAATAAATTAATGAAGGAAACAGTAGATGTGCACATATTCTTAGGAACAACGCATGTACACTCACTATTTTATTGAATAGGGATGCCTGAAATTATATTTCTAAATTGAAAACTTTTCAACAAAGCAAAACAGATCCTACAACATACCACATCAAACAAATATTAAAAATAATGTCCCATAAAAATTACAATTAAAATAAAAAGTGCATAAAACTTAAAAACAACAGAAAAAGAAACTTATAGATCTTCTATTGTTCTACACATTGAAAACCACTTGAAGATGCTCCAAGATTTATCGCTACACCTACATGCCACGAGAGAAAATAAAGAAATTACACTCCATTCACTTTTGGGAAATAGGTGGTATCCATCCTCAAGAAATTCAAAAATACAAGAATTCAACACGGAGCATATGGATTTGTTAAAACACCCAAAAATAAGGGTTCAGAGTGTTTGGGAGAGAAGAAGTGAAGGTCGAATCTTGGAGAGGAAGAATGAATTGAAAGACTCACAAGAAAAGAAAAATGGAGGAGGTCTGTGCATGAGAAGTGGCAACACAGAGGTACTCCAGCTTATAGGGTTCGTGCGTGAGAAGAGAAATGAGGGAGTGAGTTTGTGCGTGAAAAAAAGAAAAGAAGATAAATTAGGGAAAGAAATTAATGAAGGAAACTGTAGATGAGCGTACGTTTTAGGAACATAGCACATATGGAGTAACTCTTTTATTATATAGCGATGCCTTGAAATAACATTTTCCGAATTGAAAACTTTTCAACAAAGTAAAAAAAATAAAAAACCTAAAACATACCACAGAAAACAAATATTAAGAAAAAAAAAAGGTCACATAAAAAATTTAAATAAAAGAAAAAGTTCATAAAGTTAAAAATAAAGAACAAAGAAACCATATATCTTCGATTGTTTTACACAACATTGAAACCCACTTGAAGATGCTTCAACAATTTTCGTTACGCCTACATGCCACGAGAGAAAATGAAGAAATTACACTTCATTCAATTTTGGACAATAGGTTTCCAACTTCTCAAGAAGTTCAAAAATATAGGAATCAAACAAATAGCAGAAAGATTTGCTAAAACACCAAAAAAGACCAAAATATCTATAGTTCAGAGTTTTTGGGAGAGGAATGAAAGGTCGTATCTTGGAGAGGAAGAATGAATTGAAATACTTACGATAGAAGAAAAATGAGGGAGTGGGTACACGCATGGGAAGAGGCAACAAAGAGGTGGTTCAGCTTCTAGGGTTTGGATGAGAAGAGAAATGAGGGAGTGAGTTTGTGTGTGAGAAGAGAGGACAAATTACGGAAATAAATTAATGAAGGAAACTGTAGATGGGCACACATTCTTAGGAAACAGTGCACATATGGAGTAACTCTTTTCATTTATAGAGATGCCCTGAAATTACATTTTCGAATTGAAAATTTTTCAACAAAGCAAAAACAATCCCTGAAACATACCACATGAAACAAGTATTAAAAACAAGGTCACATAAAAAATTGAAATAAAAAGTGCATGAAATTAAAAATAAAGAATAAAGAAAATCACTGATCTTTCATTGTTTCTACACGTTAAAACCCACAAGAAAATACTCAAAAGATGTTTCACCACACCTACATGCCACAAGAGAAAATCAAGAAAATACACTCCATTCACTTTTGGGCCACATCCATCTCCTCCAAAAGTCCAAAAATACAAGAATCCAACATAGAACACATGTAATATCACAAAACATTTGAATATATTATATGATAAGATGATTTTATGCATTGTTGTGGTTGCTACATGGTGATAATTAATTTAGGTTTAGATTGAAATTTCAAGGAAATTTAAAGGATTAAGTACAACATCTTGAAAGTTTGAGGACTCAAGTGTAAATAAGATAAATATTCATTTTTAGATAAAATAGGATTTATATGATTGTCATATAAAGGATTCTAAGTATTTTTAACTGTACAAAGACTTGCAAAAGTTTTTGGATCAGTCGTAACAATTTAGGCTGGAAGGGTAAAATCGTCATTTTGCAGGTTCACGAATTTTTAAGTGTGAATGTCGAATGATAAGAGTAAGCATTAGGGATTATTCTGGACTCTTTAAGGTCTGTTTAGAATTTTTGGTACAATTTGGTACAGTTTAAGATAGTCCAAGTGAAGTTGAAATTTCAGACATAAAGACATGAAGAATGAAAAATAAAAAATGTAAGGAATCCAATGGTATAAGTTTTGTAAGTTTTCAATCACGAAAGTATGGTTAAAACTAATTTTACAGTTTTTCCACTATTCGAGATTTACGCGACTAAGGAACTATTTTAAAGTTTTGTAAGGATGCTCCTCCAGAGAAAAATGATGACCAAAATAAGAACAATAAAGGAAAGGCTCGAGTTTTTGCTATGACTCAGCAAGAAGAAGAGTAGGACCCTAATGTGATTGCAGGTATTTTGTTGGTATCTAATACACCTACTTATGTTTTTTGAGCTACGCACTCTTTTATCTCTACATATTTTATTTGTAAGTCTAGAGTGACATAAGAGAAATCTAACAATGAATTTTCAGTTAGTATTCCTTCAGGAAAGGCTCTTACTATAACCATATAGCAAATGGTGTTAGGCTAGAGTCTAATGTAAAAATGAAAAAGGACAGTTTACATCTAATAGATATGACAGACTTTGGTATTATATTAGGTATGGATTGGCTAGGGAGAAATCATGAGACCATCCGATGTCACAAAAAAAGATAATTTAATAGAGAGAGAACGAGGTTTGTTTCTTCAGAGCTAGACTTAGGTTATTTCCATGTCTCTTGTCTATACTGAAAGCAAAGAAGATGGTGAGAAAACAAACATCTTGGTTATTTGGTTAACAATATAAGTAAGAGTACACAACAATTCAAGTTTACAGTGGCTAATATACACTAGTGTTAAAGGATTTTCCAGACGTGTTTCTAGAGGATTTACTTGGCATTCCATCAAACAAACAACTAGAATTTCTAATTGATCTAGTACTGAGAGCGGCCCAGAATCCAAGACTCCTTATAGAATGACGTCAAAAGAAATACAGGAGTTTAAACTACAACTGTAAGAGTTGTTGGATAAGGGTTTCATTCGACCAAGCAGTTCTCCATGGCACCTCTAGTACTCTTTGTAAAGAAAATAGATGGATCAATGAGGATGTCTGATGGAGATCGAGGTGGCCAAGGTGCTGACCAAGTTGGTGCTCCCAAATTTTCTCAAGATCCTTTGCACATAATTTACAGTCCAATGACTAGGGCAAAGACAAAGAGGATGAAAGAGGCTTTGCAAGGTTTGATCATAGAAGTGCAATACAAAGAGGTGGTGCTAGAAGATTCTAGAACTAAATTCGAAGATTCCAAAGCTTCACCAAGGATGGTCACTTACTTTTTGTGCAAGGGATAGATATGGAAGGACAAGAAGAGAACAAGGGTTAATTAGGAAGTTTCATTTTTTTAGTCTTTAATTAACTATGGGCTCTTTTATGTTTTAATCAATTGGGCCCAATTCACATCTTTTAGGCCCATTTCGTTTTTCTTCTTCCTTTAGATAGGTTTTATTGTTTAAGAGGAGCAACCATGTTAATTGGTAGGGGGAGAACATTTTTATGAAGCTTATGGAGAAATCTCTTGCAATTTCCTTCTTGTGTTCTTGATTGAATGCTAGAATTCGACTTATCAAATGAGTGATCAACCTTTGTAGCATCTCAAGGTTTGGGTTTTAAGAACTTTTTTGTTTCCTCAAGGTTCTAATCTGATCTTCCTCATTGCATCACGTTCATAGCAGCTGGTTTTTGTTCCTTTTTCCATTGAATTTGTGGGTTTACAAAAGGGGGTGCCTATCATTTGGTATCAGAGCGTTTCTATTGGGTTGCTGAAAATAGGTTGTTGATTTCTATTTCTTTGTTGCGTTCTTGTTGGTGGAAAAAAAAACGTGGCAGATTTTTAGTTCTATAAGTTTTCCATTCTTGTTCTTTGTTCAAGTTTCATATTCCTTGTTGAATTAAGTTCATATTGGTGTTTATCTTTGCTAGAGTTTCTTGTCATTGTTGAATTAGTTTCCATCTATTTTGTTTTAGCTTTGTTATGTTTATGACAAAAATTTTGACTATTGTTGAGATGGTCACCATCTAAACTGGTTGCTTCTTGAGAATTGTTAAATTCTTTGATTCTATTAAGAACATAAAGGGGGTTGGCTTGACTTTGAGTGGTAAAAGGCAAGAGAGATTGTTGACCTCAGAAAATGGCTCTAACACGTGGCCAACAGAATGTCTTCAAGTCAGCTCTTTCCTGCACACATAGCATGTTGTTAGTCACCCGTGGCATTTCCCAGAGGGGTTGGGAGCGACCACGAGCACTCCGACGGTCAAGTAAATTTAGGGTTCAACCAGAAAAGGTTCGCCGACAGTAGATCACTCACCGGGAAGTGGTCGATAAAGTATTTAATAAAAATGCCAGTATTTAAGGGAGAAGATAATACTCAAGTTTTAGTGCAATGGAAGAAAATCTTGATTCAGAATCCTTCTTCTAGCTCGGGGAAGGGATATTTATACTAAGGATGGGAAATGGAGTACCGTTGGATGAGGAGACACATGTTACCAGATCTTCAGGGCTCATCTCCTCCTAGGTGTTAATCTGTCCATCCATAGGCTGGCTGGCATTGATTATTTCTGACAAAGGTAGTTGATTTGACCGTTTGGGTCCTGCCACACGTCCCATCAGTCAAGGATTTGACTTTGGAAAGATCTTTGTACAAGAGATCTTTAATGGGCGAGGTGAGGCAAGAGAGGCGTTGCAGCTTTGTAGAAGCGGACCTTTGCATCAACGGTGTAACTGCGAATGAGTCCCGTTCCTTCGCTGACGCACGTTCAGTTCATTCCTCACGTAGTCACTTCGACATATACAATCAGCTTGTCCCACGTAGACATGTGGCGTGGAATACCTCTACCATCACGTGGCGGTGAGGTGGGGGGGTCTGACATAGGCCCGTAACAATAGTCCTGCAAGTCCATGTATGGATATTTATATAGTACAAGGACTTTCAGTTTCGCGGTTTGAGTTGGGAATTCTATAAGGAGTTGTCGTAACATTAGATTCTGCTCTGGCTAAAGTGATATGAGTTGGCAATTCTGTGGAGAGCTGTTGCAACGTGAAGCTGTTGTGGTCGAAGCTATAGGAGTTGGCAACTCTAGGGGGAGTTGTTGCAAGGTGAAGCTGTTGTGGCCGAAGTGATAGGAGTTGGCAACTCTAGGAGGAGTTGTAGCAACACAGATTCTTTTCTGGCCGAAGTGATAAGGGTTGACAACTCTGTGGAGAGTTGTCGCAATGCGAAACTGTTGCGGCCAAAGCGATATGAGTTTGAAACTCTAGGAAGAGTTGTTACAACATCAGATTCTACTCTGGCCGAAGTGGTATAGGTTGGCAACTCAGTAGAGAGTTGTTGCAACGCGAAACTGTTGTGGTCGAAGCGATAGGAGTTGGCAATACTAGGGGGAAGTTGTTGCAACGTGAAGCTGCTGTGGCCGAAAGGGGAGTTGTCGCAACATCGGATTCTGCTCTGGCCGAAGTGATATGGGTTGGCAACTCTGTGGAGAGTTGTTCTAACGCAAAGCTGTTGTGACCGAAGCGATAGGAGTTGGCAACTCTAGGGGGAGTTGTCGCAACATCGGATTCTGCTCTGGCCGAAGTGATATGGGTTGGCAACTCTGTGGAGAGTTGTTACAACATGAAGCTGTTGTGGCCGGAGCGATAGGAGTTGGCAACTTTAAGGGGAGTTGTTGTAACGTGAAGCTGCTATGGCCGAAGTGATAGGAGTTGGTAACTCTAGGGGGAGTTGTCGCAATATCAAATTCTGCTCTGGCCAAAGTGAAATGGGTTGGGAACTCTGTGGAGAGTTGTTGCAACGTGAAGCTGTTGTGGTCAAAGCGATATGAGTTGACAACTCTATGGGGAATTGTTGCAACATCGGATTCTGCTTTGGCCGAAGTGATATGGGTTGGCAACTATGGGGAGAGTTGTTACAACGCGAAGCTGTGGTGGCCAAAGCAAGTTCTAGAGAGCCTTGGGTTCTGTGCCAATGATTTGAAGGTTTTCACCTCTTTCCAAGTCAATCATGAGGGGGGTGTTTGCTTGCTTCCAAGGCACGCCTCCATTGCCATAAATGGTAATGATGGCGACGGCCCCCTCCTCCCGAGGCAACGCATTTAGGTCGCACGTGGGACTCACAGCTTCATCAAGACTATTGGTTTAAATGACCCTTGGCTTCAACGGAGATCCTTGAGTTTTAACATTGTATGGTCCAGATGTGGTTTTGATGATCCAATGGTTGGGGGTGAGTCAAGAACGCCTATAAAAGGCCCATCCTCTTCATTTCAAAGCTTTTAGTTTCGCGAAAACTGCTGCTCTAGAGAGAATCCTTGCATTCCGTCCTCTTGTGTTTTTCGGCGTGCTCCATTAGCAACTCCGGCGACGTCTCTAAAACTTCCGGGGGGTGAAGGATATTCTTCATCAAGTTTAGGTAATATTCCCCATTTTCAGTTTCTTCATCTCTTTCTTTAGATTTCCCCAAAAACTTTGAAAATCTCTGGGATGGTGAGCGAACAATCTATTAGCGTTTCTGGGAGTGAGGAAAGGAGAGGCGAGGGGAGTTCTACCCTAGTGGAACCCACGCTAGTATCCTCGGTCGAGTTGAGTAGGGCCATTAGGACTGGGGAGAACATTTGGAGGCGACCTGCTTCTCCCGTTGACACCTTGGTTCAGTGGGGGGCTTCAAAATATCCTTCCAACATTACTAGGGAGTTATTGGAGAGGTGTAAGGTAGTTTTTAGGTCCCTGATAGCATAGAGCTGACTGTACCCGAGCCCCATGAGAGGGCATGTTATCCGAGGCCGGGGTGCGTGGTAGTGAGTGAGAACCTACTCAAGGCTGGGTTAAGACTTCTATTCCACCCATTTTTTTGGTTAGTGCTCCGGTCCTACGGGTTGGCTGCAACTTAGCTCAACCCGAACTCGTGGTCCCATATGGTGAGCACGTGGATGCTGTGGCGTCGGGCCAGCATCGGGGTAGACATGTCGTTCAGTGCATTCCATTCCCTTTTCCAGTCGAAGTGTGTAGAGGGTGAGGAGAGTAAGAGTTGGTAGTACTTGGCACCTTGGGGGTCCCACACCCCCTTCATAACCGGGCTGCCCACTTCGGTTAAGGGTTAGAGAAGCTCCTGGTTTTAGGTAGCCGGGAGGTGGGATATTATGGAGGGCAACCCCATGGCGCCTCTAACCATTCCCACTTCGTACTCAACTAACAGTAAGTTCTTTTCCGAATCTAATTTCAATTGTTCATCTTTGCTCATGGTCTTAATATATCTTCTTTACAGGCTCTTCCGACATGTGAGATATTCGAGGAGGAGTGGGATATAATAAGTCAGTTGTATCAAACACCTCCGTCGGAGAGGAGCTTTAAAGAGATTATCGACAAGAACACCCACTTCGTCTCCCACGGAGTAATGTCGAGCCAAGGTAAAAATCCCACTTCAGCTCTTCTCGTTTTGTTCTTATATGAAAGTACTTAGCCATTCGTGCTATTTGTAGGGGACTTTATGAAGAAGAAGCTACCAAGGCCTAACTTTGCGACAATTCGCCGAAGCGTGTCAGAGGCGAAAATTCTGAAAACGAGCTCGGCTGCTTATAAGAAGTAGTCGGAGCGACTGTTATCCCTCAGCAAAGCTGGGTAGCAGCCTGCTGAGGAGAACGAGGCAGAGGAATGGGCCTCCCTCGTTCCTAGGAAGAAGAGAGCCGGGCCAACCGGGGCTTCTACTTCGGCTCGATCCGACGCAATTCCTCCTCCTCCTCCACCCAATACATGGGTGACCGTTGCGGCTCCTTAGCCCACTCCTCAGGCCATTGTACATTAATAACTGGTTACTTTGCCGAGGGCCCTGCCAAAAAGAAACTGAAGAGGCCTGCAGCCGCTCCTGCCCGAGGCAAGGCCACTGATTTTTTGGGGAGCAAAGAAGAGGACCTCCCTGAGGCAGTTTTGGAAATGCTGCCTCCAGAAACGGCCTCTGCAGCCTAGACCCATGACAAGTATTGGACCGAGGATTGGCAAAATCATGCCACCTCGTGTGAAGTGGAGGATCTATTGGCTACGAATAATGCCTGCGTCGCCAGAGCCCTAAGTATGGGCGCTGCGGCGAAGGACTTGGTCAGAGGCCTCCGCAAATGAAACGATGAGTTGGAGGAGAAGTTGAAAGCCTCAGAAACTTGGGAGGCCGAGGTGGTGAAGGCGAAGAAGGAGGTAGAGGAGAAATGGATAACAACTTCTTCAAAGTTGGACACGGCCTAGTTCCAAGTCAACTGGATGAGAAACGAGCTTCATGACTCCGTCTCACAAGTGGCGGCTCTGACCAAAAGGATCGATGACGCCAATGACCATCAGCGAATGGCCTCGAAGGCCCTGGCGGAGGCGAATAAAGAGAAGGACGAGTTGAAGATGCTCACTGAAGCCCAAACTGAAAAGATAAGCTCCTTGGAGGCTGAGGTGAAGACAGTTGGTGAAGTGGCGGTCCAGAATTATAAGGACAATTTTGACAAGAAGCCGGAGTATGATGACTTTGCCAACTACTGGGCCTTCTAGGCTGGCCAGGAGATGATTTCTCGCCTGTGTGAGAGACACCCTGACTTGGGCATCGAGTTTCTCGAAGAGGAGTTCGGTGGACCTACCGGGGGTCGCCCAATAGCTGAGGAGGAGGCTCCGCGGAGGAGGAGGAAGCTCCCGAAGAGGAGGAAGGAGCTGGGGCAATAATCGATGAAGATTAGGCTCTGTAATTTTTCCTTTTCTTATGTAACGGCTTCGGCCTTTTTCTCCTTGATAATGATTTATTTTCTTTAATTGCCAAGTATCGTTATCAAAGACAACTGGTTATTCACTCTCACGGCTGCAAAATCTTACAAGAAATCTGGGCATTCAACTTGTAAATCTCTCAATTGGAACAATTATTTTCCTTTAATTTCATCATCATCATCATCATCTTCTAATCCACGTTTTCGCTACCCAGTTCTTCGTCCTTCAAAATTCACGCTGCAAACATAGAACCTATTAATCATTCTCGGCAAACAATCTGTTCAGGTAACTACTTTGAAACTGATTTTCAATTTTCGAAATTTCATAGTCTATGTTCTTCTCAATATATTCATACATGAAAAAAAAAAAAGAAAAAAAAAAGTGGAAAAACTGCAGAAAACGAAATCCATGAGATTTAATGTCATACTCCATATCTCTACACCTTGCTCTTGCCATTAGACTTCCTCCTTCGGCATCAATTTCAGTTGGTAAGCATCAAAATGTGAAAACCCAATTTTGGAATCATGTCTTCTTCGAACCAGCAGCTCCAGACGTGAAATTATGATTTGGGAATGGGGGGTTTGTTATAAATATGAGAATTTCATTTTTAAATCCTCAACTTTGACCAAAAGTTTAAGTTAGTCCCCTATTTGATTTTAATTCTTTTACTACCCCTAAAGTTGATGTATTCTTCAAATTAATTACAAAATATTTTCTAATTTTATCATCTTGGTCCTAAACATTCTAATTTTGATTATTAGACCCTAAATATTTAAAGAATTATCAAATTACTCATTTATTCACTTTCAAAAAGTTCAATCAAGTCCCTAAAAGTTTTAAAACATTAATTAGGATTTAGTATCCTAAATTATATTAATTTTGTTCTTACTAGACGAGGTCGCGGGAAAAGCTTAAAGTACGATAACATCACATCCATTCAATTTCAAGAAAAGTTTCAAGATTTTGAGGTGAGGTTGACATTTAAGCAATTGTTGTTATTTTGTCTACGTTAATTCTTAATGTGTGATTTTAATTGTGATAAAATACTTATACATATGAAAAGGTTGTCAAGAACCGTAAATAGGTCAGGGATCGAAAGTGGGTCCTTGGGGGTGTCCCACAGTGCAAAATTGTTAAGCGCTATAACATGTTGTCAATGACCGTAAATAGGTCCGGGATCGTAATTGGGTCCTTGGGGATGTCTCACAGTACATATTTCTACAGTATGTTGTATTGGTATTATATTCATAATTTGATTTCATGTTTAGATTTAACTTGGACTGATTGCTACTTCCCCACTGAGTATAATTCGTTATGCACACCCAATATTTTTCCACCATTTCAGGTTAAGGAGTTAGGCAAGGCAAGACAATGAGCAGGGCAATCATGATTAAATAATAGACAATTTAATTTATAAATTTTTGAAACTAGTATTTTAATAGCCGGTTCCCATTTTGTCTTAAATCTCAAATTTCAGTATTTTTGCAAATTGAGGCACTTTACTTATTGTATTTGGTATTGACTCTTGGATGAGTAAATTATTCAAATGATGTTTCCGCATTTAATGTTAAATTGCTATAGTTTTTAAAAAAAAAAAATATTTACGCATTGTGGCGTTTATTGAGGAAAATTATTTACAGGATATTTTGACTTAAGTAGTGCCTTGTGTTAATGGAAATTGGGGCGTTACAGAAATAGATGCGCCTGGTTGTGAGAAATGTTGTGGTGGTGCTCCACGATCCAGAGGGTGGCCAGATGTGGAAGTTACTGGTGAAAAATCGTGATTGCACTCGCGGTTTTCGATGGGAACTGGGGTTGTTTCCTGCGGTCGATGGGAAGGCAATGGTCGGAGGTTGTAGAGGGAGGTGAGGGAGTGCCGGTGTTGTGAGGGTTTGGCGGCTTAGGTGGCAGGTGGTGGAAGTCATTGATGGAAGGAGGAGTGGAACCGTAGCTGAGGAACAAAATTAGGGAAAATGAAGAGAGACCCGTTTTCGGCGTTTTTGAATTTTGTGAAGGAAATGCCCAAAACGTCTAAAAAGACGTTTTGGGTTTTCAGTTGATTATTATTATTTTTTTTCAAAAATTCATTTTCGAAAACGGGAAAGAGAACGCGTTTTCACTATTTTGAAAAAATCGAAAACAGAAAACAGTCCGAAAACAGCAAGGAGAACATGGCCTTAGCGTTTGAGTTTTTCATTATTAAAGTCACAATAAGACTCTATACAATAGTTTTGCTAGCACAAGAAAAAGACTCTATACAATAGTTTTGCATGACAATCACCACTGGATGCTAGCCAATTGGATGTCGTGGTGTAAAAGATCCTTGCAATCGAGATTCACAAAAGAGAATGAAAAATCGTGATTATTCGTGATCAATACTCAAACAAGTTTGAAGAATTCATTAAAAGTATAATTTTAAACACGATTTTGTTCTTTAAAAAAAAAAAAAAAACCTTGAATGGAAATGAAATTATTTTAGATTTCACTGTACATATATAAGTAATTTTTCAATAGTGATGAATATCGCAATGGATACCAGACACAAACATGGAATATTTCTGAAAAGTTTTGTAATCATTCCACTTTCCTCCAACTTTATTTAACGCAATAAATTTGGATTTCATGATTGATCTAGTTATACATGTTTGTTTTGAAGATTGTCATGCAACTGCAGCATTTTTAAGGGCGTGTTTGATTGCATTTATTTTTCATAAAAAAATGTTAGTTTTCCATCCAAATATCTATTTTAGAGCGTTTGATTGATATTTTTTCATTGAAAGTATTTTCTAACTTTTGAAAATATACCTAATTTTCCTTTTTTTTTTTTTTTTTTTTTTTTAGGGAAAACACTTTTATGGGAGTAGATTTTTGTTTTCCTCAAAACAAGAAAAACATTTTCTTTTCTAAGAGATATTTTTCATGCTAATCACTTGTAAACTTAAAACCTTTAGTAACTAATATCCAATTTGCATCACATTATTTTTAAGGAAAGATTACCTATTCAAGAGAATAAGTTTAGCCTATTTCAAAAATAAGAAAACAAGTTTGAAATTTTCAAAATCAGATTTTTATTAA
The DNA here is from genome assembly GCA_035079005.1 of Fraxinus americana. Lineage (NCBI taxonomy): Eukaryota > Viridiplantae > Streptophyta > Magnoliopsida > Lamiales > Oleaceae > Fraxinus > Fraxinus americana. The sequence goes on along the minus strand of CM068708.1, from coordinate 28,355,997 downwards.
AAAATTTTAAATTTTTATTTCTGAAATAAATTAATTTATTATTAAATATTTAATTCCAATATAATATAATTAATCCATCCCACCTTCACCACCCTTACTGCTCCGGCGACCGTTCCGATCACCGCTCTACTTCGGCGAACTTCCCGACGACCGTTCCGGCGACTACTCCGATTCCGGCGACATTCCGACAACTATTCCGGCGACCGTTCCGACGTCGATTTTTTTCGACGACTGCTCCGATTGGGCAGTTGTTCCAACTCCAGCGAATATTCCGACGACAACTCCGACATATTTTTTGTACGGTTGACATGTTTTTTCTACGGTCACAACCCTGGTCGCAAGTCACAACTCAGGTCACAAGTCACAAGTTAAAAGTCACAGCCTATGTCACAAGTCAAGAGTCACAGTCCATGTTACAAGTCACAGCTCAGGTCACAAGTCACAAGTCAAGAGTCACAGCTCAAGTCACAAGTCACAAAACCGCATGCCATTTTTGCAACACAATCACCACCACAAAACTGCCACCACACAAACACCAACAACCACTACCACTCGCAGCCAACTTTACAACCACCACACCACCGCACTAGATCCATCACCACCACACTGCACACCAACCACCCACCGCACACCACCACTGCACATCACCACAGACCACCGTTGCACACCCATCGCACACCACCACTGCACATCACCACAGACCACCGTTGCACACCCATCGCACACCACCACTGCACATCACCACAGACCACCGTTGCACACCCACCACTGCACATCACCACAGACCACCTGTTGCACACCCATCGCACACCCACTAACGATGCTTCCACCACCACCAAGTCACCATCATCCAGTCATCCTCACATCCACAGAAAAAAATACAGCGCCACTCAGACAACAGGTGGGGAAGAGGAAGACGATTTGGTTTTGAGATCCAGATCTGATTTGATGAAAATATATCTGCATTGTCAACAACCGTAATTTCACCATAAACACTTCAAATCAACGAACAAACAGCGAAGATGAGGGGGGAAAGGCTCGGGGCGTTGCTGTCTGAGTGATCGTCGGATGGAGAGGAGAGTCTTCTTCCACTTGCTGATGTCGAAGCTGCCAGAGGGAGAGGGGAGGGAAAGACAGAAAGCGGTGGCAATGCTACCGCGTGAGGTGCCTGCGGTATCGTGCCGACGGTGTGGTGGCGATGGAGAAATGTTGAGAGAGAGAGGACGGTGCCTGGTGCGAGAATGGAGAGAGAGAGAGAAAGGTGAGAACTAATATAAAAAATTTCTTACTGATATAAATATAAAAAATCTGTATATGTATATAAAATATCTGATTTTGGAAATATTAAACTTCCAATCTGATTTTAGAAGTTAAAAAACTTAAAATATGGTTTTATGTAATTACCACTATTTTTAAAGTACTATTACTAAATAAATAGAGGAAATTACACCCAACCCTGATTTAGATTTCCATTTTCACAAATCAAGAATCAAGTTTTATAATACAAAAATCAGGTTTCAATTAATAATTTATTTTTTTTATTTTTATTTTTATATCTACATACAATATAAATTAATTTATATACCATCCCTACCATATCTCCCTAATATCAAACCCTAAAATCAAACCCATCTCCTCTCCACTCTTTCTGCTCAAACACCGCCGCCGCCACTACAGCCGACGATTCTTCCCATCGCCGGAGAAATAATTGATGCTGCCTCCACCTTCTCTATTCTCACCGTCGCTCACTCTACCTATTATTCTCTTCTCTTCTCTGTCTCTCTACCCAAACCGCAGCACTCATCACAGCTCGCCGTTGTTCAGTAGCATCGCCGTTGTTCAGTAGCGTCGCCGTTGTCCAGTGGTCTCAGTGTTCTGTAGCATCGCATTGCAGATCCAGTGGTCTCGCCTCCTCAAACCTCGTCCGCCTCTACAGTGTCAAACCAGGTAGACTGAGAAGCCCTAAAATCAATTGTCCCAATCCCTCTTTGACGTTGCTTCGTTCCTGCCCATCCAATTTCTCCATCATCATCTCCAATTTCTCCCTCATGCAATCAATTCTCGCCTCCAATTTCTCCCTCTTCGACGCTACCCGATCGGTGAGATTCAATTTCCCAGTGTCAATTAGATAATGCTAGTGATTTTTGTGGTTGGCTATGGCAGATCCGGCGATGAGTTTGCTGTTGTTTAGTATTTTGAGATCATGGTTTTTTGTTGTTGTTGGAGTGGTAGTGGCTGTCGTGGTTCCTTGTTTTGGTGTTGTTGGGGTTTTGGGGTGGTAAGTTGGAGCTCAGAAACGGTTCTGTTGGTGTTGGTGGCATCGTCGTTGCTGCCGTCGCGGTGATGGTGAAGTAGTGGTGATTTTTTGTGGTGGATGTGGTTTTTGGGGGTGGTGATAGTGGTGGTGCGAGGGTGTGGGGTTTGATTTGTTTGAGATATTGATGTTGCTATTGGGCGTCGACGGTGGTGGTGCCGCTGGTAGAGGTGGCAAAGTGGTGGTTTGTTTGGTGGTGGTCACAAATGATTAGGTTGTTTTTGACCAATAATTTGGTTGATTTGTGATCAATAAATAATACGTGATCAATGTAGTAGATAAACTGTGACAAATACATGTTTAGTGACCTAAAAATTATTAATTTGTGACCTAAATATAATTTATGTTCAATTAATGTGATGTTTGTGACCATAAAATAAGTAGTGTGACTTATGAATTTTGTGATTTGTGTCCGATGAACAAATTGTGACCAATACGTGATGTGTGACCTAATAATTATTAATTTGTGAATAATACTTTGATAAATTGTGACCTAAATAAATATTGTGACTTATAGATTTTGTGATTTGTGACCAATGAACAAATTGTGACTTTTAAAATTTTAAGTTGTGATCAATAAACAAATTGTGACCTCTGAAAATTTTGAATTGTGATCTAAAAATTTTCGTCGAAGTTGGAACATTTGTCGGAATCGGAGCAGTCTCCGGAACGGTAGTCAGAGATGAGTTGTGACCGGAACGGTAGTCGGAATAGTCCTCGTAGCGGTAAGGGTGATGGTGGGGTGGGGTATTTATATTATATTTGAATTAAATATTTAATAATAAATTGATTTAATAATTCATTAATTCATAAATAAAAAAATAAAAAAACCTGATTTGTGAAATTTGAAACTTGTTTTTGTATTTTTGAAAATGTGTAAAGTAAACACCTTAGAAATGCATTGTCCCTACTAAATATTTGTGTGTGTGTGTGTGTGTAAGTTTTATTGCGGGCCAAAGTCCAATTCTAAAGTCAATCCTATTCCTTATGCAGAGGCCCAATTGTCCCCAACTTCCCTTGGCGTGCACTTGGTTTACTAGTGACTTGTGAGACGATGGCTTCTCTCGACAGCGACGTGACTATGGTTCCAGCCGGCGATGGCTCCTCCGGTGCCGGGCCATCCTCCATCAATCCGACACCTGGGATAACGTCATCCAGTAAGAAATCCAAGCGATTTGAGATCAAGAAGTGGAACGCCGTTTCTCTCTGGGCTTGGGGTATGAACTCTTATCCTAACTTCGAGCTTTTATTTTGTTTGTTATTATTCTTGTGTATGTATGCGTGTAAATATGTATACAAATTTGTGTTGGTATGATTTTTGTATTCGGATTTTAGGATTACGAAAACCCTAACGCATATTATAACTCGTGATACAGATATTGTGGTGGATAACTGTGCGATATGCAGAAACCATATTATGGATCTCTGTGAGTTTTGATCTTCGTTTTCCTTTTCTCGATCTCTATTTTTTGGGATAATTTAAATTTTTTTAATCTCTGATGGTGTAAATAGGTATAGAATGTCAGGCTAATCAAGCTAGTGCCACAAGCGAGGAGTGTACTGTTGCTTGGGGTATGTGACTTCTCCTAAACCCTATTGTTTAGAATTATCTTTTTATGAGTCTTATTACGTTAACCTGTTGTGTTATGCCTATTGATTTTTACTGTGATTGGATTTGATAGTGTTCGAGTTGAGTATAGCATCCTAGACTCTGTAAGGACTGTAAGTTTATCTATATATGGAGGTTGTAATATAAGACACGGTGCGTCTTCTTTGCAATTTTGGGATAGTCAGAAGTCAAAAACCACTTGTGGAATTAATTTATGCAGTTAGTATTGGATAATTGTTTTTTCTTCGCATTTCGTTATATAGTTGTGAGGTTGTCATCTATCTTGAATACCAATTTTAGATTTTGGTCTTTTAGTTTTAAACTACTTTTTTTTTTTTTATGATGATGGTGATATATATTCAATACAAATCTTGTGATGGAAATTGATATTATTTCTGCTAGGAATTTTGGGTTAAACTCAGTCAACTAAGTTAATTATTGCTTGTTAGTTTGCGAGTCCATTTTTGTTATTTTATATTTCCAATGTATTGAATTATATGTCAACATATATTAACCTGACTTTTGAAATGTGATTGCCTCATCTAGAGTGACGAAAAGATGGTGATAAGTGAGTGAAAAATGGTATGAGGTTAATTTCACACCAGGCGACAAATAATTTTACCAGTTTTGTGCTCCTTTTCATTTGTCAGTGACCCAGTAGAGACGCTTGTCTTTCTTTACACATTCTTTTAACTGATCCCCAATTTAAGTAAAAAACCCTTGGTATTTGTTCTTGATTTGGACCAAAGTGATGCTTACCGAACACCCTTTTACATGTATTATTGGGACCCCCTATCTAACAAATTTTCCTTCCTTTCATGATTAATTTTGGATCAATTTGTATATCAGTATACTTGATTATTTTCCTTATTCGTCGTGGGGTGGTTTGTTGGGATATTTCTTCTATAGCCTTTGTACAATGTGCCTTTTAGTGTTGTATTGGGAACCATTATATCACGAAGCTAATGTTTACCTAAATCAAGTAAACAAATATGGGATTTACGGATTTATATTTTGGTTTTACCAACGTAGGAACGTAAAAATTTGACCGAACAATTGAAGATGAAAATGAACAAGAAAGAGAGAAAAGATCCAAGAAGAGAAGAACTTAATACGAGAATAATTTTATTTCATATTTTCAAGGGTACTTATTATAATGAATAAGGCTTCCTTATATAGGGCAAATAAGCTAAAATCAAAAGAAGTTCTAACAAATTAGAATTTTATCAAAATATTAAAACTAATCTAATCTGAACAAACATATTTTGAATAAAATTTCAATTTAAAATCTGATTTAAAGTCTTGTCTCCATCTCCGTCATTTCTTTTACAGTTGAGAGATTTCGACTCCGGTAAGATAGACCGAAACTTCATAATATAAGAAAGTCGATGTTTTGTCTTGATCAAGCGTCGATAATGAACTCTTGACAGCAACAAGCCCATGTTTGAGCTCCATCATCTAAAAACTCATTTTTCTCAAAATTCATTTCGACCCAACATTCTTTCAATAAAATATTTTGCACATAAATGCACAATTTTTTTTTTTACTTTTTAACCACTCCAAAAAAAAAAAAAAATTCATTATTACAAAATCCATTTTAACATAAAAATGGGTTTCACACAATCTCATAATCAAATAACGAAACCATTCATATGATACTAATTGATCATGTAAATTATTTTAAGAATATGATTTGACCAAGGGGATAGTCCCTAATTAATAATATATACAATTAGAGTTTTAAATATTAATTAACAATTAGACTGTTGAAAATATGAAATATTATTTAATCTTTTTTAACACGTGAAACTGTGTTAATAATTGATAAATATTTTTTTATTATTGAAAATGTAATGTAACTAGTATTAAATAATTGGAGTACGTACTCTTCTGTGCACTTTATAAGTACGGATAAAATAACTCCAAGCATTCTAGGTCTAGGAAACATGATGATGCCATCAGGGGGACCCGTTATGCCAAAAGCGAGAGAAACCCCATCCCTTTCCAACGAACTAAATAATTGATTTTCATTTATAGAAATCTACGTCTTTTATCATGAAAATTAAATTTCTATTCAAAAGGAGATCCAAAATGTGGTACATTGTCGGAAACTCATTTGATTTTCTTGAAGGTGTTTGACTGCTCAAGGTTGCAATTTGTCATTAGATTGGCTAGTGTTGGAGTGTTATTTTTAGTTATAACGAAGAAGTTGATGTTCGTGATGTTGAAGATGATGAAGTTGGAATAATTAAAGATTAAAATAAAATGTTTTAGTACTTTATTTTATTTTTATTATTATGTTACTGTTTTAATTTATTAATGAAATTATGTTGAATTTTATAACACGTATCTGTATATCCTAATTTTTTTTTAAAAAGTCGTATCAGCGTACCCGTATCTTATTCGAATTACGTATCCGTATGCATGTTTCTTACTTCAAAAAAAGTACCTGTCTGCCACTCGTGTCCAGTATTTGATTGTTGTTTGTAGCCTAGGGTACGACCCACTACAAATGTCCGTCCTTACGAAAAATGTTTCTATGAAACTTCTCTTCGTGCATTAATAATAATTTCGCTAGACATAATATGCATTACCCAAATATTATTAGGTTTTGGTGTAAAATGGACTGATTGTGCACTCTCTGCATGACCAAAAATGATATGTTAGAAAGAAGTCTATAACCTTTGTCCTATGAAATGATTAGTGGCAGAGGGTGCGTGTGTACTTGATGTTTGCATTATATATTTCTCTTGAGATGGATGTGATTTGTAAATAGTACAATCTTTCCTAATCATGTTCAAAATCCATAGAAAATTTAATGTACAACTTAAAGAATGTGAATGAATATCGGCTCCTATTTGTATTTAAATCTTGACACGGATTAGTTCTTGGCTGGTCTATCTTTTATCCTATTACTTTGCTAATTGGTCTTAAGTTGTCTTTTAGTTTGGGGATGGATTTTCATTCTTGCTTTGACTATTTTCTTGTACTTAATCTGACATTAAAATAATCTTTACAGTGGGTGTAGAGATTGAAATGCTTAGGTATACTTGTTAAACTAGATCCCTAGCTTGGAGTCTGAAGTTAGCTCTCTTCTTTATTGCTTTGTTAAAATTGAATCCTTGTATGAACACTCTTTCTGACGGGCAATGATGTGTTGATACAGTATTCCTTTTAACTAGATAATTGAGCCTTTTTTTGGAAGACAGCTCTCTCTTAGTTATCCTTATTGAAGTTTTTCAGCAATGACTTGTGCACTTTTGACGATGATTTACAATATATTAGTACATTTTGTGAAGGATATCGGCCCTGATGGTAAATGTTGACTATACAAATTCAGAGTGATAATTTTGTAATAGATATTCTATTGCATATGCTTCATTTATTTAATGTGATAAAGTATTCGAACTGTTGTAGGCGTTTGCAACCACGCATTCCATTTCCACTGCATTAGCCGATGGCTCAAGACTCGTCAAGTTTGCCCTTTGGGTAAGTTTTCCGTGTTACATTTTCTTTGATTCTGCATGCATTTTAAAATGGTCACCCTTCTTTATTACCATTTTACAGATAACAGCGAGTGGGAGTTTCAGAAGTATGGTCACTAGTATCATTTTGGGATCGCTATATGACCTTATTGCTAAGGCTACTCATAAAAACTCTCTCTGTTGGTGTTCTTTTGGTTTATATCTTTTACGAAATAATGGGAATCTAGAATCCTTGGAACGTAGTGATTGTATATTTCAAGATTCAGAATTCTTAATCCTTTCAAGTGTGATGTTTACTGTTGTGGGAGGTATTAGTTATTCTAATGGTTCGAATGAAAGCAAGATTTTAAGATAAATGCACTTTATTGAGGTGGTCTGATTTTGTATGGACGTTTCGGCTGGTACTACAGACTATTGAAACGCTTTGTTTGTTTGAATCTTGGATTAAAATGCGAGGGAAAAGCTCTTCCTGTATTTTTTGAGGAAAAAAAAAAGGTTTAAGAAGTATAAAAATATATTTTTTGATTTTCAACATTTTAAACTTTTGGTTTATGAATTGGTTCCTGAAGTGATTCTCGTCTTACAGATTGGAAAATTGATTGTGCAGTATTTTGAAACGTGTCCCCCAAATTATTTGAATTTAAATTTGAGTTCTATTTTAGCATGATATTTTTGTAATCTTGAGAAAAAATAGAATTGAATGATTCCTTTCCATCCGTTGCTTTAAGATTTTTCATATAAAAATAATAAATTTTTTTTTGGAGCAAAAAGATAAAAATAATAAAAACGATTCCAAATACATAATTATTTTATATTTTGTTCAGTCGTCAATTAATTAGTGTTGTTTCCTAGCTTTATGAATGCATTTTTTCTTTTTTTCCTGGAAATGTGTGCCTCTCTCTCTCTCTCTCTCTCTCACAGATTGATGCATGTCATCGATATTCAATTTAAAATGAGATAAAAACATTTGTCAACCAAAATTATATTACACGTAAAAAGATCCATATTTGTGGTACCTAGTAGGGATGGCAAAAAAATCCGACAAACTCGATACCCGAGGGGCCCTGAACGGGGTGGGGAAAACTCGCTTAAATGGGTAATGGGGCGAGGAATTTTGCTCCGGCGCGGGTTCGGGACGGGTAACGGGGTCCCTGCTCCGTTAAATTTTTTTTTTTTTAATTCAATATTTTAAATGAAAATTTTCATTAGTTCTAATAGAAAATAACAACTAAAATTATTTGTTTAAATTTAATGAATATGGGCAATAAAAATAAATGATCAAAAACTAAAAAAAAAAAAAGTTTAAACCCCGCCCCGCCCTAAACGGGTAACGGGGCGGGGACAGGGTGGGCAATTTCTTAGCGGGGAAGGCCCCCCCCCTCCCCGTTGCCATCTCTAGTATTTAGGAGGCAAGAGGTGAATCATACTGACAGATAATTCTCTTTCCCAGAATGTGTTCTAGATAGAATACATAGCGCATCACCTAACGCTAATATGAATTGTATTAAAATTGTTGTTGAAATTGTAGCGAGATAGACCTCCGCGTTCTCCTTGACGTATAGGGTGTTCCAGCTATTCCGATCAGTGAATGTTACCTGCAAAATAAGGTTGGGGCTTTCTCCCCCATTATACCTCCAGCATGAGAATCAATAGTTGGTTTAGGAAAGTAGAAAGATAGTATAATTAGAATTCAAACAATTCAGATTTTTAAGAGAGTAATACATTTCTCACCTTAGGGGTATTTATAAGCACTTGATTTAATGCACTCGTTCAGCAGTTAATGGCGGCACGTGTCCCACGTAAATCTTCACACTGCCCCCATGTTCTGATGGGATGACCCACCCTCCTCAAGCGATTGGTTGTGCCCACGTTTGCCTTTGAGCAGTTTCCTTCAAGTTCATTGTCATTTGTATGGTTAAGTGTAGTGTGGCCTCATAGTGATAAACGACTTATGTAAACGTAGAGAGCCTCATGGTGGTAGGTGGCCTTATAGTGGTAGACGGTTTATTTGAATGTAGAGGGTCTCATGGTAAGCAGCCTCATGGTAGTCGACGACCTCATAATGGTAGACGGCCTATGTGAACGTAGAAGGCCTCATGGGGGTCAACGACCTCATAATGGTAGATGGCCTATGTGAACAAAGAGGGCCTCATGATGGTAGGCTACCTCATGGGGGTCGACGACCTCATGCTGGTTGGCGGCCTTATAGTGGTTGACGATATATGTGAACGTAGAGGGTCTCATAGTGGTAGACAACCTGTAGAGGTAGACGGTCTATCATGTGGTGCTCTATGTGAAGTGCATATCAAGTAGTTCTCACCTCATTGACCATTGTGGATAATTATTAATGTCATCCTTTATCATTAGCTACTCTATCCCTTGTCGATGTTTATCGACAAGGGGTAGCATCTTCACTTTTTCCTTGTTGGTTAAAGCTTTTTTTTTTTTCATTTATTATGTATAAAACCATCATTACCTCTTCGTCTAGCGAAAGCACGAGCGAAGGGGCAAGTCAATCGACCGACCTATCCTTAGATGGGCCGATCGAAGTTTCCCAATCGACTAGCAAGCTGTCGACAGTCGACCATGGCTACTGTCGACCATCGACCAGTCAGGGGCTGGTCGCGACTCGTTGGGTCTCCTCTTCGCGTCGTTGGACTCCTCCATTTGGCCGAACCTCACACTTTTCAATCGAATCTCCCAAAAACATATATTGGCTCAGCCAAATCTTTAGACCAAAATCTTGAAATCGAACGGGATTCGACAAGTGAGTACTAAGTTCTTGAGATTTCAAAGTGCTATATAGTCTTTATAATTCTCCATCTAAATTGGAAAAGTCACTTAGAAAATATGAGCGTGTGTACCACTATGTTTATAGAGCCCCTATGCCGAAAGATTCTTTTTTCCTTTATATCTATCTTGTAGTATTGGTGTCGCTTTCCAATGTATGAGAATTTATATGTCCATCCTTGCACGACTCTTTCTATTTGATCGTAATAGCTAGTAGGCATGACAACCAGCGAGTGGGCTCCTGGTTTCACAGGCGTAAGTTGAATGCCACGCGGTTCACCCACATGCGTTGGTGCCAAGCCCAGTTGTAATTTTACCTTTTGCATTTCATTTGTCGATCTTGGATCAGTTTTATTGGTATTGCTATCTTTATCGAACAGTAGGACTCAAGGTCTAATTATTTGGGGCCTCGACCAATTTATAGCTTTAAAGGCCCCCTACCTCGACCTAAGATCTCAGTCGCGTTTGTTACAAATCTATTGGTTTTGTTGCTTTTAGCCTAACCTCTTGGGCTATGTCAAATGCGGAGCATGATTTCAGGCCTTAACCAAGTTTTGGTTTTTAAGGTTCTTTCTCAGACTTTAGAGTGATTTCGAGCTAACTAATCCTTTTTTGTCTTTGTTGCTCGTCGCTGTACTCAAACGGTCTTGGGTAGTTGAATGCAGGGTCTAATGATTTTGATCTTTAACAATTTTTGGTTTTGAAAACTCACCACCAGCCCTTAGAGCAATTTTGAGCTAACCAATTTCTTGATTTTGTTGCTCACCGCTATGTGTTGAGCGATCTTCGAGGCAGTATGGGGAGATTTGTAGTCTTCGCTTCAACCAATCATAAATCAAGATCTCGTAATAATATTTAATTTGCCAAGATTTGGGGACTCAATAAGTGCATCAAGACGTCCCAGCTAGGCAGATCCTTCCTTAGCGCCTCATCATCTACCGCCATCCAAGCTTCTCATTAAACAATTTCAATAAAGTGTGTCATAGTAGACATTACATCACGAATACTAGTCAAATATCCTCACTACTATATTTTCAAGAGATTATTACATCAGAAAAGAAAATTAAATCCCCTAGCAACTACATTTACAAGAAAGCATCATGCGACTAGAAATCCCTGCACATTGGTCTCCTAATAATGCTTCTTGAGATGCTCAGTGTTCCACGGCCTGCTTAGTGGTTTTCCTTTCAAGTCCTTTTAGGCTGTAATCTCACTTTCCAAGGTTTTGGATCACCTCATACGATCCTTTCCAATTCCCCCTCCCCCCGCTAAATTCATGCTTTCCTGCCACCAAAATGTTTTGTGTAGTATCGAGGGGCTCAATTCACCCCCTTGGAGGCTCAAGGTCCAACATCATAACTGGTGGAGATCCCTTCATCCGTATACTGTCAACATAACACTTTCTCAAAAACTGTTGATCACCCCTCACACACTCCACACCACGACTGGTTGGGAATTTCATTACTTGGTGGTAAGTGGAGGGAATAGCCCCAGCAGCATTCAGTAGGGGTCGACCGTAGATTGCATTATACGCCATGGGAGTCTTGACAACCAAAAAGTTCGTCAAGATCACCAAGCTTGTAGGGTAAGTACCCAATGTCACTGGTAGTTCCACAACTCCCTCTGGTATCACAGTAGCCCCTCCGAATCCTTAGAGGGGGGGAGGATACTGCTTTCACCATTCCAACGAAATTTTCAATCCCATAAATACTTCCCATGTGAGAACATTTGCTGCACTACCGCAATCAACCAACACCCTCTTGACATCGTAGTCCGCAATATCGCTGACTATCACCAAGACATCATCATGGGGGGTTACCAAGCCTATTAAATCTTTCTTACCAACTGTGCGTACATAGCACTTTAGAGCCGAGTCCCCACCGCTGCGATCCCTCCAATAATCACATTTATAACACCGACCCTAGGCGGTGGTCGATTATCAATCTTCTGCTTGCCTCAATCATTCTTTGCGTACTTAGTCAAAAAACCATGCTTCAAGAGGCGCTCGATCTCCTCTTTCAAATGGATGCATTCTTCCTCGTCATGCTCTTGATCTTTATGAAAATGGCTTACTTGCTGTTGTCTCTTTTACTGGCAAACACCGCCATCGGTCTCGGCCAGTCGAGCTCTTTTAGGTCTCGAATTTCCATCAATATCTTGGCCAGCGCCATATTTAAAGGGGTTAAGGCTTTGACCTCCTCTCGCCTCTGCCTAATCGACCGATCCTAAGGGCACCCCATGTTTATGCGCTCATTCCTCGGCTTGTCTTTATCAACGGGTTTTCGCTCATCACCTATCTTTCACTTGTGACTTTCTGCCTCCCATCCTTCTATGAGATTTTTAGTGACCTTCTTTGCTTCCTCTGCATCAACGTACTTGTCACCTTTTTTCAATAGGTCATGCATCGATTTTGGGGAGTTTTTGGAGAGTACATCTTAAAGGCTCGGTTCCACGCCCCATTCATTAATGTTGTTATCACTTCAGGCATTTGAAGGTCATTTATACCAAGTGTCACTTGGTTGAACCTAGCCTTGTACTCCTGCAAAGATTCGTCTTTCTCTTGCACAAACCTGCATCAATCCAATAGTCGTTTTCCGCTTCCTTTTTCTACTCATGAAGTATGCCACAAAACCCCTGGAAAGCTCATCAAAAATCTTTATAGACCTGGGTGCCAAGGTGGCCACCAGTCTCTAGCCTCTCTTCAAAATTTCGGGGGAAAGGACCGGCACATCACTGCGTCTAGGGCTGCATAGAGCTTCATTAAATCAACGAAGGTCCGCAAGTGGTCAAGCGGAACTATGACTCCATCGTATGCTTCTATCATCAGCTGTTTAAAGCCTTTCGGTAAGGGAACTGCCATGATTTCAGGTGCAAAATGATCTTCTTCCAAAACTATTTGCCTTCTTCCAAAACTATTTGCTTCACCTATCCTTCCTCTTGGTTAATCCATCATCTATTTTCTAGGTCATCATGTCCTCCATCTTCCTTTCCAAGTCCATCATGTGCACAAGCCCTAAGTCCTCCACTGTTGGTTGAGTAACAGGCGGGATAACCGTCCTCCACTTGGAGCAGTTGCTCACATACGGCCTCCGGTGGGTTCTGTGGTGGGGCAGCGGCTTTCTGCATTTGATTATGCAAAAGGGCCATCATGGTTGCCAATTGAGTTTCAAGGGCACTGAATTGGCGTGGCATTTCCGACCATACGAGTTTCACTCCTAGTCCGTCTCCTTGACATAGCTTTTTTTTGTTTAGTGATTTCCCATAGACGACGCCAATGAAATTGTAACGAGATAGACCTCTGCGTTCTCCTTGACGTGTAGGGTGTTTCAGCTACTCCAATCAGTGAATGCTTCCTGCAAAATGAGGTCGATGCTTTCTCTCTCGTTGTATCTCCAGGGTGAGAATATAGTTGGTTTAGAAAAGTAGGAAGAGAGTATAATTGGAATTCAAACAGTTCGGGGTTTTTAAAAGAGTCATACCTTTCTCACCTTAAGGGTAAATATAGGCACCTGATGCAACGCACTCATTCAGCAGTTAATGGTGCCACGTGTCCCATGTAAATCTTCCCACTTTCCCCATGTTCTAATGGGATGATCATCACTCCTCAAGCGGTTGGTTGTACCTATGTTTGCCGTTGAGCGGTTCTCGTCCAGTTCATTGCCATTGTATGGTTAAGTGTAGCGTTTGCCTTATAGTGGTAGACGGTCTTTGTAAACACAGAGGGCCTCATGGTGGCGGCGACCTCATGGTGGTAGGCGACCTCGTAGTGGTAGTCGATCTATGTGAATGTAGAGGGCCTCATGGGGATCGACAGCGTGATGGCCTCATGGTGGTAGGTGGTCTATGTGAAAGTAGAGGGCCTCATGGTGGTTGGCGGCCTCATGGTGGTAGACTGCTTATGTGAACGTAGAGGGCTTCATAGTGCTAGACAGACTGTAAGGGTAGACGGCCTATCATGTGATGCTCTACGTGGAGTGCATATCAAGTAGTTCTCACCTTATTGACCATCGTGGATAATTATTAATGCCATCCTGTATCAGTTGTCATATAAATTAAAAGGACGGTATCTACAAAAGTTTTTCCCTAATGCAAATGCATAAGTGACACTGATGGACTTCCTGAATCTTGGAGCATGAGTATTTTTAATGCTCGTGCAAATGTAATCTTACTCCGTTCGAATTTTTGGCATAAATGATGATTACACCATTATTTGTAATTGAAATGAAATAAAATTAACATAAGAGAAGAAGAAATTAAAAATAAATAAATTAAAACTTCAGCTTCACCTCACACGCCACCCCCAGCCACCCTCGTCCGATAGTGTTCGACCAGAAATTTGACCACTTCCAAAGAAATGCAAGATCACAAAATCATGTTTTCTGAAGTACGATTTCTTTGTTGTTCAAGATTCGATCTAGAGTGTACAAATTACGATTCTTCGACCGTTGAATGTAGGAAAAAAAATGGCGTGTCATTTAAAATGGCCTTGACCCTCACTCTACGTGCGCAACTTTGTTCCCTCTCACTTTTTTGTAAAATGTTTTTCTTCTTCTGTACTTTTTAGTATTCTTAGTGAATGTCGTTTGTATATTTTATAGATAGAGAAGGTTTCTTTTTTGCTATGATGAACATTGTTTGTAATAATATTTGTGAGGCGAGAAAGAAAAGAAATCTATGTTCATATGGTTGAAACTTGTCTGATTTTAGTATTCAAGCCATTTTACAGAGGTAGATGCTCGACGATTGAGTAGAGTTTGAAGCACATGAACATCCAGATCCATTAGTAGGTGAAAAGTCTTGTTTTCACTCCTTACTCTCTTTCTCTCTCTCCGTTTTTTGTTTTTGTTTTTTTTTTTTTTAAATTGTTGTTCAAACGAGTATTTGGCACTAACATGTAGTATCAGAATTTGAAAACCCTTATTTTTTGTATGTTTCTGGGTTCAAAACCCTAACTTTTTCTTTTGGAAAACCACTTATCTATTTTTCGATTTGAAAAATCTAAGTGGAAATGAACTCTTTTCCAAGTCTATGTGGCTTTATTTGTCTTCTATTCAACTTTTTTTAGTTTTTGCAAACGACACTTGGTGACTCATTCCTGATTTCAAATGGTTCTTGATTACTCATTCATGGTTAAGAATATTTTTGGTGACTCGTCCTTTCTATTGATGGGGATTTCTAGAGATTCACCTTTTCTATTTCTTTATAATCGTAATACTAAAACACAATATTCTAAAATGCGCTCATATGTTCTGCATATGAGGTATGTGAGTGATAAAGCGATCCTCATTTCTTTGATCGCATATGCATACTTAAACGTCAAAATGTATATGCATTTGCGTTAAAAATTATGTCAAAATTAGCTAGCAAAGCTCAACCCATTTTTGTAACTTCAAAAAGGTGAAATTGCACCATATACAACATTTTAATAAAATATTCGAAGTATACAATTCATCAATTCCAATTCAAATAATACCGAAATATTAAAGTAAAAATGAAAATGGAATGTTTCACTCCAAAAAAAAAAAAAATTGATATCAAATTAGAAGGAATAATTTACTCAACCAAACAATCCCTATCTTAAATTCCTCAATTGTTGCCACAAAACAAAATCCCAATCTATGTTAATCTAATTATCCACAAAATCGCCTCAAATTAGATTGAAACCCCTTATCATCAATCTTCCCATATATCTTCCCAAAATCCCCAAATTTCTCCATCGATCAATCCCTCAATCGAGCCATATGTACTTGTTCTATATCTGGACGGAATACTCCGATTCACGATGATCAGAATATTCAACTTGAATTTTCCAATACGGTAAATGAAACAGACATGTTCTTCATATTAGTGAATCATGTGACCAGATGGGGGCAAAATGGTATGTGTATTATTAATTATGATGTTTATATTGAAAATTTATTCTGATAATTCTTTTTTCTTTGTCAAGCTTCTTACTCATTGTTGAATTTATCAGTTAATTACAGAGAGAATTTAATGAATGGTCACTGAACTTTGCTATGGGTTATTACTTTCTCATCGATCTTTAAGAAATTACTCGTTGCTCACTTAATTTTGCTATAGGTTACTACTTGCTCATCGAAATTTAAAAGGTTACTCATTTGCTCGCCTAAATTCAAATAAAGTTACTCTTTGTTCACTAAATTTTGCAACAGATAACATTGATGAAAATGATATGGGTGATTGATGGGTAACTTTGTTTAAATTTGGGTAAGTGACGAGTAAAATTACAATACAAAATGCTAAGACGAAGTTATTGTAATATTGAAATCTTGTGTTATATTGTGCAGGTTAACTATCATCATTTTGTCAAAAGTTATTGTATACAATATTTATAAACTTTAATTCAAAGTTTGGGAAATAAATATATATAAACAAAATGAATTTTGGCGTTTGTCATATTACTAATACAAGGACTCGTTGTTTGAACATTAAACTTGCAGAACTTTCATATACTAGTGTTGGACATGCGTTGCACGACTCAACGTCAAGTGTATGTATTGGTAATGGTTATGTTGGGATAAGTTTTAATCTAAAAAGTGAAAATGGAAAAAAGAAATTGGACTATATATTTTGGGCCTTCTTTATAAATTAAGTCCATTATGTAATCTCACTTAGAGTGAATTCATTTCCAATTTTCCTTGGCAAACTGAATTTTCTTATACAACATTCTAAATTTAATTTCATATCAAAGTAACACTGGTTAGATAAATTAGCTGGAAAACTTATCATTTCCACCTGCAGCGCTTGGAAAGTAATATCCATATCTACTAGACTTTGCAGCGATTCCATCGGCTAATGAAGCGCCAATATTGTTTATACAAATCTCTTACACTAACTGAGAACTCTAAACATTTTGGCCTCAACTATACCCTTCATTGTCTATTTCCTTCTCCTTGTATTTTCGATATCCAGAGTTCTATAAGCAAGAACAAGTAAGTACATTGCTGGGTGGACTCTCCTGCATATGACATTGAATAGAATTAAAAAGAAGTTTCATTTTCAAGAACTCGTAACCGATATCCTGAAAAAAATGACAGTTGTTCTGCTCCTTTTATTTTTTTCAATTATTAATCGAAAATTGAAATAATGCAATAAACAAAAATCATCCAGTCTGCACGTGATATGACATCATTGTGAAGCTTTATTGTTTCATTTAGGGATAACAAGACCAATTACAACAGAATTTTGAGGATAAGTGGACGAAATTCAACCTATAACTTTGGCTAATTTGCAATATTTACTCTCAAGTGTGAGATTCTATTAATATTTAAGCTTTTTGAAAACTATTAAGAGTTCAAATTCAAGAGAGTGTAATTCCCAGTGCATGAACTTTGTTCCTTCACAAAGATAAAAATGAGATGACAAGTTCTTTAATTCTTTTTATATATTTCATTTAATAAGCCTATACACGAGAAACTTACTTATCCAACTGTTCATTAGCATCGAAACCGTCCCAGTACCTCTGAGATGGGACAGTCCGCCTCTTCTTATCCCTTTGAAATGTCTCAATGCAAATTGGAAGGAATGAACCTGATGAACCCATCAAATAACATAAAATAAGCTCAATGGAACAAATTGTCAAGCACAGACTGAAGCCTAAAATAATTTCAATACAGAATCCTAACATAATCAGTGTTCTCTACATTCGAAAGGTACATCAGAAGTAAGATGGGCAGAGACCTAGATTTTAAACAGTGAGATGGTGAAAACTTAACTTCATTCTAACTTTAAGGTATATTATCTCAAGGACCTCACATTAAGTGCCAATTGAAATCATCAAGAAACTAAAACGCCAATTGATATCATTGAAGATTACTGAACATGATGGAAATCTGAAGAAAATAAAACATACCCCAACTAACCACTGTCCTGAGAGATTTTCTATGGATTTGGAAGAAATATGAAATTGTACAAAGAGAAACAGGGAAACAAATAATAAATTCAAAATACACAAGATTTGAAGATTTGATTGACCACAAATCAACAAACGAAGAAATTATTTATGAAAGAACAACTAAAATAAATTGAAAAATAGATAACCATAAAATGAAGCAACTATGAAATTGACATACCTTATGTCATCAGTCTCCTATTGCAGTCGAAAAAACGAAACACAATTAGTCATTCACTTTCGTTTCTCCCATAAAGTTCTTAAATTAGCACATTTGTTCTTCCCCTTTGAAATGCAGAAACCAGGAAGAAACAGTCAAACCACAAGTTCAATAAAATGGTTGAAACAACTTTAGACCATGACACAAATATGGGAGAACGTATTTTCAGGAAGAAGAAGGTTTCGGAACATATTGTACCAGTCAATGATACAAAACTTATCAAGTCAGACATGATACGTGCTACATATTGAATGATTCAGAATGCATAGCTTAGGCACCTTGTTACTGAGATTTCATTGCAGTAATGTGTGGATGTCTCGTACATGTGACTTGCCCAAATAATGGGGACTCTAAAAGGTGTTAAATTTGAATAGTATGTTTTCCTTTCTAGATGGAATAACTCAACCATGAAAAAGTGGAGCTGAGAGTTAGCAATGCAGAGAACCCAAAATTAGTGGTGAATAGGGTTACATTTCGATATATTTTCTACTTTTATTTACATAAAAGTCTCCAACAAAATGCCATCATAGTGATAAGTTTGACTGGAACACGAGCGGATACTTATACGCATATTAATTTCAGCCAATCAACGAAAAAGTTTACGTTCCTTAGTCGCCTTTTGGACCTTCCTTCTAATAGTTTCTAATAAACAGCTAGATTAGATATGAGTTATAAACTCCTGTCACGCACTTTTTCTTTACAGAGGGAAATTGTTTGGTTAGGCATTCTTCCACGTGTTATACCCCACTCACCAGTCACCCCCAGCCTAAGAACACAAAAACTATAGATGATATATGGATCACATTTTTGTGAGATCACTACTAAAGTGAATAACCACTGGGGGAGATTGCTGATTATGCATCAAGTCATGTTAACAAGGTATCAATTATCCTTATTCACAAACAAATTAGAAAAAGTAACGATAATAATAACACCAAATTTCAATTTCAAAATATTCTAACGACGATCAACAGAATAAATCAATAACATTAGCAGATATACAATCTGATCTATATATGCCTTAAATGATAGCTTAACATAATTCACGTAATTTCTCTTCACATTCTCTTTAATTGCTTTCTGGACAGTCTTCTCCTCTCTGTATATATAATCAAACCCACCAACAAAAATAATAAAAACAATAAATTCTAAAATTTCTGAACATAATAACTAGAAATCTAAAAACCCAATATTTTAAAAAATGAAAAAATAAATAATAACCTCGGATTTGGCATTCGATGTTACGAAATACAATTCGATCTTTCTACGGCCAAATTTCAATTTTTGGAAAGCCTTCGGTGGCTTCCTTATGAAAACGTAAATTTTTATTTGGGTAGAGAGAAAAAAATATTTACCTCTACCACAAATATGAAGATCATACCTGAATATTTTCCTTCTGATGTGGATATATAGAATGTACGGGTGCTTCATGGCCTTCAAAAGTATACTGCTTTGCACTTAATACCACATCCCACACCTGTGCAAGAAGAAAAAATCAATATATAATAAAAGAATAAAGAATAATCTAAACCAACAAGTTAACCAAATACCCATCCACCCCCACCCCCAACTCATTAAAAGAACATGGGCAAAAACCTAGGGGGCTCTGAGAAACATTTGAGAAAGAAAATGAAAGGAAAGTAAGTCCACTCACTGTGCTACATGAACCAATAATATGAGTTATCAGACCTTAATAAGCCTGTCCTCTCCACAAGTAACGACACACAGTTGTTTGTTTCGATAAGAGAAAGCAAGATCATTCACACTCCCAGCATGGGCTTCAATCTGGAAGTAACATTAAATCAGTATGTCAGTACCATAATAAAAATCAATTGGCAAATTGTGAACCATGGTTATTGTAAGACCACTTGAAAATTGAACAAAAGATGAGGAGTAGATTATGGTACAACTTAATATTTGCTTGCGAAAGTGAAGGACAATATTATCTTCTGGCACACACTTGGCAAATAGTGTAACAATAATTTTTGATGGTTTCTAATAACATTGTTGCATGTAATACAAAACTATTAGACAAAAAAAGTAAATATAAAACTGGCCCCTAGAACATATATGAACTGTACAAGAAAAAAACAATTGAGTATTAACATGTTAAATGCTTTTCTCTTGCTCATGTTATATGATCTTGATTTAGTTAGTGAAGTATGGGAATTCCAAGACTAAGAAACAACCCAACAAAGCAAAAATCAGAATTTTGAATTTAAATCTTAAAAAGAAAAATGAGAGAATGTAATCTTAAGAATTACCTAATCATTCCAAGTCGACCTGGATGAAGTTTCATTGAATTTTAAAGAGTCCAAAACTTCAGTATATACAACATTTTTTGTGCATGAGCAATGTTCTTTATTCTGATTTGAGCGGCTTCAAAAGTATCTTTAGACTGACTTGTTTTGGTACTTGATAAGGCAACATATAATTGACCGTGTGAAAAAATAGGATTGGCTAAATATAGACCAAGGAAATCTAATGTCTGTCCTTGAGCCTTGTTTATACTCATTGCAAAGCATACACGAATGGGAAACTGTGTTCTTTTAAATCTGAAAGGCGTTTCATCAGTTTCTGAAGGTATAAAAGGTATGCGAGGCAAGAAGACTCTTTTTCCCTTGTATTCTCCAATAGCAATCTCAGTATCAATAACATTTCTATCAAAATGTCTACATACAAGTCTTGTTCCATTACACAGCCCCTCCGACGGATTTATATTTCTCAACAAAATTTTTGGGCAGTTAGTCTTCAAGATTAACTCATGCGGTGGAACATCGCTCGATGTAAATGAATTTAAGAAATCGTCATTAAAACTAACATCATCTGCATCCAGTGGCTCATCGAAACTGTAGTGGGTAAAAGATTCACCAAGGAATTTATTTATCAACAAAACATCAATGAAATCAACATCTTCATTTTTTGGGCTTAAAATGACTATGTTCATCATCATATTGGTATTTGTAATATAAGAGTGGAATTCTGGAAATACTGCAGAGCAAGGTTAGAACAAAGTCAATTTGATTCACATACGGTATCAACAGTTCAATAGGTAGTTTTATGAGACCACATGTGTGTACTAAATCAGTCCCATTTCCAATACGCAATAAGGAATCTGAGAAAATCTGATCTGATTGAGCACGTACATTGTTGACCAACTTGAACTTGATCATAAAAGGCCACAAATATGAATTGATGAGAGTTGCATTGAGAATATTTTTTTTCGTACCTTTTTTGACATAGGCAATACCTGACGGAAATCTCTTCCGAAAACAATAACCTTTCCACCGAAGGGCAGGTCAGACTCACAGACATCACGTAGAAGTCTATTCAAACACTCAACAACACATTTGTTTACCATTGGAGCTTCATTCCATATAATTATTGCAGAAGTTCTACAAAGATGAGCTAACGATGATTGTTTGCTAATGGCACATGTTGTTTCATTGTTTACAGAAATAGGAATCTTGAACCGAGAATGAGTAGTTCGGCCTCGTGGTAGTAATGTAGCAGCAACCCCAGATGACGCTGTTGCAAGCCCTATTAGTCCTTTTGATCTGACGGTTGCAAGAAGGGTCTTGTATAAAAATGTTTTACCAGTTCCACCCGGACCATCAATGAAGAAAGCAGTATTTTGTTTTGCCAACGTGAATTTCATAATTTCTTCGTACGCACATCGTTGTTCTGTATTAAGAATATGTTCATTTGATAGGTCTGCTTCACTTATAGGAACATTTAATTCATCTAAAATAACCTTAGGAATATGATTTACATGTTTAGAACAAAGATTTGTGTCAACAAGTGAGAATTCAGCAATTGTTTTCCCATAAGATTGTAAACGATTATCTATATCATGTAATGCTCTAACTTCAGCTTCTTTCATCTCCATCTTTGAGGTTAACATATCTTCAAGCATATGTTCTTTTAACGAAAGCCATAATTTTTTTGGATCATGGGGATCACAAAGAGCAAAAATGGTTACAAATAATTGGCGTAATGCGTATAGCATTTGATAGTGGGATGCTTCTTCCATACACAAATGACAATCAGTGTCTTCATTAGCAAACCATATAAAAAAGCAGCATCTCGAAAATTTGCAACCCTTACACCATTTACTATCTTCAAATCATCATGTGATCTTGTTCTTTTTACATGATTAAGCAACTTTCTTAAGTAATGACGTTCTCCTTCAATAATACGAACATGGACAATTCTTCCAATCACTCGTAAATTTTTTTCCTGGGAGACCAAATTTTTGCCTGTTTGTCCCACACATAGTACTCTGGAAAATCTCTGTATAAGATCGTTTTAGCAAATGGACAAGTCATGTTCATACGAAAATATTCAGCCAACATTATTTTTTTATAATAGTTTGCGTCCGCAATTCTATTTTGATCATTGACATCTCTGTATGTTACGGAATGGGCATTTGGCAAATGTAATTGAAGCGAGATCACGGATGGAGTCATCATATAGGAGAAATGCATATATACGCCACATTGCCTCAGGAGGAGAAATCCATCGTGTTGACTGGTACAATTTTATTTTATCATATACATCAGAATCATTTGGTTCGGCCACAGAGAAGTTCACTTTATCATGACCCTTGTAAATGTATTTATACATGTATTTTACAGATTTTAATGAAGAACAGATTTCTACATTTATATGACAACTATACTTTGACAACAAGTATGCATTATATGGAACAACTCATTCATTACCTAAAAAATGATTACGTACCTTTGCAGACCTACAATTGTTTCTACGCCTATAGGTTGGATAAGAATTGTTGTCTATAATAGTTCGGTCACAATTTTTTTTGGGAAATTAAACTTGCAAGTATCATTGTGTTTCATACAAACGTTTTTTGGATTTAAAACACAGCAAGGTCCGTGCATCATATGTTTTATTACAAGAGAATATAAAGATGGATGCTTTTGCTCATCAGGTAATTCGTAATTGACTATTGTATCCACATAATCTGGCATTCTCAATTTATGTTCATTTTGAAGGATTATCAAGAAATGAACATGTTGAAGACCCCTTTTTTAAAATTCAACAACATAAATTTAAGCACTAACAGGACTGAAGACACTCCTAACTAACAAATCTTCCTTTAATGCCTTAAGTTTTGCTCTAAAAACTTGCACAACCAAATCGGGTCTATTTTGGGCTTCATCGTTATGACCTAGATGCTCAGTTATCTCAGGCCATTTTGGGTTGCAATTCATGGTCAAGAAAATATCTGGTTTATCGTATTTTTTTACTATGCACATTACATCCATAAATGAACACTATCAACAAGACCTTGATATAATTCAGCTCGAAGAGCAGTTTGGTTGAGGCGGAAGTAGTCTAACCTAGAAGTTTCAATTTTTACATACATATCAACAACAAACTGCTGAAGAAGTCTACCATAAATGTAATAGTATAGAATCAACACCTAGACGAACTTGAAGTTTATAACAATAGTATTCTTGGCATGAGACATCGGCCTTGCTATTACGACCATGCAAAATTGAGGAATCAACAAATGAAAAAGTAGAACATCATGGAGAAATTGAACGATACAATAAATAGTCTAAAGGAATAGAGAAAATCTTTTAGCTCATTGTTGATCAAGTCTTCTGGGCAAAGAAAGTTGCCAGGGTTAATGACATCGACATTATTATAAAAGGAATCAGATCTTTGTTTCTTAGTCACTAACTTTATGCCGCGGTGCCAGCCAAATTCTCCGTATGGGAACAACAATGGGTATTGCAATAGGTCATAACATCCAAAGTAATGATGGATTTTATGATGTTCTCCAGCGATACAATTGACAACAATATCACGTGCAGAAATATCTGCTATGTCATTAGTATCAACACAAATAGCAGCAACTTGAGAAACAGTGGGTGCATTGTATTGCCTTTGGTCAAGACCAGGATCGCATCGAATCCTAATTGTTTGTGATTTCAGATTATTGCAATTCCCGAGACTTCGAAAAAACTTTACGTATGGGTTTACGGTTAAGATATTAATAAGTTTAGTCAAGATAACCTCAGTAAAGTTGTTACCAAAAGATAATCTGTTGTTAATTTCTTCATCGCTATCAAAAAGGTATAATTGTAGGTACGAAGGAGTGTTTGTTGACGGTATTATATCATTTAGAAAATGATATACCTGTCCCTGAATTCGAAATGTGTAAATCCCATTGTAGTGTTTAAAAAGACTTATCACAGTGTACACCAAAAGAGGTCATTGAGAAATTACAATTATAACTACGCACATATCTTAGGAAATCCGTGGTCTCCTGAAAAATTGAAGTGAACAACAATACAAGTTCTGTATGCGGGGCATAAGACTATAAGTGTACCTGGCCGTTTGAACAACAAAATCTCTTACTTTCTTTGCTAAACTTAACAGCACCACAGTGTACACAGATAGTCCAAGAAGGTAAAACATTATACGCAGGGAGCTCACCCATATCAGAAGACCTGCATACTGAGATTGAAAAACAAGGAAAAAAAATTTGGAATACTAATAACCATGAACGTTTTTTAAAGATAAACGATGAAAACCTAAAATGACGAAAATGTTAGAGAATCTGAAATATAAGCACCAGAGGAACTAACACCTTGATCTACACATAAACGACGATTATTCATTCGTGGTCTCTTTGTAGCACGGCTACCTTCGATACAACCAGCTTGGCCAGAGGAACTAACACCTAGATTTGTACATAAACGACGATTACTCATTCGTGGTATTTTTGTAAACAAAGTATTTAACATTTTAAATAATAAAGTTTAGATGACACAGTTTGGTTTGAAATAAAAAATTAAAACATAATTCATTTAAATGTCAATGTAAAAGTTGGTAGTCAATGAATACCTTCACATACGTTGACATGTGCAATTGAATCTTATAAAACAAATTCCAATTTGTTGTCTTTTGCTTTGTTTGTTTCAACCAAAAAGGAAGAGACGAAGACAAATCTAAAGTCGACGGATGTCTTGAAGTATCAATTTGCAGATTTATTTTTCAGAGAATAAATTGCCTCACATTTTTTCTTCCACATTAAAGATTGTGTGCACGAATTCTTAATTTAAAAACTTGAACATAATATCTTTAAGAATATCATTACTAATATGTTTCCTTGTCGTTAGATATACATATCTTCCAATTGTACAAAAAGTTGAGATTTTCTCTTCGGCGTAAGTACGTTGATATCCAATTCAATACTGTCAATGTACACTTCTCTTTGTCTTTTATTTTTCTTAGACACTGAAGACATTTTTCTACTTCAGTTCGAATTATATGTTCCCTGTGTAAATTGAAAACGAATAAACACAAATGAATTCAATGTCACATAAAAAAAGAAAAAAAAAATTGCCTAATGACTGTGCACATTTATTGTTAATTCCAGTTTGTGATTGTCCCCTCTCTATCTCTTTATAATTTTTACTTCCAATTGTTTCTTTTCATTGTGCAACATTTTTTCCCTGATGATAGCTAGTGTAGTGTTATTTCCTTTTTAGTTTATATTATATACTTTAACATTATTTCATCTCTTCACTCAATTTTGTAGCTAGTGTAGTGTTAAAATAATCATTGTGTTTCACTTTAGGCCGTATAGAGTTACTATCCGAAGGACAGACCAACAAAACACCTGTTCATTTCTTTGAACTTTTTCCTTCTTTTTACCACAAATCACAGTGAAATTCAAATTAGGACCAGTAATTTAATTAAAGTAAAAAATATATGATTTTTGAAACAAAACAACCCTGTGGGGTCTATCAAGTCTCTAGAAAGAGGATAATAATTAGCCAAAAAATAACAGTTACTTTTAAAGACAATAAGATACACGAATAGGATAATCTTCAAAAATTTGTAAAATAGCATGCATTGATTGTGATTGGTGGTAAAGAAGTTCAAACAAGCATTTTGTTTTCTTCATTTGTAAGAATCCCAAGCAGGGACGGACCCAACACAAAAGTTCAGCATTTGCGGACCGAATGTTGATCATTGACCATTTGTATGTTTTCCCACCTCTAAGGAACTCCTCTTAACTAAGAATGTCATCACTAAAATATACCTTTAAGCATGGCGTATTTTAATGCATATAGTTGTCAGTATCCTTTTCAATATTTCCCTTAATCAAATATTTCAAGCTTGAGGCCGGGTGCATTTGATATTCAACTATAGTATCTTAGACAAACATCAAATATCAAGCATTAAGAACTTCCAAACTTCTACAACCATAAAGCATGTGACAAAACATCAGACATAAGCACACACAACATAGTCAAAGACATAAATAAACCAAATATTATGATGGAAAATTGCATATTGCACCATATCAGCACAGACAACACTTTACTTAAAATGAAAGGAGGCCTTACTGTGACGATGACGACTATCACGTGCTTTAAAGTACCTGTGCTCAGCTGTAAGAGACTCCAATGCCTCCCTCAATTCAGCAATTTTGTCGTTGTTGGGGTCCAAATGTTCTGTAAAATGACACCACCAAAATATAAACTAAACTAAATTTAAAGTGGAAAAGACAACGAAAAAAATGTGGAAGTCAAAGGTAGATCTATTAATCAATATAATTAGTTGGAAAAAAAATTATACAAGTAATAAAACAAAGAGAGATAAAATCAAATTCTTCAAAATTTCAAAAATTGCTAGAACATATCTCTATATTTTCAGTCAACAGTATTGTGAATAGGCCTTACTCAATATTTTATTTCAAAATATCAAGACTTCTAGCAGAATTTCACCCCAAATTTGAAGCAAACTGAAATAATGTAACGTGGGTACCTTATAAAAATTATTTTAATTGCTAATTTAGATTTCATTAAGATATTATAAAGCATAAAAGCTAAGATTGCATAGTATTTTATAAAGCATCTATATTGTTTATATGATAGACCTTGTAAAGATAAAAGTTAAGAAAAAAAAATAATATAATTAAGTCACGACGAAAGACAGAAAATATAATGATCCTTGATGACTTCCACATGATTCCTGACCAAGATCTGCCCAAACATCCTAAAATAATTGTATGTACATACAAACAATATTCTGTTTTTAAGAGCATCGGCAATCGGAATAAGCATAAGCTGAATTAGTCCTAAAATAATCCCAGAGATTCTTTCTTTCTCCTGGAATTTACTCAAAAATTCAAAATTAACTTCAGATTTTATATTTTACAAATAAAAGATGAAATCTTTGAAGAACTTACAGCCCAGTAATGGCGTTCACTAATATTCCAGCCTCCTCTATATTTCTCGAAATTATTTAGAGGATCTTTTCTGTACGTCCTCTTTGCAGCCAACACAAGAGTTGAATTCACTGGAGGCTCATCGGAAACAGCAGTAGCACAGCAACCAGCGGGCCTGGGTAGTTCGTAAATTGTCGGCAGCAGAGCAGGGGAAAGGAGAAGTGAAGATCCAACTGAAGGTCCGAAGCTGCGTGCGAAGGCAAAGCCAAATTCAGTGAAGAGTGAAGCCTGAACTGAATTACTGAATGAAGGGTTTGAACTTTGAAGAATTGGAGTTCACTGGGTAATGGGTATTATATAACAAAAGGAAAATTATGAGAAGAACACACTTGGAGTCAACACTATTCAATTTCCTGTAGAAATGTCCTCGAGTTGTTGTAGATTTTCACCAAAACGAAGAGGTGAGGATTCTAATGATTTAATTTAATCAACACTCACTCAACTTTAAACTTGTTACCACTTACTCACTCAACTTCAACGGGTTACTGAACGCTCACTCATCTTCCCTTATTGTTACCCATCCACCACTCACTCCACTCCCCTCTCTTTTAATTAACAGAAAATTACACGTGGAGGACGGAATATCACGTGGCAAAGTGGGACTTAAAAATAAACCCAGCTGGAAGAGAACATTTTCCCATTTTCACGACATTTCCCACATTTTCACACCATTCATCTTACTGGAAGAGAACCTCCAACACCAGTGCTATAAATTTCCTGAAATTAACCTTGAAATCAACATATTAGGCGTGGAAATTCTTCTCTTGTGAGGATAATGGAGGGCATAGGTGACCTAGAAAGCCCTCACATGGAAGACAGGTTGCTAGAAGGCGAGGAAGAAAGACCACAAGAAGGTAATTTTCCATACTATTTTGTTGGAACATGCTTTGTTTTCTTATGCTTCCATTTACAGTGTGCTCAATGGTTGTTATGAAGGAGTCAATTTTGTTTTCGGTTTCACTAAAACCCCCAGGCATATTGTCTAAAAATGGAATACTTTTCAGTAAATAATGCTGTAATATATGTTAAAAAGTTTCTTTCTTTGTTATTTATGGATCTGCAAATGAAATCTGGGAAAAGAAAAACTCCAAAGAGAAAAAAATAGACTGAGTTACCTTTCTTCGCTGCATGGAATGACATGCTACTATATGCATATATGTAAAATGATTGGTGTTATACTGACTAGTGGGAGCGTATAGTTCTTAGATTGTTTATGAAAGTTGTTTACATATATGTAAAATGATTGGTGTTTTATTAAAAATTGAAGCAGTTCACTTCGGATTTCACAAATGTCCCAGTTCCATATTTGTTTTAATTACCTTTTCATTTATATCCAAACATTAACCCTAGTATTTTTTGCATTCTAGTGACAAACGATGAGAGTGAAGATTTGGTGCCACTTGAGTGCCAATTAAATGACTCGGAGGATGATGTGGACGATGGTGGTTTTCAATATCAGAGAAATGCACAGGACAGAGTTCTAGTTGGTCAATTTGAAACAGCTAGGTAAGATGATGGCTTGGAATTGGATGATCCAAATTATGCATATTCTGAGGAGGAGTTGCATACTGATTATTCTTCGGACGAGGAAAATAGTTATCGTTTCCCTACGTATGATGCTGAGATGGAGAAGTTTAATCCACAATTAGAGGTTGGAAAAGAGTTCAAAGACATAGAAGAATTTAAGAAAGCAGTTAGACATTATGGAGTTGTCACTAGGCGTAATTTGAAGTTTACGGCGAATGATAAAAAGAGAGCACAGGGAGTGTGCAAAAAAAAAAAAGGACTGCAAATGGAAGATTTGGGTTTCTTGGAATAAGAAGGGTTGCGTACAAATTAAGACGTTCAATTCACATCACACATGCTTACGAGACAGAACAAATAGGCATTGTACAGCTAAGTATATTGCTGAGAAGTACTTAGAGACTTTTAAGGTCGCCCCTGATTGGAAGTCAGAACTCATTATTAAGACCGTGAGAGATGACCTGAAATTAATAATCAATAGAGTTACTGCATGACGAGCTAGAAGACACTCCAGGATATTGATTGAGGGCTCTAATGAACACCAGTTTGGCCTGCTTTGGTCTTTTGCTCATGAGATTTTGAGAAGCAATCCAGGATCCACATGTATAGTTACCACGCATGAGTCAAAATTTCATAGGGTTTATATATATTTAGAAGCTTGCAAGAGAGGGTTTGTGAGTGGTTGTAGGCAACTGTTAGGCTTAAATGGGTGTTTTTTGAAAGGGAATTTTGGGGACAAATGCTTGTTGCCATGGCACTAGATGTCAATGATTGTATTTACCCTGTAGCATATGCAATAGTGGAGACGGAGAATGCAAGAAGTTGGAGATGGTTCGTTAGTCATTTGGGTGAAGATGGACCTTTATGACTGATAGACAGAAAGGATTACGAAAGGTTATCGAAGATCTGTACCTTGATGCTGAACATAGGTTTTGTGTGTGTTCAAATTTTTTTAGGGCTGATTTTAAGAGTTTAGCACTTAAATGATACTTATGGAAAGCTACAATATGATTGGTTAATCAAGAGGGATCCACCTGAATGGAGTAAGTCTCATTTCTCTACTAAGGTAAAGAGTGACGTAGTACTTAACAATTTATGTGAAGTTTTCAACAATATAGTGTTAGAGGATAGGGAGAAATCAATCTTGACTATGTTAATTGACATGCATATTAGCTGCATGAAGAGGATACAATCAAGGAGGGATAAGATGAGAAGAGCCAGAGGACCTTTGTGTCCCAAGATTCAACAAAAATTAGCTAAATCCACGGAAATAGCTGAGGAGTGTGAAGTAGAGTGGTCTGGGGGCCCACAGTTCTATCTGAAATGTCGTACTGGGGAATACGTGGTTGATTTGTCAAACAAGACATATGCATATAGGAGATGGGATTTGACAGGGATTCCATGTGGACATGGGGTTGCTGTTACACTAGACAGAGGGGATAATCCTACAAAGTATGTGCATGAGTGCTACACAGTACAAACCTATCTACAGTGCTATGAAAACATTGTGAATCCCATTAACGGTAAGAAATTGTGATCGGAAGTGAATGCTATCCCGTTACAACCACCGGGTTGGGTGGTGGCGAAGAGGGGAAGGAAGCAAAAAAAGCGCAGAAGGCAACAGGAGGAAGATGTAATCACTCATTCGACCACAACTTCAAGAATGAAGAAAAAAGGTACAGTGAAGATGTCGTGCTCTTTATGTCGTTTACCTGGCCACAACATGCGTTACCATGATAGGGCAGATGCACCAATTGAGGTTTGTCTTTCTTTAATCACAAGTGTTCTAAAGTTGTGGAGTAGAAATCATGTTTGTAACTATGTTTACTGATTTCAGGATTGGGATGGAAATGATGTCAATCACATAAACCAAGATAGAGCTAGCCAAGTTGAACGTCAAAGTTCAAGGGTAAGTTTTCCATTTTGTTACTCTATGATTACCATTGATTTCTGATTTCATGAGTCTTAATCATTTATGTAACATAGTCGAAGCTGGCAACTCGAAGAGCAAACGAGAATTCAACAAATAAAGTACAACATAATCCTCCAACAGATGGATACATTTTCATGCCGACACTTGGACTTCAGGTCACAAGTGATGCACAATCTAACAACACTGGTCCTTCCAAATAGATGTAGTTTAGGGTCTGAAATGAAGAGTTTTTGACAGTGAACTATCTTTGGCTATTGTTCCAGCTGTAGCTGTTGGTCATCTAATGTGTTTGAAATGTCATTTAACCATCATATTCCAATGTATTTTGAATGAATGGTTACATCCAGCAGTTTACTGGCTTATATTCGTGATTTTGAGAATGAATGAATGAATGGACTGTATTTTGGCCAACATCCAGCAGTTTGTGTTTTTACTGGTTTCTGTTTTACTAGTTTCTGTTTTTTACTGGTTTGTGTTTTACTGGTTTCTGTTTATATTTATACTCTGGGGAACACACTAACTCAGGCACAAAAATGAAACAAACCAAGTTATAACATGATTCATTCATTCAACTGGTTTGTGTTTTACTGGTTTCTGTTTATATTTATACTCTGGGGAACACACTAACTCAGGCACAAAAATGAAACAAACCAAGGTATAACATGATTCATTCATTCAACTGTACAAAGATCATACAGCCAAGTTACAACAACCAACTACTTATCAGCCCCACCAACAGCAATAACCACCAGCAATAAGACCAACTACAGCTAATTTACAACAACCAACTTCTTATTATCAGCCCACCAGCAGCAATATAAACCATCAATAACCACCAGCAATAAGACATTCTGTAATCCCACCAGCAATAAGACATTCTGTGGAATAAGACATTTTGTAATTCCACCAGCAATAAGACATTCAATGTAATTCCACCAGCAATAAGACATTCTGTAATTCCACCAATTTCCCTTCCCAAACAGGACTTCAATCTCCCTTCTATAATCGATCTTGCTTCAGTAATTCCACCAATTTGCAAAGCAAATGTTGCATCTTCAAAATGCTTTTGCATTTGACCTGAGAATGGACGAAGATGACCAGTATCTCCGCCGAAGCTACAATCAGAAAATCTACTTCCAACTTCATTGAGCTGGGCGATTTTCTCTTCAAACTTGGCACTGTCGTCCTTGAGAGATTTGAGCTGGCGATGGCAGATTCCTTCGTAGTGGTGGAGATGATGCGACCGTCGGGGTTTGAATTAAATTGGATGGGTTTGAATTGAATTGGTGGAAGGATCAACAATTTTTGAGCTGGGCAATGGATGATTTCACCAATTTTTGAGCTGGGCGATGGCGGATCAAGATAGAGTAGCTGGGCGATGGCGGAGTCCACCAATTTTCGATTGTCGGGGATGGAATTTCAGATTTAAGGGTTTGAATTGAATTGGGAATTCATAAATTGTTAATTCCAGTGTGTTGGAGAGAAGCGTGTTGGAGAGGAGAGGAGAGTCGTGAGTTTAATTCCAGCTGGGTTTATTTTTAAGTCCCACTTTGGCACGTGATATTCCGTCCTCCACGTATAATTTTCTGTTAATTAAAAGAGAGGGGAGTGGAGTGAGTGGTAGATGGGTAACAATAAGGGAAGATGAGTGAGCGTTCAGTAACCCATTTAAGTTGAGTGAGTAAGTGGTAACAAGTTTAAAGTTGAGTGAGTGTTGATTAAATTAACTCGGATTCTAATTGGAAGTGTAAAGATCAGTTTTATGGGAATTATGAAGCTATCAAAGAATCACAGAAAATATCTACCTTTTGTGGCTCGGCTCGAAAACGGCTCGGCTCGGAAAAGGTGGCTAGCTTGGCCGTTCAGCTTGTGAACAGTATTTTGGAGTTTGAGTCTTTTAAATATAGTGGATAAACAAAATGAATTTTTTCTTTTAAATTTAATTTGGAATTGCATTTTTATAAGATAAATATCAATTATATGATGTGTAGATTCTCAGTGGTGGTAGAAAATAGAAGTGCTAGGTACATCAACTAAGGTGAGTTCAAAATACGCAGAATTCAAACTCAATGGAAGGATACATGAAATAAGAAATTACTTCTCGTGAATACTGACAAACATACATTGTGAGTCAACTATTCAAGTATGAAAATCAAAAGCGATGCGGAGGTTATGAAACTGACTGGGATCTCATTCTGAGAAGCTAAGGCGAATAAGAGGAAAACTGGTGCAAATGCATAGAATGCAATAAAACAATTATAGATTTTTCTGTTCTATATTTTCTGATATACTTGATAATTTATGATTCCGTTCTTGTAGTTTTCTTTGGCGGAATTTGTGAATTTGGTGTTGGTGAATATTGTGAACAACTTGGGTTCTATGCAGTATCTTATATTGGTAATTTGGAACAATCAGTCAGTTTACATTTTGGAATGTTAATGTTGATTAGCCATTTTATATGAAATGTAGCATTCGATTTAATCCAATTTCATATCTGTTGACCTCAAAAATACGCTAAAAAAATCCCGATCGCCGCTCCTCCATGTAGATGTCACCTACGCAATCGAACACCCTGTTAGAAGGCAAAGGTTGCCGGTCAAGAAAAAGGTCCGACGATCGTTTCTACTCTGACGATTAAGTCAACGGCCTGACGAGAGATAGATGAGTAAAAGAGAGGGAGGGGAGGGGAGGGGGGGGGGGAAGTTTGGGTAGAGTTAGAATGACATACCTTTTCTGTGAAATGAACCCACATATATATAGAGAAATGGTAATGAGCCGAGTGAATTTAGTGAGATGGGCCTAAGTTCAAGTCCAAGATGTCATTGTTTAATTAAATAGACTCAATCAATTAAAAGACAATGCCACATCGACATATATGAGACCCTCTCCGTCTAAACATGCCACGTAATTTATAAGTGTAACATCGGACTTCAAAATATAAACTGTCAAGCAGGTAAGATCTTACAGATTGTCTCAAAAATATAAGCAACTCCAATAAGTAAGGACTTATGAATTGTCTTGAAAATATGTATCAATCCCAAATAGGCGAGGCCTTACGACCTCGAGAATATACATCGCTTCAATAAATGAGGACTCCGACTTACGAAGTGCCTCAAAAATATTTGTGCGAGCCTGAATAAGAGATGGCTTTACAAATTGCCTTGAAAGATAGATATTGCATATAATTATTGAATTTCGACAGCATCTCCTCTGTAATATGGACTAAACCAACTTGTAATACAATATAATATTTCCACTATACATATATGGACTAAATGGGGATCCATTTGCCCCTTAAATTACTCATGATGATAAAGTGAATAATGACAAATCAAATATCTTCGAGATAGCATCATGTATCATATTAGATAATATGCTATTGATAATAAAATGATAATATAGATAACGTGGCATGCGTACTAACTGTAATGAAAAGAATGTTATGACATGCTAGTAGTGATGTGACATGCGTACTTAACAGCAATAATATAATGCATATGCTAGCAATAATAATGTAATAATACCAAGACGTTAGTCTCACAATAATCCCCCAAGTCCATGTATGGATATTTATATAATGTATAGACTTTTTGGATAGAAACGAGGTTCTGAAGATAAACAATGTGATAAAGCTGATGCGGAAGCGAGATTCTGAACTGAATATAAACAATTGTACTCATACTGATGTAGAGGAAAACACTGAACTGAATATAATCAACTGTATTGATAATGATACAGAGGTAGACTCTGAAATGTATTTATAGGCAACTGTGATAAAATGATGCAGAAACGATGCCCTGAATAAGAACAACTGTGATGAGCTGACATCCTTATATGGGGGTGGTTCATCCATGTCAAAGGCTTCTTCCAAGTAGATAGTGTAGCCGTGGAAGGTATTCTTTTTGTAGTATCAAAGTGGGCCTACCCCTCTCCTTTCAAAGTGGTAAATTACACATTTACATGGTAGATGGTTCATTCATGCCAAGGGCTTCTTGCATGATGAATGGTTCATTCATGCAGGGAATAATGTAGGCTCTATGAAGATAGATATAGCTGTGATATAACTAATGTAGAGGCGATGCTTTGAATATACTTAGCTGTGATAAGTTGAGACAAACGATGCTCTGAATATAAGCAGCTGTGATAAGCTAAGATAGAGATAATGCTTTGAATATAAATAGTTGTGATAAGCTAAGGCAGAGGTGATGCTTTAAAAATAAGCAACTATGACAAACTAAGGCAGAGACGGTGCTCTGAATATAAGCAAAGTTGATGCAGAGGTATGATGAGCTCTCTATCGTAGTCTTGTATAATGAAGAATTTCGAAAATCAAAGAATAAACATCTCGCATAGTGAGGTATCTCGAAAAATGTGGAATAAATATCTAGTGGAGGGCTTTCTCTTGGATTATCGGAGACTTCTAAGCTAGCAAATGGTGGACGAGGTCTAAGAGTTGGGTTCAACGATAGTGATGGGCAGGGAATAAACATCTCGCATAATCAAGCAATTTGTATAATGAAGCGAAAAATAAACATCCTGAGAAGCAATGGATAAACATCTCGCAAATGATTCTCTCGAACTATTAGAGACTTATAAGCTGGCTTCGAATGGACGAGAAGTTATAGCTGGGCTCGACGACATCATCTTACATGGCGAGCCATCTCAGAGAGTGAGGAATTAACATCTCACGTGAGGCATCTCGAAGGGCAAGAAATAATCATCTCATGTGGTGAGTCCAGGAAAGGCTCATTTTGCAAGGACAAAAACGTCTGGATAAGCCAAAAAGATGCTCATTTTTCAAGGGCAAATCGTCTTCCTTTATGCAATGAATGAGAACTCCAAGATACCGCATCTTCCTTTATTCAAGGAATGAGAACTCATAGAGCTGCATCTGATAATAAGAAATCCACCAGCTAAGGATTGCCTTCAATGATGCGATTATCATCTAATAATATAATATGTCGTCCATTCAGATAGAGAAGAAGGCATGATAGCAGAATTTACGAGTTTTCTTCGAGAAATAATGTTCAACTGATCCACTTTCATATCTCTAGATGTGAAGATGGAAGAATGAAAATGTTTTCGAGCATTTAAATTATGCCTTTCATTATGCCCCTATTTGACCCACATTATTTTTTTCATTCTCATTCTTCTACTCTTTTTTAACCACACATTTTTCAATAAAATAATATTTTCCGTCACATCAATAATTTTTCCTTCATTTTCAACCACATATTCCCCATCACATCACTTCAAAAAATTGCATTTTCTCATTTTAATGTGCACCAAACAGGCTCTATATTACCTGTGAAGCCAACAGTTGTAGTAATTATTCTACATTCTACATTGTGTTGAAAGTATGATTTGGTATATTTTACCAAAAATCAGCAACTTCATTTGACAACTATAACCAAACTCGGGATTTGGACTCCATCCGAATGTATACAAAATAAATAATAAAATGGGAACAATACATAGTTCCTATTTTTAAAGTTCACATTTCATAAATAACAAACTTCTTAAAATATTTCAAAAATTAGGTGCTAAATAAATTTATTAAATATTAAATTATAATATATTAAATATTAAATTATAATATAATATATATTAATTATTTACACCACCCCATGACACCTCACCCACCCCATCTCCTCACTACACCACCTCCCTCCATCTCCGGCACCGGTCCGGCCACTGCTCCGGCGATCACTCCGGCGACCGTTCCGACGATTTCAAAATTTTCAGAAAATTGAAAATCACACCCCCAACCCATGGATTGGTCACAATCGGCCACAAACGGTCATAATCGGTCACAATTGGTCACAACGAGTCACAATTAACCGGTCACAATCGGTCACAAAAGGTCACAATGAGTCACAATTAATCGGTCACAATCGGTCACAACTGGGTCACAAACGGTCACAACCAACAGATATTTGGTCGAAATCTCATCCCGTGCCACCAAATTCAAATAAATTTTCGTTGAGGCTCACATCAAGCAAAGGCAGGAGTTCATCGAGAGAATCCAAGAGGTTGAAGAAGCCTGTTCCCAACAAGCACAACCTCCACATCCGGCACACCATCACTGCTTCTACCTCCACATTCCACAACTGTAACTACTACTGAACTCAAACAATTGGGCACTCCAGAACTATTGCAGACGCCGATTAATGGATTTGCACTCCCAGAAATTCAAATCGCCGACACCACTAGGTTGGGTCGTTTCCAACCAAAACCAGCAAAATATAGACCCCAATTTAGCACCAATTCAACACAAAACTTAATCTTTGGAAGAATCAATTTTCCGACAGAATTCCGGCAGAGATCCCGTCCTGTAGTAAGCTACAATTACTAGATCTCGGAGACAATGGTTTCTCAGGTGATATACCTAAAGCATTTGGGCAACTTCCATCACTTGAAATTTGGAGAAAGTGGTTAACTGGCCGGATTTGGAGAAAACTATAAATCTAAAATTTCAAAATTTTTTTTGCAGGTTGTCTCTAAATCAAGCGCGATTTTGGATGTAGAAATGGCACAAAAAAAAAAAGAATATTAGTGAATTCCGTTCCCAGAGGAGGCCGGTGGCTGCTTAGTTGGAACGTGAAGAAGAAGAGTAGAAGGCTTCTAACAAAAAAATCAGAACGACCACCTTCACCGCAACCACCATTTTCAGCCACCATCGGTCCATCATCCCTGCTCCGTTTACGACAGCCGCCACCTTCCCCATCGTCTACCGCCACCATCACAGTCGCGACCTCCACTTACCACCACCACAAATAACATCAACACCACACCACACCACACAACACACCCGCCGCTCAGATCTTACTCTAGATAAC
The DNA here is from genome assembly GCA_035079005.1 of Fraxinus americana. Classification (NCBI taxonomy): domain Eukaryota; kingdom Viridiplantae; phylum Streptophyta; class Magnoliopsida; order Lamiales; family Oleaceae; genus Fraxinus; species Fraxinus americana. The sequence goes on along the minus strand of CM068708.1, from coordinate 28,318,097 downwards.
GATGCCGTCGATGCTGCAGAGAGCGGAGAGAGATGTAGAGAAAGGAGGGAGGGAGGAAAATAATTGGGTTTGGGGAATAGTGGTGGGTCTTGGAGGGAGGCGACAGAGAAGAAGGAAGACAGAGAGATGAGGTGAAGATGAGAGAGAGTGAGAGAGACGGTAGATGAAATTAGGATTTTAATATTATAGTATTAAAAAAAATTAAATTAACACCTGATTTTTGTATAAAAGATTTTTCAACATGAATTTTGAAATGTATAGTTTATATGTAGGGATTGAGCTAATTTTCCCTAATAAAATCTCAGGTTGTTAGTTCAGGAGCTTTTTTATGTTTGTGACTCAAATTCCATATGATTCGGAAGTTTGGTTCATGCAAGAAGCTTAGTTAATTTTCATTTGGAAGTCTAGATTGATGAATGATCAAATTCCATCATGAATTGGGAGTTTGATTGGGGAAAGGACTTTAGAATGAGTGAAAGTGTTTTGGAAGCATTGAGTCCAAAATAGGGCGGCTAACTGTTGGACAACGCAAAATGGAGCAAGGGGTAGCGTCAAGACGCTGGTGCGTGGCGCCGGCACCACCGGTCGAGAAGAAGTTTATTCTTGGTTTCTGACGCGATTTTTGTGCTCTAATTCATCCATAACTTAAAGGTTTGGCTCCTATATGCTCTCCAAGTGGTGTAGGCTGAACATAACAATTAGATCATTGTTGTATACATTAGAAACTTGATAGAATTATTTAGATTTAGATTGCAATTGTCAAATCTTGTAAGACAATTTTAGTTTCTTGGTATAATAAATTGTACTCCTCTTTCGCATAAATCTTGTATTCTTGTGTGATTCATTAAGAACTTGTTCATAACAGACTTCAAGTCCACTTTTGACAGTTGATAAAGATATGCAGAGTACGGTTTATCTTGGGATATAATAGGAAGCAAGCAGATGAGTTAAAGTCCATCGGGAAAATAAGAAAAAAAATCCGTCAGCCATTGGTGGCTTCAAATTAATATATTTCCAAGCACCCATTTGGCCATGCTTTTTATTGCCCTTGGATCGTGATAGGAGGAGGATATGAGAATCCCAATTTTTACAGTCATTTACATCCATGTCGAACCAAGAAATTGAGCAATTGTTCCTTGTGTACCAACCCGATGCAAGAAGCTCAGTAAGAATACCCAAATTTGAAAATATTCTTGAAGATTCTAATAATAATAGATGTATGCAAGAATATTTCTAGAGGATAGAAAAATTGAATTTTGAGGAGCATAATAAGTCCATTGACTAAAACGAGATGGAGGGAGATGATGTATAGAGATAAGAGTTGATAATCATTCTTCAAGCATTTTGATTGTGATGACATGAGTGCTTTCGATTTTCTTAACAATAGCTTATTGAAGCTCTAGCACGTTATGGCTGCCTTGACAGTAGTTGACGAAGGTCTTAGTGTAATGTCGTTGCGTCTCAAACTGTTTTCAATTTTTTTTTTTTTTTTTTTTTTTTTTTGAGGTTCTAATAATCAACGTTGGATAAGTATCCACTATAAAATACCGTCATTAAAGTTTCATTGTTGAGAAGCATGTCAAATTGTTTTGCAAAAGTCTGTTAGATGTCAACAAAAGGAGTGAAAATAGACAACCCATTTAGAGTGAAACGCATGCCACCACCAAAGTTGTCTCCATCAACATTAATATTGACACAATAGAACAAAGCAAGAGTGTAGACCACACATTGTAGGCTGCCTCAACGCCTTCTTCGGAGGTAGCAAAATATAGTGTGGCTAGTGTAGCCATGAAAATGAGAAAATTTTTACTTGAGCCTTTGAACAAGCACATGGTGAGGTTGTGTCCTTGAGAAAAATAAGCTATGCGAATTTCTCCGTTTATGACTTTGGGGCTTCTGAATATAGTTTAGTCACCTGGACTATGCCTCAAATGTCCACGGTCAAAGCTTGCACTAGCAAAAATTTGAGAAACTTTGACCCCATTAGAACTTGTTTGGCATTTTTCAAGAGTTCCCAATATGTTTCTCCATTCAAAGTGATTGGGACTAACTTTTTGTTTTTGGTTGGTTGAGGTAATCAACTTCTTAGCAACTCCCGAACCTTTTTCCAACTTTAAATGGAAAAAAGAAATCCATGAATGTTGTGCCTCCTTCCTCCTCTTGCCCTAGAAATTGAACATACCCAGTGTACTTGAGACCAAAAAGGGCAAAACCTTTTAAGTTTATTTGCAGAGCATAAATATTCTCTACTTACTTCTTTCTCCATTTTTATGCATCCATCTAATTTATTTTTGTCAAAATGGTCCACTGATACAAATAGTAATACTGGGTTCCTCAACTCAGAATTTTTTGACAAAGGATGCAGTGGATTTTTGTCAAATTAATCTGATTTTCTTGACTGTGGTTTCCTTGTTTACCATTTTTATTTTTCTACGATGGCTGACTTCTTCGTTTTGATCGAGTTACAAGGTAGGGGAATAGTAAACATTCATATCTATTCTCATATCCAACAACTTAGATATGAGAACACTACTATGATTTACAACGTTCATAGTCCTCGAGAGGAACTTTGCTACCATCATACATTTCATGTGTAAACATTCATATCTATTCTCATATCCAACAACTTAGATATGAGAACACTACTATGATTTACAACGTTCATAGTCCTCGAGAAGAACTTTGCTACCATCATACATTTCAAAGTAATATTCCTTCATGTGTTATTGGCAATAAAACATGTAAGGCTGCCATGTGTACATTAGCAACGCACTCAATCTTCAGACATGAATCCCGACTATTCAACCTTAATTCAACTGTTATCATGTCAATGAGTTCGACATACACTAGTAGGCCAAATGTATCTGCTCCAGTGTTTACAAAAAACGTTTACTGTATCCATAGCAGCACACATCCAAATCAAATTTAGTCACATTTTTTGTTGCAATCTCATAGAATCATTTTCAACATCGTCTTCATTGATCGGTATAACACTATCCGAAAAGATAATATCATTACAACTCCCACATTTTTACATATTAGTTCATAAAATGTAATAAACAATGTCCAAAAGTTGATAACTGAGCAACCTCCTGGAAGTATATTTCACAACATGATAATTAGAAACTCTAAAGTCGTGCTCAGTCAAATGATATAAAACTAAGGCCAGTACTAATAGGTACACAATTTTTCTTGAAATCAGTTTGGAACATTTTTCATTTTTCACTTCAAAGCTTAATGTTATTGTTAGCTCTTCTTCTTTCCCTATGTTTTTAGTAATAGATAGTGAGTGGAGAAAATATAACTCACCACACAAGCTTGATGGATCTAAAGTGGCATTAGGCGCATGGTCCAAAAAAGCAATGCATCACCTATTTTTGGTTTCACTGAAAGACCTCTTTTAGCACATTCCAACATTGAATTTCACCCTAAAATTGAGCTAAAATTTCAGTTCGCAGCACGAAAAATGGCCTCACCACCTTCTTTAACATGTGACTTGATTAGTTGGAAATAAAACTGAAGGAACAACAAAAACATTAATAAGACTTTGAAAGTTATGAGTTCAACCCTAACACCTGGAGGGAGGTGAATAGGTGTTTGTATGCGAAATTTAAATTTGTAAATTAATAACAACAGCAAATTATAATTATCAATTTTATCCAGATGAATTCACATGTAATTATATCCTAAGTTGAATTAACGCAGTTCATATTTAAACGAAAATAAACACCACCACAAAATTGTTGATGGAGAAAACCCCTTGCGAGATAAAAACTCCAGGTCCAAGCCAATAGTATCCACTATAAACGATAAAGACTTACATAACGTTGAGACTGACTAAAACTTAGTACTCTCTGACCTCCAGACTATAATCACCACTACCCTCTTGGAATGCGTGCTCCTGCACAGCTCCCGACCTTCTAAAGTCGTTTACCTCCTGTGGATCACCTGAGAGCTCTAGTTCTCCTTCAATCGGAACTCAGTCACATTTCTTGATCTTCAGTGCTCTGACAGATCATGTGGAAGCTAGGTTTCGATATTTGATTATATAAATTCAATGTTTTCAGTGACTTTGGTTAAATAAAAAGAGTTTGATTAATGTATAGGATGTGATAAAAGCACTCTCTCAGATAAACTAATATTCAACCTAGTGTTTTCACAAAATGAGGCTTGGTATTTATAGTATATAGTTTTTGGGGTAGTATATGATAGATAGGACTCCCAAAAAATGCAAATTAGGGTTTTTTGGTAACATCGTCGCTCGAGCGAGAGTCCAGCGGCAGGTGAGAGACAGGCGCTCTACTCGAGCCACAAGATAGCGATAGGCTAGCGAATGTGTTTTTGTTTTGGACGCTCGAGCAACAACTTGGCAGCTGGCTAGCATAAATCCGGCAACTTTTTCTTCTTGTTCCATTACCGAAACACAAGGACTCCCAAACCATTTATACAACCTACCAATTTACTGCTTCACTTTTAAAACTCTTTTACAATTATATTTTTGTCTAAAGATTGCCAAAAACTATAAAACCTAACAAAATCCTCCTATGGCATTCCGTGACAAAAATAAATATTACAAATCAAAGAAAATCAAACTGAACTACCCAAAACCAACAGACTCAACTAAAGCTTGCCTTTTCTTTTCTTTTCAAACCTGTTTTTGAAATAATGACTCAAATACCAAGTCTAAAAGCATGTGAAACAGTAAAAGAAATAAAAGCTTTTGAGATAGTTATTAATAGGTTCAAAATCATGCTAGCTAAATTAAGATGCAATATCAATGTTAATCAATACACCAAAAGACAAACATCGATATCACTAAATATCAAAACTTAATCCATCTAAGCAGGAAATATAAACATCTACATCAAAGATTGAGAATATGCATCTACATCTCTACCTAATCTCTACCTACCTATTCCCCATTTATCACAAATACCAAATGGCTACCTAACAACTAATCAGCAGCAGCATCATCTCCATCGGCCCCTCATCAGAATCACCAACATCATCCCAATGTTGTCTAATCCAATGTAATCCTCGCTAAAAATAGTAGACTGCACCTCGAAGTGAAGATGACAACGAGATCAAGGGAAAATCAAAAAGGATTACCTCACGCTCTACTAGTACAGGGCGCAAGGAAAACTGATTCCCAAAGACATCCTGAGCAATAGATGAAATAAATCTAGACCTACTATAAGACGTCGAAACACTAGTGTCCGTGCGGTAGTCCTCGATCTCTTATGTGGCATCTGTTATAAGTTTGCAATACAAACACATCAATAGATGCAACTAAAGAAACTATGTGTCGGGACGTAAAACTAACAAATTATATGCAAGAATACACGTGAAATGAGACAAATAGGCCATACATGCTAAATGGTACAAAAGTTAAGCTCATACGCCAAAATCTAGACAAACATGTCATGAGCACGCAAACTGATACAAAACTGCCTACTACTCAAAAAACTAAGCAAAACTGTCTAGTTCACACACAACGATGCAACATTGTCCAATACATGCAAAATGATGCAAAACAATGTTAGATAACTAGTGGATATAGGCAACAAACTAAGGGACGTGAGATATGGACAAAGTTGTGCTATGCACGGACGGAGGCGTCCTGGTGCCTTGACATAGTGACGGGTGCCTTGACGTCGTGTAAACGGAGGGCAACCATGTTATCAAACACTAAAATATGTTCAAGGCAAACTTCACTAAAATTGTAGTTTAAGGACCAAAATATGTTCAAGTGTGTGAATGTGCAATGTCCATGAAATATGATGCCAAAATCAACGAAGAACGTCAATGTGTCATTTTATCGAACACGTGGCCCATCACTCGAGCGAGAGTCGAGCGCTAGGAGAGAGAAAAAGCTTCTGCTTCTGGCGCTTGAGCTATGGCTCAGCGTGTAGTGGGAGAAAACATATTGACAAAAATAGCACCCTATTTTTGAAAATTTCAAAAAATATCATTTTTAAAATCATGGCATGTACTCCAATATATATGTTAACTCAAAAATGCAATTTATCAAAAGGAAGACATAATCAATGAATTGAAAAACTTTCCCACATACTCAGATCAAACTTAAATGGAGTTGAAGATATAAGTGTTTCATGTGTGAAAGGTGGCACTAATTCCTTGTGAGCAAGACTTCAAATTTTAAATTTGTGAAAAATAACATGCTAAAAATCACTGTCGAGTGAGTATTTTCCTCGATTAATGAAAGTCAAACCTATTAGGACCTATTGAACAATGCAACTCTTATTTTCAAAGTGATTCTTACTTCCATCAAAGCGTTGGATCTCCTGTCTCATCTCAATTGCTCCCCCTGAAATGAAGCATATATATAAAAAAAAATTATTATTGACATCTTATGTGCAGACTCTTCTTCATTAAGTTTTCTACATGATCCATGTAACAAACTTTGAGCCGATGACTCCAAGTTAGTTGATCATAGGACATCAGGCTTAATTGCTCGAGTCAAATAGGTTTCGAAAAAGAGTATAAGATGAATCATTTCTTTTAAAAAAAATATGCGAGCTTGGGTCAACTAGTTAACGATCAATTTATGTACAAGGTCACCTCACCAACAGATGATTGCTATCCCAAATCTCACACACGCGGTTAAGACTCATTCACAAAAGTTTAATGAGTGCAGTGCATAAAATACATGTAATAACATATACCAAGTACTCCAAACAAGTTCTAAACAAATTAATGGAAATTTAATTTATCAATTACGAACATAACTAGTATTTGATAGCAAAATAACATGTCCAAAAAATATAGAAAATCTTTTCCTTTTTTCAATTTTTTTAAGTTTAGGTAAACCATTCACAAGTTTCTTCTTATCCAATTTAGACAAACTTTTATAGTTTATATGATCAAGCATTTGGTGTCGAAGTTCAATCCTATCAATCTTAGTACTATTACACACACATTTGAAATTTGGAAGAACTCCATAACAATTGTCAGAAGTTCTTACTCCTTCGAGGACAAACGTTACCATTTGAATCATAAATAGTACACATTTTCTGGACAAAACTAACCTCAAAATCAGTATCACAAATTTGACTAATGCTCAACAAGTTAGATTTTAAACCCTTCGCATAAAGCACATTTAAGATAGCAGGTAATCCAGATTTATTGATGGTACCTGTACTAAGGATAGGTACAGTAGCACCATCTCCAAAAATAACTATACCGTCATTCCAATCATCAAGAGTTGAAAACAAGGCTTTATTTTCACACATATGTCTAGAACATGCACTATCAAGATACCACATAGATTCATTTTTAGCTTTAAGAGCAACATAGCAGTTCAACTTTTCTTCATACCTAGGGAGATCATTTTTCTTAACCTAAACCTTCTTAGATAATGTGGTAATCCTAGTTAACTGAGTCATCATCTTAGTTAAGTAGCTAACCTGATTGGTAAGGAAGTTAACCTTGCTAGAGATATCCTAACTCCTACCTCTATTCATGAGTTTATGACACCTAGGCCTTGTGTGTCCTAGCACACTATAATTGTAACACGTAGGAATAAACTTAGGTTCAAAACTCCTTGATTTCTGGTATTGGTTTCTGGGTCGGTTGGTCCTACGTTGTCTAACATGCTTCTATTCTAAGACACCATTGCCATTGGATTCAGGATTAGTACCATTCCTAAGTCTGTTAGTGGCTGGGACAAAAATGGTTTTGGATGCATTAGCAGTATTAGTCTAAGTATATCCTAGACCTTGCCTATTTCTAGTTGGCTTGTTCATCACTAAGAGATTATCAAGTTTCTGAGTGCCACTCAAGAAGGAATGGAATTGAGTTCAATGCATTCTCTAGATCACTTGTTGGGTTTTAACTTTGACCTCTAAGTTCTCATTGACAAATCTTAACTCATTAAAACTTTTGGTAGAATTCTGAAGGTCAGCTATGAATCTCTCTCTTTCTAACTCAAGCTCATTAACCTTTTTCAATATAACTTTATTTACCTTCTTTATCATAAGACTCTCTTCAAACAACTGATGATAGGCCTCATGAAATTCTAAATCATTCTCAGAGTCTTCCCTAGACTCCTCACTACGTTCCACATCATCAACATTCTCATTATCCTTATCTAAATCATTCTTAATTATGGATGTGAATGCCGTATAGCCCCTTTCATCCTCACTACTAGATGACTCACTTTGGTCACTTGAATTGGATTCATCATCAGTTAGTGGCACTGCCATTGCCTCATCCTTTCCTTTCTTCAAGTTCTTATAGTTAGGGTATTCATTCCTATAGTGTCTGAAACCCTAAAATTCATAACATCTAATTGACTTATATTTCTTACTAGAACTCCTAGTATTATTATTTTCACGCTTGTCTTTCCTGAATTTACTAGGGACATCCTTCTTTTTCTTTTGAGGTTTTCTCTTATTCATAAAAAATTTTGGAATTTCTTAACAAAATAAGCTATCTCCTCATCCCTAAGGGTCTAAGTATCATGTCATATTGTTCTTCTTTAATCGTATTCAAGGCTATGGACTTATTCTTTTTCCGTTGAGATATGGTAAGTTCGTAGGTTTAGGGGGATCCTACAAGTTCCTCTATCTTAACTGTATCTAAGTTCCTGCTCTCTTCAATCGTAGTAATCTTAGGTCTAAACCTCTCAGGTAATGATTTAAGGACTTTTTGAACAATTTTAGATTCAGGAATTTTTTCACATAGGTTGAAACTTGAGTTCACTATGTCATTTAATTTCGCGTAGATATCATTGAACGATTCATCATCCTTGGTTTTTATTTCTTCGAACCTAGTAATCAATATCTACAGTTTGGAGTTCTTAACAGTTTTGGTTCTCTCGTGTGTGGTTTCTAAGATATTTCAAACTTCTTTTGCGGTCTCACACATTGATATTCTCCCAAATTCTTCTGCGAACACATCCATAAATAAGGCATGAAGCCCTTTATTGTTCCAGTTACACTTGGCTAGTTCATCATTAGTCCGAAGGAATATGTCCGTAGGGATAACTATACCTGAAACAGAAGTAGAGGGGACGGTCTAACCATTTTGTTCACTAACCCAAATTCGCTCTTCCATTAAACAAATGGAGGCACAGATAAAGACTAATTCATCTAGATTAAGTTAGGGTCACAAATCGAATTGAGACTCCGATACCACTTGAAAGTTATGAGTTTGACCCCAACTAACACCTAAAGGGGGTGAATAGGTGTTTTTATTTGGAATTTAAATTTGTAAATTAATAATAGCAGTAAATTATAATTATCAATTTTATCCAGATGAATTCACATGCAATTCTATTCTAAGTTGAATTACCGCAGTTAATATATAACATGAAAATATACATCACCACAAAATTGTTGACGGAGAAAAACCCTCGCGGGATAAAAACTCCAGGCCCAAGCCAGTAAGTATCCATTATAAACGATAAAGACTTACAGACTCATTAAACTGACTAAACCTTAGTACTCTATGACCTCCAAACTATAATCACCATGGCTCTCATGGACTGCGTGCTCATGCACCAGCTCCCGACCTTCTGGAATCGTTTATCTCATGTGGATCGCCTGAGAACTCTTGTTCTCCTTCAACTTGAACTCTGATCACCTTCCTTGATCTTCAGTGCTCTGATAGATTATGCGAAAGTTAGGTTTCGGTGTTTTGATTATATGAATTTGATGTTTTCAGTGATTTTGGTTGAATTCAAAGAGTTTGAATAATGTATAAGATGTGATAAAAGCACTCTCTCAGATAAACTAATATTCAACCTAGTGTTTTCACAAAATGAGGCTTGGTATTTATAGTATATAGGTTTTGGGGTAGTATAGGATAGATATGACTATCGAAAAACGCAAATTAGAATTTTTTGGTAACATCATCACTTGAGCAAGAGTCCAGCGACAGGCGAGCGAAAAGCGCTCCGCTCGAGTGACAAGATAACGATAGGCTAGTGAAGGTGTTCCTGTTTTGGACACTCGAACAACAATTTGGCGGTAGGCTAACAGAAATCCAGCAACTTTTTCTTCTTGTTCCATTATCGAACACAAGGACTCCAAAATCATCTATACAACCTACCAATTTACTCATTGACTTTTAAAACTCCTTTACAACTATATTTTTGTTTAAAGATTGCCAAAAACTATAAAATCTAACAGACTTGATTACACAAATAAGTAACACAAGCTTTTACCATTGTGAAGGTTTATTGAACAGATGTATAGGAGTAGAACACTTACAAATTCATAAGAACCATAGCTAAGTGTTGGCCCTCATTTTTAGTGTTGAATTCATCAAGTAGTCATAATGAGGCTCATACTTTTTTCCCTTCTCATAGTGGCTCTCGATGCTCTATGAATTCACACAAAGTTTAATCGCAATGATTTGTAGTTGGTCGTGTTCACCAAAGAGAATAGGAAAAGTCTGAACACATAATGAAAACCTTCTAACTGTGTTTGATGCCCTCTTATAGTAAGTATATTGTAACGACATTATGAATTAACGTTCTACTATTCGTGTGTTAGAATTTGCGACAATAATCTAAGGCTTCATGATCATATGAAATAACAAATTGTATACTCAACAATTTGGGTATAGTGAGACACAATTCGTTATATGATCAAAATATGTCGTTCACAATCGATACATGAAGTTGGACGCTTTATGTAGATAAGATTGCATTGTTCTTATTGAAATTTGTCTAGATCTAGGAATAAGAACAATAACGTGTTTTGAAGCACGTTGAATAGGACCGCGTGGATGACTCATTTGTGACCGCTCGAAATGAGACGCCACTCGATTATCAAATCAGTCACCTAAATTCTGAGCAAGTAATGTACCTTTTAATTGCTAGTTCAAGTTCTTTGAGGTATCAATGAGTGAAGTCTTAAATTAGAAGATTAATCTCGATACTTTGGGAATCTTGGCAAAGTAGTTAGAGATCATGTACATGCAATAGTGGAATCTGTTAATCATCATGATGAGACGATCGTCACTCTAAGATATTTTCTAAATGGAATTGAACCTAAGCTCAGTAGTCCGACGATGAGGTCTTTGGACTTGGTGTTGTTATGTGCTCACAACGAATTCGCCTTATGAAATAGGATTTGGAAGGAAATACACGTTGAAGGGCATAACGATCATTTTGTCAACTTCAACATATTGACAGTCAAACGGGGGTTGGCTTGTGGAATGGTGGTTAGAGGATATTGTTATCGAATCATAATTGGCTTCCATAACTTTCACTCGACTTAAGAGTGCAATCCCCTTTTTTTTGGTAGAGTAAGTGGGGATTAATAGATATATCTCAATTGGTCAAGAGTTGACCCAATTAGAAATATCTATTGGAGCTTGAGTCTTGTAAGTCTGGTTAGGTCTTTCTTTTGGCTCCAATAAAGGTGTGTGACTTAATTGGTCTACTACAATAAAGTCCAAGGATATTTGTGCAAATATGAAACCCTAATTGTGTGTTATGAATATGTCCTTTAAGGGCACATTTACCAAGGTTAGGGTTTTAGCACTTTTCCATTTTCTCAAAGTAAGGAAAGACACCTAAAGAGCACAAGAGAGAAGATCTAATGGAGGAAGCATTTGGCTAGGCCATTAAAAGCTCCTTCAAGGTTATCATCTCATCCTTTACGTCTAAGGATTTAAACAAAAACGTCCTATGATCTCAAGGTGATTTAAGATGCACCATGCTTTTGGGTTGAATCGTCAAAGGAAAATTAATTTCCTTTTTGTGATGATTAAATATCCACATTCCAACAAATGGTATCAGAGACATGGTTATTGAAAACCTTGAGTAGGATTAAAGTTTTTTTTTTTTTTTAAAATCCGAGTGTAAAATGCATTTTTAGTATGGGTGGTGTTAGGATATTTGATTTGACATGTTATTTCGTTATTTATTGCTTTATATATTGTTTTATATATTGAAGTAAATGTTAATGATTGTGTATAATCACTTTTGGCCTTAGAACTTTTGCTTCCTATTGTTGTAATTCATTTTTATTGTTGCTCTTTTACCTAGAAATTTTGTAAGCCATAAGACACTAGGGTTTTATGTATTTTGGAGAAGAAAAATCCATAGTATGAAGTTGTTATTGGAAGAAGAGCATGTAAATGAAGATGTATGAACTCGAAATGCGAAAAACATGATAAACCACCGAGTAAACATGGTAAAACATGGGGACCAGCTGCTGCGCGAGGCAGCAGCAGAAGCAGTCGCCACCAGTAGAGGCCGTGGAGACTGTCTTTTTTGAGGTCGCTGCCTCCGGCGCCGTCACCGGAGGTGGTGGTGGAAGTGGTGCTATGTGTTTTTTGCTAGGGTTTGTACAATTGGGCCAAATTTTGATTTTTTGGGCTTTTCTTAAAAATTTGGGTCAATCCTATTGGATAAGGGGTTTCTTGTTTTTAAGATTGGTACTCAAAAATTAAATTAGCCCACACTTGGAAGCATGGATTGGACTACAAGAAAATTGAAGAATTGGGCCGGAATGTGGCCCAATAGGATACTTTAATTCTTGTTGTAATTTTAATTCTTTATTATTATTCATTTAATTATTACTTTTATCACTTTATGGATGATGAATGGATGTATGATTATTACATGTCATATAAATTAAATGAAACATCACCCGATGTACTAAAATCATATGCATTTGCATTTAATAATTTTTTATTGCTCTAAATTAATTAGAAGTGACGAAAAATTATCAATAACAATTTAGTATCATTATAATTGTTTATATTTGATCGAGTAATTATTAAAGAAAAACCTTTTTTTAAAAATAATAAGTGGGAGAGGGTTTATAGGCATGTATAAACCCGCGGACTCCTCCGTCACCCAATTCGTCATTAAAATGCGTATGTTTGGGATCGAATTACATCAGTCTCCCTATAGGAAAACGACCTTATTTTAGTTTAACTGAAGTTGGATCTTGTTATAGAAATTTCAAAATGGAGTAATGGGGTGATTATTCTATAGATAACATCTCACGTATTTCGGATATTTTAAAATTATTGACGAAAGTTATTACACTTATATATGAATATTTTTGGAGGACTTCATGCGAAAGTTCCAACAAAATTATTCATTGGCGAAATAATAATCAATTCTCATTACATTGTGGCATGAGATGTCTAGCTCAATAAAATGAGTGGGAGGGTCTCAACCTTGCCGTCAACTACATTGACCTCCTATAGAGGGCGTGTTTAAAGTTGTAAGGGTTTAAGGTCTTTGATTTTAAAAATATAGTTTTGGGGTCTATATTCACATACTCATATACATTCATCATACAAATATTATTGTTCATTTTAATTAATAGTGAATCGTTAATCCTTTTCAACAACATGTCGCTTAATTCATTATCAATGATACTTAAACAAAATCAACTTGTGGGGAGAAAACTACGTTGACTGGAAAAGAAATCCTAACATTGTTCTTACAGCCAAAAAATACAAATTTGTGCTGACTGAAATTTGTCCTGAACCCCCTAAAGATGATTCCACAGAATCTCAAAAGGTTGGATATGAAAAGTTGCATCATTCTGATGAGATGGCCTATTGCTACATTTTGGCATCCATGTCAAATGTGTTACAACAGAAACATCAAAACATCGAAATCGCTTTGAACATGATAAAAAGTTTTCAAGAGATGTTTGGACATCAAAACCGACAAGCTAGGCAAGCTTCCATTGGGGCGATTATGAACACGCGCATGAAACCAGACACATCTGTGAGGGACCACATGTTAACCATGATTGGTCACTTCAATGATATAGAGGTTTTAGGAGCTAACATTGATTCCGAGACGTGGATTGACATGGTCCTTGAGACTCTCCCTGAGATGTTCTCACAGTTCATAGTTTATTATAATTTACACAAGATGGACAAGTCTCTGACTGAATTAATGAAAGAGCTCCAAAATGCTGAAACTGTTCTCATGGCCAGAAGTGGAAATGCTTTGTTTGTGATAGCTGGATCCTCTCATCCTAAGCCTTCTAGTGGCAAAGGAGGAATCAAGAGGAAGAGGCCAAGCAAAAAGCAAGATGGCAAGTCACAGAGAAAGGGAAAGAAAACCACCACCGATGGGAAACCAAAGGGAAAGTGTTTTTCTTGTGGACACAAGGGACATTGGAAGAGAAACTGCCCGGATAACCTAGCTAAGGGAAAGCAAGGTAAAGGCAATACCCTATTCATTGAGTCATGCTTAGTAGTTGATCCAACTAGGACCTGGATTGTAGATTCTGGAGCCACTAATCATATATGTAATTCTTTATAGGGGTTCCAGGAAACAAGCAACTCAATGAAGGAGAGTACACTCTCAGAGTAGGCACAGAAGCAGTAGTATCCACCAAAGTAGTTGGCACCTCTACTTTATGTTTTGAGAATCATAGACATTTGATTTTGGATGACTGTTATTATGTTTCTGAACTTACACAGAACTTGGTTTTCGTTGCACTTTTATATCGTGTTGGTTATTCAGTACTTTTTAGCCATTCTACAGTGGTTAATTCTGTTATATATTCAAGTTAAATAATTATGTTATATGTTCGGGTCATATGGTTAATAATCTCTATGTCTTAAGTCCTATGAATGGTTCTATACATAACACTACTACTACTAAGAAAAGAAAGAGATCGTCTAGTACCAATGAAACTCTCTTATGGCATCTTAGGTTAGGTCATATTAATCTAAACAGGATCCAAAGATTGGTAAATGATGGACCTATAAATGAGTTAGAGGTGGAATCTATACCAACATGAGAATCTTGTATAGAATGAAAGATGACCAAGAGGCCTTTTAAGGCTAAAGAACTAAGAGCTAAAGAAGTTTTGGAATTGGTACATTCCGATATTTGTGGACCCATTAATACTCGGGCTAGAGGAGGATTTAAGTACTTCATCACTTTTACTGAATTACTCAAGATTTGGATACATATACCTTATGTCTCACAAATCCAAAGCTTTGGAGAAATTCAAGGGGTTTCGGACGGAAGTTGAGAAACAATTGGGTAAGAGTATCAAAGCTCTTCGATCCGATCGAGGTGGAAAATATCTATCCCAAGAGTTTAAGGTCTACTTATCGGATAATCGAATATTATCCCAACTAAGTGCACCAAGAACTCCCCAACAGAATGGCATCTTAGAAAGGAGAAATCGAACTCTTTTAGATATGGTAAGATCAATTATGAGTTATTCCTCGTTGCCTATTTCTTTTTGGGGATATGCACTACAAACACCCATTTATATCTTGAATTTAGTACCGTCTAAGTCGGTTCCCAAGACACCCCTTGAATTATGGAATGGTACAAACCGAATTTGCATCATACTCAGATATGGGGGTGTTCGGTACATGTACTAAAGGGAAAGACGGATAAGATGAGATCAAGATCGAAAGTTTGTCTCTTTGTAGGATATCCAAAAGGAACAAGAGGTTACTACTTCTATAGTCCTCTAGATAAGGTATTTGTTAGTACAAATGCAACCTTCTTAGAAGACAAGTACATAGAAGAACACAAGTCTACTAGTAAGATTCTATTGGAGGAGTTAGAACATGGTTCAAACCACTCGGTTCCAAATTTCCGCATAGAATCAAATAGTTATGACTTGGAACCTCCTACAGAACCAATGGTCACGGATGAGGTAAGTGAGCATGTGATGCCCACAATACTTCATGAAATAAAACTAGAGGTAGTAGGGAACGAGGCACCCATTGATGCACCTCCACATATCCATCCCAATGGGGATTATGAGGAGGTTGGTCCTGACCAAGGACATGACCAAGCAGTGGGAGAAGATGAATGATCCTCGGTCAGACTGGACAATCAGGCACCTTCAACCATTACTCGTAGTGGGAGGATTGTTAGACTACTTTCTAGATACTAGCTCTATGGAGAGTCCTATCAAGCGATCTCTACTGAACAAGAAGAAGATCCCACTTCATTTAAGGAAACAATGGAGGATTAGACTTTGAATCATGGAAATCTACCATAAACTCGGAAATGGAATCTATGTATTCTAACAAGGTTTGGGATCTTGTGGATGCACCTAATGGGGTCAAACCCATAGGGTGCAAGTGGGTCTATAAAAGGAAAAAATGAATAGATGGGAAGGTTGAAACATTCAAATCAAGGCTAGTGGCCAAGGGTTTTACCCAAAGAGAAGGTGTCAACTATGTAAAAACCTTCTCACCGATTGCCATGCTTAAATCTATTCGAATCCTTTTATCCATTACCGCTCATTATAATTATGAGGTTTGGCAAATGGATGTTCAGACAGCCTTTTTGAATGGATGTCTTGACCAGACTATCTACATGATGCAACCTGAAGGGTTCATAACAGAAGGCCATGAAGGAAAGTTTACAAGTTGCTGAGGTCCATTTATGGACTTAAGCAAACATCCAGGTCCTGGATGTTAGATTTGATCAAACCATTAAGACCTATGGTTATGACCAAAATCTGGATGAACCCTGTATATACAAGCGTGTGCAAGGGAAGAAAGTAGTTTTTCTGATTCTTTATGTGGATGCCATTCTACTCATCGAAAATGTAGGGACATTGTCATCTATAAAGAAATGGTTGTCACAGCAGTTTGATATGAAGGACTTGGGAGAAACTAGTTATGTTTTGGGAATCCGTATCTTGCGAGATAGGAAAAACAAAAGGATAGCATTATCCCAAGTTTCATACATTGACAAAATATTGTCTAGATTTGCAATGCAGAATTCCAAAAAGTGACTACTCCCTTTTAGACATGGAATTCATCTATCTAAGGAGCATTCTCCCAAGACTCCAACAGAGATAGATTACATGAAGAAAGTTCATTATGCTTTGGTTGTGGGAAGCCTCACGTATGCCATTCTTTGCACTAGACCAGACATTTGTTTTGCTGTGGGTTTTGTTAGTCGTTATCAGTCTAATCCAAGACCGGATCATTGGATGGCAGTAAAGCATATACTCAAGTATCTTCGAAGAACGAGAGACTATATGCTCGTCTATTCAAGACATGATCTGAATCCTATTAGGTATACTGATTCCGATTTTCAATCCAATCGTAACTAGAAAGTCCACACCGGGTTCAGTATTTACACTAGGAAGTGGAGCCGTGGTATGGAGCAGTATTAAGCAATCTTATATTGCCGATTCCACCATGGAGGCATAATATATAGCCGTTTGTGAAGCTGCTAAAGAAGCTGTATGGTTCAACAAGTTTTTCATGGACCTTAACGTGGTAAGGCAATGGAACCCATAACACTTTACTGTGATAATAGTGGAGCAGTTACCATTGCTAAAGAACCAAGGAGTCATCAGCGTGGCAAGCACATCGAGAGGAAATACCACCTTGTTAGAGAGATTGTTCATCGAGGAGACGTAACGGTTAGTAAGATTGCATCGCAGATAATCTTATGGATTCGTTCACCAAGAGCTTACCAGCTAAGGTTTTTCATGAACACCTTAAGAAGATAGGTATTATTGATATGTCACCTATAATAAAAGGGCAAGTGGGAGATTGTTAGTTTGATGCCCTCTTATTTACATATTGTAACGACATTATGAATTATCGTTCTATTATTTACGTGTTAGAATTTGCGACAATAATCTAAGGTTCCATGATCATATGAAATAACAAATTGTATACTCGACGGTTTGGGTATATTGAGACACAATTTGTTATATGATCAAAATATGTCGTTCACAATCGGTACATGAAGTTGGACGCTTTATTTTGATAAGATTGCATTTGTTCTTATTGAGATTTGTCTAGATCTGGGAATAAGAACAATAACATGTTTTGAAGCACATTGAACAAGACCACGTAGATGACTCATTTGTAACCGCTCGAAATGAGACGCCACTCGATTATCAAACAAGTTACATAAATCCTGAACAAGTAATGTACCTTTAATTGCTAGTTCAAGTTCTTTGAAATACCAATAAGTGAAGTCTTAAATTAGAAGATCAATCTCGGCACTTTGGGAATCTGGACGAAGCAGTTAGAGATCATATACATGCAATAGTGAAATCTATTAATCATCATGATGAGACGATCGTCACTCTAAGATATTTTCTAAAGGGAACTGAACCTGGGCTCAATAGTCCAATAATGAGGTCGTTGGACTTGGTGCTGTATGTGATCACAACGAATTCGCCTTATGAAATGGGACTTGGTGGGAAATACATGTTGAAGGGCAAAACAGTCATTTTGTTGACTTCAACATATTGGCGGTCAAACGGGGATTGACTTGTGGAATGGTAGTCGGAGGATATTGTTATCGAATCATAATTGGCTTCCATAACTTTCACTCGACTCAAGAGTGAAATCCTTTTTTTTTGGTAGAGTAAGCCGGGATTGATAGATATATCTCAATTGGTCAAGATTTGACCCAATTAGAAATATATATTGGAGCTTGAGTCTTGTGAGTCTGGTTAGGTCCCTCTTTTGGTTCCAATAAAGGTGTATGACTTAATTGGTCTACTACAATAAAGTCCAAGGATATTTGTGCAAATGTGAAACCATAATTGTGTGTTATAAATATTTACGAAGGTTAGGGTTTTAACCATTTTTCATTTTCTCAAAGTAAAGAGAGGCACTTAAGGAGCACAATGGAGAAGATCTAAGGGAGGAAGCATTTGGTTAGGCCACTAAAAGCTCCTTCAAGATTATCATCTCATCCTTTACGTGTAAGATCCACCATGCTTTTGGGTTGAATCGTAAAAGGAAAATTAATTTTCTTTTTGTGATGATGAAATATCCCCATTCCAACACTAACTACCTAATACTTTAAAAGAAAGGCAAAGCTTAAAATTACTGATAAGTTAATTAACTAACAATTTATTCTATTACCAATAAATTAGTAACTAATCAGATTATTAGAATTTGTGAAAAACAACATGAAATCGCAACGTGTGAAATAGGAACATTTCCTAACATGCAGACAAAAAAAGAGTAGTTGAATCTATAGGAAGAAAATTTGTTCAATAATTAACTCATCAAGAAATTGTGGTAGATGAAAGACCTAGGCTCCCACGATAAAATCTATGTCCGCTGCTCGTTCTTTTTTTCCAATCCTTACTTTTGTCTCTATTGATATTATGCAGACACATTGTGTCATTACTCTACATTAGAGAACGTTCTGTGGATCTAAAAAATCAGCACATGGGGAGGATGAAAAACAGATTTGGAAAATTGTAAGCTTGCACCAGAATTTTCCCCCTTTCCTGTCTGTCTGTAGACATCTATCTGCTTCTCTTCTTCCTCCTCTAATTCTATCCGTTCTCTGTTTTCTGTTATTATTTGTCATTTTTGTGTAATTTTCAGTTCAATTGATGGATTTCCAGCTTGGGTTATTGATTCCCAGCTGAAATGATCCATTACTGTGTTGATTTGAATTGCATTTTATCTTGTTTTGGTTGAAGTTGAGCTCCAACCATTACAAATGGTATCAGAACAGCTAAAATCCTTGCCTGTCTCTCGATTGGATATCATAAGGGAAGAATTTAATAGGATTCATGAGTGGATGATTTCAATATTGACTAAAATGATTGAGTATCAATCAGCCTCCAAAGAGGGACAACATGAGTTCAATATTAGTGATGGAGCAGGTGAAAAATCCATCTCTAAATATCAATCCAACCATTACATAGAAACCAAGAACGGGAATGGAGAATCACTGAACAGATGGCTGATGATGACTCTTTAAGTCTTCTCAATAGGATGCTAAGCTGAACCTGTCTGATTCAAATAGAAAGGTGTTTGAGGTTAGTGAAAGTAGTATGTCGGTGATACCTTTGGGTGGTTCAAATGCTCAAAATTGTGAAATCTCAACTGAATTCAGGAAGTCAGAGATGCAGCTTGAAAATGATGGCTCGAAGTCTCTTCACATGGATGCAAAGATCAACTCGGCTTATATAAATTATCAGGTATCTGATGTCAAATCTGAGTTAAGGGTTCAAGTAATTTCTGATTCTGTTTCTGCTGAATCTGTCTCCATTACTGAGAAAAATGAATTAAAGGTCGCCGTAGTTGCTAACGATGTCAAAGTCCTAGAACATAAGCCTGAAATGGTGCAATCATTATCCGGCTATGTTGTCACTGATGATGGTGATGATTCCATGGAAGATGATGTATTGGAGAGTAAACAGATGTAATTTAGATCTAATTGTGATGAAATAAGAGAGAAAGGTGATAAAGCTGAAATTCCCACTATGAAAGAGGAGGAAATATTGGAGAGTAAACTGATGAATTCTAAGTCTAACTTTGATGAAATGAAAAAGAGAGGTGAGAAACCTGAAATGCATGTTGTGAACGAGAAAGATTATGTTGAGGTTGCTGATGATGATAAAATAGTCGGGCCTTTAGTTTTCAATGCTTGAAGCAAGAATGAATCTACTCCGACATCCGTTAAAAGAAAATCTATTGATCAGGGAGCAACAGTTGGAAACAATGACATTCTAAGGAGGCAGCACAAGTGAAACTCAGAAGCTCTCAAGGTTCTTGAACCACAAGGTGGTAATATAGTGGGTTCTATCACACCTATGGATCCATTAAAGCCTGCTTTCAAGCTCAGCTTCTCTAGATTTGACTCTACAGTGAGTGAGAAAATGCCGAAGGAGCGTGTGGTTCCACCATCAGCAAAGCCTCACACTACTACTATCAGAAATGATTATTTTTTGCGCCCTTTTACTTTGAAAGCGGTTCAAGAACTCCTTGGAAAAAAGGGCACAATCACCAATTTCTGGATGGATCACATCAAAACCCATCGTTATGTTTCGTATTCTTTCGTTGAAGAAGCTGTAGAAACTCGTAATGCAGTATACGATCTCCAGTGGCCTTCAAATGGGGAACGTTTGTTGGTAGCGGAGTTTGTTGATCCTCAAAAAGATAAAACATAGGTAGAGACGGTATCTTTACCTATGGAATTCATGCCTCATCCTTCGCCGATCCTAGCTAGGGATCCTAAAGGAAAGAGAAAAATTTAGGTAGGTCTGGGGCCAATCAAGGATCCCAAGGTTTCTTATTCTTCCGGGAGTTTTTCCCCAAGCTATAAGTCTTTGTTCATCCCCCTCCCCTCAATGACGAATTGGATAATGAGGTTTTGTCAGTATTTCCTCCTTTCATTTCTTGAGCTGTAAAGTCCATTTATGCTTATTTTAATCAATTTTGGGAAAAACTTTCAGAGGAGTCTACCCCTACAGAGAGGGGAAAAATGATTGATGCCCACCTGCAGCGAACTGTTGTTCTGTTTCAGAACCGATAGTTGGATTACGAGGCTTGCCTTTTGCCAAGCAATTAGGTGAGGTAGCCTCGATAACAAAGCTAATTTTTTGGAGAAAGAGTGGTATTCTTCGGAAGAAATTGAGGGAAGTTGAGAAAGAGGGGACCAAGTATAAGGAAACGAGAAAAATGTTGAAGCGTTTGTTGTGAATGAAGCTTCTTTGGTGGCTAAAGCCAAGAATATCTCTTCGGACCTAGAATTAACCATGGTCAATCATGTTGCTTGTGTCACAAGGACTGAATGCGATGTTTCACGCCTTGGGAGGGAGTTCCACTCCACTATGTATAAGCGGGATGCTGCTTTTAAGGAACTTGATTTTGTTAGGAATGAAATAGTTTTGCTTCAAGGTAAATCAGTAACGAGACAAGAATATCCATTGCGGAATCTAATCTCTAAGAGGCTGCTGCATGCAAAGCGCGGCTGGTTGAGGATGCTATGCAAGAAGGGGAAAATAAAGTGCTTGATATGATTAGAAATTTTCACCCTGAATGGAACATGGACTTTTTGGAGGCTCATGAAGATGATGTCGAAGACACTCCACCTTTTGAGTTTATCTATTGGCCTATGGGACTTTGGATATTCTGTATGTTCCTATCTATCTTTCTCAATTTGTTGGATTTCAAGTTCTCTCTCATAGTGGACCCATGGATGCAATTCTCTCGATATTTCTGTTCTTACTTCTTCCAAAGTGACGATACCCTTGAAGGGCGAAGTTCAAGATGATCCATCCATTGCAAGCCTTTAATATTTGGTATATTTGGCAAGCTTTCATTCCTTTTTTTTCTAAAATATTGTTCAATTATTTATTAATACAATTTTGTCGCCATTTTGCATATATTTGTTTGCTTTGTGATTTCAAAGTTCACACTGTTGTGCTTTTATTTGCGTAAATGCACTTATAGCAGTTTCATTTTAGCAATATAACACGAAATTCCATTAATCTTTCTGGAGTGTCAAAATAAAAGGAACCTAATTTCTCATTACACCGGTGTTTAGCGCAATAAAAATATGTCATGACATTGATTACATAGGCAAACATGGTCTAGCCTTTCGTGATTCATTTCCTTGGGATGACAATTAGTCCTTGCATTTCTTTGGCAAAATAAGCCTCTTCTTGGCTTTTAGAGTTTTGTTCATACCTTAACTTCGAATTTCACGGAAGTGGCTCGAATATAATCACAAATTGCCTTGATGGACCCCACCTTCTACTTCAATTTTCATCTCTACGACCTAGTTTTAAGGTTCGGCATTCTATGACTGTTTCGTCATTTATGCTTTCCTGAGTACTCGCGAAATTATCTTATTGGCAAGTAGGTTTTTCATTTACCTGCATCACATTCTGGCCATTTTAAGTACTTCGAAACACTCATCTATATCATGGCCTCTGGTGCGATGGACTTTATAGAATTTTAATTCTAGGTATGATTTGTGACATTTGTCTATGTCTTGGGAAAATGTGGCGGATAACATATTCTTTCAACCCTTGGGCCCATCCAAGTGAGGATATTGTAATTTAGGCTATCCAAATGTGAATGTGTATGATTCTCTTTTGAATTCTTTCTGATGTCTTTGCTTCTACCTCCTTTTGTTCTCGATGATATCATTTACCTGAATCTCATTGCAAATTAGATCCAATGATTGGTTTAAGGAACTTGGATACCTTTTAATGACCTCTCTCCAAGCAAGAGTCCTCTCCAATAAGCCATCTCTCGCGTCTTCATTTGGTATAGCTTCACCTGCGATCATTTCAACTTTGAAACATGTGAAGTAACTTTTGAGGAATTATCCTACTTTTTGCTTCACATTAGCTAGTCTTGTGGCCAGTACCAGGTCATTGTGCTTTTATTGAACGTTCTTATGATTGCTTGTTTTTCATCCTTAGATCTTCATTCTCGTTGTATCTCTTTGTCACCAATTGGCCTTTGAATTCTTTGTCTGGATCAATAACACAGGGATTGCGATTTTCTACTCTCCGGTCATTCATATGGTTATGCCTCTAGTCGTGCATATTTGTTTTATTCACTATTTTTTTGGAAATGTGCTAGGGGTAATGGGTGACATAATACTCATATGGGGTTTGTGGGTCCCACAACATGGGTCCCACCCCATGTGAATATTATGTCAACCCTTATGGATAAAAATTATGTTCAAGTAGGATTTTTTATTTTTTTTGGGCATGGACTCGCTAGTCAGTGGTGTTTGCAAGTTACCATCATTTTTGGGAAAGGTTTAGCACCTGGTGTTTGTATTCCCTTGCCGCCCTCGTATTTTTGCCTCGCCTCTGGACCTTCATATTTTGCACATAGATATATGTTTTCTACTGCTAATGCTTTGAGGATTTCCGCAATTTCTTGTACATCTCTTACAGTGTACGTCTTTTTCTACTGGCGATGGCATTGGCCAAGAAAAACGTTGGCCTGGAACTTTGTCGGTACTCCATCCTGCTTTCTTTTGGAGTTGATATCACTGTTGGTTGAATCAATGCTAGACTTCTCCGTTTCAACCTTTAAAGCTTCTATCATTTCCAGATCTGTTTCCATTTGGTTTGAACCTTTTAGATCTTCAAGGATTTCTTAACAACTATAGGGAATTTCGTGGTGTATTTCGTTCAAGATTTCTCATAGACGGCGACAATTTATTGATAGTAAAAACCTGATCAATAAATTTTCTCACCTAACTAGGATTTTTACCTCCTAAACTCTAGTTTCGATGCTCAAACTTGGAGCAAGAGGGGAAATAGTTATTTGAGAGAGAAATATTTCTCTTCTTTTAATTGGAAAAAAGGAACTTGACATATTTGAAATCTTGTTCCAAACCTTTTTTTAACGAATCCAACTTCGACCTTTAATTAATTAGCAGCCTCCAATAAAGTAAAAATGGACTAATGACTTGATGATTATTTTACATTTTACATAAATAAAATCATGTAAAACAAAAGTAAATAAATAAATAAAAGAAATTAAACTAGTATGACATTTCTGTATGAAACTTAGCAGGGTTAAAATGGGTTAGACGGACATGGTTTACAAAATAAATCAAGACTAACTTGACTCAATTTATGCTAATTAATGGGTTGATACACCATAATGAATGGGTCATGCTGGGCTTGGTTTTGCCCAATGATCCATGAAAATAATCGTAGCTAGATTGATTAATTAAAAAATAAAACATAAGATGAAATTAGAAGACCTGTTGTGGCTATAATGTAACTTTCTCTTCTATATTTTTTACACACTCTCATGCTAACTTACTTAGAATCTTGGAATATATGTAAACAAGATGAATCTATTAGCACTAATTGTTGTTTATCTTTCACAAACAACATCAAGATGTAATATGTAAAGTGTAAACACATTAATGACATATTAATTCTCTAAGTCTAATTTTATACGGTATTAAATTTTCGAAAGACGGAAAAATTAAAATATTGTAGGTTGGAATTGCCCAATTTGCAATATTGACGTGTGACATGGGTCTACTATTTGAGTCTAACGATGCTACTATTTTCTTACCCGTGTGGTAGTAATCTCACTCTGTTCAACTACCTTTCATCAATTTCTGACATTAGTGGTGTCAAAACCGTCGCAATCAATAGACTTGTCTGGAAAAATGACCCGCGAACCAACTTATAATTCAAGTGGGTCGGATGATTGGTTCACTGACCGATAAATGTAAAATTGGCAACTTACAAAAATACCCCTAAAATTATGGGCATTTTGAAAAATCATATGAAAAATATCCTGAAAATAAAAAATATTGTGTAAAATTACTCGTCACTTTTTTTTTTATAAAAAAGTGATTAAAAAGTGACATTTGTCACTCAAAAAAGTAATAAATTTCAAGAAAATGATAAAAAGAAAAAAGAAGTAAAAAGTATTGTGAAATTAAGTGACACATGTCACTTTTTTTTATGAGAAGTGTTGCTATGCCATTTTTTAAAATTAAGTCACTTTTTTTTTATTTGATGTTTGTTACTTAAAGTGTTAAAAACTTCAAAAAAGTGATGAGCACTAAAAAAAGTGACAAAAATTCAAAAAAAGTAACAAATATGGAAGCACGACCTTTTTTTTTATTAAAAATTGACATAAATAAGAGACGTACAATGTCAATTTTCTGTATCGTAAAAATTTAATTCACATTACCCTAGACATTAACAACTGTCTATTGAATATCAATAAATTATACAGTTTCGAGTACATAATTGATTATGTGGACATTGTAAAATTTCAACACCTATCAATTTCTCCAAGAATTTCCAACAGTAATGAGCAGAACAATTCTACAATTGCTTGTTAGAACTTTATTCCACTATAGATCTAGTTAAATGATCAAACTTTACTTCATGTTTGATACTCATTCTTCTAAAAATATATATTTTTCTCTTTTATTTTCAACCATACATTTTTCAATAAAATAATATTATACGCAAATTTAAAATTTTCCCTTATTTTTTAACTACATATTTTCCATCAAATCACTATTTAAAATGCGTTCTTGGGAGAATAATGTGCATCAAACAGGGTATTAATTAGTTTTTGATTTTACCACTAATGTGTTTTTTTTTCATTTCTGATTAACTGTAGAATTAAATCGTATACGATCCTTCTCTTTTTTCTTATAGACCTTGTTTAGGGGCAAGTGTATAACAATTATTTGCTAAAGCTAATGATCTTTCTAAATGCAATTTCCTCTACGTAGATACAAGTGGAAAATTCAACTTAACTTGTAAAGCAAAACAACCCCAAAAATCTCTTCACTTATCAGCAGATTCTTATCATTTTCAAGCTCTGCCTTCACCTTCTCCTTCCGTAGTTCCGACGCGCTGGCCTTGAAAACATGAACGTTGGGGGTCTCTTTCTAGTCAATCATAGTACAGGCAAATGATGCGATTTCGGAATTTGAAGACAATGGGAAGTTGGATCGTAAATTACTCGAGAGTAGTCGAAAACCTATGCTTAGTGGTCAGCCTTCAAATGGTACCAAGCTTTTTTTAGGGAAAATGGGTTGTAAATGTTTGATCGGCGGCTGAAAAAGCTTGAAATCACCTACATTTTCCAATTTGTCTATGATTTTGGATGAATTTTGCAAGTTGACGGTTTTGAATGGATGAAACGGTGCTCACCGGTTACAATGGGGGCCGTGGATAAGATATATTGGGGAATTTTAAAAGTTTTGGGGTTTTATAACGTATTAATTACGGTCCTTAATGATTTAATTAGTTATTAAGTATTTATCAAATCAGTTAAATTTTTTAGAATATTGGACGTAATTCGTCCATGTAAAATTCGATCCGGACTAGTTAAAATGATGGGTTGTGCTATTCATTCAGGCACAATTGTCCTAACTCAAAAACAGGTACATGTGGAAAGCACATTTTTTCGTCTTTTTCCTTTATTCTTTGGTTAAATCCTAATATAGAATAAGTTTAGTTTATTTCTCCTAATAAATAGAAAAGTCAATTATGCTCGTATTTATCTATATATCTTTTATCAAAACAATCATTTATTATTCTAATTTTATTTTCTAATTTATTAATTTCTATATTAATTCTAACTATATTTTTTGTCCAAAGTAGAGGCACATGTATATTTCTATTATTTTTCAGAAAATAATCAAGCACATTATAAAATTGTTTAATTTCTTCCCTTTTTCTTTCACAGTTAATTTCTAATTTTTCGAATATAAGTAACTAAAACTTCATAAATAGTAGGAATATAATTATAAATGCATGTTTTGACATAAATAAGAAAGATTTTACAGTATTGAAGTAGAATGTAAATGCAGAGTAATATCAATGAAATTTCCCTCGACCTTGCACCCATATGTTAGTGTACTCAGATATAAGTGATCGGTGTTATTTGAATTTAAGAAAGTGGGTTATGATCCAACACGACTTCCGCATACTTATTAGTTCTCTCTTACTTTTTTGCATATCCCACAATGAATCACACGGAATCACAGTTTTTCTTTCAACTCCTAGTTAAAACATCACCTTGAATGGTAACAAGGTTCTCATGGCTTTCTCTAACAACGCCTAAAACGCTTACAAACGGCAACACGACAACAAGATACTTGCACTAACCCTCAAGATTTTCACTGTTGGAGTATAAGTAAGATAATAGTTTTTGAGAAAATAATAAGGATAAAAAGACAATGTCTTGAAATAACTTAATTTCATAAAAATATCACACTAATATCTCTTACATAAGAGTGTACATACATATTTCGGCTACACTCTTGGTACTTTCTCTAAGGAAATTAGAACTCCATAGAGATTACCTTATTACAAGTTTCACTCCAAATACAGAAACTGAAAATGTTACAAGATTTGAAATGTAAGGTAGAGAAATAATTTTTTGGCTTAAGATTCGAATGCCTTCTTCTATGAATTGGTCTTCAATTTATAGACTTGAAAAGGCTCCACAGCTGTCCTTCATTATTGTTGTGTCACTGTGTAAGATAATTGGAATCTTACTGTGGCCTAAAGTTCTTTGTCTTAACATAGAAAATAATGGAGGTGATCCCACAGTTTTTCTTTATAAAAAATGCTTTTGATAAAGTAATGATAAAGGGGTCCTTTTCTTTTATTTTTCTATATGTAACTCAAACCATTCTTCTGGAAATTCTGATGGATCCAAGGAAATTGGTGAGATGTCGCCTTCAGTGTAACAACATTCGCATTTATGATTCGGATACCACCAAAATTGTTTACACAGCTCATTTTTCATCTTCTGTGTACCACTGGCTTGTCCTTCAAAAATATGATTGCACCATATATCAAGATAGTGTCAATCTTCTTGTTTAGTGGGTGCCACAGCTTTGTTGTAGATTAGGTGATCTTATGATTTATACACCCAAATATTTTGCTTTTCTTCAATAACTTTTTGAATATGCTCAAACTGCTCCTTATATCCTTTGGCTCTACGAAATGCCATCAAATTATTGACGTCTTCTGGTATAGTATTATGGATTTCACTCTTCTCATGCTGGAAATGCTTGGAAGTAGTGGCCATTCTTATGACATGACTTGTTGGAAGCAGCCTATCTTCTTCATTATCCCATTTGGGACTTACAGAGAAAAATCTGATATATATGTTCTTTATGTTTAAGAATTTGACAATATCGTTCGATGACTCGAACTACATCTTTCGGTAGCATATAAATTTCTTTTAAAGATTCTAATGGATATATACTGAGTATATTTCCCATTTCATATAGAGCACGAACCCAATAAGCTGGAGCTCCGGATAAATATTGACTTTGTTATAATTTCCATATGTTAAAATTTTCATCCATCCTCCAATACTGGTAAACCAGCAGCAGGCTAGATTGAACAGTACATATGCAAAAATAAAATTGTCATTATTTTTGATATCCATAACACCAGGGGCATTACAAACTTTGATTATATTTGAGCGATCAAGCTCTTGTATAGAGATACCGTCCTTTGTAAATTTCTTCTCCTGTAAGAGAGACAAAGTAGTATTCTCTTTGACTGATAACTTATGAACCTTGAATTCTTCTTGTTCGATATTGGCTTTGGAATCTTCAGATATACTGGCACTAGGGCCTTCAGATAGTATAGCCTCTTTGGGTTTCTCAAATATTGGCTTAGCATAAGTCATTTTCATTAATGTTATCTTGGATTTTATAGCAGCAATCTTCACATACATTTCGAACTTCAATTCCTCTAGTTCCTTCTTTATTTGCTCCATTCCTGGTTAAAAAATTTGTAATAAAATTTAATTTTCCTTTAATATGGACAATATCAAATTTAAATGGTGCAAACCACATTTGCATTCTAATAAGTGGCCTTTCAGCTGCACTTGTTCCAAGTTTGTCTGTCAATAATGGTTTTACATGAATATTATCTGTTCTAATAAGAAATTTCTTAGATAACAAATAAAGTTCAAATTTAGCTACTCATTTCTTGACAGCTAAACATTCTTTTCGATTAATATCATACCTCGTTTCAACATCCTTGAAGGCACCTGAAATATAAGTAACAAGTTCTTCTGGGCATTTAAACAAAGGATTACACAGAAATTCTTTATGGTTTTCTTTTCTTTTAAGGATTGCTCTCCAGTGTAATAAAGATGCATCCGTTTCTAAAATATAGAAATCATCATCATTGGAATATTCAGTTCTGGTAGATTTTCACATATTTTTTTATTTTGTTTATCATATTAATGTCTTCTTGTGTCCATTCTCATACAACTCATTTTCTAAGTTTTCTGGTAAAATCAACTTTATATTTTGAGCAATTCTTTATAAATTTTTCAGAATAGTTTAATAGTCCAATAAAGTTTTGCAACTCTTTCTTATCTCTAATTACTTTTGGAAATTCAATAATCTTCTTTCCTATGTGTGGTTGAAATATTTTTTCTTCTGTAAAAATATATCTTAAGAATTCGATTTCAGTTCTAGCTATTTCTGTTTTTCTTTCACATAGGGCTAATCCATATTTTTTGGCGATATAATAAAACTTTTTAATATGTTCCATATGGTCTTTTAAATTCTTACTATGAAAAGGATATCGTCTACATAAACAATGCATAAATCTTTTATGGGTCTGATAATCTTATCCATTCTTTGTTGAAATATAGTTGGTGCATTCATTAATCCGAATGGCATAACATTCCATTCAAATTGTCCTAATGGATTAGGGGTAGTAAAACTAGTTAAAGATTTTGAAGTTTCATCTAATTTTATTTGCTAATATCCCGATTTACAATCAAATTTAGAATATATTTTGCTTCCCTATATTTGTTTTATTAACAATTCTTTTATTGGTAATGTTTAGCTATTTGGTATAGTTTAGAGTTTAAGTCTCGATAATCAATTACCATTCTAATTTTTTTCTCTTTTGATTTCACTATAATTTCTTTCCATAAATGCTGGACTATTAAATTGACTGGTTCATTCTCTTATTACTCATAATTGTAAGAGTTCTTTAATTTGGATTTCAAACTCTTTTTTATCTTCTTCATTATAATGAAATTGTTTTACTGATATTTTAGCATCTGGGTTTTTTAGTTCAATGGTTGGCATAGGTTTATCCTTATCCCATTTAACTAGGGGATGTTCATGATAACATTCCCTTAGTTCTAATTTGACATTTTCTAATTCTTCTTCTAAATTTTCAATTCTTAATACTGGAATTTTTTTGTTTTTGATT
Organism: Fraxinus americana; assembly: GCA_035079005.1. Lineage (NCBI taxonomy): Eukaryota > Viridiplantae > Streptophyta > Magnoliopsida > Lamiales > Oleaceae > Fraxinus > Fraxinus americana. Next base: position 28,287,648 of record CM068708.1, on the reverse strand, counting down.
AATTTTTGTATAACATCCACCACGATTACCTGCAAAACTCTGATGTCTAGATCTATGGTGAATTGGTTGATGTGCAATTCCAATAGTTTTATAGATTTTTGGTGTTTTAATTTTATGATTACAAGGTGTAGTAAATTCAAAACTTTCTTTATATTGTGTAAATATGCTATATGTATGGATAAAATTTTCTCTTAAAAGGATATCACATCCAATTTTATCTGTTGCATAAATTCTGGGAATAAAACATTCTCTATTTTCTATAATGATAAGAACATTTTCTACAAAATCTCTATAGATTTCTACAATATCATTGGCTGTTTGACCATAAGTTATTTTCTTATAATCTCTTTTATAATAATGTTCTGGGAACACGTTCCTTTTACACAGACAAATACCTGATCCAGTATCAATTATGGCATGAAACTTTATCATACAATAGTCTGGTAGATTGAGAGTTATCTCAATATATGGACTAAGTATACTAGTTTTAATTGATATGATTCCTTGTATCATATAAATGGGTTCTTTGTTTTTAGTAAGTCTAGGAATCAGTTTTTGTTTGTCTTCTATAGTTATTTGTAGAGTATTCTTTTGGATATGAAATAGTGAGACTTTCTCAAGAAAGTTCATTCCAAGTACTATTGGACTAATATCTTTTCATTTTCTATAATCTTTATAGATTTTAAGATTTAGTTTAAATTGTTCTCCTTCTATATCTGTGAAACTTAATTCAAGATTAACAAATGTTTTAATTTCGTATTTAATTCCATGATAATCTGTAAGAGTTATTCCTTGTGGTAAATCTTCTTCTAGTAAATGGTTAACTAGATCTGCTCTTATATGACTGGTACTAGCTCCTGTGTTGACAAGGGCTATAATTTCTTCATAGTTATTTTGATTATTTATATATTCTGTTAAGATAAGAAAATTATATTCCTCACATTTTCTTATATCAATATCAATATTATTTCTAGGTATTGTTGGGTAATTTCTACTAGTAGATGGTCTGCTAGAGTTTGAAAGTTCTCTAGTGCTCATACTTCTTTCTATTTTTCTACTAGGCATTCTAGCTACAAGTTATCCTAAGGTATTCAAGGTGACTAATCCTTGATTTCCTACATTATTGTCTATTCTTCGAGATTGCTGATGAAAATAAAGTAATATATCTTGTGGTAAGGAAATGTTATTATTGTTTAACATTTTTTGTGGTGTAAATTGTGCAAAGTCTCTAAAGTCCTCATGAATTTGTATGAAGTCTCCTGAGATCTTATTGATTTCTTTTTGGTGCGTAGTAGTAAAAGCATATAGAGCTTTACAATGTAAAGTTACAGCTTTACTTCTTGGTGGCATAATTAATCTATCAATTTTGTGATATAGATTTAATCATAGACTTAAGTTCTCATCTAATAAAGACATGGCAAATCCAGGTCTTATAGTTGATATGATTTTCTTGTAAACAAGGTTTCCAGAGACAACTCCTAATAAGGCGTCCATAGGATCATGAAGAATTCTATTATCCATTAAGTATATTTGTATAGGAATATCTATTCCTTCTCTAAAATATCCTTTAATCATGATTTGGATTCATCTAATCACAATATTTTTTAATCTTTCTCTAGTGGTTCCTTTTATATTAGCTAATTCTCTATTAACCAATTCTCTGGTTATTAGAGGTATAGTGGTGTTACCTTTAACATTTTCGATGTTAATAGGCATTTCATCATATTTAGCAATGTATATAGTTTTGTTGAACCAAGGTAGTATTGGTCTAACAAACACATATTTATCTCTTAAATATATTTGTTTTTCTTTTATTGCTCCATATCTTTTTTATCAAACACAGCAGTTTGTGAAGTTCCTTCTCCAGTATCTAAGTTAGTTTCAGTAGTGTCTACAATCTCTTGATTCATGTAGATTTGTTCATATTCTGGTTCTTCAATTTCTTCAATATCTAGCTCATAGATTGAGTCTGTTTCAGATAGTTCATCTAAGTCTTCAATTATCTCATATTCTGAGTCGTATTCTATCTCTTCCATTAATCTAATAGATTTTACATTTTCTTTTTTATTTTTATTAGGACAATTATGAGATATATGCCCAATTTCATTACATATAAAACATTTACATTTTTTATAAAATTCTTCTTTAGATTTTTTCTGAGGTTTTCTATATTGATTAAATTCTCTTTTCCTTGGTTTTTTTCTTCTTAAAATATTTATTATGGCTCTTAAATCCTTTATTTTTCTTCCAAGGTTTAAGATATCTTTTAAATTTCTTTTTATAATATGGTTTCTTGGATGGTTGGTGACAACCAAATTGTGGTACTACTGTTATTTCTCCATAACAGCATAGACTAGTTTTCTTACCATGTTTCCTAAATAAGTGTTGATACATTGATTTTTTACACCGTTCAAATATTTTTCTCTTAGCAAATGAAGTTCTCATTCCTAGAGTATCTGCTCTATAGTTAGGATTTTCTCATTCTATTTTATTCCAATAGATATGGTAATTTTCAAATAATTTCTGACCCCATGGCCAAGGTAATTTAAGAAAATATCTATTTAATAGTTTTTTATCTTCCTCAGATTCCATTCTTTAGTAGATTGGGATGCTTTGATATATATTTTTTCGAATTTCTTAGTATATTCATTTAATTCACACATATCACAGATTTTTAATAATTCAATTTCTCTTTCTGCTTGTAAAGTTTCTTGAGTAATCATATTAATCTTAGTTTCTGGTATAACTTCTCCTAATAGTATTTGTCTAAAAAAATTTTCTTTTCGTTTTAAAACTTCTTAAAAATTTTCAGCATCTAAACTTTCATTGCTATTTATAGTAGTAGTAGATTTTTCTCCATATTTAATTTTATTTTTAGTTTCTTCAGAAGTTCTTCTCCAGATATCTGAAATACTTCCTCTAAAGGTGTGAATTATAAAGTTATAAGTTTGATATTCCACTTATGAAAAGCAACAGCTAAATTAGTAGCTTTTGCCCATGAGTCAATAATTTCACTTTTATTATTGCTATCATCAACATCTAGCCATATTCATGTTGTAGGAATTGGTTCAGTAAATAATTTAACTGGATTATTATCCCTAAGATTTATATGCTTAGTAGAAATAGCTTTAGGTTCTTTCCTAAAGTTATAACCTTCTCTTTCCTTTCCATGTTCTCTTATCCATTCCAAATTTCAGTCATCAGATTCAACTTGTGTCCAATCTGTAGTCATATTAGTCCTACTTGTCTCTCTAGCTAATGGTTGAGTTTTAACTTGTTGATTTAAAGATTGAGTATTAATTTCAGTAGTTTCGTCTTTAGGTGGAAGATCTATATATATTCTTAGTTCAAATAGCTAATTATTCTAAATTTTGTTTATAAGCTTCTAATTCTTCTCCACTAGGTTCAAAGAATTTTGTTTCTAATTCTTCAATAACATAAGCTAGTAAAGGTTGTTCGACTGAGACATAAGATTCTTTTTTATGTTTTAAATCTTTAAATTTTGATTCAATTTGTTTATATAAGATTTTTGGTCCTATCTTCATATTATTATTAACAATTTCTATATTTGATTCCATATTCTTAATATAAGTTATGAAATCTTGATTTGAAATATCTGTTTTCTCTAAAGGTTGAGTATACTTATCATACTGTTCTAAAAATTGATTTATAATAATATCTTCTTCTTCATATTTGTGAGATTCATCTACCAATATTTTTGTAATACTATATTTTTTATTTCAACTAATTGTTGAGAGTTATTAATTTGTTTTATCTCTTCACTTAGAGATTTAAAATCGGTACTTAAATTTGTTGCTAATTCTTGTAATTTAATTCTATTAGTTCTAGTTAATATATTAATATTTTGTAATTCTTCTAAAATCATTTTATCGTTTCTATAAATCTTAGAATATATTTCCAAAGTTCTAAAAATTTTCTTCAGTTTCGTTACTAGTTTCTGATACCAATTAATAGCGAGATAATGGTTAAAATAGTTAAAGCCAAAAGATAAGTGTATAATAGACAATTCACCTTAATTTTTTATTTTCTAGTTTTGAGTTTGTTTGCTACCTTTCTGGACAAACATCATATTCCTAAAATGATCTGGCCAAGCCCCTAAATATTGAAAAAAATGTTATTTTAAGTTTTTAAAGAAGGGAGATGTGCCTTCTTAAAGCTGTCACAGAATGATTAAAAGAAAGCATATACATCTTCTTTAAAGAACGCACATTTATGGGATTTGGCGATTCGCTTTTCGCAATTTTACTATTGTATTTTAAAAGTGTTGACCGTTTAATAAAGTTCATATTTTTATTGTATAAGAGCATCTTCAAGAAATTCTTTAAATATAAGATCCTCTATTTTAAAGAGTCAATACCTAAAATTATGCCCCAAAAGACTTTTTTAAATTAATATTTTAAAACAAAGAGTGAGTTTGGAGAGCCAAACCCAATCTATATAATTAAGCCCCTGTTTGTCTACCATTATTTTAAAAAAATTGTTTGTTACAGTAAGATTTTCCATCACACATTCACCCTATAAAATATTTTACACACAAACCAATAAAGTTTCTTTACTTTTCAACCACACATTCTCCAAAAAATACTATTCATTACTCTATTTTTCTCTCAATAATGGGAGACAAACACACCTTAAATGCATTCAAAATTTTTCAATTTTCAATAAAGAAAAATAATATAATAATTTGGAAGGGAGGTAGTATTTAAAATAAAAGACAAGGAAAAATAATAAATATTTTTTTTGGAGTAGTAAAATTAAGTATTAAATATAAAAAGTCTGTTAAAATACTTAAAATTTTTTACTCTCTAAATGACTAAAGATAATATTTAAAAATAGAGAATATTTTGGATATGCTTTAAATATTCTATTTATCTACACAATGAATTCATTATTAATACAAATATTTGCTCATTTTACAGATTCAATTCATAAATTCTTAGACATTCAACATTCATTTTTCTTGTTCTAAATTTTCAGTAACTTAGTACTTACTAGTTACTATTGTGTTATGAAATTCCTAGATTTTTCTACTGATAATATTAAATTATATGATACAACTGCTCTCCATTAAATCTTGATAATGTTACTCTAGAAATTGGATCATCTAGCCAGCAACCAAAAAACAATTAGAAAAAAGAAAAAGAAAAAACAAACATTAGATGTGTGGCAAATTTTTGAAGTTGATTGGGAAAGAGAAAAGGCGGGTGCAAAGTATGTTCAAAGTAATATGTATGGATTTGCGGTTAAGGCATCGATACTTTGCAACGACACAAAAAAGCTATTTTAAGGAAGCGTGAAATTAGATGCTTGACAAACTCAAATTACTTCTTTCGAATCTCGTTGTGGATCGATTACCCATTTTTTTTTTTTTTAACTTTTCTTATTCATGGGGAAAGAATGTGTTGGGCAAAAATTGGGTTTTATTAGTTGGTTTGACCAACTTTTGATCAATTTTTTAGTGGGTCACGTTAGTTGGACAAAATATTTCTTTGGTCGAGAGTGTTCTACTCCATAAGTAGATTAATGTAATGTATTTATTTTCTCTAAACCAATTTAGGGTGAATGAGAAACTAAGGCCAAAAGATGACCACCTGAAGTTGAAATAAAAATTGGTTGGGAAATTGGAAAAATGTTAATCCCACATAGGAAAGCTAAAAGAGTATAAACCACTTTATATTACTCAAATTTGGGACTTGGGTTTGGGTCCCAAGGGGTACCAATAGTGTTTGAAGGGGAGAGAACCTAAAAGCTAGTAAGAATGAGCCAAAGCCCACATGCGTGCCGTCGTCTGTCCGACCGACCGGCTCGACACGGGTCACGGGTCGTGGACTTGGGTTAAGTTGTTATATATATATATTTTGGTAAAATAATTTTTGAATTATATTATTTTATTATTATTTAGAATAATAATATATTTATTTATATTATTTTTCCTGGAATTTTCTGTGCACAACAAGTGTTTTCTTCTAAAAGATGGCGGTTGACAGTTGACAATTAAACTGACTGTCCAAATGCTTTGGATCTATTGAAAACACAACTTTTCGGTTGTTGTTTCTTTTGAACACAACTTTTCAACTTCTATTTAAAAGCCCCCATACCATCGGTTTTCATTCATTCCAAACTCAGAATTGATTTTATTCTTCTTCCAAAATTAATCCTTCGTCCTTTCATTATTCATATTTTGCAATTCAGCCTCGAAAATTATTTTCATGCATTTTAATCCTCAATTTTTTGAGAGATCAAAACGTAAGTAGGTTTGCCGGGTCTTGTAATTTGGAGTGCTACTATTATAAGTCGAGGTTGTTGTATCTTGGGAGACGAGTGCCAGAATATCGTCAGCACCAATTCGGGGTATTATCGTTTTAAGGAGAAATAGTCGAACTCTTGTCTCGACCATTAACAGTTTATATCGTTCATTTTTACATGACGTTATTCTGCCCAAATCTATTCACGGTGGTATAATTATTTGCCAACAATCTTAAGACGATAATGACAAGTAATACTATATCTATATCTGTTGTACCCTCTAATGCTCACGGTGATAAATCGGAAAAATTCACGGAAGTGTATTTTAAGAGATGACAATAGAAAATATTGTTTTATCTCACGACTCTGAATTTGGTAAAATTCTTGAGTGAAGATGCTCCAATTGTTGAAGAGGAGGAAATAGATTCTCATAAATGAGCAGCATTTGATGCATGGAGTCATAGTGACTTTTTGTGTAGGAACTACATCCTCAATTGCCTTGAAAACACACTATACAAGGTATACAGTTCAGTCAAGACATCTAAATTACTGTGGGAGTCATTGGAAAAGAAGTACATAATGGAAGATCAGATTGAAGAAATTCGTTGTAGGAAAATTCCTGGACTTCAAAATGGTAGATTCTAAAACAGTAATGCATCGAGTCTAAGAGATATAAATTATCTTACACAATATACATGTAGAAGGTATGAAACTCTGAGTATTTCAGGTCACTGCGATTACCGAAAAATTACCACCAATGTTGAAAGATTTCAAGAACTACCTGAAACATAAATGCGAGGAAATGGGACTTGAAGATCTGATTGTATGATTAAGAATTGAGGAAGATAATCAAAATTGTGAAAAGAGATCTGGAAAGCTGCAAATAGAAGCTAAAGTCAATTTGGTGGAGCCAAATACTAGCAAGAAAAGTAAGCACTCGGGTAATGGAAAGCAAAAGAGCAATGCCAAGTAATTCAAGGGAAATTACTATAACTGCGGTAAGCATGGCCACATTGCAAAGGACTGCAGACAGAAAAAGCAAAACAAAAGGGACCAAGTACACTTGATCGATGAAGACTAATTGTCTAACGGTGTGTTTGAACTAATGCTCTCAGGTGTTGTATTTGAAGCAAACATGGTGGACAATCCGAGATAATGGTTCGTAGATACCGGCGCTACTCGTCACGTTTGTGCTAATAAGGAGATGCTTTCATCTTACACTCCTATTAATGGACGACAACTATTCATGGGCAACTCAATAACATCAAAAGTTGTTGATTTAGGTAAAGTAGTGTTGAAAATGACATCAGGGAAATAAGTAAAACTCATCGATGTGTTGCATGTTCCCGATATTCGCAAAAACTTGGTATCTGGAGCTTTGTTAAGCAAGAATGGATTTAGACTAGTATTTGAGTATGACAAGTTTGTACTTACAAAAAAATGGCATGAGTGTGGTAAAGGGTACTTAGCCAATGTGCTATTCAAAATGAGTATAATGACTGTATTCCGTAATTTTGATATTAATAAAATTAAATCTTATGCTTACTTGATTGAGTTTTCTAACTTATGTCATGCTAGGTTAGGACATGTAAATATTAATACTTTACTTAAATTAGTAAGTTTAGATTTATTACCTTCTATTTCATTTGATCAAAATCATCGGTGAAAAAATGTGTACATGCTAAATTAGCCAAAACACCGTTTTAGTCAGTTGAAAAGAGGCTAAATTAGCCAAACCCCAACGTCAAAACAAATTTCTTAAATGGTGAGCTACAAGAAGAAATTTACATGGAACAACCCGAATGGTTCATTGCCCCTGGACAAGAGAAAAATGTGTGTAGGCTCGTTAAGTCGTTATATGGACTAAAGCAAGCGCCAAAACAATGGCATGCAAAATTTGACAAAACTATGTTGTCAAATGAATTTAAGATTAACGAGTGTGATAAATGTATTTATATTAAAACACACCTAATCCATATGTAATCGTATGTCTATATGTTGATGACATGCTAATTATGGGTAGCAATTGTGATATCATAACAAATACCAAGAAAATGTTGACAAAACATTTTGACATGAAAGATATGTGATTATTGCATATGTAATATTAGAAATTAAAATCCTTAAAACATATGAGGGACTTATCCTAACTCAATCTCACTATATTGAGACTACACTTAAGAAGTTTCATATATATGATGAAAGTCCGGTTAATATACCGGTAGGCTTACATCTACATTTGGCCAAATATAAAGGCGAACCCGTATCTCAATTAGAGTACTCTTGGATAATAGACAGTCTAATGTATATTACAAACTGTACGCGTCCTGATATTACATATGCAGTGAACAAACTTAGTAGATATACAAGTAACCCAAATAATGACAACTGGAAGGCATTGGGAAGGGTTATTAGATATTTACGATACACCTCAAATATTGGATTACATTATACTAGATATCGAGCTATACATGTTTGTTTAGAGGATTTCTAAGATACGGCCGCACCACCAATGGTAAAAACATATCCACTAGTAGATTTTAAGTCTTTTGTATCTGATATCCAATTAGTATCACTATATCCTTCTTAGATAAAGTTGGAGAGGAAATATAATGGCTTTGAAATTTTTTAGAGGATATTCTATGTTGGCCTAAACCCGTGCCTGTAATTAGTATGCATTGTGATAGTCAGTCGGCTATCGGTAGAGCACATAGTAGTATGTATAATGGTAAGTTTCGACATATTCGTCGAATACATAATACAATTAAGCAGTTGATCACAAATGGTGTCATTTCCATAGATTATGTAAAGTCTAGAGAAAATCTCGAGGATCCGCTTACCAAGAGATCAAGTATACTGCTTATCAAGGGGAATGAGTTTAAAGCCTACTATGCAAGAATCTTTGTAATGGTAACCCAACCTTACTGACTGGAGATCCCAAAATCTTGGTTCAATGAGACAACTAAGTTATGAAGATTCAAAAAAGCAGCATTTCGGAGTTAATTCCTACCCATTCCTACGATAAGAAAGTGCTATCTGCATAAAATTTTAGGTTAAGTGATACTTTTAATGATTTATATATCTTGGACTATCTCAGTGGAGTATGTCAAATATTCTTAATAGGAGATCACCTATACAAGTGTGAAGTGTGGCCGCTTCTATGAGAATGTTTCAAAGACTTGAATTCTCTAAAACACTTATGAAATCCAAGAGTTGTTCAAGGCCAAAATGAATATAACTGTGAGAGCTTGACAATGTTAGGGATATTATGATGTTGATACTATTGTCTTAGTTTACACCAACGCCTGACAGTTAAAGACACCGCGTTCACTGATTAGCCATTAAATCCATAAGCCTATAAGGTACCTATCCGGATGCGATAGCATTCCGTCTGATCTCTCTATAGGGTCTGTATAGTTTATTGCATTAATTTTTATTCATGTGGAAGATTGTTGGGAAAAAAATTGAGTTTTATTAGTTGGTTCGACTAACTTTTGACTAATTATTTTAGTAAGTCCCGTTAGTTGGACAAAATATTTCTTTGGCGGAGAGTGTTCTACTCCATGAGTAGATTAATATAATATATTTATTTTCTCTAAACCAATTTAGGGTGAGTGAGAAATTAAGGCCAAAATATGACCACTTGAAGTTGAAATAAATTGGAATAAAAATTGGTGGGAAATTAGAAAAATGCCAATCCCATATAGGAAAATTAGAAGAGTATAAACCACTTTATATTACTCGAGTTTGGGACTTGGGTTTGAGCCCCAAGGGGTACCGATAGTTTTTGAAGGGGAGAGAACTTACATGCTAGTAAAATTGAGTCAAAGCCCACACGAGTGCGCACAGTCATAGTCCGTCCGACCGGTCGGCTCGACTCGGCTCGGCTCGGCACGACACGGCACAGGGCACGAGTCATGGGTTTGGGCTTGGGCTTGTGCCAAGTTGATATATATTTTTTCTGGTAAAATAATATTTGAATTATACTATTTTATTATTATTTAAAATAATAATAATAATATATTTATATTATTTTTCCCCCAATTTTCTGTGCGCGACACGTGTTTTCTTCTAGAAGATGGCGGTTGACAGTCGATAGTAAAACTGCATGTCCAAATGGTTTGTATCTGTTGAAAACACAACTTTTCAACTTATATGTAAAGGCTTCCATACCACAGTTTTCATTCATTCCAAAATCAGAATTGATTTTATTCTTCTTCCAAAATTATTCTTTCGTACCAGCATTATTTATATTTTGCAATTCAATCTCAAAAATTATTTTAGTGCATTTTAGTCCTCAAAATTTTTTTGAGAGATCAAAACGTGAATAGGTTCGCTGAGTCTTGTAATGGAGTGTTACTATTACAAGTCGAGATCGTTGTATCTTGGAAGACGAGTGCCGAAATACCGTCAATACTAGTGCGGGGTATTATCGTTTTAAGGAAAAAGAGTCAAACTTTTGTCTTGACCATTATCATTTTATATCGTTCATTTTTGTATGACGTTATTCTGCCCAAATCTATTCACGGTGATATAATTATTTGCCAACAGAATGAAAACTTGAATGTTGGGATTTTTGACAATAAGCAAGTTTCCCATCACTTTTGTAGAAGATAAATGTTGAGTCACATGTTCAAAATGAATCCAAGATTGCATAAACTACTGCTAAGATTATTGATATCTAGTTGTTAAAATTCTGTACACAAAAATAGGATTCAGTTGTAACAAGACTTGCACTTCTTTAGTAGAGTTGTTAGCTTAGACTACTATATAATGAACACAATGTACCTGATAGAAATATGAATGAAATCCAATTCACTAAATATCTTAGCTTGAGATTTTACAATAAATACTTTGAGGAGTTTATGCAAAAGTATGTAGAAGATAAATACTTTGAGGAGTTTTATTTTAATACTTTAATAATTGAAGTTTTACGTAAATTATTTTGGATTAGTTTTGATAATGCTAAACCTAATATTGAATGCATTGAGATTTTAATTAGAATTCTTTAACCCCAATGATGCTAAATTATTTCATATACTGTGTGTTTGTCATATACTTAATTTAGTTGTGCAATATGATTTAAAATTAATAACATCACAAATTTCCAGAATAATAGAGACTATTAACTATATTACTTCTTCGAATTCTCGACAACAAGAATTTGGAAGAATCTGCAAAAAATTTAGACTGAGAAGAGAAAATTCTTGCCGATATTTCAAATAGATAGAATTCAACATTTTTTTAATCTAAAGTCGTATGTTGACTATGCAAATGTTATTAATGTTTATGTTAATTCGAAGCAAACCCAATTTCATGGTGAAGATTCAGGTTGAGAAATTGCTTTAAAGTTATGAAAATTTTGAAACCTTTCTATTAAGAGAACAAAAGTTTGTTCAAGTATATTACTCAACAAGTTGTTTGGTGCTTTTATTATTAGTAGACATTATTAACTAGCTACAGGTATGAGAATTTTTTTATTGAAATTATTTATGCGATGGAAGAAAAGTTTCGAAAATATTACGAAACCATGCCACTAATTTTAGAAGGTCAAGCCTTAAGGAAGACATTTTAGAAAATCTTATATGCATGAAGCTAGAAGGATGCATTATAAAATAATTGACATCACCGAAACTTCAAAAATCTTGTGAAAGAGGATTAACTTGCAACCATAGAATAATTTAAACAACTGAATTATAATTAAGTAGGTGCCAATTTAGTTGGGATATACTTAAACTGTGGTCACTCAGTTGTAGTATATTTTAGAATTTCAATAAATCGATGTAAATTAATGTAATTTTATACATCTATTAATGCCAATTTTATCTTTATTATTATTCTTCATTTTTTTAGTTAAAATTTATACCAAGTAAATGATGATTTTCCTTCCTTAGGCATTATTGGGGCAGCTATAAGTTCAGTTTAAATTTTAAAACTCCAAACATGTTTAGTGGACTTAACAATATTGACCACAAAGTATTAAAGTCTTATGCTGCTTTTGCTTTGCTCAATGCCTTTAACTGATGCTCAGCTTTCTCATATTATTAGCGTCTAACATCTAAGGTGGGGACTAACATGACCTTTATCTTCTGTTCAATGCCTTACCTGATGCTAAAGCTCTCTCACATTATTGGCGTCAAAATGCCTTGCTTGAAGCCCTTTCTGGTTTGTTCTATGCCTTGCTTGAAGCTAAGGTTTTCTTATATATAATATAATTAGTGTCCAACTCTTAAGGTAGGGACTTAAACACCCATTCTTATCAGTCCAAAGGATGGCTTGTCTAGCGGAAGCAATAAACTAATTACATGATTCAATGCCAACTTCTGCATGACACTTCGCCAACTTGACTAATGCCCAACTCGATGTGGGTAAGAATGCAATCATTTTATTCCAATCGCGGCCCTGATAAGAGAGCAAAATCAACTCCTTAATTCAAGCTCATCCCGGACAAGAACAAGTAAAAAAATTCTTTGTTTAAAGCTCCATCCTGACATTGGTGAGAGCAGAACTTGATCAACACTGGATCCACCTCCATGCGCACATCCTTTCACCATCCCAATAACACTGACTTTGATTCACTTCCTGACTGGGGTATCTCCACAAAATGGTGAAAATAACTTGCAATCGTGGTATAATTGTCCATCGACCATTCGCCATATCCCTTTTTTGGAGAGTCAATCTTGGCATTACTTAAAGCTGTCGTCAACTCGAGTTATTTCAGATATTTAAGCTTTTTGCCCGGATCTGACTACCAACCAAAAAGCTAACAAATTATTAGTTCTCAATAATACAATCATTATTTATCTAAAACTTCTAATATGAATGGTATAAAGCCCAAACAAACGTCAACTAGAGCTGCTCATGTATACGTTTTGATGTTATCAATAAGCTCACCACAAGTCTGGCAAATACACTTCACCCAACTAATTATGGACAATAACGTAAATGAGGCTAATAGTCTTCACCCGGTCAGTGCTGTTAACAACATGGTGCAACAGTGCTCTTGGAGCCAAACCGATACACAATAAGCTCAATCTCTGAAGCTAAAATTCGTTGCTTTTATAAGAATGGCAACTGATGCTCAATAAATGCTTGGTATTCCCAAAACCATGCATAACGCGCAGTCGAAACTATTAAAGCAGTTTAAAGCTCACGATGATAATCTCTCACAATTATTTGGCAAACTGGCACAATTTTATTTTCTGGAGTCTATGTCTCAACCAAAAAATTGTGATGAGTTCTTGGTCAATTGCATATTATAGTAGTTCACATGGAATACTTTGATAATGCACAAATTTGTGCTCTGATACCAACTGATATGAGTCGACCCTTTGAGTCTCTTAGCAAGACTATTTATCACATTCATGCAATGGTAGTCTCACTCCATTCAACTACCTTCAACCAACTTACATCATGAGTCTAGACATGACCTGTTGCATATTTTGTCAACAAGGCTTAGTGGCATGTAATCATCCGGATACATCCCTGCAGTGTAATTGGAGCCAAGGTGCTCGCCTATTTGTAATTCACATCTTCTAACTTGCCCACATGCTCATGCATAACACACAGTCCTCTCTAAACACACCCGTCGAGAAGGAGCTCTCCTGGACCAATCCAAAGCCCTGATGATCATTTGTATGCCCATAATGCATCCTTGTGAGCATCACTTTCTTCAGGCATTTAATTTAATGCGTGCCTCCATTCTCTAACTCAGTGTTTAATCCAAGTAGGGCAATTCACTAATTCATGGCTAGAAGAGCCTTCATAGCATACTCGTTTATGCAATATCCACATCTTTCCATATTCGTCTAGCTATGCGGCATCGCTCCACGAAGGCCTAACACCACTTGATGGTTCCCAACTCAAAACGAGTACTCTAGCCCTAGAGATGCCTAAAGTAGGCCCTTAGATGCCCCGTGATCCATTGCATAAGGATACCTCGTAGGCTGCTCTTTTGTAGGAACAAAAGCACTGGAGAGGTTGACTAACTTCTCATTAAGTATGTCATCTTATAATAGTCTTAGCACAAAAAAATCCAAGTGATATCAATAGGCTTCTTTTAGCCGAGGAATCATTAATTTTCATAATTGATGTTCTCGACCTCCAAAAGAGGCTCCGTATGATCCACAACAAAGATAACATCTTCAATATCAAGTTCACAAAGTTACAACCCCAATGGATACACAATCCTTTAGGTATAGCCTTTTATAATATATTGAAACTACGACAATGTCACTGCTAATATTGTCGCGTTCGGCCCTCTACATTTTCTTACTAAATTGACTCCTATTATAATTGGAATTGTTGGGAAGCTTCCTAATTCATTAGGCAAGCTCTATGTAGAACGACTTCATAAACTTGGTTTCTAAGGCCCTCTGCTCGACACGAACTTGCTATCATTACAACCAACTATTGAACTTATGTCAAGTCAAGCTCTCCCATCATTCCCAATGGTCATGAGGGAAAAATTTATGGTTCAGGCATTTACTTTACCAAAATTAAAAATCAGATCTCAAAGTTTAAATTTGCAAAAATCAGTTTTTTTTTTTAATTAATTAATTATATTTCACAATTATTATATTACATTAAATATTTAACTGTAATATAATATAATCCACCCCACCCCACCCCACCCCACCCCACCCCACCCCACCCCATTACTCCGGCGACTACTCCGGCGACCGGCGACTACTCCGACAACTGTTCTCCGGCCGTACTTATTTCCGACGACCGCTCCGATTCCGGCAACTGTTAAGGTCACAGTTATATACAATTTGGTCACGGATAATTTCGAAGTCACAGATCAAAACTGATAAAAAATTATAGGTCACAGGTTATTTTTTAAGGTCACAAGGTTCGAAATTATAGGTCACAGGTTATATTTTACATGTCACAGGTTGAAAAAATCAAAAATTTTACGTTCAAAACTCTATTTCAGTGAGTCACAGTCACAATTTCGAGGTCACAGACACTCACCTAGGTCACAGATTGGGAAAAATAATAACTTTTACATGTCACGACTCTATTTCAGAGTGAGTCACAGAAGCCCACCTAGGTCACAGACACAAAAAAAAACCACCACAATTCAATATCTAGGTGACAGACACCAAAAAAAGTTAGGTCACAGACCCAAAAAAAAGAAACCACCACCAGCCCGACCACCGATAACACCGTCGACAACCAACAACACAGAGATCCATCAACAACCAACCACACACACAGATCTGTCACACCACAACTGAGAAACCACTACAAAATCACCACCATCTAACCATTTTCATTTTTTAAAAAAATCACAATGTGCAAATCACCAACAATATTTGATAATGAATAAAAACCCAATTTCATCATAAATCAAAAACTCAAGATCTAGTAGTAGGAAAAGAAAAAAAAAAAAAAAAAAGGATCCGGAACCGGATCCGCGCTGTGCCGGTCGTCGGCTGCGGCGTCAGCAACAGCTGCCGACAACAGCGTCATTGCTTGCCATTGTTAAAGCGTCGTAGGGCAGTGACGCTGCCGCTACTGCGACGCCGTGAGCTGCCGTGAGCAGCGCCGCAGCTCACAGCGTCGCAGGTGGCTGCGACGCTGCCGAACGGCAGCAACGTCGCACGCTGCTGCCTGCCTGCGACGCCGTGAGCAGCGCCGCAGCTCACGGCGTCGCAGGTGGCTGCGACGCTGCCGAACGGCAGCAACGTCGCAGCGACGTTGCTGCCGTTCAGCAGCAGAGAAGGGGGGGAGAAGGAGGGGAAGAAGGGGAGGGGGAGAGGCGGCGGCGGGCGGTGGCCAGGGAGGGCGGTGGAGGCGGCGGTAGAAATGGAAGGAGAAGAAGAATGAATTAGGTTAGGTTTGGTTAGGGTTTTATATTTATAAAGTTGGTGGGGTGGGTAGTAGGGTGGGTATGTATTTAATTTAATTTAAAAATATTATTATTAATATTAATTGTAAAATTAAAACCTGATTTTTGATTAAATAAACTAAAAACCTGATTTTTTAAAAATCAAAAGTAAACACCTTGTTTATGGTAATTTTCTCATGGTCATAATGAACATTAGCATAATGCCAAGTTGCTATCAGTGATATCGTAGGTCAATTTAGCCCTATAATGTGGAAGATAGTCCGATCTAGGCTTCCACCAAATTTAAATAGGAAAATTTCTTGAATACCGTATTATAAAACTAGAATTTGAAAATACTTGTTGTTGGGCTATGATGTCATGTCCAGTCTAATGGTTAGACAATGATGATATAGGCTTGGCCCAACCAAAAGAGAATTGTCCAATAACTTCAACAGAAGAAGCCCATTAACCTAGACCCAATAACCAAATCAGGTGACATAGCATATAAGGAATGCGAGACTAGAGGAAATACAAGGAAATGGCCGGTTGACTCGGCCATATTTCCATAATGGCCCTTGACAATTAAAAAAAAAGTAAAAAGCTAAAATGATAAAGTTAAATACCAAAACCTAAAAATACCATCATTTTCGACCAAGTGTTTGAGTGGAGAGGAAAAAAGAAATTTCAAAACAACTCACATAGTCTAACAATCGACATCCAGTTGAAAAAACATCCTCACGGTTAACAATGCTGACCACCACACAACCTGACCATTATCTTCAATAAGAATTTTTTGGGAATATGAGATTAATTTTTCATTTAGTATGTTTCAAAAATTTGTGAATTAAATTGTTATGTATAATATTTATTATTTACTATTTTGATGGATTATTGGGTGTAATAGTGATTTATGTATGTATTTTGCAATTTAATACCTTATTCTCGTCGGAAATGGTGATTATTCGCTATTTTCGGCGAGAAACTGTTTACAAGGACTGCAGTTGGCCCATTCTGACATTTTTTTCCTCACTTTTTTCTTTATTTTCTTTTCAATTTAAAATTATTTTTAATTCTTTTCTTATTATGATAAAATTTATTTTTTTCAATTTTAATTAAATAATATTTATATTCTTTATTTAACTTTTATAATTTACTTTTATTTAATTTGTTTTGTTTTTGTTATAATATTTTTTGTAAATAGTTTTAAAAATTCTTAATTTGTTTTGTTCATATTATAAATAATAATTTTTAAATTTAAAATTTAAAGTTTTTTTTATGATAAATTTAATTTTTTCAATTTTAATATAATAATATTTATATTTTTTATTGAATTTTCATAATTTCCATAAACAGTCGGCCAATTCGACTTTTTTTTTTCTCACTTGTTTTCTTCATTTTCTTTTCAATTTAAAATTATTTTTAATTCTTTTCTTATTATGATAAAATTTAATTTTTTTCAGTTTTAATTGAATAATATTAATATTCTTTATTTAACTTTTATAATTTCCTTTTGTTTAATTTGTTTTGTTTTTATTATAATTTTTCGTGGAAATAATTTTAAAATTTCTTAATTTTTTTTGTTCATATTATAAATAATATTTTTTTGATTTAAAATTATTTTTAATTCTTTTCTTTTTATGATAAAATTATTTTTTTAATGTTTAATTAAATAATATTTATATTCTTTATTTAATTTTCATAATTTCTTTTTTTTTTAAATTTGTTTTTCTTTTTATTATAATTTTTTTAGGAATAGATCTAAAATTTCTTAATTGATTTCTTCATATTATAAATAAATTTTTTTTTCAATTTTAAATTCTTTTCTTTTTATGATAAAACTTAATTTTTGCAATTTTAATTAAGTAATGTTTATATTCTCTATTTAACTTGTATAATTTCTTTTTATTTTTATTATAATTTTTTTTGGAAATATTTTTACTTTCAACGTTGTCGCTCATCATCTTATTTTTATATTTTAAAATTTAAATCATACGTAATAATAACAATATTATTAATTAAATAAATGAGGTAGTAAATGAAAATAATTTAATCCTCAACCCGTTTCGCCTCCCAAAAATCTTTGGCTCCGAGGCCATCCTTTGTTAGTCGCCGTTTCTATGTAAATATTTCACCTTATCATGTCGTGGCTGAAAAATCTTAAATATTGAGAATAGAGCTTTGGGTGTGATGAATTGCAATCAAATTTTTAAAAGTGGTTTACTTTAAATTTTACATCCCCAAGTTGAATATGTGGCATATTTACTTGGGAACGTAATTGCTCTCAATTTTAACGTTCATATAGGATTGTGACATTTAGTAATTGGATAATAAAATGACTAGCTTTGAAAATAATTAAAGTCTATTATTAGATTAAGACAAATTAAAGTTGGGTGACCCAAATGAAATTCCACTAAAAGTTCAATGGCCAAAATTGAAATCAACCCAATAAATAACATAAAAAAATAAAAAATAAATAAAATTTCTTTCTTAATTGAAATTCATATATATATAAACCATAAATTTTATGTGAATTTGTACTAGTGGTAAATCTTGTAATTTGGATTTAAAGTACAGAAATAAATTTAATTAAAAAAGAAAAGGAAAGAAATGAAAATTAAAACAAAGAACAAATTTAATTTGCTATTGTGCCCCTACTAGAGTTAGTTGGGTCGTTTGCTTATCTATTGAATAATGCTATGTAGTCCATTGGGATTGCAACCTCATTAGGTTATTTAACCCCAGTGAGGCTAAGTATCATTATTTTGATTTTTTTGGATCTCGTCTTCGAACTATGCAATTGTTTAATATATTTGGTGGTTATTTTCAAAAACAGAAGGGTAATTGGCATAAAATATTTCTATCATTTTTTTATTGCGTAAATTGTCCATATTGTTACAATTTTGGCATTTGAGCCGTCAAATCGATCGATCTTTGTGCGAAATATCCTTATTGTTCATTTAATCTGTTAAAACATTAAAATAACGAATTTAACCTTCTCTTTAAATAAACAAAAAGAAAAAAATAAATGCATAATTACAATCAAAATTTTAAATCTTTTAAAAATATATAAACAAGTACAACTTAAAACAATTAAAAATAGGGGTAATTCCAAAATCTTTTTTTTTTTTTTTTCAAAATCATTAACTACACATTTTCACAATAAAATATTTTATATGTAAACACAATTTTTTTTTTCGATATTTTAACCACACATTTTAAAAAATAACTATTCAAAAACTCATTTTCCCAAAAAAAAAAAAAAAAAAGAAAAGAAAAGAAAAAAAGAAAAGAAAAAAACACTCATCTTAATAGTTGTCAAATATTTTTACTGGTTGTCAAAAGGGAGCTAAAAAAGGGGAATGTTTCATCTTTCCAACTAGCCCCACATACTCGTCCAAACAACTTACACCATCACCACCATCCTCACAGAACCTATTATTCTCATGCGTCCCGACTTGATAAAAACCAGCTTCAGACAAGAAACGAATGGCTAAAAATGAATCAAATAGAAATCATAATAAATCAAAAGAGTAAAGATCTTAAGTTTCCGTTAAAATAAAAATCTCTAGAGAATAAAAATATTAGGAAAATCGAACATGAGGTAGTATGCCCTTGTTTGGCCACCAATTTTTTTTAAAAAAAATACTGTTTTGAAAATTGAAATTTTGGAAGGTGTGTGATTAAAAAGTAAGAAAAAATTTTGGATTTTGTTGACCCCAAAAAATGTTGCCAACAGATGCCGGGCTCACTCGTGCACGTGCAAGCCTTGTCCAACACGCTTGTGTCGATGAACGGTCAGAAAATTTCCAGAATCCGGGCGTGGGAGGAGCTCGCCACACGAGACGTCAGAGTTCGGGCCTCCGGCATGAAGAAAGAACGCGATTGTATAAGAAACCAATCGATAAATAACAGGATTGTGTTGTAATAAAATGTTGTAAAAATGATGTTGAAACGAGAGAAATATGACTCCAAAAGATTCAGTTTGTTCTCCAATTTTGTATTAGTCCCTTTAGTATTACATGGTTGGGGTATTTATAGTGTTACAACACAAATTGTGACCTTTGGATCAAATTACACGTGGCACCATCTCCTCGGCCAAGACATCAAGTCCTAGCCATCAAGTTGACTCTCCTAGCCTTACAAAACATTAAATGTTCTTACATTGACAAGACAAGACATAAACAAACTTTACACAAGAGTCACATCAATCATTTGTTGAAGATTTTCATCATGAGCGAATCCTCGCAAGTGGGCCTTTAATGAGCCTCGGACGTTAGCAGCAGGGGCCTCAGAGTACTAGTGAGGGCCTCGGAACCCACGACTGAAGCTAGAGAATCGTAACCTGATTTAATCAAGCTGGTCCCACCGTCGTGATGTGACGCCACGTGTCGATTCTGTTCATTAACCCGTAACAATAGTCCCCCAAGTCCATGTGTGGTTATTTATGCCAGGCGTGGACTTTCCAAGTCTGAATTTTCTGTACTTCACACCATTTCTAAGAAAGTTGCCTGTAAAACTGAAGTTCTTTTGGAGCCGTGCCAAGATGAGGCGAGTTCATATTCGAATTGGTCGAAGCTGAATTCTTTTTGGACGAGGCGAGTTCATATTCGAACTGGCCGAAGCTGAATTCCTTTTGGACGAGGCGAGTTCATATTCGAATTGGTCGAAGCTGAATTCCTTTTCGACGAGGCGAGTTCATATTCGAATTGGTCGAAGCTGAATTCCTTTTCGACGAGGCGAGTTCATATTCGAATTGGTCGAAGCTGAATTCCTTTTCGACGAGGCGAGTTCATATTCGAACTGGCTGAAGCTGAATTCCTTTTGGATGAGGCGAGTTCATATTCGAATTGGTCGAAGTTGAATTCCTTTTCGACGAGGCGAGTTCATATTTGAACTGGCCGAAGCTGAATTCCTTTTGGATGAGGCGAGGCGAGGAGACGTCCATAGACATTAGTGCCTATGATATGACAGTTTCTTATGTTTCCTAGGCACATTAACTGCATCGAGACGAATTTCAATAGCCGTACAGCTGTTTTTATTTAATGCACAATGATGGCTAATTATTAGGATGCGTGGTTTCGAGGACAGGTCCACGCGCGAGCCAATGTTGGTTCGTGCACGCACAGATCTGGAGCGTTGATGCAGAGAAAACGTTTGATTTCAAGGGTTAAGATTTGTGTATTTTTGAACGCCTCAGATTAACTAAAATCTGATCCAACGGCTGGGGCTGAATCCTTCACTAGTATAAAAGCCAGAACTTTGTCATTTTCAAACTTTACTTTCGCGAAACACTCTGAAATTTCTGAAACTGTCCTGCTGCCAGACGTTTTCCGGCGAACTTCCGGCGACCTCTCTGAGTCTTTTCTTCATTTTAGGTATTTTCTCCTTACGTAGTTGTCTTCTTTCCTCCTTTAAACACATTTTCCTGTACTGTTCATCACCTTCCTCAAACTACAATGTCTTCCGAGGCGTCTCTAGCTATGACAGTAGTTAGAAGTGGGGAAGAGTCAGTATCTGGGGCCTTTGGCGAGTGGTATAATATGACCGAAGAGCCCATAGATTACGAGGCGGGATGGGGGCAGCCAAAATCCAATCCAATATCACTTCTGCCAAACTAGACGAACTTAGGCAGACCTATAACATCCCCCATTACGTCAAACTCTTAGTCCCTGATGCTCACGAAAGAGCTTGTTTTCCAAAGCCCAATTGTGTGGCCTTCAGTGAACACCTGTTTAAGGCAGGTGTACGTCTGCCTCTGCACCCCTTCTTTAGGGCGGTGCTGAGGACCTTTATGTTGTCCCCCACCCAAATCCTTCCCAATGGGTGGAGCCAAGTCGTGGGGACCTACTTCCTATGGAAGGAAGTGTCTCTGGGCGAGGACCTCCCACTTCATGTTTTCGAGTCCCTCTTCCATGCTAGGGTCGTGGGAAAAGATGACTCAAAGGGGTGGTATTACATCACCCCCTGGGGTTCCCACGCCCCTTTTGTGGTTGGGCTCCCCTCCTCCATAAAGGGATGGAAGGAGTCGTGGTTCTGGGTGACGGGTAGGTGGCATATGGTAGAGGGAGACGATGTCCCAGCTGTGACTGTTTCTGATACTGATATCTATTTGTTGATTGCAGATTGTAGCACGAGGTACGAGCTTTTCGAGGCTGAGTGGGCCATTGTAGAAGACATTTACCAACGATCTCCGTTGCTCCAAAGCTTCTTCCATCTGATCGAAAGAAGCAGATACTTCATAGACTTCGGATTGATGGCCCCCAAGGGTAAGAGGCGGCCTTACTTTAATTGACTGCCACTGAAATAACTGAAACTGACTCCTATCTTTTCTTAATTGCAGACAAGTTCACCAAGAAGGAGTATGCTCTGCCTGATATGGCCAGCATTATGAAGGCCACGTCTACTGCCGGGGCGAAGGCACTAAAGCCTGGATCCTCTGGGGCGAAGCAAGTGAAGTCCAAGTTGGACCGCCTCAGTAAAAGCAAGAATGATAAGGAGGCCGAGGAGGAAGTGCCGAAGGAGGCCCCGAAAGGAGGTAAGCCAGCAGTGGCTAAGGGCAAGGGGGTGGCTGAAGAGCCACAAAAGAAGAGGAAGTTGGGCCCAGGTGGGGGATCATCAAGCTTTGGGACCACTGTGTCCTTTCCTGAAAAGGGTACTTCGAAGCAGTCGAAGTTCCTCCAATCTTCAATTGATGCTGCCTTGGTGGCCCAATCCAGGAAGATCGTCATGGATGACGTGGCGAAAGCAGAAGAGGCCACCAAGAAGAAAGTTGTGGAGAGGACCTCGGGAAAGTCCGGGAACTTCCTGGGGGGCAGGGAGGACAAAATAGCCCCTGCCGTGATAGAAATGCTGCCTCCGGAGGTGAGGGATGCCACTGAAGGCTTTAACAAGTTCTGGACGGAGAGGTGGCAGAATTATGTGGCCACTTGTGACGCAGTGGACCTCACCAATACTTTGGTGAGCCAAACAGCCAGAGCCTTCGGAGTTGCATTGGAATGCCAAGTTGTCTTGGCGGATATCCAATCAAGGAACCGAGCCTCGCGCGATGAACTGAAGAAAGTAAAGGCAGAACTGGAGGAGAAGAAAGAGGCCAACATCGAACTGAGGATTCAGAGAGATGTTGATGATTCCAAACGTGATGCTCTCCTGGCAGAGATTGAGGCCTTAAAGAAGGAGGTTCATGAGAGCCAGTGTGAGGTGGCTGGCCTCACAAAAAGGGTGGAAATATCTGACAACCACCAGAAAGTCACTGCCGAGGCTCTGGAGAAGGCAAACCTTGAACTAGCTGGGGCTAAGGATGCCAGTCAGTTCATGGAGAAGGAACTGAAGTGGCTTGAGGCCGAAGTGAAAAAGTATCAGGCTGATGTGGTCGAGGTGGGCGATATCGCGGTGAGAAATTACATAGCAAACTTCCACCATACTCAGGAGTATCGCCGCTTCGGCCTCTATTGGAGCAGAGTGGCCTACCAGGAGGTCTTCGAGTGGTTGGGAGAGGTGCATCCAGAGCTCGATGTTTCTGAATTGAGGGCTGAGTTCTTGGAGGAAGAGGTTCCCCAAACGCCTGCTGAAGAAGGTGAAGTGGTGGAACTTGAGCCTGAGGATGTGCCTACTGAAGAGCCTCAACCTGTTGAAGCGCCTCAAACAGCAGATGCTCCAGCTCCCCCACCCCCTGCTCCTTGATACATTTTTTGTAATTTTAATTCACTGCTTTGTAATTCCTTCAGCATATTAATAGAACACATTTCGCTTTATTGTTGTACTGCAACTTATTCTTGCCACAGTGAACTGTTCTGGGCTTTACAACATAACTCTTGAGATGAACATTCGAACTTAACTTAATGCAATCGCATCAAGGACTTGTTATACAAACAATTAACCCAAAAGGATAAAACTGAGTAAACCATTCAGCAAAGCAAACTAAACAAATCCGATGTAACTTAACCGAAGCTCCTTTATAAAACTCTTAACAACCTCAAATCGATTGTTAATCTCGCGTTCCCAAGTGTTATGAAATTGTTCGTACCTTCTTGCTTGGTGGATGGTTCATCCAAGCAGAGGCTTCTCCCTTTGACGTTCAGCTTCATCAAAGGGAGGCTTGTGATGTACGCTTGAGTTCGAACGAGGTGGCCTTCTTTTAAGGTTCCATCCTCTCCTCCGAAGAGCCCACGCTTCCCAGCTTGGTGGATGGTTCATCCAAGCAGAGGCTTCTCCCTTTGACGTTCAACTTCATCAAAGGGAGGCTTGTGAAGTACGTTTGAGTTCGAATGAGGTGGCCTACTTTTAAGATTCCATCCTCTCCTCCGAAACGCCCACGCTTCCCAGCTTGGTGGATGGTTCATCCAAGCAGAGGCTTCTTCCTTTGAAGTTCAGCTTCATCAAAGGGAGGCTTGTGATGTACGCTTAAGAGTTCGAACGAGGTGGCCTACTTTTAAGGTTCCATCCTCTCCTCCGAAGCACCCACTCTTCCCAGCTTGGTGGATGGTTCATCCAAGCAAAGGCTTCTCCCTTTGACGTTCGACTTCATCAAAGGGAGGTTTGTGATGTACGCTTAAGAGTTCGAACGAGGTGGCCTACTTTTAAGGTTCCATCCTCTCCTCCGAAGCGCCCACGCTAATTTGATAGTTGACGAAGACTGGAGAAAACTCGTTTATTTATAAAGGCTGGGAAGTAACATCCAGCTACTGATTACATTCATTGATAATACATCCTCAGATGCTCAACATTCCACGGGTGAGGTTGAATTCTGCCATCCATGTCTTTTATCCAGTAAGTGCCAGGCCAAATTTCCCTTTCAATTTGATAGGGTCCTTCCCAATTGGGTCCTAGGGTGCCCACCCCCGGTTCCTTCGTGGATAAGAAGACCCTGCGAAGGACCAAGTCGTTCATGCGGAAGGACCTCTTTTTCATCTTTGAGTTGTAGTACCGGCTCATTTTCCTTTGGTAGACAGCGAGTCTCAGCTGGGAATCATTCCTCCTTTCTTCGAGGAAATCAAGCTCACATCTCCGAAGTTCATCATTGGATTAGCGGTGGCAACGAGCCGAGCCGGGAAAAAAAAGCTCGGGCCGAGCCCGAGCTTTTTTGGACCGAGCTTTTTTTGGCCCGAGTCGAGCCGAGCCGGGCCCGGCCAAAAAAAATTAGGCTCGGCCCGAGCTTTAGGCTCGAGCCTTACCGGGCCGAGCCGAGCCGGCTCGGTTTTTTTTTTTTTTTTTTAAATAAAATCTACATTAAAAAAAAAAATTGTACATTTTATGCGTAACACGTGTTATAAATTAAAGAGATTATTGAGTATGTAACTATTATTTCTTTTAATGTCATGGTGAAATTTCCTTGAGGGTCGTAATTCCAATAATTCAAGGCAATAACTATTATATTTATCATTGAAGAATAAAACCCTCCTCCTTTATCCGGGCTTGGGACCGGCTACAATTATCGTAGGCGGAGTTAAAATTGTACACGAATAAAATATTTCGTGTACAATTTTTTTTAAAACAAAAAAAAAATTAAAAATTACGTATTGAATTGAAACTAAACAATTTAAAAACTTACAATATCTTATGCTTTAATCTGCTGTAACTCATCGGCCATTATACTATCAACTTGTTCTTGAAGACGTAATTCCGCACAGTCCCCTTCAAACATATTAAAGCCTCCAATATATCTTCTTTTAGTCTTGATCGTTCGTCACTTAAAACTCGACCACCTAAACTAAATGCGCCTCCGATGTATCGTAGACACCGGCGGTGTTAGTAGATCGCGAGCAATTTTTGATACAATTGGATCGCCTTTCGTTACATCTCCACCATAATAAAAGACTAAAATCCCGTAATTCTTGTGGTTGTAACATACTACGAACGTCCACGCACATATACCTAGCTAACTCCGAAGGAATTTCAAGATTTGTACCATCGACATCTATTGCTCTAGATATTGACGAACTAGAACTAAATGAGGGAATACTAGTATTGGTCTCTAAATAACTCCATATATTATCTACATTTGTTGAAGTGTTCTTTGAAAAGTATTTTGGGAAGAACTACACCGACCTTCTTTTTCGCCGTAATAGTTATACATTTCGCATAACATTGATTCTATATTCGTATGTGAAAATTGTATATCCATGAAACGTGAAATCCCATTTATAATAGCTTTTGTGCCATTAAATTAAGTCGAGGGTCCATTACAGAAGCTAATAAAAATAATGAGGGTATCTCTTCCCAATATTTACGAAACTTTAACTCCATAGAATGAACTACATCAACAAAAATTGGGAAATTCCTATGTCTTTGAAATGTTTGTGCAAAATAGAAAAATGTTGTAAAACAAGTGAAGATGTAGGGTAATAAATACCGCTACATTCCTTTGTGGCATTGAAAAACGGTTTTAAAAATGTTTTAACGATAAATGCAAGATTCCATTCCCAATCTTCCAAATTATGTTCGGGTCCATATGTATGCCTACCATTATAATACATTGTAATAACTTTATCATAATTTTCACACGAGTGTAACATAAGATATGTAGAATTCCATCTATGTGATACATCGGTGACAAATGATTTCTCTTCTAAGCCATACTCAGCACATAAACTGTTAAATGTTTGCTTTCTTAGTGTGATGCGGTAATAAAATTAATTGCTTGCCTAATTTTATCTAACTGTGTTTTTATATGTTCTAATCCAGATTTTACAATCAAATTAATAATGTGGCATACACAACGTTGATGGAAAAATAAACCTTCAAATATAGGGTTCAAATCATCAATAAATTTATCGACAACAACTTTGTTTACACTAGCATTATCAAAAGTAAAACTTCGAATCATTTCTTGCATACCATATTCTTGTATAATATCTTTTAAAACCATGTATATGTTAGTCGCATTATGAGGATATTCTACACATCTAAATGCAATAATTCTTTTATGCATAATCCATAGGTGATCAATGTAATGAGTCAGAAAGAATATAACCTTTTTTATTAACACCGGCCCATAAATCAGAGGTAAATGATATAACACAATTAAAAGTTTTTAAACTTTCAATATTAGTTTGTTTTCTTTTGTTATATAATTTTATAGCATCGTAACGAAGTGTATTTCTACAATAAGAATGATACTGGGTTGGAGATAATCGCACAAGACGAGTAAAGTGTATTGACTCGATCATCGTTAGCGGCATCTCGCTGCAGCCACGTATGCAACCATTCCTTTACGAAATCTTTCTGTGAATATACAAAAGTGGAAAGAGTAGAACCGGAACCAAGAAATGTTAGTTCGGTCTGTTCGGGTCAAGACCGACTGGTTTCGCTTTGCAACTTCTTAATATGTGTCTATTTAAATGCGATGTGCTCGAACTAGGCTTCCAACTGAGTTCTTTACCGCAATAATTGCAACATGCTTTCCAAATATCGACTCCATTTTGAACCCCAACTTTTTTTCGAGTCATATGTTGCCAACAATCTGCAGACTCTAACCTCGACTACTTCCTCCTCTTCAATATCGTCCAAATCAATTGGAACATTTTGAGATGTATTGTACCCCAATGGAGTACTCGAACTACCTCTAAACTGATTAATCTCATCACTGGTAAAATCCATGTGTACGTATTATAAATTTATAATAGAGGGAAATTGTAGTAAAGAATTAAGAATATGATATGTAAAAAAATAGGAGAGGAGAAATGGAGAATATAGAATATCGTAGTAAAGAATATAGCAAAATGAGTAAATTGAAAATAATACTGAGTTAAGCGATTGAAGAATGAAGAGTGATATGAAATAGAAAAATTTTCTCGTATTTATAGACAGAAAAAAAATTTCAAATTTTAAAATTAAAAAAAAAAAAAATTTTTTGCGTGCACGCAAGAAAAAATCTTGCGTGCACGTTAACGCATAATGTGTCTGACTTGTGATATGATTTTTCAGACAAAATTTTTGAAAACACGCGAATTTTTAAAATTTTTGAATCGCTGAAATCGAGACGGATGAATGCACGATTTGAGATTCGTCATCGCTATAGGCGGCTTCTAGTGTAGCACGCCTTCTCTGCGTGCTACGCAAGAAATCACTCGCAAATTGCAGGCATATTTCACTTTTATTTTTATTTTTTTTTATTTTTTTATTTTTTAAAAAAAACGGGCCATTTTGGC
This sequence comes from Fraxinus americana, assembly GCA_035079005.1. Classification (NCBI taxonomy): domain Eukaryota; kingdom Viridiplantae; phylum Streptophyta; class Magnoliopsida; order Lamiales; family Oleaceae; genus Fraxinus; species Fraxinus americana. Next base: position 28,259,400 of record CM068708.1, on the reverse strand, counting down.
CCGTGACACGGGCCGGCCCGGGTGGCTCGCCGAGCCCCCCGGGCCGGCCCGGGCGCGGCTCGGAGCCCCCACGTGGGGCTCGGCCCGAGCCTCGGCTCGGTGCGACCGAGCCCGAGCCGGGCCCGGCTCGGGCTTTTTCCGAGCCGAGCCCGAGCCGCCGAGCTTTTTTGCCTTCTCTACATTGGATATCTCATTGAAGCTCACTCTCCTATGAGAGGGTAATCCTACCTCCACTGGGCTCATCGCCTTAGCACCATAGGTCATGGAGAAAGGAGTTTCCCCTGTAGGAGTCCTACTTGTCGTTCGTATCGCCCATAGTACCTGGGGTAGTTCGTCTATCCAGGCTCCTTTAGCTGTGTCAAGCTTCTTTTTCAGAATGTGTTTGATATTCTTATTGACAGCTTCCACTTGGCCATTGGCCTGAGGGTGATGAGGCGTGGAGAAGTGCTTTTTAATCCCAAGTTCTTCACAAAGGTCCCGGACCTTACGGTTGTCAAATTGTTTGCCATTATCAGAGACAATCGAGTAAGGGATGCCGAAGCGACAAATGACGTTCTTCCACAGAAATTTGGAAGTATTGGCTTCAGTGATCTTTGCCAGAGGTTCAGCTTCTACCCACTTCGTGAAATAATCAATAGCCACTATGGCGAAACTGGCGCCTCCTCTGCCCTTAGGTAATGGGCCAATGAGGTCCACACCCCACTTGCTAAAGGGCCATGGGCTGGATACTGTAGTAAGCTCCTGAGAGGGTCGCCTCTGCACGTTGGAAAAACGTTGGCACTTGTCACATTTGCGAACAAATTGGAGAGCATCTTTCTTCATTGTAGGCCAGTAGTATCCCTGCCTCAGTGCTTTATTGGCCAAGGCCAATCCTCCAGAGTGATTGCCACAAATGCCCTCATGAATTTCCCTGAGCACATAATTAGCCTCTTCTTCTCCTACGCACCGAAGGAGAGGTGCAGAGAATCCACGCTTATATAGGACATCGTCAACTAACATGAAATGGGCAGACCTCCTACGTATTTTGTACGCCTCTTCCTTATTATCAGGCAAGGACTGATCTTTGAGGTAAGATATGAGGGGTTGCATCCACGTTGGGGTACCTTCTACCCACATTATCACTTCTGCGGAGGTGGATGGCCTGAGGAGGTGCTCAATTGGGACCACTGCCAATAATTCAGAATCCTTGCTGCTGGCAAGCTTAGATAAAGCATCGGCGTGCGCATTTTCAAGGCGTGGTATCTGACTTAACTCGAATTTCTCAAAGGAAGGGAGTAGGCTCATTACCAATTTGAGATATGAGGCCATGGCTTTATCCCTAGCCACAAAGTTGCCATTCACTTGTCCCACTATAAGTTGGGAATCGCTGCTGATGTGAAGCCTCTTTACTTGCATTTCCTTGGCTAGCCTGAAGCCAGCGAGGAGGGCCTCATATTCTGCAGCGTTGTTGGTGGCCTTGAAGCCAAACCGTACTGCACTATTCAACGTATGACCTTCAGGACTTATAAGAACTACACCAGCGCCGGAGCCCGTTTCCCTTGCCGAACCGTCTATGAACAAATTCCATGTTGGGGGCTCGGAAGGCTCTGCCTCGTGGCCAATTTCAGGGGCGTTGGTGAATTCTGCCACAAAATCTGCTAAAGCTTGCCCTTTGATGGCAGATCTGGCTTTAAAGAGGATCTAGAATTCGCTTAACTCCACTGCCCATTTCAGTAGCCTACCCGAGGCGTCAGGTTTTTGTAGAACTTGTCTGAGTGGAAAGTTCGTCAGTACATGAATGGTGTGAGCCTGAAAATAGGGCCTCAATTTGCGAGATGCAATGATCAATGCCAAGGCTAGTTTTTCCATGTCTGGATATCGCGTCTCAGGAGGTATCAAAGCCTTGCTGATATAATAAACTGGCATCTGAGTTGAATTTTCCTCCCTCACCAGTACAGCACTTATAGCCTCGAGGGAAACTGCTAAGTAAAGTTGTAGCACCTCGCCAAGCTTGGGTTTTGATAGGAGGGGGGCCTGTCCTAGGTGCCTTTTGAGCCCCTGGAAAGCCTCTTCACACTCCTCAGTCCACTGAAACCTCTGTCCTCCTTTTAATATTTTGAAGAATGGGAGGCACTTATCAGTGGATTTCGATATGAAGCGGCTCAAAGCAGTCACGCGACCCGTCAAACTTTGCACTTCTTTTGGTTTCTGGGGGGATTTCATCTCGATCAATGCTTGAATCTTTTCAGGATTTGCTTCGATGCCATGTTGATTGACCATGTATCCTAAGAACTTGCCTGATGCTACCCCAAATGCACATTTAAGGGGATTCAACTTCATGCGGTATTTTTGCAGAACTTCAAAGGCCTCATGGAGGTGGGATATGTGATCATCCACTTTCAGACTCTTAACAAGCATGTCATCCACATAGACCTCCATTGTCTTCCCAAGTAAATTGGCAAACATCTTGTTTACTAGCCTCTGGTAAGTTGCTCCAGCATTCTTTAATCCAAAAGGCATCATTCTGTAACAATAGAGGCCTCGATCCGTGATGAACGAGGTGTGCTCCTCATCGCCTGGGTACATGGGAATTTGGTTGTAACCAGAATAGGCATCCATGAAACTCAAGGACTCGTGTCCAGCAGTGGAGTCCACCAACTGATCAATTCTGGGAAGCGAAAAGCTGTCCTTTGGGCACGCCTTGTTGAGATCAGAAAAATCAATGCATACTCTCCACTTCCCATTGTGCTTTTTCACCAGTACCGGATTGGATATCCTGGGTAGAGGGCCTCTCTGATAAAGCCGTTGTTAATGAGCTTCTGCACTTCTTCTTTCAAGGCCTCATAGCTCTATGCGGGACAACTTTGGGATCGATTCTTAGGTGGTGGCAACTGACTCCAGGGTCAATGCCTACCATATCCTCATGCCTCCAAGCAAAGACATCGTGGTTCTTACACAAGAATTCTTTAAGCTCCCCTTTGAATCTTGGGGCTAAACTCTTACCAACCTGCAGCAGCTTGGTTGGTTCCCTTGGATCGATAGAGAAGCTTTCCAACTCTTCCATGGGGGCTGCCTGGGAATCAACCTCGGTCATTCGTAGATCGAGTTCATCAAGTGCTGGCAATTCGAGGCTACTGGCGCCTGCCACCATGTGCATATCCCTAGACTCAGCCTTCCTTACAGAGTTGAGGTAGCATTCCCTTGCCCCTCTTTGGTCTCCTTTGACTGTTGCCACCCCCCTATCAGTTTGAAACTTCATGCATAGGTGATGAATGGAGGTGATAGCTCTCAAATCCTTCAACGCAGGTCTCCCCAATACCCCATGATAGGCTGACCTACTGTCCACGATCAAAAATTCCATAAAACATGTGGTTGATAGAGGAGGCTCTCCCATCTCCACAGCTAGGGTGATTTTGCCCCTTGGGATGATACTGTCCCCAGTGAAGCCATATAAGGGAGTGTTGGTAGGGGTTAACTCATGGTCCAGGATCATTTTGTCGAAAGTAGATCCAAATAGGATGTTCACAGAACTTCCGTTATCTACCAACATTCGCCTTAATCCGTTCCTGGCCACCACAGCTCTTACTACTAAAGCATCACAGTGGGGGTAATGAATACCTTCAGAATCTTCGTGTGTAAACACAATCGGAGGCGATTGACTCCTCCGTGAACCACTGCCCACAATGTAGCTAGTCAATGGAGGACCCCTTGCCTCTCGCACATAGTTCCTTTGGGAGTTTCTGGTGCTTCCACCAACATAAGGGCCTCCAAAAATAGTGTCAATCTCGTGAACTGGAACATCATCAGGCCTACCTCGATGGTCCCTTCGTTGCTGTTCATTCGAGTTCTTATTTCTTTCTCGTTCTCTTCCACGAGGAGATGCTTCCCTGTGATGGAAAGGGGCCTCGCCTCGCCTAGATCGTGAATCCTGCCTCGGCAGGGGCCTGCTCCTCGGTCTTGATGTGTTCTGATTGTTGCCTCTAGAATCCGAATTTCTGGGATGCAAGGCTATGTCTCTACAGTCAGCAGTTGCGTGGCTGTAAGAATGGTGATAAGTGCAATACCCTTGGGAGTTGCCTCTGCCTTGATTCGAACCTCTTCCCCGGCCTCGTCCTCTATGGGGGGCCTGTTGTGTTCGTGGGTTTGCAGGGGTACCCGTAGTTGGTACGTCCTCGTAGGCCAAGGTCGGCACAGCATTCAATGTGGCTGCGGCAAGTGCCGACCTGAGCCTTGGGTAACTTCCACATTGGGTTGACCCCATTGCTGATCCATCAGGTGGGAGGTTGGACCTCTACCACGTTGCCTTTGTTGGGGTTGAAGACCCCTACTTGCCCTGTTTCGATGTTCTATCAGTTCCTCATTGATGATTTCACGTCTCATCATATCCAACAAAGCATCATAAGTTGGAGGATCTTGATTCTGTACATCTCTCCAAAACAGGGTGTTCATGTTGAGGCCTCCCCTAAGGGCGGATAGAGCCTCGCGATCAGTGACTTGAACACAACAAGTCATTTCGTCCGTGAAGCGGGACAGAAAACTTTTCAAAGTTTCTTCGGGCTGTTGCCTCATATCTTGGAGGCGTTGGATTGGGGCTTCGCCTTCTTTGCTTACAGCAAATCTTTTCAAAAATGTAGTTTTGAATTCTGGCCAGCTTCGAATGCTCCCAGGCGGCAACCTGCTATACCAAATCTCAGCAGCTCCGCTTAGAGTCAAATGGAAGGCCTCGCACTTAACAGTTGGAGTGGCGTCTCTCAGGCTCATGTGCGTTTTGTAGCTGTTCAAGTGCTTTGCTAGGTCGCCTCTCCCATCATATTTGGGTATCTTGGGCATAGTGTAATGATTTGGAACCTGGGCATTCCTTCATTCCCTTGAGAATGGCAGATTGTCATCATCATCATCTAAGTCGCGGGATCTTTGGGGACCGTCCGAATCATAATTAGCCTCAGCCTCATACCTGGGCTGTTGTGTGGAGGGTCCTGCCTGGTTGCGAGCCTCCTCGTCCCTCTTGAGACGCTCATGACGATGCAGTACAGCACGGGGGCCACGTTCTTGCCTTTCCTCCGGCTGTTGAACCTCAGGAGGTGGGGGCTGTGGTCTACTTGTAGGAGCATGTACTGCATTCCTTTGCCTACGCCTCTGACCTATTGGGCTGAGCCTATCAAACACACTAGCAGACCTTTGGGGCCTCGGTGCTGGCTCATATTCGGGAGGAAAATTATCTTCCATGTTGAACGGGGCCTCTGAGGGTCGGCCGGAAGCATAATTGGAGGAAATATCGACTCCCACTTCCCTTTCTACTGGGCTTCCTCCCCTATGCTGCCTGGAGGAATAAGCTCTTTGACTTTGAACCTCGTTAGGTTGATATGGCCCTTGTGGAACAAAGGAGGGAGGTGGGGGACCTCCCTGGCCTTGCATTTGCCTCAACAGCTCTTGCATCGCCAAGTTTTGGTTGGTAATACTCCTCATATTGGCTGTCATGGTTGCCATTTCCCTAGTAAGCTGGGCCGCCACCTCCTACCACCTCACCTGTGATGGTGGTGGGGTCGGCGTCGGACCGCATGGGCCTCATTGTCAGCTTCTCTAATTCGCCTGGGGGGAGCCTCTTCTTCTGAGCTCATGTCTTTTGAAACTTAGAACTGTAAATATTTTCCAACTTTAGGGGCTTTCTCTTACTCTTTTTTCAAGAATAAATCCTTTTTCAAGGGGGATGCCCAAAATATTTCAGAAAGCTTTTTCCACGGGTTGCTCGTGGTTATAGTGTCATTTCCCACAGACGGCGCCAATCTGTTGTCCCCAAAAAATGTTGCCAACAGATGCCGGGCCCACTCGTGCACGTGCAAGCCTTGTCCAACACGCTTGTGCCGATGAAAGGTCAGAAAATTTCCAGAATCCGGGCGTGGGAGGAGCTCGCCACACGAGACGTCAGAGTTCGGGCCTCCGGCATGAAGAAAGAACGCGATTGTATAAGAAACCAATCGATAAATAACAGGATTGTGTTGTAATAAAATGTTGTAAAAATGATGTTGAAACGAGAGAAATATGACTCCAAAAGATTCAGTTTGTTCTCCAATTTTGCATTAGTCCCTTTAGTATTACATGGTTGGGGTATTTATAGTGTTACAACACAAATTGTGACCTTTGGATCAAATTACACGTGGCACCATCTCCTCGGCCAAGACATCAAGTTCTAGCCATCAAGTTGACTCTCCTAGCCTTACAAAACATTAAATGTTCTTACATTGACAAGACAAGACATAAACAAACTTTACACAAGAGTCACATCAATCATTTGTTGAAGATTTTCATCATGAGCGAATCCTCGCAAGTGGGCCTTTAATGAACCTCGGACGTTAGCAGCAGGGGCCTCAGAGTACTAGAGAGGGCCTCGGAATAATAGTGAGGGCCTCGGAACCCACGACTGAAGCTAGAGAATCGTAACCTGATTTAATCAAGCTGGTCCCACCGTCGTGATGTGACGCCACATGTCGATTCTGTTCATTAACCCGTAACAGATTTATGTGTAGAATAATTTATTGTGTGAATATGTGATTGAAAATGAGTATGTAGGAAAAATAATTTTGAAAGAATGGAAAACAAATAGGGGCATATATTTAAAGGCCTGATTTCGCCACAAAATGTCTGCAAATAGAAATAAATAATAGAAAAATAGAATAACTTGAAGACTCATCAAAACATGGGGAAAAAAATCAACCTACAAAGGATGAAACTTTTTCAAGAAATTTGACAGGGACCTTTTGTGCCAATTACTCCAAAGAGAATGAGAATGAATTTGGTGACTATATGAAAGCATAAATAGTGCGCCAATCCAGACAATAAACTTGTTTCAGAAGTCCTTTATTCACACTTACAATTTTTGTCCGAGTAATGCCATTTAGAATAAGGATGTGTTTGATATACCAAATTTTCCTTGGAAAATGGAAAATGAATTCCTTTTACCTGGTTTTGGCATGTTTGATTTACAAAATTTTCCCACCCATTTATTTTCTTGGCAGCTGGTTCACGTGCCTGGGTTCCTTGATTTTAGGGAAATCATTTTCACACCATTTTGGTGGGAAAATGATTTTCTAGACAGCTGTTCCATTTTATTTATTTTATTTTATTTTATTTTTTTGCAATGGGAACAAATGTCATAACCAATTGTAAAAAAAAAAAAAAAAAAATTCACTTTAATAGACAATTTTCATATAAAATAAAGTCAAACGAATACTAAACTTTGATTAAAAAAATGATTTTTTAGAAAACAAATTTTTTTTTAATGGAAACAAATTTTATAACCAATTGTGGAAAAATTTATCACTTTAATGGACAATTTCCATGTAAAACAAAACCAAACAAATATAAAATTTAAAAATTTTTCGGGTGGAAAATTATGCCAATCAAACACACTTAATTAACAATTCCCTACAAAACACTTTCTAGGCAATTATTTTCCTTGTAAATCATTTTCTTTCCACCAATTTTCCACCCTTGCAATCAAGCGCACCCTAAGTGGTCTTTAAAATCAGTTTAAGTGGCAACACTTTGTGATATGAATTCATTGATTCAATTAGAAGGTAATATTTATTTATGACACCTTTAACAAGATTTATCACATTCTACCAATTAGATCAATATTAAATAGTGTTAATGTTAGATAACATTATTCTTTTTGTTTGGATACAGAATTATAATAGCAACAATTTCCAATACGCATTTTATTCTATTATTCCATGTCTAAGTTGAAAAAGAAATTCATTTTCTAGGATAGGGATGATCTTACACAGAATTTCCTTCTTTCAAACAAAATAGGGTCTTGAAATTTGTTACACCTAATTGCTCCAAATTGTTGCCAGCGTTATCGTTATTATTTTGTGCAACTTATTTGAAAACTTTTTTTGTTACGATTTATTTTCAACCAAATATTCTTTTAACAAATATGTAGACTCATAATTTTTCTTTATTTTTTATCCATACATTCGCAAAAAAATCATTTTTTCCACTTCAAATAACCTTTTTTTTAAACCAAAAAGACTAAAGCTCAGAATTTCGTAAGACAAATTCAATATTTCTAATTTCTCCCAAGTAATTAGACAAGTTAAAAAATAAGTTCAATAAATGTTGGGGACAACTTTTAGACTTTGACAATCAAGATAACATTTTCATTTTAGAGATAATTTTTAAGCATAATTGGAAGTTGTAAATGTTACTATAATAAGTATGTCTTACTTTTCTTCCCTTTAGATGGATGATTAAATTGATTATATAAAAGGGAAAAAGTCATATCTCTTACATGTTGATAATCTTGTTTGTTAGATTGCCCATCAACTTGAAGACCATCATCAACTCGTATCCTAATACGTTAAATTTGATAGGATAACGTATAAACTTCTTTGTAATTTTTATTCTTTAATTCAGATCAATTCTATTCAATATTTAAACTTTTCATTAACACATTCCTCAATGGGCAACTTCATAAGCATGTCCACAATCAGTGGATATAGGGACGGAACTAGAAAGTTATTTTAGTATACGCATGACTTAATAAAGATGCGCCTATGCATTACCTCTTTTCTTTTTGACACACCATAACCTTACAAAACCCATAATCCATGCTTGCAAAATCCGAACAATCTTGCTATAGTGACAGAGTCAATGACGGAAGGGACATGTGTCAATACATGATTGAACAGTTTGAAAAAAAAAAAGGCACCCAATCCCATCCTGCCACAATATTTTTCTATAGCTAGAAAAATACTTACTGCTTATTAAAACTTCAACGAATATTACATCACATGAGGAACGTATATATAGACATTATCTACCAACGTTAATGTCCTAAAAATTCTCCAACCACTTGCTATAAAATCCTACCTAACTCCATTACTGATACTTCATAATCTGACTTAGTCTACCTATAAAATAGGAACTAAATTATTCGACTTGGTAACAAGAAGTAGTAAAAGAAAAACGAACTCCACGTAAGATGCACTAATTTTGAAAGTAAGAAAAAATTTTGGATTTACGTGTAGAATAATTTATTGTGTGAATATATGATTGAAAATGAGTATGTAGGAAAAATAATTTTGAAAGAATGGAAAACAAATAGGGGCATATATTTAAAGGCTTGATTTCACCACAAAATGTCTGCAAATAGAAATAAATAATAGAAAAATAGAATAAATTAATCTTTACTCATCAAAACAAGGGGAAAAAAATATGCCTGCAACTTGATCATTTTTAGAGATTCCCTTCAGCTTAATTTCCTGATCCAGCACCTTCTCTCGGATGTAGTGATGACGAACTCCAAAATGCTTAGCTCGCCCGTGGAAAATTGGATTTGATGCAAGTTAGATGGCTATCTCATTGTAATATTAATCCGGACAGCATAATTAATTTTGCACAGCATGTCTCCAATCAACATTTTTAACCACATACAATCTTGTGCAGCCATGGTTGCTGCCACATAAAGAAATCATTTTGCTTTTATACATTCCCCTATTTTCCACTATATCTCTGTTTTTTAATTTTCTTCCTTAATTGTCAAATTACATTCTTTTTCAATTTTATGATATACAAACAGGAGGGTCGATGTCGATGTATCAGTATCAAGAAGGCAAATGTTATCACAACAATCCCAATGTCTAACCAGCAATCCAATAAATGACTGCTGGCCCTCTATTAGTATGTATTCTGATTTCTATGTATATATTTAAATGTAGTCTTTTCCTCATTGAAGTATACAAAATATCAAATTGATTTGCAAATAGTGTGTTTCTAGGTTAGTATTACTTCTCTCTTTTTTTGCATCGAACATTTCTAAGATGAAGTGGGCTAAATAGGGCTATTTTATTGAAATTTGTCTTTATTAATGGTGATAAGCTTGGCTTGGTGAAGGTTCCTTGAAATTGAGGTTTTATTTTGTTGTCTATTGATCATGGCCAATGTGCTAATATGTGACACTTTAAACTGCTGATAATTGACATTTTTTCTTATTTTCAAGTGATTAAGTTGTTTTATATTATAGGGAGTTATAAGTTTTCAAATTGATGATTAGATGATAGCCTTTTGTAGTTAGACAAGTTGTGCATCTTGATTTCAAACTTCAACTGATACCCTTTAGTATGTTTTGAACGCTTACGGAGCTGACTAGGTGGGGAAAATACAAAATATAGTTTTTGCTCGAATGCGTTAGGAAATTTTACGTCAATTCCCTTTATTTCAATTTACCTGCAGGATCTTTTGTTGATCAAGAGAATATTAGCAAACAAAGAAAAACAAAGAATATAACACACAAATTAAAAGGACCGTCAAAACTTTTCACTATATGAAAAATTGTTACATTCATATAGAATTTAACTTACCAATCCAATCCCCAAAATATTATAGAGAATAAAAATTCAGCAGCCAAATCTCCTTTGCCAACCACCAACTACCTTTTGTTCCTAGAAGTTGTGCCAATTGAATATATATATATATATATATACTCAACAATTCTCCAGAATCACCAACCCAAGGCAACCGCAATTGTTGACTTCTCAACAATTCAATTTCTGAACTTTACTCCCAGCAGCCACTGTTTTATTCCTGTTTTTGTGCAGCAACAGTCCAAGAAAGAAGGAGAAGAAAAATAGCAACAATTTCTGTGAATTCCAGCCTCTGTTTCTCTTACGGCAGCCTCCTTTTTTTTTTTTTTCTCTCTCTCTCTCATATGTCACAACGCTAAAAATATGGAATAGATCTACTATTTATAAGATCAATCCATATGAGTATAACCACTCAGAATTATCCACAAACTCTGAGCAATTCATCGGTTACATGTCAAAACAACCCTACTGATAGTTATGGTGTAACTCTTCCATTGACTTTCCCAGATAGCTCATTAGCCATCAACACTATAATACCACCACATATCTACGCACCTTGCATCAAATGCTAGTCAATACTATGTGCAGATATATTGACCCGCGCCAGTAAGAACACATCCTCTATCATGGCAATTGGCGACATGCCATGAGGATGTTCCCATCTTACTTTACAGCACCACAAGTGCATCCTCCTCCGCCAGGAGAGACACATTGTCCGACCCCAAGCAATTAGCCGACTATGTTCTACTTTTAGGACAATTTCTCTTCACATGACCAGTTTGACTATAGTTCCAACAAGTTACTTTCTTCATCCTGGAGTCTCCCATCTTCCCATTTTCAGTCACAAGCACCGCATTGTCAGAAGGAATATTCTGTCCTCCTAATCTTCTTTCTTCTGAGATCAATTTGCTTGTTACTTCTGCGAAACTCATAGTTTCCTTTCCATACATCAAGATTGGCTTGATATGTTTATAGGTAGATGGAAGAGACCAGATGAAACGTAGTGCCTTATCCTCATCATCTATCTTAATTCCAATAGCCTCTAGTTCTGAAACAATCTCGTTGAAAGCACTTAGATGGTCTGAGATTTTCGTACCTGCCTCCATGCGTAATGAATGAAATTGCTCCTTCAGGTACAACCGATTTGAGAGGCTCTTTGTTTGATATAGTTCTTCTAGCTTCTCTCATAGTTCCTTTGCAGCAGATATCCCATGACATATCGTTCTTACAGCCTTCAAATCCAATTCCTCCCAATCCTCATAGCTCATACTGGATTCAGCTTCCTTGCCAAAACTTTGGGTTGGTTTTCCTTTCAAAGCCTTGTGCAGTCCAGCTTGAATCAATAAATCCCTGACCTGTACTTGCCACAAGCCAAAATTGATTCTCCCGTCAAATTTCTCCATATCACATTTCAACGACATATTTTTCTGATGCTCCAATACTCCGAACAACCTAATGCTCTGATACCACTTGTTAGGAAATTTTGAGACAATTCCCTTTATTTTAATTTACCCGCAGGATCTTTTATTATTCAAGAGAATATTAGCAAACAAAGAAAAATAAAGAATATAATACACAAATTAAACGGGCTGTCAAAACTTTTCACTATATAAAAAATTGTTACAATCATATAGAGCCCCTGTTTGTCTACCATTAATCCAAAAAATTGTTTGCTACAGTAGGATTCTCCACCATACATTCACCCAATAAAATATTCTACACACAAACCAATAAAGTTACTTTAATTTTCAACCACACATTCTACAAAAAATACTATTCATTACACTAATTTTCTCCCAATAATGGGAGACAAACAAGCTCAGAATTTCACATACATACATACATACATACTCAACGCCTCTCCAGAATCACCAACCCAAGCCAGCCACAATTGTTGACTTCTCAACAATCCAATTTCTGAATTTTACTCCCAACAGCCACAGTTTTATTCTTGTTTTCATGCGGCAATAGTCCAAGAAAAAAGGAGAAAAAAAAAACAGCAACAATTCTATGAATTTCAGCCTCTATTTCTCTCACGACAACCTCTTTTTTTCCCTCTCTCTCACAGGTCACAACCCTAAAAATATGGAATGCATCCACTATTTATAGGATCAATAATTACCTTTTATTATTTGCAGTAGAAGTCTTCCAACTTTGACTTTTGATGCAATTACCTAACAGAATGTAGTGGCATTGAAGTGGGCTGAGCTGCCTTGAAGGCTGGCCGAGGACTTGGAACTACAGACCTCAGGCACCAAATAGACCGAACCATTTAGTATGATTAAATGTTTACAGACGCATTTCAAATTGATTGAACCCTTGTTATTTGAAATATCTATATGATTCCATCTGCTGTAATTGTAATGTGCTCGGAAGAAGCAAAATTAATTTTGAGATTCCAATAATTAATTGTGTTTTCTGATTTAGGGATTTTGAACATTGTCGACTTTGTTATTTGATTATAATATAAATCTTTTGTATAATATATTTTGTTTATTATTTTTCTGTTAAATTTTAAGTTAACAAATTAACAATCAGTTCATAATATACTTATAGATTTTGCATGCATACTACAATTTGGAGGGGCCTAATTTATAAAGTTCGCCTCAGGCCCCCAAAATCACAGAGCCGGCGTCTACCTATAAAAAAGGAACTAAATTATTTGACTTGGTAACAAAAAATAGTAAAAGAAAAACTACTCCACGTAAGATGCACAAATTTTTAACAATTATTTTCGGGCTAGGTGGTGTTGTTCTTGCCAGGTATGGATCTTTTTGGTGGTGTTGCATGCCAGTCTCAAATACTTGTTTGAACCCCAAAAACATAAAGAAACTTAAAAAAAGTAAAGATTGAACAAAACAATTTTCACCCGCTAATGAGTCTGAATGGTCACGTATTTCAAACGCTACTCATGTTGTTGAGGATCTACCTCAGTAGGTATGGCTAGAATACAAAAATTAAACTACTTTCAAGCAACTCAATATCAATTTTAAAAATCATATAAATTTCTTCTTTCTCGCCTTATAGAAATTATTACAAACAATGTTCATCACGGTTAAAAGAAACCTTCTCTATCTGCACAAACATACAAATGAAATTCATAAAGAATTTCAATAGAAAACATTTCTAAGAAAAGTGAGAGAGAACAAAGTTGTTCAAGTAGAGTGTACGGGTAGAAAATTGGGATGTAGGGCCCTTTAAAACGATTCTCATTTTTCCCAACATCAAACGGTTGAGGGACCGTCACATGTACGCTCCCGATCAATTCTTGAACCACAAAGAAAATTGCACTTCAAAACACACAATTTTGGTCCAAATCCTTAAACTGTCAACTTGAGATATTTTTCGATGTGCTAAATTCTAGTATTTCTAGACCATTTTAGGTAAATTTCATTTCCTCCACAATACTTTCTAAACTATTTAAGGAAACAATTTTAGTACCAAGATTAGAAGGATTAAACTGAGTTGAGATTTTAACTAAAGTTATTATTAGAATCCCACATTATTTGGGAAAATATAAATGATCCACTTTATAAGGTGAGGGCAATCCTCTCCTAATAAGCCGGTTTTATTAGGTGGAGTTATGCCCAATATTCCTAACATGGTATCAGAGTTAGGCCCAATTATGCAATGTTGGGTGCCACCCAATATCGATTTGTTCACAGTTGTTTGGCATGGTCCACGCTGTGCGTGAGGGGGCGTATTAGAATCCCACATTGCTTGGGAAAATATAAATAATCCACTTAATAAGGTGATGGCAATCCTCCCCTAATAAGCCGGTTTTATTAGGTGGAGTTAGGCCCAATATTCCTAACAGTTATCATGCCTTTCTCAACCATGTCCCTAACAAAATAAACTTTAGTATCAACATGTTTGGCTTTATCATGTTAGATAGGATTATTATTCTGATGAATTGTACTTTATTTGTCAATATTGTTGATGATAAAAATTGGATCAAATATTTTATTGATAAAACAATTACAATTGAAAATCAAATGTAATAGTCTAGATGCTTCAACTAAAACGAGAAATAGCTATTTGAGATGGAGATATCTAAATTGCATGCCTCATTCCTCAAATAAAGGGGTATCAATAGATTTTCCTCCAAGCGTTGGGGTAACCTGGTCATTTGGAGAGGGTAACGGGTGGCAACTCCTTAATGGCTACCTTACAACCACTACAAGAAAAAAGGCCTTTTGCAACATGCAAAAGGCAACATTCGTCAATTGCATGTTGCTAAAAGGGATCTATGGCAACATTCAGCAAGTGTATGTTGCTATTGGTTGACAAAATTGAGTTTTGGCAACGTTTTTTTAATGAATGTTGCTAATATACCCTTTTTGCAACGTTCGATGTCCTTTTGCAACGTGCAATGCGCGTTGCCGTAGATTAGTTTTAGCAACGTGCATTGCACGTTGCCATTAGATGTTTTAGCAACGTTCATATGAACGTTGCCATTAACATTTTAGCAACGTGCATTGCACTTTGCCATTAGATGTTTTAGCAACGTTCATATGAACGTTGCCATTAACCTTTTAGCAACGTTCATTGCACGTTGTTATTAATAGTTTTAGCAACGCGCGTTCATTGCATGTTGCCATTAATAGTTTTAGCAACATTCATATGAACGTTGTCATTAACCTTTTAGCAACGTTCATTGCACGTTGTTATTAATAGTTTTAGCAACGCGCGCTCATTGCACGTTGTCATTAATAGTTTTAGCAACGTTCATATGAACGTTGTCATTAACCTTTTAGCAACGTTCATTGTACGTTGTTATTAATAGTTTTAACAACGCACGTTGCCATTAATATTTTAGCAACGTGCATTGCACTTGCTATTACTTTTTATTTTATTTTATTTTATTAAATATAAAATGAAAAATAGTGAAACTCAAACCCCACCCTCACCTCATTTCTCCTCCTCTTTCCTCTCTCCCGACTCTCAACCCCTGTGCACAAGGACGGAGCCCAGTATGGTCCAGCGTGGGCACAGGCCCACACTGAACTTCTAGGCTCGAAAAGTTGGGCTCAAATTTTTTTTTTAGTGATACCCAGGCCCCAGCTTTCAAGGCCCATCCCAATGAAAAAAAGGGAAAATTACATAAAATCAGGGGTTTAGTTTGACATTTTTAAAAATCAGGTATACCGTTTTAAAAATCAGGTATAACATTTAAAAAATCAGGTTTGAAGATTATTGATGCCTTTGATGTTTCTGGCATGAAGATATGTATATGAAGTTATGTATATGAAGGGATTTTGAAGCAGATATATGTATATGAAGTTATGCTTATAATTTAGCTTCTTTGTAACTGTAAATCTATTTTAGGGCTTATAATTTGTCAAACTAAATAATGATTTCAATTTGTTATTCTCAGAAATTTCATCAAAATCGCAGTTGTATTGCAGCCATGAAGCTCTCTCCAGATTTCGTTAATAGGCCTCGTGTCGTCGCAACTGTGTTCTTCGTCAGTTTCTCGAATTTCAGGGTACAAACTTGGAATGGTTGAGCATTTGACGACAGTTGATTGTTCTGGGAAATTTCTTTTGTTGGAGAATACAAGGTTCCTGGTTTTTGTGCAATTCAATGTTATGAATAACTTTTGGGGAGTTTGAATTTTGTATGTTGTATTTGGAGATTCCAAGTCATCTAACATTATGGTAGTTCTTTTTTTTTTTTTTTTTAAATGTATTGAATTTTTAGATGCTTCAAAATTTTTGATCTAAATTTTGTATGAATATTGTTACATTTTGGAGTTCAATTAATGATGATTATTGGAATTATTTCATATTGTTGTCTTCTATCTTGTTTTGTGGTTGATTTTGTAAATCATTGTACAAATAAAAGAATAAAAAATTTATAAAAAAATGTAAAATGACCTACGGCAACGTTCGCTGAACGTTGCGGAAAGTGTCTACAGCAACGTTCAGGGTAACGTTGCCATAGGATCTATGGCAACGTTCACGGAATGTTGCCGTAGGGTCTTTGGCAACGTTCATTGAACGTTGCTGAAAGTGTCTACGGCAACGTGCAATGAACGTTACCGTAGGGTCTTTCAGCAACGTTCAATGGACGTTGCCAAAGACCCTACGGCAACATTCCGTGAACGTTGCCATAGGACACTTTCAACAACGTTCAATGAACGTTGCCAAAAGTTGGAACTCTACGGCGACATCGAATCCGACAACGTGCACCCGAACGCTGCCAAAAGTCTATGGCAACGTTTTTCGCACGTTGCCATAAGCAGTTTTTGGTGTAGTGAACTAATTCATTTAAGGAATCACGCTTTACTCACTTTTCCCACTTGCCCCTATTGACAGCCTGTGTAGCCAGCCTGTATATAGAGGATGGTTCGCAATTTTTATGCAAACCTTTGTTTCCTGCATTTCATCGGTAATTAACTTGGTTTGCTGATTAGCCCTTTTAGGGCTAACAAATAGCTTCCCAAGTCAGAATTTACTATTTATATTGAATCTAGGAATAGCGTTTGCTGCGCATCTTGATTAGCGAAGCTATTGAAAGGCTCTTTGCTTCGCTTTGTTCATGTGTATTAAGGGAAGACATGGAGACCATGTCGAAAACTATCATCGTTTTATTTGCGAAGATGGGCGTCATCTGCATTTTTCTCGGTTAATAACCCACAATTCCTTTGGATGCCGCCAGTTATGCATGACTTGCCTTGGAATCCACGTAGTCGCATGTTCTCCTTTAACAGTTATGATTATTATTGACATTTAAATGGCTAGTATCTTACGGCAAAAGCTATAAATGTCTTAACTCTGGTTTTTTTTTATTTTGCCGCCTCACTTTTCTCAAGTAAAATTTCTTTTCTTTGTTTGACATTTTTCTTGCGATGCCTTCCTAAGCTGATTCTCAGAATGTGTCCGGCAATTCCAATTCTAGTAGCTCCAATTTTGAAGTTGATACTTCTAACACCTCTTCTTCTTTATCTATGGAATTTTTATATTTTGATGTACTCCGTATAGAGCTGTAACCCATTCTAGTGTATGTGTTAATCCAGCACTATTTGGTCAAGCAGTAGGCTTTCGACCTAAGGTTGGGGGACATAGCGTGGCAGATGACATTCTTACTGTACCAGTTGATTGTAATGCAGGTCTTCAGCAACCTCTCCAAACAGGACCTGGTTGACATTAGGATTAATTTTCACATTTTTAATGATACCAGTTAGTCGCCCCGTGCATTCTCTCCAAACAGGACCTGGTTGACATTAGGATTAATTTTCACATTTTTAATGATACCAGTTAGTCGCCCGTGCAATGCACGGGCAGTGTAATTTTGAAGGTAATGCTAGCGTTGAAAACTGGATGTGTGCTGGTTCTGAAGCCGAAGCACAATATGCGACTATGTTAATTGCGTGACTAAGATCGAAATGAAAAGGAAAACGAAAAAGATAAAGGCCACACCCATCAACATGAAGCAGTTAGATAATTCAAAATCATATAAACTGCAAGCAATAAAATAGAAAGTGCATTTCATGAATATGAACCAAAATCATTGTGTTGTTTTTTACGCGAGTGTTCTTGCGACTGTTGCGCCGACACACATAATAAATCCAAATAAATGGAAAGCTGGCTCTCCCTAACATGGAAAGAAACAAAATAAAAAACAAAGTTCATTTCCCCCTACTGATATTTGTATCCATGTTTGAAATTAGAGTCAACTTTTGACGATCTCTAATCACTTCCTTCAACTTGATAAAAAACCAGTCCCTAGTAGCATTCTCTCTGACTCTCCAATCCGTAAAACTAAAGGAAAAATTTGTTCATTAGCATTCTTAGTACAAGCAGTGAACAATGTGCTACCATATTTAAACTAACAGGTAGACAATGCAGCCAACATTGGTTGGAGGAACCGAAATATATAAAGAAGTATTGCAGTAATTAACATTAAAAAAAATAAAGTAATCATTATCAATAAAACACCACAATGTTTTCTATACCATGTTTTTGCATCATTAAGAGAACCTTAATAATGACTTTGGAGGATGGTTGAATTATAACATGATGCTTCCCTTGCTTCTCTGCATTAAATAACGTGGCCTTCATTTGGTTGATAGAGTCAAATAAAAACGAAAGGAATTCAGATATGCGTAGACGTTTAATAATTTAGCAGAAGATATTTGTATTTTATGGATTGAATACAAGAATCAAGATAATTTCGACAGTAACCGACACGAATTGGCTGAAAATGCAATAAGATAAACAGTAATTTATATGAGCTATACCTCGAAGATAATGCATACCTACAATTACAACACATTGCTCTACAAAAATAAGCTACACGTGGAAGATATTTGGATACAAAAACTAAAAAATAGAATAAAGAACAATTATACATCGAGATAAGTATAGAAAGAATAATTTTTCATCTATTTAAAAATAATTTTAAATCAAATAAAATTTACTTACATAATACTTTATCATAACAAATTCCCTATGCAATTGCTACATCCAATTTACCTTACGAAATTTTATTCAATTAATACGTAATATATCATTTTAGAATAAATCTATGTTGTAAAAGTATTCATTCAAATAACAATACAAACATTCAACTTTTTAATTTACCTTAAATAAAATATATAACCAATAATAACCGTATAATATTCGCAAAAATATAAATATAATAATATCTTCTTATGAACCGTTGTATAAATATCTGCTCTATAAAATTCAAGCTTTGGCGGTGAAATTTGTCAACTTATTTAAAAGAAAAAAAAATCTGCAACCGAGTTACTCGTACTTTGCCATTTTCCCTCTTGACTCTCACGAGTTGTTTTTTCATTTCAAATTATTTTTAAATAGACGAAGAATTATTCTTTCTATACTTCTCTGGATGCTAGTTATGGCCGTGTAATGTACGGCCTTTGTTATTTTGAAGGTAATATTAGCGTTGAATATGAAGGATTAAAGGGAGATATAAGTAAAGTTAATAAAATGAGGTTAATTGAACAAAATAAATTTATATATGATTTCACCCATAGAATACAGTTATACAACATTCAAAGAGTACGAAGAAATTCTAAAAAATTTAAACGAGATTCATAGAGAATTTATCCTTCGAAATTGTTATGTAAAAAATAAAACAAAGAGCAAATATACATACATCCAGAAAAGTATGGAAAAAATAATTCTTCATCATTACAATCATCCTTTGTTGCATCTATTTGTTCGTCTAACGCGATCACATTTTGAATAGTATGCTTAAGTGCACCATCACCCACTACGTTGTTGTGATTGTCCTAATCTGTCAAGATGTTGGATAATCATACATAGTATGATACTATGTGACTACCATTACCAAGAACAAAGAGGCTTTCACATGTGGTAGTATTATTTGTGGTTAGTATCTTGCATAAGTAATCCATTCTCTGATGGGAGTTTCCAACTCTACAGGAAGATGCATATTTTTTTGTTCTTGTTGCACTTAATGCCAATGAAAAATTAGTTTTAACCAATGTGCAATGATAATTAGACCTTGAAAGAAGAAATCAAAGTTTAATTAGATTAGTAAAAAAGATTTGATCACTATGACCCGAAAGGGAATAAACCATGTGATTTAGGCTAAATTGTATCCATATTTTAGACATTTTAGGTGCCAAATGTAAGCATCAATGTTTCCAGTCAAGCTAGATAACCTTTCTGTTAAATTAATAAATTACCTGACCAAAATTCTACAGCATGTTCGTAGGAGCATTATAAAAAGCAGAAGCAATCGAAGTGTCCATTTGTCTGACCTCATTAAAAAGGGACACAACTTGCAACTAAACATTGTCATTACGACCTATGAGAAGTCCATGTGTTACTTCATGAACCTGATTATCAAAGAGCTACAATAGCTGCAATCACAGAGAATGTCATGAAACTGACATTAAGTATGATAAGCGAGATTATTATGAAAGAAGTGTACAATTGATTGATACTGAAATTTGACCATTATAGAGGTTATTTATTTGTTCTATAGCTGAAAGTAATACATTATATTAACTTATAAAGAAGTTCTATTTAATTATGTGGTAAGTTGCAGAAAATAGACATGTCGGGTTGAAGAACTTGATGTAACAGGGAATATAGTACAAGTTAAAAGAGAGAGGAGTGGCTAAACCATTGTACCTGCAAGCATTCAGAATTACTGAAAAGATGGCAACATTTGGATTTATTTCTATTTCATGCATCTTTTGGAAAATTTCCAAGACACGGAAGAAGTCTTGTTTACCCTTCATATTCCATTTTTCACAACATGATTTTCCATGAGCCAAATGTTTAAAAATTTGTACATCATTTATGTTTCAAAATTGTGGATAAGAGTTGTGGAAAAAATACTTACAAAACATTTGTAGTTCTAAATATGTATGAATGAAAGAATTTCTTTGTAGACAACATTTTTAGTACATCTAAAGTGCATAGTCTGAGTGTTTGATGGTATGAGTAGAACTTTTAAACATTTGCTTGTTTTAGCTCTTGATAATGCTACATAAAGTTGATCATGACAGAAACTGGTTCAGGTATATACAAACCGACAAATTCAAGTGTTTGACCCTGTGTCACTTTTCAGAGGTACAAAAGGGATTCTTGGTAAGAAAATATATTTTTCCCAATATTCACCAGATGTAATTTCAGCAAGAATGACGTTTTTATCAAATTTTCTACAAGTAAGACACGTCCCATTGCATAAACCCTTAGCTGGATTGATATTCCGCAGTAACATTACAGGACAATTAATCTTAAGCTTCAATTCATGTGGTGGTATTCCATTTGGGGTCAAAGTATTCAAGAAATCTTCTTGTAAACTTTGTTCTGTTTTGTCAATTGCTTCATCAAAGCTATAATATGTGTAAATTTGACCAGGAAGTTGATCGAATAAAATTCTGTTAATATGATCAACACATTCATTTCGAGGCGTTAGAATAACTCTATTTGCCATTGTATGTAAATTATCAACATATGTTTCAATGTTCGGGAATACATGATTTATTTCTGAGAGATGTAATCTCATCTTCAAATGGTACGATTATGTCCTTAGGAAGTTTAATGCAATGACAATTATGTTCTTGCTTTGTTCCATTTCCAATTCGAAGTAAGTAATCACAAAATGTTGGATCTAATTTTGCTCTCATGTTTTCAACCAAGGGTATGTATGAATATAAAGGCCATAGATCAGAGAAAATTAAGCTAGCTTTCATAATGTCATCTTTTTCCCCCTTGGTACTACTGGTAAAACTTGTCGGAAATCTCCTCCTAAAACTACTACTTTTCCACCGAAAGGTAAATTACAATCAGTAATATCTTTAAGCATTTTATCAACAGCTTCAATGGCACAACGATTTACCATAGGTGCTTCATCCCAGAGTATTAACTTTGACATTTTCAACAAAGTTCCTAAAGCAGATTGTTTACTAACTGAACAAGTGATTTGTCCAACTGTTTCCAAGTCCTCTAAGTAAAAGAGATGCAGATACTCCAAACGATGTAGTAGCCAAAGCAATTAAATTTTGTGACCTCACACCAGCTAAGAGTGCTTTATATAGAAAAGTTTTACATGTTCCTCTTGGACCATCAATGAAGTAAACTACACTTAAATTAGAATTTACTTTTTCCACGATAGTATCATACGCAATTTTTTGCTGATTATTTAAACTTGCTGCACAAGCGTAACCTCCTTGAATATCCAAATTTGTTGTCTCCTCTGCAATCATTCTTGTCAACCTCTCATTTTCATCTATACTAACATTGAAATGACACTATTTCATAATCATTTATATTTTTACCCAATGATTCTAGAATAGAACTTATGTCTTCCAACGCTTGTAATTCAGCAACATCTGGAGGTTTATTTTCATGTATGTAATTGTCAGTCATATAACTCTTAAATTTATTCCAAAGTAAATTTGGATGATTAGGATTGCAGAGTATGAGAAGTGTAGCAAACAAACGTCTTAAAGAAGTAGACATTTTATAAAAATAGCCTCAGATAGACATTCTTCACAATGATTGTCTCCGCTTAACAAGCCATGTAAAAGTGTTGCTTCTCGATATGTACTTACAGTTATTCCATTTAAAGTTCGTAAATGATGAAATGACGTTGGACCTCGAATATGATTGAGAAGTACCCGTAAGAAATATTGTTCTCCTTCAGAAGGATATGCTGAAACAATTCGACCTATGACAATATGTTTCTTTCTAGGAGTCTAAATTTTCTTAGATAAATTCCAAACGAAATGTGCTGGAAAATCTCGATATAATAATGTACGAGCAAATTCATCAGTTTCATTTATTCTAAAAAATTCTGTTAACATTGTTCGTCTTGTATCTTCGTTCTCAATAATAGTAGTTAAATCATCTTCGTCGTTATATCGACTTGTTGATGGTTTAGAAGATGAGGTTGTAAAGAATAAACAGTTGGATGAATTTCTGCTAAATTGAACGATAAAATCCTCCACAATGCCTCGGGTGGAGATATCTATCTAGCAGTTTGATAAGCAGAAATTTCATCGATTTCTTTCACTGTTTTAGTTGGTGCAATTGAGAAATTAATCCGACCATGGCCTTTGTACACATATTTGTACAAATATCTTACAGCTTTAATAGAAGAACATACTTCGACATTTAAGTGGCAATCAAATTTTGAACTTAAATAAGGATTGTACGGCACGACCCATCGGTTGTCCAACATATTCCCTCTAACTTTAATACAAATACCATCATTGCGCCGTTTATAGAAAGGGTATGAGTTATCACCAAATGTAGTAATATTACAATAATCCTTAGGGAATTTATTTTTGCATTTTCCATTAGATTCCATACATACATTTTTGGGATTCAAATCCCCACAAGGACCATGCATATTATGTTTGACAATAACAGAATGAAGATGAGGATATCTGGTTTGGTCAGGAATCTCACAACTAACTATTTTATCAACGTCTACAGCAGAATGAATTTTGTGGCTGCATTTGAAAATCAGTAAAAAATGTGCATGACGAAGACCTCTTTTTTGGAATTCGATAACATATATATGTGCAACAACAGGGCCGAAGATTTTTTTTTTGTATATATCATCTTTCAACTCTTCAAATTTGTTCTAAATATACGTACAATTAAATCTGGATTGAATCTCGTCATTGTGTTTTAGTTCTTGTGTAATCTCTAACCAATTTGGATTACATGTAATAGTCAAAAATATATCTGGTTTTCCATAACGCTACACAATAGCCATTGCATCCATATATCTCCTTATCATATCTCTAGGACCACATTAAAAGACTGTGGTAAAATAAATTTTCTTCCAATGTTGCAACCTCTAGTCTCTCCAGTTTGAACACTATCTACAATACCCTGGTAAAGTTCCGCTCGAATTTGTTTCTGGTTATTTCGAAAATAGTCTAATCTTACTGTTTCAATTTTAACATACATATCGACAACATATTGTTGAAATAATCGACCACTGTGAAGCAAAACAGACTTACTGTAAGGTCGAATTTGCAATTTGTATGAATAATATTCTCGGCAAGAAACCTGATATCGGTGTTTCGTTCCACTGAGCACTACAAAAAAGATATCATTTATTTATAACAGTTATAGGGTACAAATGACCAAAATGTAGAACAAAATTTGTTTACAAACCTTCATTCTCGTGTTCAATAAATTCAGCTGCAGAAGTCACTGTTGAAGGTACAACATCAAATTCAGAAGTACGTTGAACAGAGGTGGGCATGCATCTCCCAATGCCTTCATGCCAACCAGATTTCCTGTATAGGAAAAGTAATAGATACTGCGAAGGATCATAGCAACCGTAATAATAATGAACTCTTTGTGCATCATCAGAATGGCCATGTATAATAATATCACGAATGCGAACATTAGCATTCGCATCATCTTCCACCCATATAGCAGCTACTTGAGATACTGTAGGAGTGTTAAAGACGCATTGATCAAGTCCTGGATTGCATCTTATGTGTATTTCATGTTCTTCTAAGTTAGGAATCTTAGTTAGAGATCTAAAACATCTACTATATGGATTTACTTTCAAAATTTCAATTAAGACAAGTAAGGAATGTTGAACAAAGTGTTCTGAAGTTTCGATACGATTTTTAAGTTCGTTGTCTGTGTCATAGAAATATAACTGCATATAAGAGGACTTATTGTCTTGTGGAATAAGTTTATTTACGTAATGATATATTTGCCCTTGAACTCGAAATGTGTAAATACATTTGTATGATTTGAAGAGATTTTTGTCATATTTAACACCAGATGAAGTAAAAGCAAAATGGTTATTATATCCTCTTACAAGCCTTTTGAATTCCATATGTTTTGATTCTTTGGACGTAAATAACTTGTACAATTCAGTGGGTGAATCAGGCATAGGAAGATAAATTTTTCCATCAGAGCGACAGAAACCTTTGCTTTCTCTGTAAAATTTTATTGCACTATAATGTTTACAAATATCGCACGTAGGTAATACATATGGAGTGGTTGGTATGTTTAATATATTAAAACTACCTTGTAATTCAGTGCTGTAATTAATAGGAGAATCTTGGTTTGTTGAAGTAGAAGTTTCAGCATCTTGGAAATCATGATTCATTATAGGAGATTGCATTTGTACAGAATTGGAATTATTCTGTTCGGATAACATATTAGAATTATTATGTTCAGATGCTATTCTTTTGCGATGATCGGTGCGTCCAGTGCAAAGCCGTTGTCATCGCCCTCTTTGCCTTTGGGTTTGTTGTTGGCGAGAGGACAATGTTTCAAAGTTTAAAGGAGCAGTAACTCCATCGGAATTCCGAACATCCATGAGAAAAATATGTGAAATAGTTGAGACTAAAAGCAACCACAAAAAGTGAAGAAAGTTAATAAGTGGGAATAAAATCCACATGAATTATATTAACCTATTTAACATATTTACAGTTAATGCGAAATTTCTTCATGAAACCAAATCAAGAGTATTCCACTCAATATTAATTTCTTTTGCTTTGACTTACATTGTTTTAGAATGAAATTAGACAGATGTGTTATTTGAATTTCTCAACTTAGCAAAAACAAATTTCCATCACAATCCAAGAAATAACAAATTCGCACGACAAAAAATAGTTACAAAGCTCAAATACACAAACAAAGAAAAATTGAATCGAACAAAAATACTCACCAACCATAATAAAACGAAGAATTAGAAAATGAAATGACAATAATTCATGGTACCCAGTGAAATTAATAAGTGGTAATGTGAATAAGAATATGGTAGATAATTCTTAACTGGTTATTAAAAATCTAAAAATGTTATAATTTACATGACATTAGATTTTTTGTGCATGCAGCTTTTTTTAGTTTTAGTCCTACTACATTTAAAGATGGCAACTTATAATTTGATTAAAAAAGGAACAAAGAAATGCATCAGTAGATACCTTTGTAGAAAGAAACTACTTCTAGGAAAAAGAAAGCAAGATCATATCGGGGGGTTTGTAGTAATTGGATAGCTATGTCCAGCCCCTCCTGATGCGAGTAAAGTTATATTTGAGATGAATTTGACCACCTAAAAGTTCAAATGAGAGAAAGGAAGGAAGTCTATTAATATTACAGTCCTTTCGTGAGTTGATCCTTAATAAATTTCAAGAAAAATGGAGGAAATTATATGGACTACAATCACTCTCATACCTCCTGTGTTTCGTAATTCAAAGTGTCCATGCCATGACAAATTGTGTCAGGGTGGTGTGGGTGTTTGGGGGCAACGCCCCCAATGGGGATCGACCTGACCAGTCAGGTCGCGGGGGTCGAGGGGACAACGCCCCCGAAAGGATTTTTATTTTCATGTATGTGAAATAAGTGAAATTTTTTGAATTAAATTAGTAAAAATTCTACTGATTTTCTAATATTTTTGAATTAAATTAGTAATAAGTGAAATTATATTTATAATTTTTGTAAAATGTAAATTAGTAGAATTTTTGGCAAAAAAAAAAGGAAGTGGGAAAAATAAAATATTCGTGGAGTTCGAAAGAGTTCAATTCTCCCCGTGCGCGCATGGGGAGGTCGAATTTTTTTTTTTTTTTTTAACTGGTCAAAACAAAACATTCAAAATCAAGATTTTCCTCCAAAATCTCTATATGATTTACAATAATCCGAGCAAAAAAGTTCTTGAATTCCATTAAAACATGAAGAGTGATTAATCAAATTCTACCTTCATTGAAATTTGAAACTATGCAACCAACCAACAGTAAAGAAATTCATAAAAAAGGAACTTCAACCAGTAAAATTAGAATCAAATAATTCCTTCAAATTTAACCTTGATAAACACAAAGAATGGCAAAAAAAGAAGTCCCAAACTCTTGATCTACTTGCAGGTGGACCAAAACTTTACTCTTACATCGACAAAAATTATTCATGCAAACCTACCAAACACCATCTGCTACCAGATCAAAATTTGATATTGGCCAATGGCCCCAGATAATAGAACGCAGTCCTTTTAGCTTCAAAGTCAAATACCAATTACACCACGCTCCCCGTGCATGCATGGGGAGATGATGACCTCCCTATGCGTGCACAGGGAGTTCAATTCTCCCCGTGTGCGCACGGGGAGGTCGAATTTTTTTTTTAACTGATCATAACAAAAGAATTCAAACGAAACATTCAATTATTTAAGAAGATAACCAGCATGCATTTAATAACCTAATAAAAATATGAACATACAAAAATATGGTTGAACAGAAATGACGAAGGTAGATACAGCTACAACCATCAACAAGTAGGCCCACAATCAGTAGAAACAATAAAATGCAAATTACATCAAAATCCAAATTACATAAACGCTGGCTAAAATGTTTAATAGAATGAGTAAACAACCGACTTATGGACTCCATTGAAAGGATATAACCATTACAATTACAGTATGAACCTTACCCAATTGAGATTGTTTTGCAGCTTCACGGCAAGAGAGAAAGAGTGAGTTGTCAGAAGATTTGTGATGAAGAATGAATTAGTAGGGATATACCGGGATTTGGTTTGCTTCTCCAATACATGATATTTATAAAATATTTTGCAATAAGTCGGTTTACACTAAGTCGGTTTATAGGTTTACTTCACGGCACCACTGACAAAATTGAGAGATAAAGAGAAGTGAAAAGATTGGAGAGGAAGAATAATTGAAAGGCGGTAGAAGAAGATATTTAAAATATAAACCCAATAGTCAACAAAGAACGCAAATTCACTGTAGCAAAACCAGATAGGAAGACCAATGAAATGGGAAAAACAATAATTGGCAGGGATAAAATTAGAAGGCAAAATGCTTTATATTAGTAGAGATAATCTGCGGATTGCCTCTTTTACATTAGTATAGTAGAGAATAACTGTATAATATTTACAAAAATATAAATATAATAACATCTCCTTATGAACCGTTGCATAAATATCTCCTCTATAAAATTCTTCAAGCTTTGGCGGTGAAATTTGCCGACTTATTTAAAAAAAAAAAAAATTCTGCAACCGAGTTACTCGTACTTTGCCACTTTCCCTCACGACCCACGCGCGATGTTTTTTCATTTGAAAATATTTTTAAATAGACGAAGAATTATTCTTTCTATACTTCTCTACATGTATAATTGTTCTTTGATCTATTTTTTAGTTTTTGCGTTTCAATCATTTTACTTAAGCGGATATCCATTTTCAACTTTTTACTTAAATTAAACGCCATTTATTTCATGAATAATAAAATTTCGTTTATGAAGCTATTAAAAACAAACCAGTCCTTATGAACCGTTGCACAAATATCTCCTCTATAAAATTCTTCAAGCTTTGGCGGTGAAATTTGCCGACTTATTTAAAAAAAAAAAAAAAATTTCAGCAACTGAGTTACTCGTACTTTGCCACTTTCTCTCTCGACCCCCGCGATTTGTTTTTTCATTTCAAATTATTTTTAAATAGACGAAGAATTATTCTTTCTATACTTCTCTACATGTATAATTGTTCTTTGATCTATTTTTTAGTTTTTGCGTTTCAATCATTTTAATTAAGCGGATATCCATTTTTATCTTTTTACTTAAATTAAATGCTATTTGTTTCATGAATAATAGAATTTCGTTTACGAGGATATTAAAAACAAACCGGTCCTTATGAACCGTTGCATAAATATCTGCTCTATAAAATTCTTCAAGCTTTGGCGGTGAAATTTGCCGACTTATTTAAAAAAAGAAAAATTTCAGCAACTGAGTTCCTCGTACTTTGCCACTTTCTCTCTCGACCCGCGCGATTTGTTTTTTCATTTCAAATTATTTTTAAATAGACGAAGAATTATTCTTTCTATACTTCTCTACATGTATAATTGTTCTTTGATCTATTTTTTAGTTTTTGCGTTTCAATCATTTTAATTAAGCGGATATCCATTTTTATCTTTTTACTTAAATTAAATGCTATTTGTTTCATGAATATAGAATTTCGTTTACGAAACTATTAAAAACAAACCGGTCCTTATGAACCGTTGCATAAATATCTGCTCTATAAAATTCTTCAAGCTTTGGCGGTGAAATTTGCCGACTTATTTAAAAAAAAAAAATTCTGCAATCGAGTTACTCGTACTTTGCCACTTTCTCTCTCGACCCCCGCGAGTTGTTTTTTCATTTGAAATTATTTTTAAATAAACGAAAAATTATTCTTTCTATACTTCTCAGGATGTATAATTGTTCTTTGTTCTATTTTTTCGTTTTTACATTTCAATCATTTTAATTAAGTGGATATCCATTTTTATCTTTTTACTTAAATTAAACGCTATTTGTTTCATGAATAATAGAATTTCGTTTATGAAGCTATTAAAAACAAATCGGTCCTTATGAACCATTGCATAAATATCTCCTCTATAAAATTCTTCAAGTTTTGGCGGTGAAATTTGCCGACTTATTTAAAAAAAAAAAAAAATTTCAGCAACCGAGTTACTCGTACGTTGCCACTTTCCCTCTCGACCCCCGCGAGTTGTGTTTTCATTTCAAATTATTTTTAAATAGACGAAGAATTATTCTTTCTATACTTCTCTGAATGTATAATTGTTTTTTGTTCTATTTTTTGGTTTCGTGTTTCAACCATTTTAATTAAGCGGATATCCATTTTTATATTTTTACTTCAATTAAACGCTATTTGTTTCATGAATAATAGAATTTCGTTTAAGAAGCCATTAAAAACAAACCAGTCCTTTTGAACCGTTGCATAAATATCTCCTCTATAAAATTCCACAAGCTTTGGCGGTGAAATTTGCTGACTTATTAAAAAAAAAAGAAATTCTGCAACCGAGTTACTCGTAATTTACCATTTTCCCTCTCGACCCCCGTGAGTTGTATTTTCATTTCAAAATATTTTTAAATAGACGAAGAATTACTCTTCCTATACTTCTCTACATGTGTAATTGTTCTTTGTTCTATTTTTTGGATTTTGCGTTTCAATCATTTTAATTCAGTGGTTATCCATTTTTATCTTTTTACTTAAATTAAACGCTATTTGTTTCATGAATAATAGAATTTCGTTTATGAAGCTATTAAAAACAAATCGGTCCTTATGAACCGTTGCATAAATATATCATCTATAAAATTCTTCAAGCTTTGGCGGCGAAATTTGCCGACTTATTTAAAAAAAAAAATTCTGCAATCGAGTTACTCGTACTTTGCCACTTTCTCTCTCGACCCGCGCGATTTGTTTTTTCATTTCAAATTATTTTTAAATAGACGAAGAATTATTCTTTCTATACTTCTCTACATGTATAATTGTCTTTGATCTATTTTTTAGTTTTTGCGTTTCAATCATTTTAATTAAGCGGATATCCATTTTTATCTTTTTACTTAAATCAAATGCTATTTGTTTCATGAATAATAGAATTTCGTTTACGAAGATATTAAAAACAAATTGGTCCTTATGAACCGTTGCACAAATATCTCCTCTATAAAATTCTTCAAGCTTTGGCGGTGAAATTTGCCGACTTATTAAAAAAAAAAAAAATTCTGCATCGAGTTACTTGTACTTTGCCACTTTCCCTCTCGACCCCCACGAGTTGTTTTTTCATTTCAAATTATTTTTAAATAGACGAAGAATTATTCTTCCTATACTTCTCTACATGTATAATTGTTCTTTGTTTCCTTTTTTGGATTTTGCGTTTCAATCACTTTAATTAAGTGGATATCCATTTTTATCTTTTTACTTAAATTAAACGCTATTTGTTTTATGAATAATAGAATTTCGTTTATGAAGCTATTAAAAACAAAGCAGTCCTTATGAACCGTTGCATAAATATATCCTCTATAAAATTCTTCAAGCTTTGGCGGTGAAATTTGCCGACTTATTTAAAAAAAAAAATTTCTGCATTCGAGTTACTCGTACATTTCCACTTTCCCTCTCGACCCCCGCGGGTTGTTTTTTCATTTCAAATTATTTTTAAATAAACGAAGAATTATTCTTTCCATACTTCTCTGAATGTATAATTGTTTTTTGTTCTATTTTTTGGTTTTCGTGTTTCAATCATTTTAATTAAGCGGATATCCATTTTTATATTTTCACTTCCATTAAACGCTATTTGTTATATGAATAATAGAATTTCGTTTAGGAAGCTATTAAAAACGAACCGGTCCTTATGAACCGTTGCATAAATATCTCCTCTATAAAATTCTTAAAGCTTTGGAGGTGAAATTTGCCGACTTATTTAAAAAAAAAAAAAAACAATTCTGCAACCGAGTTACTCGTACTTTGCCACATTCCCTCTCGACCCCCGGCGGTTGTTTTTTCATTTCAAATTATTTTTAAATAGACGAAGAATTATTCTTCCTATACTTCTCTACATGTATAATTGTTCTTTGTTCTATTTTTTGGATTTTGCGTTTCAATCATTTTAATTAAGTGGATATCCATTTTTATCTTTTTACTTAAATTAAACGCTATTTGTTTCATGAATAATAGAATTTCGTTTATGAAGCTATTAAAAACAAATCGGTCCTTATGAACCGTTGCATAAATATCTCCTCTATAAAATTCTTCAAGCTTTGGCGGTGAAATTTGCCGACTTATTTAAAAAAAAAAAAAAAAATTTCAGCAACTGAGTTACTCGTACTTTGCCACTTTCTCTCTCGACCCCCGCGAGTTGTTTTTTCATTTCAAATTATTTTTAAATAGATGAAGAATTATTCTTTCTATACTTCTCTACATGTATAATTGTTCTTTGATCTATTTTTTAGTTTTTGCGTTTCAATCATTTTAATTAAGCGGATATCCATTTTTATCTTTTTACTTAAATTAAACGCTATTTGTTTCATGAATAATAGAATTTCGTTTACGAAGCTATTAAAAACAAACCGGTCCTTATGAACCGTTGCATAAATATCTGCTCTATAAAATTCTTCAAGCTTTGGCGGTGAAATTTGCCGACTTATTTTAAAAAAAAAATTCTGCAATCGAGTTACTCGTACTTTGCCACTTTCTCTTTCGAACCCCGCGAGTTGTTTTTTCATTTCAAATTATTTTTAAATAAACGAAAAATTATTCTTTCTATACTTCTCAGGATGTATAATTGTTCTTTGTTCTATTTTTTCGTTTTTGCGTTTCAATCATTTTAATTAAGTGGATATCCATTTTCATCTTTTTACTCAAATTAAACGCTATTTGTTTCTTGAATAATAGAATTTCGTTTATGAACCTATTAAAAACAAACCGGTCCTTATGAACCGTTGCATAAATATCTCCTCTACAAAATTCTTCAAGCTTTGGCGGAGAAATTTGCCGGCTTATTTAAAAAAAATAAAAATTATGCAACCGAGTTACTCGTACTTTGCCACTTTCCCTCTCGACCCCCGCGGGTTGTTTTTTCATTTCTAATTATTTTTAAATAGACGAAGATTTATTCTTTCTATACTTCTCTAGATGTATAATTGTTCTTTGTTCTGTTTTTTCGTTTTTGCGTTTCAGTCATTTTAATTAAGTGGATATCCATTTTTATCTTTTTACTTAAATTAAACGGAATTTGTTTCATGAATAATAGAATTTCGTTTATGAAGCTATTAAAAACAAACCGCTCCTTATGAACCGTTGCATAAATATCTCCTCTATAAAATTCTTCAAGCTTTGGCGGTGAAATTTGCCGACTTATTTAAAAAAAAAAAAAATTCTGCAACCGAGTTACTCGTACTTTGCCACTTTCCCTCTCGACCCCCGGGGGGTTATTTTTTCATTTCAAATTATTTTTAAATAGACGAGGAATTATTCTTTCTATACTTCTCTAAATGTGTAATTGTTCTTTGTTCTATTTTTTTAGTTTTTGTGTTTCAATGATTTTAATTATGTGTATATCCATTTTTCTCTTTTTACTTAAATTAAACGCTATTTGTTTCATGAATAATCGAATTTTGTTTACGAAGCTATTAAAAACAAACCGGTCCTTATGAACCGTTGCATAAATATCTCCTCTATAAAATTCTTCAAGCTTTGGCGGTGAAATTTGTCGACTTATTTAAAAAAAAAAAACAATTCTGCAACCGAGTTACTCGTACTTTGCCACTTTCCCTCTCGACCCCCGGGGGTTGTTTTTTCATTTCAAATTATTTTTAAATAGACGAAGAATTATTCTTTCTATACTTCTCTACATGTATAATTGTTCTTTGTTCTATTTTTTGGATTTTGCGTTTCAATCATTTTAATTAAGTGGATATCCATTTTTATCTTTTTACTTCGGGTCCGTTTGATTGTAAGTGTGAAAAATGGGTGGTAAGAAAATATTTTACTGGGAATTGAATTGCATAGAATTTGTTTTACTGGGAATTGTAATTAATTGTGTTTGATTAGTACAATTTTTCACCTGCAAAATGTTGTAAGTTTGATATCCGTTTGGCTTCGTTTTTATGAGAATTGTTATTTAAAGTGATAATTTTTTCTATCATTGAGTTTAGAATTTGTTCTAATTACCAAAAAGTAAAAAAAAAAAAAAAAAAATTTGAATTAGAAAAATTTATCATACCGAATATCATTCGTTTAGCTTTGTTTTACATAAAAATTGTCAATAAGAGTGAATTTTTTTTTTACCACTGATTACGCCCAAAGTGTTACGCGGTGTCGTAGTATAGCCTCGGGGTGTCGTATCCACAGGGAGATGGAAAATGTAATTCAAGGGGTTCAATAACTTTGGGTTCTCGTGAATTTGATGAAGGGAATTTGTTTATTGCATTCAAATGTAAATGTCACTGGAAATAATGATGAAATTTAATATAATATGTAAAATAGTGAAGTTTCGGGGTTCCCTCAATTAGATTGGATCAATCAACATCAACAATTCATGCACTCTCTACTCAATTAGAAGTTTTTGTCCTAACTTTCTAATCGGATGATTTAAACGATACAAACCAATTTAATTGCACATGTAATCCTAGAATTTATGTTTCCCAAAACATAATCATATATCAATTTATTGAAATCAGACTTAAAGGGCGACTATATATCTCTAACATATAGCAGTAATTAAATCACACCAATAAATGATTTGAAAATCAAACTTGAACAAGTATTTTAATTATTCAATGGAAGAAACATGATTAAATCCGTGAAAATCTGAATAAATGTTAAATCTAACTCAAATCTAATTCAAAATACGAGAAAACATAAACCCTAGAATTATTTAAACAATGAAAAACACATCCTAAATTCTAGATCTCCTTAACAATTATCACAATCATCTATTGAAATCAGATTATAAATCGTTCATATACATGTAGCATAAGAAAGTAAATAATCACACCAATAGATTTAATGAAATAACGATTCAACACATAGTTCAATTGTTCGATAGAAAAAAAAAAGATTGATTCTATGAAAAACTTAATACATGTTAAATCAATTTCAAAATTAATTCAATAAGATGAAAACCTAGATCTAGAAATGTTTATCAAATTAAATACCAAAGAGCATGGATTAATGATGATGAAATCCCCGAATCCAATTGAGTTCCTCCCTTGCTTCACCTTTAGTTTAGTTCTTCATAGGTTTCTTGAGCTAAAATCAATGAAAGAATGGTGTAGAATGGAGAGAATGATGATGAATTGAATGTTTTTGGGGTCCTTTTTTAGACTTCTCATGGCCCAAATATTAAACAAACCCTACTTTGCGCGGCACGGCGCCTAAGCGCCATGGGAGAGGCGCTTGAGCTCTTGAATTCTGTCAAATTTTGGGTAAAATGGCGCCTGAGCGCTAGGTTGTGGCGCTTGGGCGCTGTGTCGCTGTTCTGAATTCTGCGCCTTCTTCAGTATTTTTATCATAACTTTCTCTTCCGATCTCCGATTGAGGTGATTCAAGATGTGTTGAAAAGCTAACTCAAAGAAATACAACTTTGGTTCAGAGACCATCTTCAAATTCGATCGTTTTCTATGTCAAAAATCCGTCCCAATACGAGGCTGAAAACCGGTGTGAAACTTTTCAGCTTGAAAGTTGATATTTGATGATGTTTTGGCTATCTTTCACCCATTTGACTCATTTCTTCATCCAATTGATCTCTAAAACTCCTTCATCACAAGGTTGGAAACAAGTTTGTAGTATTTGCACCTTAGTCCCTGAACTTTCACTTTCTTCCAGTTTGGTCCTTTTTCGCTTGGTTCACCTCAATTTCGCTACATTCATCACTTTGTCCTACAAAACATAAATTGCATAGAATTAAGCTATATTCGAACATTTTAATCAACAATTGCTCATGTTTTGACAGTAAAATAAGTATGTAAAAACACACTTATCAAACTCCCCCAAACTTGAACTATTGTTTGTTCTCAAACAACAACATAACTCAACTCTAGAAACAACATGGTTTAACAATATGCCGTGTCTCAGGTTTGGAATTCGGTAATCAAACAAGTGAATAATTACAACGGCGTAAAAATTAAATCAGTCTCCACCTGTTACATGCATAACCTGACGTGTGTGTGTGAAAACTCATTCAACATCTTAAGATTTGTGATTGGTTCAAGATTTGTCCCAAAGTAGTCCAATATATCATTTCCTCGCTCGAGAGATTCACACACCCCCAAACTTATGATTTTCACTCATTTCTCCCGGGGTGCATCCTAGGTTCAACTTTTCAATTCTATTCCTTACTCTCTCATAGTTTGGATAGACTTTACTCTTACAAGTTCACACTTCAACAAATCGAGATTCTCCTATATTTTTGATTGCTTCTACCATTGAGACTAGACTGAGTTGCTTGCTTCTCATCAAAGGTAAAGTTTTGTCAACAGGATGCCTGGGGCATAATCAATGTATTTGAATGGAATTTTTTTTTTTTCATATTTTTTTTCATATCTTTTTTTTTAGTATCTTGTCATTTGCTTTCTGTATAACCCATGTAGCGAGCTTTAGGCCGATAACTCCCAAGTCAGATGACCATAGGGCACCAGATTTTAAATCACCTTCACAGGCTTAATCACCCGAGTTATACAGGCTCGAAAATATAATTTTATGTATCCAAAGATTAGTGCAATGCCCCCTTTTCTTTCAGACATCCAGCTTCTAAAACAAGCCTCTAACTTAAAAGTTTCACCTCGTTTTCATCTTAATAGGTTTCAGACAATCCACACAAGATTTTCATGCATGAAATCCCTATTTATCTCAGTGTTTCCCTGTAACAGTTCAATCATCTCCAAATTGACCTATAATTGGATTTATGGAATATGACACTAGAGGTTATTTGGTTGTATCACTAAGTTCCACTATCCTCTACATATTGAACCGCGTCACTAACTCAAAATGCTAACATAAGTGTCGTGCATAGAAAATGTCAAGTTGTACATAAACAAGTATAGACTAATCCGATAACACACCATTTTCATCATTTCATAACTGACACCTATTCCAATAGTCACATCATAGCTGGCATAATCATTAAACCCACACAAGCACACAAAGCAAGAATTAAAGTCTAATGCTAAAAGATGAAAACTAGAAATAATTTTTTTGTTTTTTTTTAAAACACACAAACATTCAAAAATTGCAGTTAAAACGATGAATGAAATACTCATGCTCCACCCCCAAACTTAATTAAAACATTGTCCTCAATGTAAAAACAATAGTTCCAATGGAAGAGAATGAAAGATATCACCTGAGTATTGTAGTAAATGCACAACAGCCAAAAAAAAAAAAAAATAGAAACCTGAAAGTACTCAATGGAAATGGTAATGCAAGAAATGAAAGAACCTAACATAATGCAAAACAAACTAAAAAGAGGAATTAAAGACCGAAAATACAGAAAAGTAAAGTGATGGACGGACATGAAAGGTGTCAAGGATGGTAAATTGGGTCTGCAAGAGGAATTTCTTCCTCTGCAGGCACCTGTTGCTCATATGCTATCTTTAAACGCTGTCCATTCACTTTAAATACCCTACCATCTTTAGGGTCCTCGATTCCAATTACCCCATGGTTAAAGACATGTTTCACCACAAAAGGACCAGACCACCTAGAACGAAGTTTCCCTGGATGTTTATGGAGTCGAGAATCATACAAGTAAACTTTCTGATTTGGTTCAAATGTTTTTCGAAGAATGTGTCTATCATGAAATGTTTTCATTTTTGCTTTGTACAGTTTAGCATTCTCGTAAGCATCATTTCTCAACTCCTCCAACTCAGTTAATTGAAACTTCCTAAGTTTACTACCTTCATCTAGATCAAAGTTAAAGTGTTTGATAGCCCAAAAGGCTCGGTGCTCCAGCTCTACCGGCAAATGACAAGGTTTTCCAAAGACAAATC
Source organism: Fraxinus americana (assembly GCA_035079005.1). Taxonomy (NCBI): domain Eukaryota; kingdom Viridiplantae; phylum Streptophyta; class Magnoliopsida; order Lamiales; family Oleaceae; genus Fraxinus; species Fraxinus americana. The sequence goes on along the minus strand of CM068708.1, from coordinate 28,222,314 downwards.
TATACGGTGACATGCCTAAAGTGGTCTTAAAGCGATTCGGTAGGCCCAAAGTGCGTCATTCAATCTCGGCGACTCAGTCCTTACGATTAGGGTTTACGCTTTTCTCCAAAATTTGCTTGATTTCCCTATTGGCTAATTCAACTCCGTCCACCGGTGCAGGGATGATAATCGCTTGATATTTTATGAATGACCCCGTACTTTTTCATTAGAGCCTCAAACGAACGGTTACAGAAATGTGTACCCCTATCACTAATGATAGCCCTTGGTGTCCCAAACCTAGATAACACATTTTCCTTAAGGAATTTCACAACTGTTTTGTTGTCATTGGCTCGACAAGCTGCTGCTTCGACCCATTTAGACACATAATCCACAGCAACAATGATATACATATACCCAAAGGAAGGTGGAAAGGGGCCCATAAAATCAATACCCCAACAATCAAAGACTTCTATCACTAAAATGGGGTTTAATGGCATCATGTTGCGTCGAGACAAAGCACCAAGCTTTTGACACTTCTCACAAGATTTACAGTAAATGTTAGTGTCTTTGAATAAAGTAGGCCAATAAAAACCACATTGCAAAATTTTTGCAGCAGTCTTTTTCATGGAAAAATGACCGCCACAAGCCTGTGAATGACAAAAGTCTAATATGCTAGGTATCTCCTCATTAGGCACACAACGCCTCAAAATCTGATCAGGGCAGTATTTGAATAGGCATGGGTCATCCCAATAAAACTTACGCACCTCAACTAAAAACTTTCTCTTATCCTGTGCACTCCACTCTCCTGGGATTTCACCTATAGCTAGGTAGTTGACAATATGAGCAAACCAGGGTAAAGAGGAAATAGAAAACAAGTGTTCATCTGGAAAGTCATCTCTAATGGGCAATTGATTCACATTGTCCTGAAAAGTTAACCTAGATAAATGGTCTGCTACCACATTTTCTACCCCCTTTTTATCTTTAATAGCAATGTCAAATTCCTGTAGAAGTAAAATCCACCTAATTAGTCGTGCCTTAGCATCCTTCTTGGAAAGAAGGTACTTAAGAGTAGAATGGTCTGTGAAGATTGTGATAGGAGAACCAATCAAATAGGATCGAAACTTATCTAAAGCAGCTAATAGTTCCTTCTCGGTTGTGGAGTAATTCATTTGAGCACTATTGAAGGTCCTACTAGCATAGTAAATGACAAAAGGTTTACCCTCCCTTCGTTGCCCAAGGACAAGACCTACCGCATAATCGCTAGCATCACACATAATTTCAAATGGTAATGACCAATCAGGTGATTGCATTATAGGTGATGAAGTTAGCTTGTTGGTCAAAGTTTTAAACGCCTCTTGGCAAGCTGGGGTCCAATCAAATGTAGCATCCTTCGCTAAGAGATTACATAAAGGTCTGGATATGGATGAAAAATTTTGTATAAACCTTCTATAGAAACCTGCGTGGCCAAGGAAAGATCTGATATCTTTGGTTGTCTTAGGTGTGGGCAGTTTGGAGATCAATTCGATCTTAGATTTGTCAACCTCTATCCCCTTAGATGAAACAACATGACCTAGGACAATACCTGAAGAAACCATAAAATGACATTTCTCCCAATTCAAAACCAAGCCTTTCTCCTCACATCTAGTTAAAACTCTCTCCAAGTTTAACAAGCATGCATCAAAAGAAGTACCAAAAGCAGTTAGGTCATCCATAAAGACTTCCATACAGTTTTCTACCATATCACTAAACATACTCATCATGCATCGTTGAAAAGTAGCAGGAGCGTTACATAATCCAAATGGCATCCTACGAAATGCATAGGTACCAAAAGGACAAGTAAAAGTGGTCTTTTCCTGGTCCTCCAAAGCTATCTCAATCTGATAGTAACCAGAATAACCATCCAAGAAACAATAAAAAGGATGGCTAGCCACACGCTCAAGAATTTGGTCCAAAAATGGGAGGGGAAAACGGTCCTTCTGAGTGGCAGCATTCAACTTCCTATAATCAATACACATGCGCCATCCAAATACGCTTTTGTAGGGATCATTTCACCAAGTTCATTTTTAACCACTGTGACTCCTGACTTCTTAGGGACTACCTGTGTAGGACTAACCCATTTACTATCGGCAATAGGATAAATGATTCCTGCATCTAACAATTTCAACACTTCATTTTTCACTACCTCTTTCATTGTGGGGTTCAGCCTACGTTGTGGGTCTCTTTTAGGATTAGTTCCCTCCTCTAGGTGAATCCTATGTGAGCAAATTAGGGGACTAATACCCTTGATGTCAGCTATAGTCCATCCTATTGCAGATTTGTGCTCATTCAGAATGTTTAAAAGCTGTTTACCTTGAGAATCATTTAATTCTGAAGAAATAATCACAGGAAAAGTATCACCTGGTCCAAGGAACACATGTTTCAGTCCTGGGGGTAGTGGTTTCAGCTCCGGTGTTGGACTCTCAATACTTGATGGTTGCTGCCCTCCAGTTCTAGCTGGTAGTTCTTCAAACTTTGGTTGCCATGGTGATGTCCCATAACCCTGAAATTTAGCAAAAACAGCACAAATATTAGCATATTCTTCATTATGGCAATGTGCAGGAATTTCAGAATTTGTAAGAAATGAATTTAAAGGATTGAAATCAATGGTTGCAGTTGCATCTTCCTGAGTGAGTGCATCAACCATGTACGTTTGATGACACTCATCATCTTCTAAAAGCTGCTTAGTGATGTGAAAAATATTGACTTCAAGAGTCATATTTCCAAAAGATAGCTTCATTAGACCATTCCTGCAATTGATAAGAGCATTAGCCGTAGCAAGAAAGGGTCTACCAAGAATAATAGGTATTTTGGAGTTCACATTCACATCAACTTTCAAATCTAGGACTAGGAAGTCAACAGGATAGTAAAACTTGTCTATTTGCACCAAAACATCCTCAACTACTCCTCTAGGTTTTATAGTGGATCTATCAGCCAATTGTAAAACTACGGTTGTAGGTTTAATCTCACCTAGGCCTAGCAGTAGATAAATGGCATAAGGCATAAGGTTAACACTAGCTCCTAAGTCAAGAAGGGCTTGTGCAAACTCACAACTCCCAATGATGCAAGAAATTGTTGGACAACCAGGGTCCTTATATTTCGGTGGGACTCTTTGTTCAATCACTGCACTCACTTGCTCGGTCAAGAAAGCAGTTTTCTTGACATGATGCTTCCTTTTCACATTGAACAAGTCTTTGCGGACTTTTCCATATGTAGGAATTCGAGAAATCACATGCAAAAGAGGTAGGTTGATTTTTACCTGCCTAAGGTGTTCTAAGATCTCATCATGTTGGCTATTAGCTTTTACATTAGACTTTAGAGCTTGAGGAAATGGTGCTCTAGCTAGGTTTTCCACTACCTTATCACTGGGCTCACTCTCTTCAGGATTACTAGAGTCTTTCTCATTTTCTTCTGCTTCCCTAGGCTTAATGATTGGTTCTACAACCTTCCCAGATCGAGTGGTGATAGCATTTATCTCTTTAAGGTTGTTTTCTACACCTGAAGTTTGAGCCATATGTTGTCCCTTAGGGTTAGGCTGAGGTTGAGCTGGAAATTTCCCACGTTCCCCTATTGCTAAGGCATTAGTCAATTTGGTTATATGGCTTTTCATTTCTTTACTCTCCTCGACAACTTGATTGATCATGGTTTCAAACTTGTGATTTGTTTTCCCCTGAGCCTCCATAAAAGCATGTAGGGTGTCCTCTAAGGAATTCCTAAAAGTTGAGGGTTGATGTTATGGTGTATTGAAAACTCTAGGTGGCTGAGTAGGTTGCTGATTATCAGATTTCCAACTGAAATTAGGATGATTCCGCCACCCCTGATTGTAAGTCTCAGAATATGGGGCATAAGGCTTTTTGTATACACCTAAAGCATTACAGTGTTCATCATAAACCCCCCCTCATCTCAGCTAAAGCTAAACACTCTTGCACTGGGTGATCAAGTCCACCACACACACCACACGGTCCAGAAGACTCAACACGAGCAACAGTAGATGTGGGCTTTGAACTACTAGTGCGTAGGTTCTCAATTTCTCTAGTCAGGGCTTCTACCTTAGCTCTAAGATTGTCTTCTTCCCTAAGATGATAGATGCCTGCACTAGAAGGATTTCCTACGGCTCGTGACCTATTGGTGCTATCAGTGGCACTAGGGCCAGTCCAAGTGTGGGCTTTCTCAGCTAAGTCATCTAAATATCATATAGCCTCATCTGGATCTTTTTGTAGGAAATCACCATTACACATCATTTCAATAAACTGACGCTCTTTAGATGTTAACCCTTCATAGAAATAGCTCACGATGCGCCAACTCTCATAACCATGGTGCGGACAGAGAGCTTGCAATTCTTTGTACCTTTCCCACGCTTGATATAAAGTTTCACTCTCCTTTTGGATAAAAGAAGAGATCTGTTTTTTCAAAGCAGTAGTTTTGTGGTGGGGAAAGTATTTGTCAAAGAACGCTTGAGTCATTTCAGCCCAAGTCCCAATCGAACGTGGTCTCAATGAATACAACCAGCTCTTAGCCTTTTCCTTAAGGGAAAATGGAAAGAATTTGAGCCTAATTGCATCCAGTGTACCATGTTGATTGTGGAGGGTAGCTACAACCTCCTCGAATTCCCTAACATGCACATATGGGTTTTCATTTTCAAGCCCATGAAAGTTTGGAAGAAGTTGAATCATTCCCGGTTTAAAATCTACACGTGGCATGTTAGGTGGAAACATAATGCATGAAGGTGTAGATGTACGTGTGGGATGCAAATAATCATGTAAAGTCCTAAAAGGTGCATCATGCTCACTGTCAGACATTGTGTTATGTGATGTGGTGGTCGTGTCAATAGATGCAGAATCAAAGATAGGGTTAAAGAGATATTCAAACTCTATGAGAGGTGTTTCCACAAATCTTCCTCGCTCGTCTCGATACCTGCTCATAAAACACGAGTAAAACAAAATTAAAATGCAAAATACTAAAGAAAATAATAAATTGAAATGAAAGATTGAAAAAGGAACGAAGTCACCCTTTTGCAATCGAATCCCTCAATTTGTTGTACCGTCTCCCCGGCAACGGCGCCAAAATTTGATTACGCCCAAAGTGTTACGCGGTGTCGTAGTATAGCCTTGGGGTGTCGTATCCACAGGGAGATGGAAAATGTGATTCAAGGGGTTCAATAACTTTGGGTTCTCGTGAATTTGATGAAGGGAATTTGTTTATTGCATTCAAATGTAAATGTCACTGGAAATAATGATGAAATTTAATATAATATGTAAAATAGTGAAGTTTCGGGGTTCCCTCAATTAGATTGGATCAATCAACATCAACAATTCATGCACTCTCTACTCAATTAGAAGTTTTTGTCCTAACTTTCTAATCGGATGATTTAAACGATACAAACAAATTTAATTGCACATGTAATCCTAAAATTTATGTTTTCCAAAACATAATCATACATCAATTTATTGAAATCAGACTTAAAGAGCGACTATATATCTCTAACATATAGCAGTAATTAAATCACACCAATAAATGATTTGAAAATCAAACTTGAACAAGTATTTTAATTATTCAATGGAAGAAACATGATTAAATCCATGAAAATCTGAATAAATGTTAAATCTAACTCAAATCTAATTCAAAATACGGGAAAACATAAACCCTAGAATTATTTAAACAATGAAAAACACATCCTAAATTCTAGATATCCTTAACAATTATCACAATCATCTATTGAAATCAGATTATAAATCGTTCATATACATGTAGCATAAGAAAGTAAATAATCACACCAATAGATTTAATGAAATAACGATTCAACACATAGTTCAATTGTTCGATAGAAAAAAACAAGATTGATTCTATGAAAAACTTAATACATGTTAAATCAATTTCAAAATTAATTCAATAAGATGAAAACCTAGATCTAGAAATGTTTAACAAAATAAATACCAAAGAGCATGGATTAATGATGATGAAATCCCCGAATCCAATTGAGTTCCTCCCTTGCTTCACCTTTAGTTTAGTTCTTCATAGGTTTCTTGAGCTAAAATCAATGAAAGAATGGTGTAGAATGGAGAATGATGATGAATGGAATGTTTTTGGGGTCCTTTTTTAGACTTCTCACGGCCCAAATATTAAACAAACCCTACTTTGCGCGGCACGGCGCCTAAGCGCCATGGGAGCGGCGCTTGAGCGCTTGAATTCTGTCAAATTTTGGGTAAAATGGCGCCTGAGCGCTAGGTTGTGGCGCTTGGGCGCTGTGTCGCTGTTCTGAATTCTGCGCCTTCTTCAGTATTTTTATCATAACTTTCTCTTCCGATCTCCGATTGAGGTGATTCAAGATGTGTTGAAACGCTAACTCAAATACCTACAACTTTTGTTCAGAGACCATCTTCAAATTCGATCGTTTTCTATGTCAAAAATCCGTCCCAATACGAGGCTGAAAACCGGTGTGAAACTTTTCAGCTTGAAAGTTGATATTTGATGATGTTTTGGCTATCTTTCACCCATTTGACTCATTTCTTCATCCAATTGATCTCTAAAACTCCTTCATCACAAGGTTGGAAACAAGTTTGTAGTATTTGCACCTTAGTCCCTGAACTTTCACTTTCTTCCAGTTTGGTCCTTTTTCGCTTGGTTCACCTCAATTTCGCTACATTCATCACTTTGTCCTACAAAACATAAATTGCATAGAATTAAGCTATATTCGAACATTTTAATCAACAATTGCTCATGTTTTGACAGTAAAATAAGTATGTAAAAACACACTTATCAAACTCCCCCAAACTTGAACTATTGTTTGTCCTCAAACAACAACATAACTCAACTCTAGAAACAACATGGTTTAACAATATGCCGTGTCTCATGTTTGGAATTCGGTAATCAAACAAGTGAATAATTACAACGGCGTAAAAATTAAATCAGTCTCCACCTGTTACATGCATAACCTGACGTGTGTGTGTGAAAACTCATGTCAACATCTTAAGATTTGTGATTGGTTCAAGATTTGTCCCAAAGTAGTCCAATATATCATTTCCTCGCTCGAGAGATTCACACACCCCCAAACTTATGATTTTCACTCATTTCTCCCGGGGTGCATCCTAGGTTCAACTTTTCAATTCTATTCCTTACTCTCTCATAGTTTGGATAGACTTTACTCTTACAAGTTCACACTTCAACAAATCGAGATTCTCCTATATTTTTGATTGCTTCTACCATTGAGACTAGACTGAGTTGCTTGCTTCTCATCAAAGGTAAAATTTTGTCAACGGGATGCCTGGGGCATAATCAATGTATTTGAATGGAATTTTTTTTTTTTTCATATTTTTTTTCATATCTTTTTTTTTTTTTTTAGTATCTTGTCATTTGCTTTCTGTATAACCCATGTAGCGAGCTTTAGGCCGATAACTCCCAAGTCAGATGACCATAGGGCACCAGATTTTAAATCACCTTCACAGGCTTAATCACCCGAGTTATACAGGCTCGAAAATATACTTTTATGTATCCAAAGATTAGTGCAATGCCCCCTTTTCTTTCAGACATCCAGCTTCTAAAACAAGCCTCTAACTTAAAACTTTCACCTCGTTTTCATCTTAATAGGTTTCAGACAATCCACACAAGATTTTCATGCATGGAATCCCTATTTATCTCAGTGTTTCCCTGTAACAGTTCAATCATCTCCAAACTGACCTATAATTGGATTTATGGAATATGACACTAGAGGTTATTTGGTTGTATCACTAAGTTCCACTATCCTCTACATATTGAACCGCGTCACTAACTCAAAATGCTAACATAAGTGTCGTGCATAGAAAATGTCAAGTTGTACATAAACAAGTATAGACTAATCCGATAACACACCATTTTCATCATTTCATAACTGACACCTATTCCTATAGTCACATCATAGATGGCATAATCATTAAACCCACACAAGCACACAAAGCAAGAATTAAAGTCTAATGTTAAAAGATGAAAACTAGAAATAATTTTTTTGTTTTTTTTTTAAAACACACAAACATTCAAAAATTGCAGTTAAAACGATGAATGAAATACTCATGCTCCACCCCCAAACTTAATTAAAACATTGTCCTCAATATAAAAACAATAGTTCCAATGGAAGAGAGAGAAAGATATCACCTGAGTATTGTAGTAAATGCACAACAGCCGAAAAAAAAAATAGAAACCTGAAAGTACTCAATGGAAATGGTAATGCAAGAAATGAAAGAACCTAACATAATGCAAAACAAACTAAAAAGAGGAATTAAAAACCGAAAATACAGAAAAGTAAAGTGATGGACGGACATGAAAGGTGTCAAGGATGGTAAATTGGGTCTGCAAGAGGAATTTCTTCCTCTGCAGGCACCTGTTGCTCGTATGCTATCTTTAAACGCTGTCCATTCACTTTAAATACCCTACCATCTTTAGGGTCCTCGATTCCAATTACCCCATGGTTAAAGACATGTTTCACCACAAAAGGACCAGACCACCTAGAACGAAGTTTCCCTGGATGTTTATGGAGTCGAGAATCATACAAGTAAACTTTCTGATTTGGTTCAAATGTTTTTCGAAGAATGTGTCTATCATGAAATGTTTTCATTTTTGCTTTGTACAGTTTAGCATTCTCGTAAGCATCATTTCTCAACTCCTCCAACTCAGTTAATTGAAACTTCCTAAGTTTACTACCTTCATCTAGATCAAAGTTAAAGTGTTTGATAGCCCAAAAGGCTCGGTGCTCCAGCTCTACCGGCAAATGACAAGGTTTTCCAAAGACAAATCTATACGGTGACATGCCTAAAGTGGTCTTAAAAGCAGTTCGGTAGGCCCAAAGTGCGTCATTCAATCTCAGCGACCAGTCCTTACGATTAGGGTTTACAGTTTTCTCCAAAATTTGCTTGATTTCCCTATTGGCTAATTCAACCTGTCCACTGGTCTGGGGATGATAAGCAGTTGATATTTTATGAATGACCCCGTACTTTTTCATTAGAGCCTCAAACGAACGGTTACAGAAATGTGTACCCCTATCACTAATGATAGCCCTTGGTGTCCCAAACCTAGATAACACATTTTCCTTAAGGAATTTCACAACTGTTTTGTTGTCATTGGCTCGACAAGTCGCCGCTTCGACCCATTTAGACACATAATCCACAGCAACAATGATATACATATACCCAAAGGAAGGTGGAAAGGGGCCCATAAAATCAATACCCCAACAATCAAAGACTTCTATCACTAAAATGGGGTTTAATGGCATCATGTTGCGTCGAGACAAAGCACCAAGCTTTTGACACTTCTCACAAGATTTACAGTAAATGTTAGTGTCTTTGAACAAAGTAGGCCAATAAAAACCACATTGCAAAATTTTTGCAGCAGTCTTTTTCATGGAAAAATGACCGCCACAAGCCTGTGAATGACAAAAGTCTAATATGCTAGGTATCTCCTCATTAGGCACACAACGCCTCAAAATCTGATCAGGGCAGTATTTGAATAGGCATGGGTCATCCCAATAAAACTTACGCACCTCAACTAAAAACTTTCTCTTATCCTGTGCACTCCACTCTCCTGGGATTTCACCTATAGCTAGGTAGTTGACAATATGAGCAAACCAGGGTAAAGAGGAAACAGAAAACAAGTGTTCATCTGGAAAGTCATCTCTAATGGGCAATTGATTCACATTGTCCTGAAAAGTTAACCTAGATAAATGGTCTGCTACCACATTTTCTACCCCCTTTTTATCTTTAATAGCAATGTCAAATTCCTGTAGAAGTAAAATCCACCTAATTAGTCGTGCCTTAGCATCCTTCTTGGAAAGAAGGTACTTAAGAGTAGAATGGTCTGTGAAGATTGTGATAGGAGAACCAATCAAATAGGATCGAAACTTATCTAAACAGCTAATAGTTCCTTCTCAGTTGTGGAGTAATTCATTTGAGCACTATTGAAGGTCCTACTAGCATAGTAAATGACAAAAGGTTTACCCTCCCTTCGTTGCCCAAGGACAGCACCTACCGCATAATCGCTAGCATCACACATAATTTCAAATGGTAATGACCAATCAGGTGATTGCATTATAGGTGATGAAGTTAGCTTGTTGGTCAAAGTTTTAAACGCCTCTTGGCAAGCTGGGGTCCAATCAAATGTAGCATCCTTCGCTAAGAGATTACATAAAGGTCTGGATATGGATGAAAAATTTTGTATAAACCTTCTATAGAAACCTGCGTGGCCAAGGAAAGATCTGATATCTTTGGTTGTCTTAGGTGTGGGCAGTTTGGAGATCAATTCGATCTTAGATTTGTCAACCTCTATCCCCTTAGATGAAACAACATGACCTAGGACAATACCTGAAGAAACCATAAAATGACATTTCTCCCAATTCAAAACCAAGCCTTTCTCCTCACATCTAGTTAAAACTCTCTCCAAGTTTAACAAGCATGCATCAAAAGAAGTACCAAAAGCAGTTAGGTCATCCATAAAGACTTCCATACAGTTTTCTACCATATCACTAAACATACTCATCATGCATCGTTGAAAAGTAGCAGGAGCGTTACATAATCCAAATGGCATCCTACGAAATGCATAGGTACCAAAAGGACAAGTAAAAGTGGTCTTTTCCTGGTCCTCCAAAGCTATCTCAATCTGATAGTAACCAGAATAACCATCCAAGAAACAGTAAAAAGGATGGCCAGCCACACGCTCAAGAATTTGGTCCAGAAATGGGAGGGGAAAATGGTCCTTCTGAGTGGCAGCATTCAACTTCCTATAATCAATACACATGCGCCATCCAGTCACAGTTTTTGTAGGGATCATTTCACCAAGTTCATTTTTAACCACTGTGACTCCTGACTTCTTAGGGACTACCTGTGTAGGACTAACCCATTTACTATCGGCAATAGGATAAATGATTCCTGCATCTAACAATTTCAACACTTCATTTTTCACTACCTCTTTCATTGTGGGGTTCAGCCTACGTTGTGGGTCTCTTTTAGGATTAGTTCCCTCCTCTAGGTGAATCCTATGTGAGCAAATTAGGGGACTAATACCCTTGATGTCAGCTATAGTCCATCCTATTGCAGATTTGTGCTCATTCAGAATGTTTAAAAGCTGTTTACCTTGAGAATCATTTAATTCTGAAGAAATAATCACAGGAAAAGTATCACCTGGTCCAAGGAACACATGTTTCAGTCCTGGGGGTAGTGGTTTCAGCTCCGGTGTTGGACTCTCAATACTTGATGGTTGCTGCCCTCCAGTTCTCGCTGGTAGTTCTTCAAACTTTGGTTGCCATGGTGATGTCCCATAACCCTGAAATTTAGCAAAAACAGCACAAATATTAGCATATTCTTCATTATGGCAATGTGCAGGAATTTCAGAATTTGTAAGAAATGAATTTAAAGGATTGAAATCAATGGTTGCAGTTGCATCTTCCTGAGTGAGTGCATCAACCATGTACGTTTGATGACACTCATCATCTTCTAAAAGCTGCTTAGTGATGTGAAAAATATTGACTTCAAGAGTCATATTTCCAAAAGATAGCTTCATTAGACCATTCCTGCAATTGATAAGAGCATTAGCCGTAGCAAGAAAGGGTCTACCAAGAATAATAGGTATTTTGGAGTTCACATTCACATCAACTTTCAAATCTAGGACTAGGAAGTCAACAGGATAGTAAAACTTGTCTATTTGCACCAAAACATCCTCAACTACTCCTCTAGGTTTTATAGTGGATCTATCAGCCAATTGTAAAACTACGGTTGTAGGTTTAATCTCACCTAGGCCTAGCAGTAGATAAATGGCATAAGGCATAAGGTTAACACTAGCTCCTAAGTCAAGAAGGGCTTGTGCAAACTCACAACTCCCAATGATGCAAGAAATTGTTGGACAACCAGGGTCCTTATATTTCGGTGGGACTCTTTGTTCAATCACTGCACTCACTTGCTCGGTCAAGAAAGCAGTTTTCTTGACATGATGCTTCCTTTTCACATTGAACAAGTCTTTGCGGACTTTTCCATATGTAGGAATTCGAGAAATCACATGCAAAAGAGGTAGGTTGATTTTTACCTGCCTAAGGTGTTCTAAGATCTCATCATGTTGGCTATTAGCTTTTACATTAGACTTTAGAGCTTGAGGAAATGGTGCTCTAGCTAGGTTTTCCACTACCTTATCACTGGGCTCACTCTCTTCGGGATTACTAGAGTCTTTCTCATTTTCTTCTCGCTTCCCTAGGCTTAATGATTGGTTCTACAACCTTCCCAGATCGAGTGGTGATAGCATTTATCTCTTTAAGGTTGTTTTCTACACCTGAAGTTTGAGCCATATGTTGTCCCTTAGGGTTAGGCTGAGGTTGAGCTGGAAATTTCCCACGTTCCCCTATTGCTAAGGCATTAGTCAATTTGGTTATATGGCTTTTCATTTCTTTACTCTCCTCGACAACTTGATTGATCATGGTTTCAAACTTCTGATTTGTTTTCCCCTGAGCCTCCATAAAAGCATGTAGGGTGTCCTCTAAGGAATTCCTAAAAGTTGAGGGTTGATGTTATGGTGTATTGAAAACTCTAGGTGGCTGAGTAGGTTGCTGATTATCAGATTTCCAACTGAAATTAGGATGATTCCGCCACCCCTGATTGTAAGTCTCAGAATATGGGGCATAAGGCTTTTTGTATACACCTAAAGCATTACAGTGTTCATCATAAACCCCCCTCATCTCAGCTAAAGCTAAACACTCTTGCACTGGGTGATCAAGTCCACCACACACACCACACGGTCCAGAAGACTCAACACGAGCAACAGTAGATGTGGGCTTTGAACTACTAGTGCGTAGGTTCTCAATTTCTCTAGTCAGGGCTTCTACCTTAGCTCTAAGATTGTCTTCTTCCCTAAGATGATAGATGCCTGCACTAGAAGGATTTCCTACGGCTCGTGACCTATTGGTGCTATCAGTGGCACTAGGGCCAGTCCAAGTGTGGGCTTTCTCAGCTAAGTCATCTAAATATCCTATAGCCTCATCTGGATCTTTTTGTAGGAAATCACCATTACACATCATTTCAATAAACTGACGCTCTTTAGACGTTAACCCTTCATAGAAATAGCTCACGATGCGCCAACTCTCATAACCATGGTGCGGACAGAGAGCTTGCAATTCTTTGTACCTTTCCCACGCTTGATATAAAGTTTCACTCTCCTTTTGGATAAAAGAAGAGATCTGTTTTTTCAAAGCAGTAGTTTTGTGGTGGGGAAAGTATTTGTCAAAGAACGCTTGAGTCATTTCAGCCCAAGTCCCAATCGAACGTGGTCTCAATGAATACAACCAGCTCTTAGCCTTTTCCTTAAGGGAAAATGGAAAGAATTTGAGCCTAATTGCATCCAGTGTACCATGTTGATTGTGGAGGGTAGCTACAACCTCCTCGAATTCCCTAACATGCACATATGGGTTTTCATTTTCAAGCCCATGAAAGTTTGGAAGAAGTTGAATCATTCCCGATTTAAAATCTACACGTGGCATGTTAGGTGGAAACATAATGCATGAAGGTGTAGATGTACGTGTGGGATGCAAATAATCATGTAAAGTCCTAAAAGGTGCATCATGCTCACTGTCAGACATTGTGTTATGTGATGTGGTGGTCGTGTCAATAGATGCAGAATCAAAGATAGGGTTAAAGAGATATTCAAACTCTATGAGAGGTGTTTCCACAAATCTTCCTCGCTCGTCTCGATACCTGCTCATAAAACACGAGTAAAACAAAATTAAAATGCAAAATACTAAAGAAAATAATAAATTGAAATGAAAGATTGAAAAATGAACGAAGTCACCCTTTTGCAATCGAATCCCTCAATTTGTTGTACCGTCTCCCCGGCAACGGCGCCAAAATTTGATTACGCCCAAAGTGTTACGCGGTGTCGTAGTATAGCCTTGGGGTGTCGTATCCACAGGGAGATGGAAAATGTGATTCAAGGGGTTCAATAACTTTGGGTTCTCGTGAATTTGATGAAGGGAATTTGTTTATTGCATTCAAATGTAAATGTCACTGGAAATAATGATGAAATTTAATATAATATGTAAAATAGTGAAGTTTCGAGGTTCCCTCAATTAGATTGGATCAATCAACATCAACAATTCATGCACTCTCTACTCAATTAGAAGTTTTTGTCCTAACTTTCTAATCGGATGATTTAAACGATACAAACAAATTTAATTGCACATGTAATCCTAAAATTTATGTTTTCCAAAACATAATCATACATCAATTAATTGAAATCAGACTTAAAGAGCGACTATATCTCTAACATATAGCAGTAATTAAATCACACCAATAAATGATTTGAAAATCAAACTTGAACAAGTATTTTAATTATTCAATGGAAGAAACATGATTAAATCCATGAAAATCTGAATAAATGTTAAATCTAACTCAAATCTAATTCAAAATACGGGAAAACATAAACCCTAGAATTATTTAAACAATGAAAAACACATCCTAAATTCTAGATCTCCTTAACAATTATCACAATCATCTATTGAAATCAGATTATAAATCGTTCATATACATGTAGCATAAGAAAGTAAATAATCACACCAATAGATTTAATGAAATAACGATTCAACACATAGTTCAATTGTTCGATAGAAAAAAACAAGATTGATTCTATGAAAAACTTAATACATGTTAAACCAATTTCAAAATTAATTCAATAAGATGAAAACCTAAATCTAGAAATGTTTAACAAAATAAATACCAAAGAGCATGGATTAATGATGATGAAATCCCCGAATCCAATTGAGTTCCTCCCTTGCTTCACCTTTAGTTTAGTTCTTCATAGGTTTCTTGAGCTAAAATCAATGAAAGAATGGTGTAGAATGGAGAATGATGATGAATGTAATGTTTTTGGGGTCCTTTTTTAGACTTCTCACGGCCCAAATATTAAACAAACCCTACTTTGCGCGGCACGGCGCCTAAGCGCCATGGGAGCGGAGCTTGAGCGCTTGAATTCTGTCAAATTTTGGGTAAAATGGCGCCTGAGCGCTAGGTTGTGGCGCTTGGGCGCTGTGTCGCTGTTCTGAATTATGCGCCTTCTTCAGTATTTTTATCATAACTTTCTCTTCCGATCTCCGATTGAGGTGATTCAAGATGTGTTGAAACGCTAACTCAAATACCTACAACTTTGGTTCAGAGACCATCTTCAAATTCGATCGTTTTCTATGTCAAAAATCCGTCCCAATACGAAGCTGAAAACCGGTGTGAAACTTTTCAGCTTGAAAGTTGATATTTGATGATGTTTTGGCTATCTTTCACCCATTTGACTCATTTCTTCATCCAATTGATCTCTAAAACTCCTTCATCACAAGGTTGGAAACAAGTTTGTAGTATTTGCACCTTAGTCCCTGAACTTTCACTTTCTTCCAGTTTGGTCCTTTTTCGCTTGGTTCACCTCAATTTCGCTACATCCATCACTTTGTCCTACAAAACATAAATTGCATAGAATTAAGCTATATTCAAACATTTTAATCAACAATTGCTCATGTTTTGACAGTAAAATAAGTATGTAAAAACACACTTATCAAACTCCCCCAAACTTGAACTATTGTTTGTCCTCAAACAACAACATAACTCAACTCTAGAAACAACATGGTTTAACAATATGCCGTGTCTCATGTTTGGAATTCGGTAATCAAACAAGTGAATAATTACAACGGCGTAAAAATTAAATCAGTCTCCACCTGTTACATGCATAACCTGACGTGTGTGTGTGAAAACTCATGTCAACATCTTAAGATTTGTGATTGGTTCAAGATTTGTCCCAAAGTAGTCCAATATATCATTTCCTCGCTCGAGAGATTCACACACCCCCAAACTTATGATTTTCACTCATTTCTCCCGGGGTGCATCCTAGGTTCAACTTTTCAATTCTATTCCTTACTCTCTCATAGTTTGGATAGACTTTACTCTTACAAGTTCACACTTCAACAAATCGAGATTCTCCTATATTTTTGATTGCTTCTACCATTGAGACTAGACTGAGTTGCTTGCTTCTCATCAAAGGTAAAGTTTTGTCAACGGGATGCCTGGGGCATAATCAATGTATTTGAATGGAATTTTTTTTTTTCATATTTTTTTTCATATCTTTTTTTTTTTTTTAGTATCTTGTCATTTGCTTTCTGTATAACCCATGTAGCGAGCTTTAGGCCGATAACTCCCAAGTCAGATGACCATAGGGCACCAGATTTTAAATCACCTTCACAGGCTTAATCACCCGAGTTATACAGGCTCGAAAATATACTTTTATGTATCCAAAGATTAGTGCAATGCCCCCTTTTCTTTCAGACATCCAGCTTCTAAAACAAGCCTCTAACTTAAAACTTTCACCTCGTTTTCATCTTAATAGGTTTCAGACAATCCACACAAGATTTTCATGCATGGAATCCCTATTTATCTCAGTGTTTCCCTGTAACAGTTCAATCATCTCCAAACTGACCTATAATTGGATTTATGGAATATGACACTAGAGGTTATTTGGTTGTATCACTAAGTTCCACTATCCTCTACATATTGAACCGCGTCACTAACTCAAAATGCTAACATAAGTGTCGTGCATAGAAAATGTCAAGTTGTACATAAACAAGTATAGACTAATCCGATAACACACCATTTTCATCATTTCATAACTGACACCTATTCCTATAGTCACATCATAGATGGCATAATCATTAAACCCACACAAGCACACAAAGCAAGAATTAAAGTCTAATGTTAAAAGATGAAAACTAGAAATAATTTTTTTGTTTTTTTTTTTAAAACACACAAACATTCAAAAATTGCAGTTAAAACGATGAATGAAATACTCATGCTCCACCCCCAAACTTAATTAAAACATTGTCCTCAATATAAAAACAATAGTTCCAATGGAAGAGAGGGAAAGATATCACCTGAGTATTGTAGTAAATGCACAACAGCCGAAAAAAAAAAATAGAAACCTGAAAGTACTCAATGGAAATGGTAATGCAAGAAATGAAAGAACCTAACATAATGCAAAACAAACTAAAAAGAGGAATTAAAAACCGAAAATACAGAAAAGTAAAGTGATGGACGGACATGAAAGGTGTCAAGGATGGTAAATTGGGTCTGCAAGAGGAATTTCTTCCTCTGCAGGCACCTGTTGCTCGTATGCTATCTTTAAACGCTGTCCATTCACTTTAAATACCCTACCATCTTTAGGGTCCTCGATTCCAATTACCCCATGGTTAAAGACATGTTTCACCACAAAAGGACCAGACCACCTAGAACGAAGTTTCCCTGGATGTTTATGGAGTCGAGAATCATACAAGTAAACTTTCTGATTTGGTTCAAATGTTTTTCGAAGAATGTGTCTATCATGAAATGTTTTCATTTTTGCTTTGTACAGTTTAGCATTCTCGTAAGCATCATTTCTCAACTCCTCCAACTCAGTTAATTGAAACTTCCTAAGTTTACTACCTTCATCTAGATCAAAGTTAAAGTGTTTGATAGCCCAAAAGGCTCGGTGCTCCAGCTCTACCGGCAAATGACAAGGTTTTCCAAAGACAAATCTATACGGTGACATGCCTAAAGTGGTCTTAAAAGCAGTTCGGTAGGCCCAAAGTGCGTCATTCAATCTCAGCGACCAGTCCTTACGATTAGGGTTTACAGTTTTCTCCAAAATTTGCTTGATTTCCCTATTGGCTAATTCAACCTGTCCACTGGTCTGGGGATGATAAGCAGTTGATATTTTATGAATGACCCCGTACTTTTTCATTAGAGCCTCAAACGAACGGTTACAGAAATGTGTACCCCTATCACTAATGATAGCCCTTGGTGTCCCAAACCTAGATAACACATTTTCCTTAAGGAATTTCACAACTGTTTTGTTGTCATTGGCTCGACAAGCTGCTGCTTCGACCCATTTAGACACATAATCCACAGCAACAATGATATACATATACCCAAAGGAAGGTGGAAAGGGGCCCATAAAATCAATACCCCAACAATCAAAGACTTCTATCACTAAAATGGGGTTTAATGGCATCATGTTGCGTCGAGACAAAGCACCAAGCTTTTGACACTTCTCACAAGATTTACAGTAAATGTTAGTGTCTTTGAATAAAGTAGGCCAATAAAAACCACATTGCAAAATTTTTGCAGCAGTCTTTTTCATGGAAAAATGACCGCCACAAGCCTGTGAATGACAAAAGTCTAATATGCTAGGTATCTCCTCATTAGGCACACAACGCCTCAAAATCTGATCAGGGCAGTATTTGAATAGGCATGGGTCATCCCAATAAAACTTACGCACCTCAACTAAAAACTTTCTCTTATCCTGTGCACTCCACTCTCCTGGGATTTCACCTATAGCTAGGTAGTTGACAATATGAGCAAACCAGGGTAAAGAGGAAACAGAAAACAAGTGTTCATCTGGAAAGTCATCTCTAATGGGCAATTGATTCACATTGTCCTGAAAAGTTAACCTAGATAAATGGTCTGCTACCACATTTTCTACCCCCTTTTTATCTTTAATAGCAATGTCAAATTCCTGTAGAAGTAAAATCCACCTAATTAGTCGTGCCTTAGCATCCTTCTTGGAAAGAAGGTACTTAAGAGTAGAATGGTCTGTGAAGATTGTGATAGGAGAACCAATCAAATAGGATCGAAACTTATCTAAACAAATAGTTCCTTCTCAGTTGTGGAGTAATTCATTTGAGCACTATTGAAGGTCCTACTAGCATAGTAAATGACAAAAGGTTTACCCTCCCTTCGTTGCCCAAGGACAGCACCTACCGCATAATCGCTAGCATCACACATAATTTCAAATGGTAATGACCAATCAGGTGATTGCATTATAGGTGCTGAAGTTAGCTTGTTGGTCAAAGTTTTAAACGCCTCTTGGCAAGCTGGGGTCCAATCAAATGTAGCATCCTTCGCTAAGAGATTACATAAAGGTCTGGATATGGATGAAAAATTTTGTATAAACCTTCTATAGAAACCTGCGTGGCCAAGGAAAGATCTGATATCTTTGGTTGTCTTAGGTGTGGGCAGTTTGGAGATCAATTCGATCTTAGATTTGTCAACCTCTATCCCCTTAGATGAAACAACATGACCTAGGACAATACCTGAAGAAACCATAAAATGACATTTCTCCCAATTCAAAACCAAGCCTTTCTCCTCACATCTAGTTAAAACTCTCTCCAAGTTTAACAAGCATGCATCAAAAGAAGTACCAAAAGCAGTTAGGTCATCCATAAAGACTTCCATACAGTTTTCTACCATATCACTAAACATACTCATCATGCATCGTTGAAAAGTAGCAGGAGCGTTACATAATCCAAATGGCATCCTACGAAATGCATAGGTACCAAAAGGACAAGTAAAAGTGGTCTTTTCCTGGTCCTCCAAAGCTATCTCAATCTGATAGTAACCAGAATAACCATCCAAGAAACAATAAAAAGGATGGCCAGCCACACGCTCAAGAATTTGGTCCAAAAATGGGAGGGGAAAATGGTCCTTCTGAGTGGCAGCATTCAACTTCCTATAATCAATACACATGCGCCATCCAGTCACAGTTTTTGTAGGGACCATTTCACCAAGTTCATTTTTAACCACTGTGACTCCTGACTTCTTAGGGACTACCTGTGTAGGACTAACCCATTTACTATCGACAATAGGATAAATGATTCCTGCATCTAATAATTTCAACACTTCATTTTTCACTACCTCTTTCATTGTGGGGTTCAGCCTACGTTGTGGGTCTCTTTTAGGATTAGTTCCCTCCTCTAGGTGAATCCTATGTGAGCAAATTAGGGGACTAATACCCTTGATGTCAGCTATAGTCCATCCTATTGCAGATTTGTGCTCATTCAGAATGTTTAAAAGCTGTTTACCTTGAGAATCATTTAATTCTGAAGAAATAATCACAGGAAAAGTATCACCTGGTCCAAGGAACACATGTTTCAGTCCTGGGGGTAGTGGTTTCAGCTCCGGTGTTGGACTCTCAATACTTGATGGTTGCTGCCCTCCAGTTCTCGCTGGTAGTTCTTCAAACTTTGGTTGCCATGGTGATGTCCCATAACCCTGAAATTTAGCAAAAACAGCACAAATATTAGCATATTCTTCATTATGGCAATGTGCAGGAATTTCAGAATTTGTAAGAAATGAATTTAAAGGATTGAAATCAATGGTTGCAGTTGCATCTTCCTGAGTGAGTGCATCAACCATGTACGTTTGATGACACTCATCATCTTCTAAAAGCTGCTTAGTGATGTGAAAAATATTGACTTCAAGAGTCATATTTCCAAAAGATAGCTTCATTAGACCATTCCTGCAATTGATAAGAGCATTAGCCGTAGCAAGAAAGGGTCTACCAAGAATAATAGGTATTTTGGAGTTCACATTCACATCAACTTTCAAATCTAGGACTAGGAAGTCAACAGGATAGTAAAACTTGTCTATTTGCACCAAAACATCCTCAACTACTCCTCTAGGTTTTATAGTGGATCTATCAGCCAATTGTAAAACTACGGTTGTAGGTTTAATCTCACCTAGGCCTAGCAGTAGATAAATGGCATAAGGCATAAGGTTAACACTAGCTCCTAAGTCAAGAAGGGCTTGTGCAAACTCACAACTCCCAATGATGCAAGAAATTGTTGGACAACCAGGGTCCTTATATTTCGGTGGGACTCTTTGTTCAATTACTGCACTCACTTGCTCGGTCAAGAAAGCAGTTTTCTTGACATGATGCTTCCTTTTCACAGTGAACAAGTCTTTGAGGACTTTTCCATATGTAGGAATTCGAGAAATCACATGTAAAAGAGGTAGGTTGATTTTTACCTGCCTAAGGTGTTCTAAGATCTCATCATGTTGGCTATTAGCTTTCACATTAGACTTTAGAGCTTGAGGAAATGGTGCTCTAGCTAGGTTTTCCACTACCTTATCACTGGGCTCACTCTCTTCAGGATTACTAGAGTCTTTCTCATTTTCTTCTGCTTCCCTAGGCTTAATGATTGGTTCTACAACCTTCCCAGATCGAGTGGTGATAGCATTTATCTCTTTAAGGTTGTTTTCTACACCTGAAGTTTGAGCCATATGTTGTCCCTTAGGGTTAGGCTGAGGTTGAGCTGGAAATTTCCCACGTTCCCCTATTGCTAAGGCATTAGTCAATTTGGTTATATGGCTTTTCATTTCTTTACTCTCCTCGACAACTTGATTGATCATGGTTTCAAACTTCTGATTTGTTTTCCCCTGAGCCTCCATAAAAGCATGTAGGGTGTCCTCTAAGGAATTCCTAAAAGTTGAGGGTTGATGTTATGGTGTATTGAAAACTCTAGGTGGCTGAGTAGGTTGCTGATTATCAGATTTCCAACTGAAATTAGGATGATTCCGCCACCCCTGATTGTAAGTCTCAGAATATGGGGCATAAGGCTTTTTGTATACACCTAAAGCATTACAGTGTTCATCATAAACCCCCCTCATCTCAGCTAAAGCTAAAACACTCTTGCACTGGGTGATCAAGTCCACCACACACACCACACGGTCCAGAAGACTCAACACGAGCAACAGTAGATGTGGGCTTTGAACTACTAGTGCGTAGGTTCTCAATTTCTCTAGTCAGGGCTTCTACCTTAGCTCTAAGATTGTCTTCTTCCCTAAGATGATAGATGCCTGCACTAGAAGGATTTCCTACGGCTCGTGACCTATTGGTGCTATCAGTGGCACTAGGGCCAGTCCAAGTGTGGGCTTTCTCAGCTAAGTCATCTAAATATCCTATAGCCTCATCTGGATCTTTTTGTAGGAAATCACCATTACACATCATTTCAATAAACTGACGCTCTTTAGATGTTAACCCTTCATAGAAATAGCTCACGATGCGCCAACTCTCATAACCATGGTGCGGACAGAGAGCTTGCAATTCTTTGTACCTTTCCCACGCTTGATATAAAGTTTCACTCTCCTTTTGGATAAAAGAAGAGATCTGTTTTTTCAAAGCAGTAGTTTTGTGGTGGGGAAAGTATTTGCCAAAGAACGCTTGAGTCATTTCAGCCCAAGTCCCAATCGAACGTGGTCTCAATGAATACAACCAGCTCTTAGCCTTTTCCTTAAGGGAAAATGGAAAGAATTTGAGCCTAATTGCATCCAGTGTACCATGTTGATTGTGGAAGGTAGCTACAACCTCCTCGAATTCCCTAACATGCACATATGGGTTTTCATTTTCAAGCCCATGAAAGTTTGGAAGAAGTTGAATCATTCCCAGTTTAAAATCTACACGTGGCATGTTAGGTGGAAACATAATGCATGAAGGTGTAGATGTACGTGTGGGATGCAAATAATCATGTAAAGTCCTAAAAGGTGCATCATGCTCACCGTCAGACATTGTGTTATGTGATGTGGTGGTCGTGTCAATAGATGCAGAATCAAAGATAGGGTTAAAGAGATATTCAAACTCTATGAGAGGTGTTTCCACAAATCTTCCTCGCTCGTCTCGATACCTGCTCATAAAACACGAGTAAAACAAAATTAAAATGCAAAATACTAAAGAAAATAATAAATTGAAATGAAAGATTGAAAAAGGAACGAAGTCACCCTTTTGCAATCGAATCCCTCAATTTGTTGTACCGTCTCCCCGGCAACGGCGCCAAAATTTGATTACGCCCAAAGTGTTACGCGGTGTCGTAGTATAGCCTTGGGGTGTCGTATCCACAGGGTGATGGAAAATGTGATTCAAGGGGGTTCAATAACTTTGGGTTCTCGTGAATTTGATGAAGGGAATTTGTTTATTGCACTCAAATGTAAATGTCACTGGAAATAATGATGAAATTTAATATAATATGTAAAATAGTGAAGTTTCGGGGTTCCCTCAATTAGATTGGATCAATCAACATCAACAATTCATGCACTCTCTACTCAATTAGAAGTTTTTGTCCTAACTTTCTAATCGGATGATTTAAACGATACAAACAAATTTAATTGCACATGTAATCCTAAAATTTATGTTTTCCAAAACATAATCATACATCAATTTATTGAAATCAGACTTAAAGAGCGACTATATAGATTAACATATAGCAGTAATTAAATCACACCAATAAATGATTTGAAAATCAAACTTGAACAAGTATTTTAATTATTCAATGGAAGAAACAT
Organism: Fraxinus americana; assembly: GCA_035079005.1. NCBI lineage: Eukaryota > Viridiplantae > Streptophyta > Magnoliopsida > Lamiales > Oleaceae > Fraxinus > Fraxinus americana. The sequence goes on along the minus strand of CM068708.1, from coordinate 28,199,182 downwards.
GATTAAATCCATGAAAATCTGAATAAATGTTAAATCTAACTCAAATCTAATTCAAAATACGGGAAAACATAAACCCTAGAATTATTTAAACAATGAAAAACACATCCTAAATTCTAGATCTCCTTAACAATTATCACAATCATCTATTGAAATCAGATTATAAATCGTTCATATACATGTAGCATAAGAAAGTAAATAATCACACCAATAGATTTAATGAAATAACGATTCAACACATAGTTCAATTGTTCGATAGAAAAAAAAAAGATTGATTCTATGAAAAACTTAATACATATTAAATCAATTTCAAAATTAATTCAATAAGATGAAAACCTAGATCTAGAAATGTTTATCAAATTAAATACCAAAGAGCATGGATTAATGATGATGAAATCCCCAAATCCAAGTTCACCTCAATTTTGCTACATTCATCACTTTGTCCTACAAAACATAAATTGCATAGAATTAAGCTATATTCGAACATTTTAATCAACAATTGCTCATGTTTTGACAGTAAAATAAGTATGTAAAAACACACTTATCAACCACTGTGTCTAGATTTTCTTTCAATTTCCAAAAAAAAAATAATAATAAAAAATAAAAAAAAAAGGAACCTGGAAAATGAAAACTAACCAACACCAAAGAAAAGCAATTCCTTCCACGCACGGAAAACTGGCACGTCAGTGGGCTGGGGTGGAAACCAATTCTGGTGAAAAGTGAAGCCATCAAACACACCAAAAAGCTGGAATTGGAAAAGTCTTTCCATTTTCTAGGGAAAATGACACATATCAAACACAACCTTAAATTAAACGGAATTTGTTTCATGAATAATAGAATTTCGTTTATGAAGTTATTAAAAACAAACCGGTCCTTATGAACCGTTGCATAAATATCTCCTCAATAAAATTCTTAAAGCTTTGGAGGTGAAATTTGCCGACTTATTTAAAAAAAAAAAACAATTATGCAACCGAGTTACTCGTACTTTGCCACATTCCCTCTCGACCCCCGGGGGTTGTTTTTTCATTTCAAATTATTTTTAAATAGACGAAGAATTATTCTTTCTATACTTCTCTACATGTATAATTGTTCTTTGTTCTATTTTTTGGATTTTGCGTTTCAATCATTTTAATTAAGTGGATATCAATTTTTATCTTTTTACTTAAATTAAACGCTATTTGTTTCATGAATAATAGAATTTCGTTTATGAAGCTATTAAAAACAAACCGCTCCTTATGAACCGTTGCATAAATATCTCCTCTATAAAATTCTTAAAGCTTTGGCGGTGAAATTTGCCGACTTATTTAAAAATAAAAAAAAACAATTCTGCAACCGAGTTACTCGTACTTTGCCACAATCCCTCTCGACCCCCGGGGGTTGTTTTTTCATTTCAAGTTATTTTTAAATAGACGAAGAATTATTCTTTCTATACTTCTCTACATGTATAATTGTTCTTTGTTCTATTTTTTGGATTTTGCGTTTCAATCATTTTAATTAAGTGGATATCCATTTTTCACTTTTTACTTAAATTAAACGCTATTTGTTTCATAAATAATAGAATTTCGTTTATGAAGCTATTAAAAACAAACCGCTCCTTGTGAACAGTTGCATAAATATCTTGTCTATAAAATTCTTCAAGCTTTGGCAGTGAAATTTGTCGAATTACTTAAAAAAAAAAATCAGCAACTGAGTTACTCGTACTTTGCCGCTTTCCCTCTCGACCCCCGGGGGTTGTTTTTTCATTTCAAATTATTTTTAAATAGACGAAGAATTATTCTTTCTATACTTCTCTACATGTATAATTGTTCTTTGTTCTATTTTTTGGATTTTGCGTTTCAATCATTTTAATTAAGTGGATATCAATTTTTATCTTTTTACTTAAATTAAACGCTATTTGTTTCATGAATAATAGAATTTCGTTTATGAAGCTATTAAAAACAAACCGCTCCTTATGAACCGTTGCATAAATATCTCCTCTATAAAATTCTTAAAGCTTTGGCGGTGAAATTTGCCGACTTATTTAAAAAAAAAAAAAAAACAATTCTGCAACCAAGTTACTCGTACATTGCCACATTCCCTCTCGACCACCGGGGGTTGTTTTTTCATTTCAAATTATTTTTAAATAGACGAAGAATTATTCTTTCTATACTTCTCTACATGTATAATTGTTCTTTGTTCTATTTTTTGGATTTTGCGTTTCAATCATTTTAATTAAGTGGATATCCATTTTTCTCTTTTTACTTAAATTAAACGCTATTTGTTTCATGAATAATAGAATTTCGTTTATGAAGCTATTAAAAACAAACCGCTCCTTATGAACCGTTGCATAAATATATCCTCTATAAAATTCTTCAAGCTTTGGGGGTGAAATTTGTCGACTTACTTAAAAAAAAAAAATTCTGCAACCGAGTTACTCGTACTTTGCCGCTTTCCCTCTCGACCCCCGGGGGTTGTTTTTTCATTTCAAATTATTTTTAAATAGACGAAGAATTATTCTTTCTATACTTCTCTACATGTATAATTGTTCTTTGTTCTATTTTTTGGATTTTGCGTTTCAATCATTTTAATTAAGTGGATATCCATTTTTATCATTCACTTAAATTAAACGCTATTTGTTTAATGAATAATAGAATTTCGTTTATGAAGCTATTAAAAACAAATCGGTCCTTGTGAACCGTTGCATAAATATCTCCTCTATAAAATTCTTCAAGCTTTGGAGGTGAAATTTGCCGACTGATTTTAAAAAAAAAAAAATTCAGCAACTGAGTTACTCGTACTTTGCCACTTTCTCTCTCGACCCCCGCGAGTTGTTTTTTCATTTCAAATTATTTTTAAATAGATGAAGAATTATTTTTTCTATACTTCTCTACATGTATAATAGTTCTTTGATCTATTTTTAAGTTTTTGCGTTTCAATCATTTTAATTAAGTGGATATCCATTTTTATCTTTTTACTTAAATTAAACGCTATTTGTTTCATGAATAATAGAATTTCGTTTACGAAGCTATTAAAAACAAACCGGTCCTTATGAACCGTTGCATAAATATCTGCTCTATAAAATTCTTCAAGCTTTGGCGGTGAAATTTGCCGACTTATTTTTAAAAAAAAAATTCTGCAATCGAGTTACTCGTACTTTGCCACTTTCTCTTTCGAACCCCGCGAGTTGTTTTTTCATTTCAAATTATTTTTAAATAAACAAAAAATTATTCTTTCTATACTTCTCAGGATGTATAATCTTTCTTTGTTCTATTTTTTCCTTTTTGCGTTTCAATCATTTTAATTAAGTGGATATCCATTTTCATCTTTTTACTCAAATTAAACGCTATTTGTTTCTTGAATAATAGAATTTCGTTTATGAACCTATTAAAAACAAACCGGTCCTTATGAACCGTTGCATAAATATCTCGTCTACAAAATTCTTCAAGCTTTGGCGGAGAAATTTGCCGGCTAATTTTAAAAAAATAAAAATTATGCAACCGAGTTACTCGTACTTTGCCACTTTCCCTCTCGACCCCCGCGGGTTGGTTTTTCATTTCTAATTATTTTTAAATAGACGAAGATTTATTCTTTCTATACTTCTCTAGATGTATAATTGTTCTTTGTTCTGTTTTTTCGTTTTTGCGTTTCAGTCATTTTAATTAAGTGGATATCCATTTTTATCTTTTTACTTAAATTAAACGGAATTTGTTTCATGAATAATAGAATTTCGTTTATGTAGCTATTAAAAACAAACCGCTCCTTATGAACCGTTGCATAAATATCTCCTCTATAAAATTCTTCAAGCTTTGGCGGTGAAATTTGTCGACTTACTTAAAAAAAAAAAAAAATTCTGCAACCGAGTTACTCGTACTTTGCCGCTTTCCCTCTCGACCCCCGGGGGTTGTTTTTTCATTTCAAATTATTTTTAAATAGACGAAGAATTATTCTTTCTATACTTCTCTACATGTATAATTGTTCTTTGTTCTATTTTTTGGATTTTGCGTTTCAATCATTTTAATTAAGTGGATATCAATTTTTATCTTTTTACTTAAATTAAACGCTATTTGTTTCATGAATAATAGAATTTCGTTTATGAAGCTATTAAAAACAAACCGCTCCTTATGAACCGTTGCATAAATATCTTCTCTATAAAATTCTTGAAGCTTTGGCGGTGAAATTTGCCGACTTATTTAAACAAAAAAAAAATTCTGCAACCGAGTTACTCGTACTTTGCCACTTTCCCTCTCGACCCCCGGGGGGTTATTTTTTCATTTCAAATTATTTTTAAATAGATGAGGAATTATTCTTTCTATACTTCTCTACATGTGTAATTGTTCTTTGTTCTATTTTTTAGTTTTTGTGTTTCACTCATTTTAATTATGTGTATATCCATTTTTCTCTTTTTACTTAAATTAAACGGAATTTGTTTCATGAATAATAGAATTTCGTTTATGAAGCTATTAAAAACAAACCGCTCCTTACGAACCGTTGCATAAATATCTCCTCTATAAAATTCTTAAAGCTTTGGCGGTGAAATTTGCCGACTTATTTAAAAAAAAAAAAAAAATTCTGCAACCGAGTTACTCGTACTTTGCCACAATCCATCTCGACCCCCGTGGGTTGTATTTTCATTTCAAGTTATTTTTAAATAGACGAAGAATTATTCTTTCTATACTTCTCTACATGTATAATTGTTCTTTGTTCTATTTTTTGGATTTTGCGTTTCAGTCATTTCAATTAAGTGGATATCCATTTTTATCTTTTTACTTAAATTAAACGGAATTTGTTTCATTTATAATAGAATTTCGTTTATGTAGCTATTAAAAACAAAACGCTCCTTATGAACCGTTGCATAAATATCTCTATAAAATTCTTCAAGCTTTGGCGGTGAAATTTGTCGACTTACTTAAAAAAAAAAAATTCTGCAACCGAGTTACTAGTACTTTGCCGCTTTCCCTCTCGACCCCCGGGGGTTGTTTTTTCATTTCAAATTATTTTTAAATAGATGAAGATTTATTCTTTCTATACTTCTCTAGATGTATAATTGTTCTTTGTTCTATTTTTTGGATTTTGCGTTTCAATCATTTTAATTAAGTGGATATCCATTTTTATCTTTTTACTTAAATTAAACGGAATTTGTTTCATGAATAATAGAATTTCGTTTATGAAGCTATTAAAAACAAACCGCTCCTTACGAACCGTTGCATAAATATCTCCTCTATAAAATTCTTAAAGCTTTGGCGGTGAAATTTGCCGACTTATTTTAAAAAAAAAAATTTCAGCAACTGAGTTACTCGTACTTTGCCACTTTCTCTTTCGAACCCCGCGAGTTGTTTTTTCATTTCAAATTATTTTTAAATAAACGAAAAATTATTCTTTCTATACTTCTCAGGATGTATAATCTTTCTTTGTTCTATTTTTTCGTTTTTGCGTTTCAATCATTTTAATTAAGTGGATATCCATTTTCATCTTTTTACTCAAATTAAACGCTATTTGTTTCTTGAATAATAGAATTTCGTTTATGAACCTATTAAAAACAAACCGGTCCTTATGAACCGTTGCATAAATATCTCGTCTACAAAATTCTTCAAGCTTTGGCGGAGAAATTTGCCGGCTTATTTTAAAAAAATAAAAATTATGCAACCGAGTTACTCGTACTTTGCCACTTTCCCTCTCGACCCCCGCGGGTTGTTTTTTCATTTCTAATTATTTTTAAATTAACGAAAAATTATTCTTTCTGTACTTCTGAGGATGTATAATCTTTCTTTGTTCTATTTTTTCGTTTTTGCGTTTCAATCATTTTAATTAAGTGGATATCCATTTTCATCTTTTTACTCGAATTAAAAGCTATTTGTTTCTTGAATAATAGAATTTCGTTTATGAACCTATTAAAAACAAACCGGTCCTTATGAACCGTTGCATAAATATCTCCTCTACAAAATTCTTCAAGCTTTGGCGGAGAAATTTGCCGGCTTATTTAAAAAAAATAAAAATTATGCAACCGAGTTACTCGTACTTTGCCACTTTCCCTCTCGACCCCCGCGGGTTGTTTTTTCATTTCTAATTATTTTTAAATAGACGAAGATTTATTCTTTCTATACTTCTCTAGATGTATAATTGTTCTTTGTTCTGTTTTTTCGTTTTTGCGTTTCAGTCATTTTAATTAAGTGGATATCCATTTTTATCTTTTTACTTAAATTAAACGGAATTTGTTTCATGAATAATAGAATTTCGTTATGAAGCTATTAAAAACAAACCGCACCGTATGAACCGTTGCATAAATATCTCCTCTATAAAATTCTTCAAGCTTTGGCGGTGAAATTGGCCGACTTATTTTTAAAAAAAAATTCTACAATCGAGTTACTCGTACTTTGCCACTTTCTCTTTCGAACCACGCGAGTTATTTTTTCATTTCAAATTATTTTTAAATAAACGAAAAATTATTCTTTCTATACTTCTCAGGATGTATAATTGTTCTTTGTTCTATTTTTTCGTTTTTGCGTTTCAATCATTTTAATTAAGTGGATATCCATTTTCATCTTTTTACTCAAATTAAACGCTATTTGTTTCTTGAATAATAGAATTTCGTTTATGAACCTATTAAAAACAAACCGGTCCTTATGAACCGTTGCATAAATATCTCCTCTACAAAATTCTTCAAGCTTTGGCGGAGAAATTTGCCGGCTTATTTAAAAAAAATAAAAATTCTGCAACCGAGTTACTCTTACTTTGCCACTTTCCCTCTCGACCCCCGGGGGGTTATTTTTTCATTTCAAATTATTTTTAAATAGATGAGGAATTATTCTTTCTATACTTCTCTAGATGTATAATTGTTCTTTGTTCTGTTTTTTCGTTTTTGTGTTTCAATCATTTTAATTAAGTGGATATCCATTTTTATCTTTTTACTTAAATTAAACGGAATTTGTTTCATGAATAATAGAATTTCGTTTATGTAGCTATTAAAAACAAACCGCTCCTTATGAACCGTTGCATAAATATCTCCTCTATAAAATTCTTCAAGCTTTGGCAGTGAAATTTGTCGACTAACTTAAAAAAAAAAAAATTCTGCAACCGAGTTACTCGTACTTTGCCGCTTTCCCTCTCGACCCCGGGGGTTGTTTTTTCATTTCAAATTATTTTTAAATGGACGAAGAATTATTCTTTCTATACTTCTCTACATGTATAATTGTTCTTTGTTCTATTTTTTGGATTTTGCGTTTCAATCATTTTAATTAAGTGGATATCCATTTTTATCTTTTTACTTAAATTAAACGGAATTTGTTTCATGAATAATAGAATTTCGTTTATGAAGCTATTAAAAACAAACCGCTCCTTACGAACCGTTGCATAAATATCTCATCTATAAAATTCTTCAAGCTTTGGCAGTGAAATTTGTCGACTTATTTAAAAAAAAAAAATTCTGCAACCGAGTTACTCGTACTTTGCCACATTCCCTCTCGACCCCCGGGGGTTGTTTTTTCATTTCAAATTATTTTTAAATAGACGAAGAATTATTCTTTCTATACTTCTCTACATGTATAATTGTTCTTTGTTCTATTTTTTGGATTTTGCGTTTCAATCATTTTAATTAAGTGGATATCAATTTTTATCTTTTTACTTAAATTAAACGCAATTTGTTTCATTAATAATAGAATTTCGTTTATGAAGCTATTATAAACAAACCGCTCCTTATGAACCGTTGCATAAATATCTCCTCTATAAAATTCTTAAAGCTTTGGCGGTGAAATTTGCCGACTTATTTAAACAAAAAAAAAAATTCTGCAACCGAGTTACTCGTACTTTGCCACTTTCCCTCTCGACCCCCGGGGGGTTATTTTTTCATTTCAAATTATTTTTAAATAGATGAGGAATTATTCTTTCTATACTTCTCTACATGTGTAATTGTTCTTTGTTCTATTTTTTAGTTTTTGTGTTTCACTCATTTTAATTATGTGTATATCCATTTTTCTCTTTTTACATAAATTAAACGGAATTTGTTTCATGAATAATAGAATTTCGTTTATGAAGCTATTAAAAACAAACCGCTCCTTACGAACCGTTGCATAAATATCTCCTCTATAAAATTCTTAAAGCTTTGGCGGTGAAATTTGCCGACTTATTTAAAAAAAAAAAAAAACAATTCTGCAACCGAGTTACTCGTACTTTGCCACAATCCCTCTCGACCCCCGGGGGTTGTTTTTTCATTTCAAGTTATTTTTAAATAGACGAAGAATTATTCTTTCTATACTTCTCTACATGTATAATTGTTCTTTGTTCTATTTTTTGGATTTTGCGTTTCAATCATTTTAATTAAGTGGATATCCATTTTTCTCTTTTTACTTAAATTAAACGCTATTTGTTTCATGAATAATAGAATTTCGTTTATGAAGCTATTAAAAACAAACCGCTCCTTGTGAACAGTTGCATAAATATCTCCTCTATAAAATTCTTCAAGCTTTGGCGGTGAAATTAGTCGACTTATTTAAAAAAAAAAAAAAAACAATTCTGCAACCGAGTTACTCGTACTTTGCCACAATCCCTCTCGACCCCCGGGGGTTGTTTTTTCATTTCAAGTTATTTTTAAATAGACGAAGAATTATTCTTTCTATACTTCTCTACATGTATAATTGTTCTTTGTTCTATTTTTTGGATTTTGCGTTTCAATCATTTTAATTAAGTGGATATCCATTTTCATCTTTTTACTCAAATTAAACGCTATTTGTTTCTTGAATAATAGAATTTCGTTTATGAAGCTATTAAAAACAAACCGCTCCTTATGAACCGTTGCATAAATATCTCCTCTACAAAATTCTTCAAGCTTTGGCGGAGAAATTTGCCGGCTTATTTAAAAAAAAAAATTCTGTAACCGAGTTACTCGTACTTTGCCACTTTCCCTCTCGATCCCCGGGGGGTTATTTTTTCATTTCAAATTATTTTTAAATAGATGAGGAATTATTCTTTCTATACTTCTCTAGATGTATAATTGTTCTTTGTTCTGTTTTTTCGTTTTTGCGTTCGAGTCATTTTAATTAAGTGGATATCCATTTTTATCTTTTTACTTAAATTAAACGGAATTTGATTCATGAATAATAGAATTTCGTTTCTGAAGCTATTAAAAACAAACCGCTCCTTATGAACCGTTGCATAAATATCTCCTCTATAAAATTCTTCAAGCTTTGGGGGTGAAATTTGTCGACTTACTTAAAAAAAAAAAATTCTGCAACCGAGTTACTCGTACTTTGCCGCTTTCCCTCTCGACCCCCGGGGGTTGTTTTTTCATTTCAAATTATTTTTAAATAGACGAAGAATTATTCTTTCTATACTTCTCTACATGTATAATTGTTCTTTGTTCTATTTTTTGGATTTTGCGTTTCAATCATTTTAATTAAGTGGATATCAATTTTTATCTTTTTACTTAAATTAAACGCTATTTGTTTCATGAATAATAGAATTTCGTTTATGAAGCTATTAAAAACAAACCGCTCCTTATGAACCGTTGCATAAATATCTCCTCTATAAAATTCTTAAAGCTTTGGCGGTGAAATTTGCCGACTTATTTAAACAAAAAAAAAAAATTCTGCAACCGAGTTACTCGTACTTTGCCACTTTCCCTCTCGACCCCCGTGGGGTTATTTTTTCATTTCAAATTATTTTTAAATAGATGAGGAATTATTCTTTCTATACTTCTCTACATGTGTAATTGTTCTTTGTTCTATTTTTTAGTTTTTGTGTTTCACTCATTTTAATTATGTGTATATCCATTTTTCTCTTTTTACTTAAATTAAACGGAATTTGTTTCATGAATAATAGAATTTCGTTTATGAAGCTATTAAAAACGAACCGGTCCTTATGAACCGTTGCATAAATATCTCCTCTATAAAATTCTTAAAGCTTTGGCGGTGAAATTTGCCGACTTATTTAAAAAAAAAAAAAAAAACAATTCTGCAACCGAGTTACTCGTACTTTGCCACAATCCCTCTCGACCCCCGGGGGTTGTTTTTTCATTTCAAATTATTTTTAAATAGACGAAGAATTATTCTTTCTATACTTCTCTACATGTATAATTGTTCTTTGTTCTATTTTTTGGATTTTGCGTTTCAATCATTTTAATTAAGTGGATATCCATTTTTATCTTTTTACTTAAATTAAACGCTATTTGTTTCATGAATAATAGAATTTCGTTTATGAAGCTATTAAAAACAAACCGCTCCTTATGAACCGTTGCATAAATATCTCCTCTATAAAATTCTTCAAGCTTTGGCGGTGAAATTTGTCGACTTACTTAAAAAAAAAAAATTCTGCAACCGAGTTACTCGTACTTTGCCGCTTTCCCTCTCGACCCCCGGGGGTTGTTTTTTCATTTCAAATTATTTTTAAATAGACGAAGAATTATTCTTTCTATACTTCTCTACATGTATAATTGTTCTTTGTTCTATTTTTTGGATTTTGCGTTTCAATCATTTTAATTAAGTGGATATCCATTTTTATCATTCACTTAAATTAAACGCTATTTGTTTAATGAATAATAGAATTTCGTTTATGAAGCTATTAAAAACAAATCGGTCCTTGTGAACCGTTGCATAAATATCTCCTCTATAAAATTCTTCAAGCTTTGGAGGTGAAATTTGCCGACTGATTTTAAAAAAAAAAAATTCAGCAACTGAGTTACTCGTACTTTGCCACTTTCTCTCTCGACCCCCGCGAGTTGTTTTTTCATTTCAAATTAGTTTTAAATAGATGAAGAATTATTCTTTCTATACTTCTCTACATGTATAATTGTTCTTTGATCTATTTTTTAGTTTTTGCGTTTCAATCATTTTAATTAAGTGGATATCCATTTTTATCTTTTTACTTAAATTAAACGCTATTTGTTTCATGAATAATAGAATTTCGTTTACGAAGCTATTAAAAACAAACCGGTCCTTATGAACCGTTGCATAAATATCTGCTCTATAAAATTCTTCAAGCTTTGGCGGTGAAATTTGCCGACTTATTTTAAAACAAAAAATTCTGCAATCGAGTTACTCGTACATTGCCACTTTCTCTTACAAACCCCGCGAGTTGTTTTTTCATTTCAAATTATTTTTAAATAAACGAAAAATTATTCTTTCTATACTTCTGAGGATGTATAATCTTTCTTTGTTCTATTTTTTCGTTTTTGCGTTTCAATCATTTTAATTAAGTGGATATCCATTTTCATCTTTTTACTCAAATTAAACGCTATTTGTTTCTTGAATAATAGAATTTCGTTTATGAACCTATTAAAAACAAACCGGTCCTTATGAACCGTTGCATAAATATCTCCTCTACAAAATTCTTCAAGCTTTGGCGGAGAAATTTGCCGGCTTATTTAAAAAAAATAAAAATTATGCAACCGAGTTACTCGTACTTTGCCACTTTCCCTCTCGACCCCCGCGGGTTGTTTTTTCATTTCTAATTATTTTTAAATAGACGAAGATTTATTCTTTCTATACTTCTCTAGATGTATAATTGTTCTTTGTTCTGTTTTTTCGTTTTTGCGTTTCAGTCATTTTAATTAAGTGGATATCCATTTTTATCTTTTTACTTAAATTAAACGGAATTTGTTTCATGAATAATAGAATTTCGTTTATGAAGCTATTAAAAACAAACCGCTCCTTATGAACCGTTGCATAAATATCTCCTCTATAAAATTCTTCAAGCTTTGGCGGTGAAATTTGCCGACTTATTTAAACTAAAGAAAAATTCTGCAACCGAGTTACTCGTACTTTGCCACTTTCCCTCTCGACCCCCGGGGGGTTATTTTTTCATTTCAAATTATTTTTAAATAGATGAGGAATTATTCTTTCTATACTTCTCTACATGTGTAATTGTTCTTTGTTCTATTTTTTAGTTTTTGTGTTTCAATCATTTTAATTATGTGTATATCCATTTTTCTCTTTTTACTTAAATTAAACGGAATTTGTTTCATGAATAATAGAATTTCGTTTATGAAGCTATTAAAAACAAACCGGTCCTTATGAACCGTTGCATAAATATCTCCTCTATAAAATTCTTAAAGCTTTGGCGGTGAAATTTGCCGACTTATTTAAAAAAAAAAAAAAACAATTCTGCAACCGAGTTACTCGTACTTTGCCACATTCCCTCTCGACCCCCGGGGGTTGTTTTTTCATTTCAAATTATTTTTAAATAGACAAAGAATTATTTTTTCTATACTTCTCTACATGTATAATTGTTCTTTGTTCTGTTTTTTGGATTTTGCATTTCAATCATTTTAATTAAGTGGATATCCATTTTTATCTTTTTACTTCGGGTCCGTTTGATTGTAAGTGTGAAAAATGGGTGGTAAGAAAATGTTTTACTGGGAATTGAATTGCATAGAATTTGTTTTACTGGGAATTGTAATTAATTGTGTTTGATTAGTATAATTTTTCACCTGCAAAATGTTGTAAGTTTGATATCCGTTTGGCTTCGTTTTTTATGAGAATTGTTATTTAAAGTGATAATTTTTTCTATCTTTGAGTTTAGAATTTGTTCTAACTACCAAAAAGTAAAAAAAAAAAAAAAAAAAATTTAAATTAGAAAAATTTATCATACCGAATATCATTCGTTTAGCTTTGTTTTACATAAAAATTGTCAATAAGAGTGAAATTTTTTTTTACCACTGTGTCTAGATTTTCTTTCAATTTCCAAAAAAAAATAATAATTAAAAATGAAAAAAAGGAACCTGGAAAATGAAAAACTAACCAACATAAAAGAAAAGCAATTCCTTCCACGCACGGAAAACTGGCACGTCAGTGCGCTGGGGTGGAAACCAATTCTGGTGAAAAGTGAAGCCATCAAACACACCAAAAAGCTGGAATTGGAAAAGTCTTTCCATTTTCTAGGGAAAATGACACATATCAGACACAACCTTAAATTAAACGGAATTTGTTTCATGAATAATAGAATTTCGTTTATGAAGCTATTAAAAACAAACCGGTCCTTATGAACCGTTGCATAAATATCTCCTCTATAAAATTCTTAAAGCTTTGGAGGTGAAATTTTCCGACTTATTTAAACAAAAAAAAATTCTGCAACCGAGTCACTCGTACTTTGCCACTTTCCCTCTCGACCCCCGGGGGTTATTTTTTCATTTCAAATTATTTTTAAATAGACGAAGAATTATTCTTTCTATACTTCTCTACATGTGTAATTGTTCTTTGTTCTATTTTTTAGTTTTTGTGTTTCACTCATTTTAATTATGTGTATATCCATTTTTCTCTTTTTACATAAATTAAACGGAATTTGTTTCATGAATAATAGAATTTCGTTTATGAAGCTATTAAAAACAAACCGCTCCTTATGAACTGTTGCATAAATATCTCCTCTATAAAATTCTTAAAGCTTTGGCGGTGAAATTTGCCGACTTATTTAAAAAAAAAAAAACAATTATGCAACCGAGTTACTCGTACTTTGCCACATTCCCTCTCGACCCCCGGGGGTTGTTTTTTCATTTCAAATTATTTTTAAATAGACGAAGAATTATTCTTTCTATACTTCTCTACATGTATAATTGTTCTTTGTTCTATTTTTTGGATTTTGCGTTTCAATCATTTTAATTAAGTGGATATCCATTTTTCTCTTTTTACTTAAATTAAACGCTATTTGTTTCATGAATAATAGAATTTCGTTTATGAAGCTATTAAAAACAAACCGCTCCTTATGAACAGTTGCATAAATATCTCCTCTATAAAATTCTTCAAGCTTTGGCAGTGAAATTTGTCGACTAACTTAAAAAAAAAAAAAATTCTGCAACCGAGTTACTCGTACTTTGCCGCTTTCCCTCTCGACCCCCGGGGGTTGTTTTTTCATTTCAAATTATTTTTAAATAGACGAAGAATTATTCTTTCTATACTTCTCTACATGTATAATTGTTCTTTGTTCTATTTTTTGGATTTTGCGTTTCAATCATTTTAATTAAGTGGATATCCATTTTTATCTTTTTACTTAAATTAAACGGAATTTGTTTCATGAATAATAGAATTTCGTTTATGAAGCTATTAAAAACAAACCGCTCCTTATGAACCGTTGCATAAATATCTCCTCTATAAAATTCTTAAAGCTTTGGCGGTGAAATTTGCCGACTTATTTAAACAAAAAAAAAATTCTGCAACCGAGTTACTCGTACTTTGCCGCTTTCCCTCTCGACCCCCGGGGGTTGTTTTTTCATTTCAAATTATTTTTAAATAGATGAGGAATTATTCTTTCTATACTTCTCTACATGTGTAATTGTTCTTTGTTCTATTTTTTAGTTTTTGTGTTTCACTCATTTTAATTATGTGTATATCCATTTTTCTCTTTTTACTTAAATTAAACGGAATTTGTTTCATGAATAATAGAATTTCGTTTATGAAGCTATTAAAAACGAACCGGTCCATATGAACCGTTGCATAAATATCTCCTCTATAAAATTCTTAAAGCTTTGGCGGTGAAATTTACCGACTTATTTAAAAAAAAAAAAAACAATTCTGCAACCGAGTTACTCGTACTTTGCCACAATCCCTCTCGACCCCCGGGGGTTGTTTTTTCAGTTCAAGTTATTTTTAAATAGACGAAGAATTATTCTTTCTATACTTCTCTACATGTATAATTGTTCTTTGTTCTATTTTTTGGATTTTGCGTTTCAATCATTTTAATTAAGTGGATATCCATTTTTCTCTTTTTACTTAAATTAAACGCTATTTGTTTCATGAATAATAGAATTTCGTTTATGAAGCTATTAAAAACAAACCGCTCCTTGTGAACAGTTGCATAAATATCTCCTCTATAAAATTCTTCAAGCTTTGGCGGTGAAATTTGTCGACTTACTTAAAAAAAAAAAAAAATTCTGCAACCGAGTTACTCGTACTTTGCCGCTTTCCCTCTCGACCCCCGGGGGTTGTTTTTTCATTTCAAATTATTTTTAAATAGACGAAGAATTATTCTTTCTATACTTCTCTACATGTATAATTGTTCTTTGTTCTATTTTTTGGATTTTGCGTTTCAATCATTTTAATTAAGTGGATATCCATTTTTATCATTTTACTTAAATTAAACGCTATTTGTTTCATGAATAATAGAATTTCGTTTATGAAGCTATTAAAAACAAATCGGTCCTTATGAACCGTTGCATAAATATCTTCTCTATAAAATTCTTCAAGCTTTGGAGGTGAAATTTGCCGACTGATTTTAAAAAAAAAAAAAATTCAGCAACTGAGTTACTCGTACTTTGCCACTTTTTCTCTCGACCCCCGCGAGTTGTTTTTTCATTTCAAATTATTTTTAAATAGATGAAGAATTATGCTTTCTATACTTCTCTACACGTATAATTGTTCTTTGATCTATTTTTTAGTTTTTGCGTTTCAATCATTTTAATTAAGCGGATATCCATTTTTATCTTTTTACTTAAATTAAACGCTATTTGTTTCATGAATAATAGAATTTCGTTTACGAAGCTATTAAAAACAAACCGGTCCTTATGAACCGTTGCATAAATATCTGCTCTATAAAATTCTTCAAGCTTTGGCGGTGAAATTTGCCGACTTATTTTTAAACAAAAAATTCTACAATCGAGTTACTCGTACTTTGCCACTTTCTCTTTCGAACCCCGCGAGTTGTTTTTTCATTTCAAATTATTTTTAAATAAACGAAAAATTATTCTTTCTATACTTCTGAGGATGTATAATCTTTCTTTGTTCTATTTTTTCGTTTTTGCGTTTCAATCATTTTAATTAAGTGGATATCCATTTTCATCTTTTTACTCAAATTAAACGCTATTTGTTTCTTGAATAATAGAATTTCGTTTATGAACCTATTAAAAACAAACCGGTCCTTATGAACCGTTGCATAAATATCTCCTCTACAAAATTCTACAAGCTTTGGCGGAGAAATTTGCCGGCTTATTTAAAAAAAATAAAAATTATGCAACCGAGTTACTCGTACTTTGCCACTTTCCCTCTCGACCCCCGCGGGTTGTTTTTTCATTTCTAATTATTTTTAAATAGACGAAGATTTATTCTTTCTATACTTCTCTAGATGTATAATTGTTCTTTGTTCTGTTTTTTCGTTTTTGCGTTTCAGTCATTTTAATTAAGTGGATATCCATTTTTATCTTTTTACTTAAATTAAACGGAATTTGTTTCATGAATAATAGAATTTCGTTTATGAAGCTATTAAAAACAAAAGCTCCTTATGAACCGTTGCATAAATATCTCCTCTATAAAATTCTTCAAGCTTTGGCGGTGAAATTTGCCGACTTATTTAAAAAAAAAAAAATTCTGCAACCAAGTTACTCGTACTTTGCCACTTTCCCTCTCGACCCCCAGGGGGTTATTTTTTCATTTCAAATTATTTTTAAATAGACGAGGAATTATTCTTTCTATACTTCTCTACATGTGTAATTGTTCTTTGTTCAATTTTTTAGTTTTTGTGTTTCAATCATTTTAATTATGTGTATATCCATTTTTCTCTTTTTACTTAAATTAAACGGAATTTGTTTCATGAATAATAGAATTTCGTTTAGGAAGCTATTAAAAACAAACCGGTCCTTATGAACCGTTGCATAAATATCTCCTCTATAAAATTCTTAAAGCTTTGGCGGTGAAATTTGCCGACTTATTTAAAAAAAAAAAAAAAAACAATTCTGCAACCGAGTTACTCGTACTTTCCCACATTCCCTCTCGACCCCCGGGGGTTGTTTTTTCATTTCAAATTATTTTTAAACAGACAAAGAATTATTTTTTCTATACTTCTCTACATGTATAATTGTTCTTTGTTCTGTTTTTTGGATTTTGCATTTCAATCATTTTAATTAAGTGGATATCCATTTTTATCTTTTTACTTCGGGTCCGTTTGATTGTAAGTGTGAAAAATGGGTGGTAAGAAAATGTTTTACTGGGAATTGAATTGCATAGAATTTGTTTTACTGGGAATTGTAATTAATTGTGTTTGATTAGTATAATTTTTCACCTGCAAAATGTTGTAAGTTTGATATCCGTTTGGCTTCGTTTTTTATGAGAATTGTTATTTAAAGTGATAATTTTTTCTATCATTGAGTTTAGAATTTGTTCTAATTACCAAAAAGTAAAAAAAAAAAAATTTTAAATTAGAAAAATTTATCATACCGAATATCATTCGTTTAGCTTTGTTTTACATAAAAATTGTCAATAAGAGTGAAATTTTTTTTTACCACTGTGTCTAGATTTTCTTTCAATTTCCAAAAAAAAATAATAATTAAAAATGAAAAAAAGGAACCTGGAAAATGAAAAACTAACCAACATAAAAGAAAAGCAATTCCTTCCACGCACGGAAAACTGGCACGTCAGTGCGCTGGGGTGGAAACCAATTCTGGTGAAAAGTGAAGCCATCAAACACACCAAAAAGCTGGAATTGGAAAAGTCTTTCCATTTTCTAGGGAAAATGACACATATCAAACACAACCTTAAATTAAACGGAATTTGTTTCATGAATAATAGAATTTCGTTTATGAAGCTATTAAAAACAAACCGGTCCTTATGAACCGTTGCATAAATATCTCCTCTATAAAATTCTTAAAGCTTTGGAGGTGAAATTTGCAAACTTATTTAAACAAAAAAAAAATTCTGCAACCGAGTCACTCGTACTTTGCCACTTTCCCTCTCGACCCCCGGGGGGTTATTTTTTCATTTCAAATTATTTTTAAATAGACGAGGAATTATTCTTTCTATACTTCTCTACATGTGTAATTGTTCTTTGTTCTATTTTTTAGTTTTTGTGTTTCAATCATTTTAATTATGTGTATATCCATTTTTCTCTTTTTACTTAAATTAAACGGAATTTGTTTCATGAATAATAGAATTTCGTTTATGAATCTATTAAAAACAAACCGGTCCTTATGAACCGTTGCATAAATATCTCCTCTATAAAATTCTTAAAGCTTTGGCGGTGAAATTTGCCGACTTATTTAAAAAAAAAAAAACAATTCTGCAATCGAGTTACTCGTACTTTGCCACATTCCCTCTCGACCCCCGGGGGTTGTTTTTTCATTTCAAATTATTTTTAAATAGACGAAGAATTATTCTTTCTACACTTCTCTACATGTATAATTGTTCTTTGTTCTATTTTTTGGATTTTGCGTTTCAATCATTTTAATTAAGTGGATATCCATTTTTCTCTTTTTACTTAAATTAAACGCTATTTGTTTCATGAATAATAGAATTTGATTTATGAAGCTATTAAAAACAAACCGCTCCTTATGAACAGTTGCATAAATATCTCCTCTATAAAATTCTTCAAGCTTTGGCGGTGAAATTTGTCGACTTACTTTAAAAAAAAAAAAAATTCTGCAACCGAGTTACTCGTACTTTGCCGCTTTCCCTCTCGAACCCCGGGGGTTGTTTTTTCATTTCAAATTATTTTTAAATAGGCGAAGAATTATTCTTTCTATACTTCTCTACATGTATAATTGTTCTTTGTTCTATTTTTTGGATTTTGCGTTTCAATCATTTTAATTAAGTGGATATCCATTTTTATCTTTTAACTTCTGGTCCGTTTGATTGTAATGTGTGAAAAATTGCATAGAATTTGTTTTACTGGGAATTGCAATTAATTGTGTTTGATTAGTATAATTTTTCACCTGCAAAATGTTGTAAGTTTGATATCCGTTTGGCTTCGTTTTTTATGAAAATTGTTATTTAAAGTGATAATTTTTTCTATCATTGAGTTTAGAATTTGTTCTAATTACCAAAAAGTAAAAAAAAAAATTTTAATTAAAAAATTTATCAAACCGAATATCATTCGTTTAGCTTTGTTTTACATAAAAATTGTCAATAAAAGTGATTTTTTTTTTACCACTGTGTCTAGATTTTCTTTCAATTTCCAAAAAAAAAATAATAATTAAAAATGAAAAAAAGGAACCTGGAAAATGAAAAACTAACCAACCCAAAAGAAAAGCAATTCCTTCCATGCACGGAAAACTGGCACGTCAGTGGGCTGGGGTGGAAACCAATTCTGGTGAAAAGTGAAGCCATCAAACACACCAAAAAGCTTCAATTGGAAAAGTCCTTCCATTTTCTAGGGAAACGACATATATCAAACACAACCTTAAATTAAACGGAATTTGTTTCATGAATAATAGAATTTCGTTTATGAAGCTATTAAAAACAAACCGGTCCTTATGAACCGTTGCATAAATATCTCCTCTATAAAATTCTTAAAGCTTTGGAGGTGAAATTTGCCGACTTATTTAAAAAAAAAAAAACAATTCTGCAACCGAGTTACTCGTTCTTTGCCACTTTCCCTCTCGACCGCCGGGGGTTGTTTTTTCATTTCAAATTATTTTTAAATAGACGAAGAATTATTCTTTCTATACTTCTCTACATGTATAATTGTTCTTTGTTCTATTTTTTGGATTTTGCGTTTCAATCATTTTAATTAAGAGGATATCAATTTTTATCTTTTTACTTAAATTAAACTCTATTTGTTTCATGAATAATAGAATTTCGTTTATGAAGCTATTAAAAACAAACCGGTCCTTATGAACCGTTGCATAAATATCTCCTCTATAAAATTCTTAAAGCTTTGGCGGTGAAATTTGCCGACTTATTTAAAAAAAATATATATATATTTCCGCAACCGAGTTACTCGTACTTTGCCACTTTCCCTCTCGACCCCCGGGGGGTTATTTTTTCATTTCAAATTATTGTTAAGTAGACGAGGAATTATTCTTTCTATACTTCTCTACATGTGTAATTGTTCTTTGTTCTTTTTTAGTTTTTGTGTTACAATCATTTTAATTATGTGTATATCCATTTTTCTCTTTTTATTTAAATTAAACGCTATTTGTTTCATGAATAATAGAATTTCGTTTATGAAGCTATTAAAAACAAACCGCTCCTTGTGAACAGTTGCATAAATATCTCCTCTATAAAATTCTTCAAGCTTTGGCGGTGAAATTTGTCGACTTATTTAAAAAAAAAAAAAAACAATTCTGCAACCGAGTTACTCGTACTTTGCCACTTTCCCTCTCGACCCCCGGGGGTTGTTTTTTCATTTCAAATTATTTTTAAATAGAAGAAGAATTATTTTTTCTATACTTCTCTACATGTATAATTGTTCTTTGTTCTATTTTTTGGATTTTGCGTTTCAATCATTTTAATTAAGTGGATATCCATTTTTATCTTTTTACTTCGGGTCCGTTTGATTGTAAGTGTGAAAAATGGGTGGTATGAAAATGTTTTACTGGGAATTGAATTGCATAGAATTTGTTTTACTGGGAATTGCAATTAGTTGTGTTTGATTAGTACAATTTTTCACCTGCAAAATGTTGTAAGTTTGATATCCGTTTGGCTTCGTTTTTTATGAAAATTGTTATTTAAAGTGATAATTTTTTCTATCATTGAGTTTAGAATTTGTTCTGATTACCAAAAAGTTAAAAAAAAAATTTAAATTAGAAAATTTATCAAACCGAATATCATTCGTTTAGCTTTGTTTTACATAAAAATTGTCAATAAAAGTGAAATTTTTTTTTACCACTGTGTCTAGATTTTCTTTCAATTTCCAAAAAAAAAATAATAATTAAAAATGAAAAAAAGGAACCTGGAAAATGAAAAACTAACCAACCCAAAAGAAAAGCAATTCCTTCCATGCACGGAAAACTGGCACGTCAGTGGGCTGGGGTGGAAACCAATTCTGGTGAAAAGTGAAGCCATCAAACACACCAAAAAGCTCGAATTGGAAAAGTCCTTCCATTTTCTAGGGAAAATGACACATATCAAACACAACCTTAAATTAAACGGAATTTGTTTCATGAATAATAGAATTTCGTTTATGAAGCTATTAAAAACAAACCGGTCCTTATGAACCGTTGCATAAATATCTCCTCAATAAAATTCTTAAAGCTTTGGAGGTGAAATTTGCCGACTTATTTAAAAAAAAAAAAAACAATTCTGCAACCGAGTTACTCGTACTTTGCCACATTCCCTCTCGACCCCCGGGGGTTGTTTTTTCATTTCAAATTATTTTTAAATAGACGAAGAATTATTCTTTCTATACTTCTCTACATGTATAATTGTTCTTTGTTCTATTTTTTGGATTTTGCGTTTCAATCATTTTAATTAAGTGGATATCCATTTTTATCTTTTTACTTCGGGTCCGTTTGATTGTAAGTGTGAAAAATGGGTGGTAAGAAAATGTTTTACTGGGAATTGAATTGCATAGAATTTGTTTTATTGGGAATTGTAATTAATTGTGTTTGATTAGTACAATTTTTCACCTGCAAAATGTTGTAAGTTTGATATCCGTTTGGCTTCGTTTTTTATGAAAATTGTTATTTAAAGTGATAATTTTTTCTATCATTGAAAGTGAAATTTTTCTGTCATTTTTTCTATGAAAAATTTATCATACCGAATATCATTCGTTTATCTTCGTTTTACATAAAAATTGTCAATAAAAGTGAAATTTTTTTTTACCACTGTGTCTAGATTTTCTTTCAATTTCCAAAAAAAAAATAATAATTAAAAATGAAAAAAAGGAACCTGGAAAATGAAAAACTAACCAACCCAAAAGAAAAGCAATTCCTTCCACGCACGGAAAACTGGCACGTCAGTGGGCTGGGGTGGAAACCAATTCTGTTGAAAAGTGAAGCCATCAAACACACCAAAAAGTAGGGGTGGGCGCGGTTCGGTTTGGGTTGGTTTCGACCCCAACCCGAAACCAAAACCAAATTAGTCGGTTTGGAAAAATTTCGACCCAAACCAACCCACTTTACCTCTTAAACCGAACCAACCCAAACCAAATCGGTTCGGTTTGGTTTGGTTCGGTTAGTCGGTTTAGACTTTTAAATAATATTGCATCATAAAAAATGAAAAGTCATGCAAAAAATAATGTATGTCATTCAATTTAACTACTCACAGTGACGCAATCAAGAACCAACACATAATCATAACAAAACCGAATCTTCATCAAGCTTTTTTTCCATCCCAATAGTTCATTTTCATCAACCTGGATATGTGGTGGATATCCATAAGAATAAAAGAGATGCCAAATTACGTTTACTGCACTTAATTAAATATGAACTGCTAAACATATCACAATTATTTCTTTCTTCCATCTCAATAGAAGGCGGGATATGATCACAATTGAAAATAACCAGAACTAAGCATAATTCAAAACCAAGACTAAGAAAATAACCAGAACTAAGCATAATCCAAATTCAAGAGTAAGAAAATAAAATTTATGTTACAAGAAAGAAACTCAAGCACAATGTCTAGATTTTAGGAAAATAAATATCCAGGAAAGTAAAATCTAAATTCCAAAAGTTTTGATTTTGACTTTTCTTTTTTCAAAAATAAAAATAAAAATAGAAACATGTATAAGTGGGTTGGGTCGGTTAACCGGTGGTTTAAGGCTTTAAACCATGACCAAACCGAACCACCGTGGTTTTGTTTAAAATAAAACCAAACCGAACCAATAACTATGTCAAACCGACCCGAGTCGGTTTGGTTCGGTCGGTTTGGTCGGTTTTTCGGTTTTTTTGCCCACCCCTACCAAAAAGCTCGAATTGGAAAAGTCTTTCCATTTTCTAGGGAAAATGACACATATCAAACACAACCTTAAATTAAACGGAATTTGTTTCATGAATAATAGAATTTCGTTTATGAAGCTATTAAAAACAAACCGGTCCTTATGAACCGTTGCATAAATATCTCCTCTATAAAATTCTTAAAGCTTTGGAGGTGAAATTTGCCGACTTATTTAAAAAAAAAAAACAATTATGCAACCGAGTTACTAGTTCTTTGCCACTTTCCCTCTCGACCCCCGAGGGTTGTTTTTTCATTTCAAATTATTTTTAAATAGACGAAGAATTATTCTTTCTATACTTCTCTACATGTACAATTGTTCTTTGTTCTATTTTTTGGATTTTGCGTTTCAATCATTTTAATTAAGTGGAAATCCATTTTTATCTTTTTACTTAGATTAAACGCTATTTGTTTCATGAATAATAGAATTTCGTTTATGAAGCTATTAAAAATAAATCGGTCCTTATGAACCGTTGCATAAATATCTCATCTATAAAATTCTTCAAGCTTTGGCAGTGAAATTTGTCGACTTATTTAAAAAAAAAAAATTCTGCAACCGAGTTACTCGTACTTTTCCAATTTCCCTCTCGACCCCCGCGAGTTGTTTTTTCATTTCAAATTATTTTTAAATAGACGAAGAATTATTCTTTCTATACTTCTCTACATGTATAATTGTTCTTTGTTCTATTTTTTAGTTTTTGCGTTTCAATCATTTTAATTAAGTGGATATCCATTTTTATCTTTTTACTTAAATTAAATGCTATTTGTTTCATGAATAATAGAATTTCGTTTATGAAGCTATTAAAAACAAACCGGTTCTTATGAACCGTTGCATAAATATCTCCTATATAAAATTCTTCAAGCTTTGGCGGTGAAATTTGTCGACTTATTTAAAAAAAAAAATTCTGCAACCGAGTTTCTCGCACTTTTCCAATTTCCCTCTCGACCCCCTCGAGTTGTTTTTTCATTTCAAATTATTTTTAAATAGACGAAGAATTATTCTTTCTATACTTCTCTACATGTATAATTGTTCTTAGTTCTATTTTTTAGTTTCTGCGTTTCAATCATTTTAATTAAATGGATATCCATTTTTATCTTTTTACTTAAATTAAATGCTATTTATTTCATGAATAATAGAATTTCGTTTATGAAGCTATTAAAAACAAACCGGTCCTTATGAACTGTTGCATAAATATCTCCTCTATAAAATTCTTCAAGCTTTGGCGGTGAAATTTGCCGACTTATTAAAAAAAAAAAAAAATTATGCAACAGAGTTACTTGTACATTGCCACTTTCCCTCTCGACCCCCGTGAGTTGTTTTTTCATTTCAAATTATTTTTAAATAGATGAAGAATTATTCTTTCTATAATTCTCTAGATGTATAATTGTTCTTTGTTCTATTTTTTAGTTTTTGCGTTTCAATCATTTTAATTAAGTGGATATCCATTTTTATCTCTTTACTTAAATTAAACGCTATTTGTTTTATGAATAATAGAATTTCGTTTATGAAGCTATTAAAAACAAACCGGTCCTTATGAACTGTTGCATAAATATCTCCTCTATCAAATTCTTCAAGCTTTGGCGGTGAAATTTGCCGACTTATTTTAAAAAAAAAAATTCTGCAACCGAGTTACTCGTACTTTGCCACTTTCCCTCTCAACCCCCGCGAGTTTTTTTTGCATTTCAAATTATTTTTAAATAGACGAAGAATTATTCTTTCTATACTTCTCTAAATGTATAATTGTTCTTTGTTCTATTTTTTAGTTTTTGCGTTTCAATCATTTTAATTAAGTGGATATCCATTTTTCTCTTTTTACTTAAATTAAACGCTATTTGTTTCATGAGTAATAGAATTTCGTTTATGAAGCTATTAAAAACAAACAGGTCCTTATGAACCGTTGCATAAATATCACCTCTATAAAATTCTTCAAGCTTTGGCGGTGAAATTTGCTGACTTATTTAAAAAAAAAAAAAAAATTCTGCAACCGAGTTACTCATACTTTGCCACTTTCCCTCTCGACCCCCGCGAGTTGTTTTTTCATTTCAAATTATTTTTAAATAGACGAAGAATTATTCTTTCTATACTTCTCTACATGTATAATTGTGCTTTGATCTATTTTTTAGTTTTTGCGTTTCAATCATTTTAATTAAGCGGATATCCATTTTTATCTTTTTACTTAAATTAAACGCTATTTGTTTTATGAATAATAGCATTTCGTTTATGAAGCTATTAAAAACAAACCGGATTAACTGGGGGAAAAATTCACTGCGAAACTCCCCTTGCGCGCACAGGAAGTTTGATGATCCTCGTGCGCACACGGGGAGTTTGATTAATTTTATTTTTTTTGCCATTTTTGTTATTTTAAAACTCTAAAATTGACTTTTCTTTGCCTTTTTTGATGCTCCCCGTGCGCACACAGGGAGTTTGATTAATTTTTTTTTTTTTGCCATTTTTGTTATGTTAAAACCTTTTCTCATCTACGTACACTAAAATTGACTTTTGTTTGCTTTTTTTTTGCCTTTTTTTTTTGTCTCCATAGTGCCTTTTTATTTTATACACTGTGGATGAAAATTGTTTCACAAATGAACAGTAATCTGCGGGGTGGATAAAGTGGAGAAAATGGTAATTCGTGGGGGATAAAATGGGGAGGCAAAACGCTTCACAAAAACAGTGATCTATGGATTGGCTCTTTTATATTAGTAGAGATAATGCTTTTATGCCTTGGGACATTCCAAATGGCGGATTGCCCGTGCCCGAGGCTGCATAGTTGTTTATAAACATTCATTGTATATGGGACTCAAGAGGCTGCATAGTTGTTTATAAACATTCATTGTAACTCTTTCCTCATTAATATGGCCCCTTCTAAGCTCGCTCACAATGGTGGGCCCTTTCTTGTTTGGGTCATTTCTAACATGGTTTTGCAGGCTTACCGGGGAAAATCTTCTCGAATATCTTCCGTTCGCTGTATCACCCCATGCCATTGGGAAATACAGTGAACCCTCGAAAGGGATTTTATTCTTTTTTTCCTTGCTTCTCTATAGCATGTCTTGCATTGATGATCCCTCCCACCCAAGTGCCTTCTTGGAAGGAAAGCTTTTCTTCGTTCAAGGTAACTGAGAGTTTCAGCCAATGCCCTTTTGTTCTGTTGGCATACCTTGTACCTACAGCGAGTGTTACGAATGTACTTTGTTGCTGTAATTTCAATCAGTATTTTTATACTTTAATCATGAGGAATTGTCATAAACAGAATAACAATAAGTAAAAGGGTAGAGATGATGCAAACGATATAATTGTGGAGGTTCGATCCATAGCAATGATATACGTCCTTCGTTACCAAGCTTTTCGACACGAACAAGGTCTTTTCACTATATTGATTGACTTATGATGCAATTTGACCATTTATAACGATTTCAGTGACTTACAAATAAGAAGCATCGATCCTTATACAATATTGTACTTTAGGGATCTCAATACAACCCGCGTGGTGATTTAAAACAAGGAGCACCGATCCTTATACTATTGAGCTTTCATGGGACTTCAATACGACCAACATGTTTAGAGCAATGATTTTGCAATGATATTTCTCTCTTAATAAATCATACAAATGAATTAAGTAATAAGAGAGACTAATACTTTAGTGAATAACAATAAATGATAGATCAAGCGTTGAGTAAGAAAACTTTGATGAATATGATGATTTCAATATTTGATTTA
This sequence comes from Fraxinus americana, assembly GCA_035079005.1. Classification (NCBI taxonomy): domain Eukaryota; kingdom Viridiplantae; phylum Streptophyta; class Magnoliopsida; order Lamiales; family Oleaceae; genus Fraxinus; species Fraxinus americana. Next base: position 28,172,935 of record CM068708.1, on the reverse strand, counting down.
ATTAATCAAAGTTTTCAATGAAAAGACAAAGAAGAAATAAGTGCAATATAGATTAAAAAATGTTCTCAAAATATTTCTCTTTTTTAATGAATAAGTACAATAAATTAAGTATCAAGATAGAGATGAGAAACTTTGATAAACATAATAATTTTTCAAGTTTGATTCAATCACTCAGAGTTTTGATATAAAGAAGTAGAAGAATTAGATGCAATGTAAGTTCAAAGATTTTATTCAAAATATATCTCTATTTTGTGAATGATAGAAATAAGTTAAGTATATAAAATGATTTGAAAAACTTTAATGAAGATTGTAATTTAAGAAGTTTAATTCAAACAATCAATCAAAGTTTTTAATACAAAGAAATGGAAGAAACAAATGGAATGTAAGTTTAAAACTTTTTTTAAAAAATTATCTCTCTTTTATTATTAATTATAGAAGTAAGTCAAGTACAAAAAGTGAGATCAAAAACTTTGATGAAGATGATGAAAAGAGTTTGAATCAATCGAAGTTTTTGATATAAAAAAATAAATGAAATAAATGCAATGTAGGCTTAAAGAATTCTCTCAAAATATATCTCACTTAATGCTCTTGAAACTCTTGCAAAGAATGGAAAGAGCAAGTATATTTATAGAGTTCAAAAAGCAAAACAATATGTCGAACAAGACAACCAATCGGACGTCTGCCCTTGTGTTCGGATGACCAAATAGCCGTTATGCGTTTGAAATTACAATGGTAAAAAAATCAGACCGTTGTACCAACCGGACGTCTGCATGGCCCAACCGAACGTCTGCATGGCTAGAGCCGGTTGCGGCAGATTTTCACATTTTCAACCCTATCCGATTTGAATATTATGACGAATGTAGACTTTTGGAAGTTGTTTTTAACTATTCTCAAGGTAAATGATATTTTAAAAATATGATATAAGTTCAAACATCATTTTGAAAATCAATTTTACTTTTGATCAAAACATTTTATGCAAGTGATAATCTAATTATGCCCAAAGAATAACGCAATAATTGTAGCACAATTTTAGGGTGTCAATTCCACATGGAGATAGAAAAATACTCAAGGGTTCAATAAATTAGGTTTTTTTGTGAATTGTTTGAAAATGCTTTGTCTTTCGAAACAAAATTTAAATATCAATGGATCAAGTAATGAAATTAAAATCAATGAGTTAAAACAGTGAAGCGTCGGAATTCCCTCAATTGATCGGATCATTCAACGTCATTTTTTTTTTATAATTCAATTAGAGGCTTTTATCTTTGCACTCTAATCGGAAGATTTATCGTTAAAAACTAATAAAATTTAAATGTAACCCTAAAATCTAGATTTTCTCTAACAATATTCCACAATTATTTATTAAAATCAGATTATAATTCAACCATATACATCAAGCATAAGACAATAAATAATCATACCAACAAAATAAATAAAATTGAAATTCAACAAGTATTTCGATCGTTCTATAGAAAAAGCATGACTAATGTCGATGAAAAATCTAATAAGAGTTAAACCAATTTCAAAATAAATTTATGAAGAGAAAATTTAAACCTATAACTGTTTAACAAGAAAAATAACAAATTACATAAATAAAAGACGTGAAATCACCAAATCCAATGAGTTCCTCCCCTTGCTTCACCAATTGTTTAGTTATTCATGGAGTTCTTGAGCCAAAAGATGAGAGAAAAGTGTATGGAGGCGTTCCCAATATGTATTCTACTGTTAAGTATTTGTAAGAGTCGAAAATTGGATGAAAATCATGTTCAAATTGGTTTCCAAAAGAGTTACAGTCGAATAAGAAAAGTTGTATTAACGTGTGGATTTTTTGTCCCTGCACAGCAATCAGTATTTTTGTCATAACTTTCTCTGCCGATATCCAATTTAGAAAATTCGAAGTGTGTTGAAAAGATAAATTAAAGGGATATAACCTTTGAAGAAATAGATTTATTCCAATTCGGACGTTTACTATGCCAAATATGAGTCTCAATTTTCAGCTAAAAATTTGAAATATATCTTGTGCGAATTAGAAATTGATTTTGATAATATTTTGATCATATTCCATTCCTTTTTGAGTTCCCATTACATTCAATTGTCTCCTAAAAATCTTCAAAGTATCTTCTTATGGTCCGAATAAACTATTGAGTATTTGTAATTTGGTCCTCAAATTTTGGATTTTGCTAATTTTTGCTATTTTTGCATTCTTTTCTCAAATTCTTCATCCAAAGCCTATTGTCTTCAACCAATTAACTTCCAACTCTTTCAAATCCCCATTTAGCCTTTCGAACCAACTTTTGGATTTTACAATTTAGTCTCTAGAATTTCGTTTTCTTTCATTTTAGTCATTTTTCCTTATTTCTTCCCAATTCCGCTACATTCATCATGTTGTCCTGCAAAACATAAATTGTATGGAATTAAGCTATATTCCAACATTCCTTAAACAAAAATGTAGCTTAACTCTACACAAAACATGGTTTGATAACTTGTCATGTCTCAGAATTGGAATTCAGTAATCAAACAAATGAACACTTACAACAGTGCAAAAATTAAATCAATCTCCACCCATTACATGCTTACCTCGACATGTGTGTATGAAAACTCATGTCAACATATTCACATTGTGATTGGCTCAACACCTGATCCATATCAGCCAATATATCCTTGCTCGAGAGATACACACCCCTAAAACTTATACTTTTCACTCAATTTTCCTAGAGTGTATTCTAAGTTGAACTTTTCAATTCTATTCCTTATCCTTCTCTTAGTTTGGATAGATCTCAATATTACAAGTTCACATTTCAACAAGTCGAGATTCTACTATACATTTGATTTCTTCAACCCATAAGACTAAACTGAGTTACTTGCTTCTCATCAAATGTGTAGTTTTATCAACCGAATGTCTGGAGTTGAATCAATGTACTTGTGTATTTTTTTTTTTTCCGTTTCATTTTTGATGTTTTCTTCATTATTTTTTCTTTTTTTTTTTCGAACATCTTCTCATTTTCTTTCTATATAACCCATGTATAGAAATTTAGGTCGATGACTCCCAAGTCAAATGACCATAGGGAACGAGATTTTAAATCACGCTTATAGGCTTAATCACCTGAGTTATACAGGCTCAAAAAGATGCTTTTATTCACTCAAAGATTAGTATAATGCCCATTTTCCTTTGACATTCAGTTTCTAAAACTAGCATCTAACTTAAAATTTTCACATCGTCTTCGTCTCACTGGATTTTAGACAATCCACACAAGATTTTCATGCACGGAATCCCTACTCATCTCAATATTCCTTTGTAACAGTTCAGACATCTCCAAACTACTCTATATTTGGATTATAGGTCAATACTATAGAGGTTGTTCGGTTTCACTTACTATGTTCAATTATTTTCAAAACACTGAACCATATTTCTAACTCAATATATCAAACATGAGTAACGTACATAGAGAATGACAGGTTTCACACAAACATGTTTTGACTAATCTAACACTGCACTATTTTCATTATTCACAACCGATACATATTCCAATAATCACATCATAACCGGCACAGTTATCAAACTCACACAAGCACACAAAACTAAAGCTGTAATCTAATGCTAAAAAACAAATAAAAAAAGCTGAAAATAAATAAATAAAAACTGTAAAATCTTTTTTTCAAACGCACACAGTCACAAAAAAAAAAAAAATTGCAGACAAAAAGATGAACGCATGAACTCCCAGCTCCAAACTTATTTGGAACATTGTCCTAAATGTTTAGATAACCACAAATAGTAAAACTGAAAAGCACGTAAATAACAGGACAAATGTACAATAAGGTAAAGAAAATGAGGTTCAAAGTACTCATCTGATCAGTATGAAGGTGAGGGATGGAAACCGATTGCATAGACTACCTGCAATTTTTTTTTTATTTTTTAAATTCCATGATGACATAAATGCAAAACAAACCAAAAAAAAAAAATATTCTAAAACTAATATACAGAAAAGTAAAGTGAAAACATACCTAGAGGACGTCAAAAATGGTAAATATGACCTAAGGAGAATTTGTTCCACCGTAGGCACTAGTTGCCCATGTGCCAAACGCTGTTCCTTTCACTTTGAACACCCACCATCATTAAGATCCTCAATTTCAAAGGTCCCATTATCGAAAACTTGTTTCACCACAAAAGGGTCCGCCCACCTAGATTGAAGCTTTCCTGGGCGCTTGTGAAGTCTAGAATCATACAAGTACACTTTTTGATTTTGTTCAAATGTCTTTCTAAGAATGTTTTTATCATGAAAAGCTTTTATTTTTGCCTTGTAGATTCTAGAACTCTCATAAGCATCATTCATCAATTCTTCCAACTCAGTCAATTGAAATTTTATAAGCGTACTACCCTCTTCTAGATCAACATTAAAATGTTTAATAGCCCAATATGCTCGGTGGTCATGCTCTTCAGTTCACACTTAAAACAAATCACAATCGTCCAAATCATCCATGAAATCATGACCATCAAATATCAAGTGGTGCCTAATGAAGAATTTTAAAGGGACGAACACAATTAACGTGTATTAAAAACGTACAGGTCACTAACCTAGAAATACGCAAAGAGGCTCACTAGCGAACGCAAATAATTGTGACAATCATAGCATGTCTCTTCAAAACAGCCTACATCATCCATAACAAAGAGAGATGAATAAAAATAAGTTCGCATAATCCCAAAAGCTGAAAAAGTCCTAGATTTAATATGAATAGTAAACCTGGACTTCTGGGACTGATTGTTGAACTACAAAATGCCATCCGCGAACCTATGTGAAGCATTAAAGTAACACAAGGAAAATAAGAGCATAGAAGGTTCGTCCAAAGTAGGGGAATCTTTCTCCCATCAATAAAATAACATAAGGATCAATGAATAAAACGTGATACTCTTAACAGAATCGGGGTACAATATTAACTAATAAATGGCCGCCACCATCACACTTCCTAAATGACAATAATCCAAAGCTTGAAAGGAAATCTATAAATACCTCCACTTTTGAAGAGAAATACATACAATTCAAATATTTCATTCTCAAATGACTAGTTCTCTTCTTATTCTAAGTTTGAGTCTCAAAACCAAAGAACTTAGGAGGTGAAAATCATAGTTAGATGAGATGATTTGTTAATCTAATTTTTACCATCAACAATGTCTTTCAAATCCTATTATTTATTCAAAAAGTAGTAAAATTTATATGGCCCAAACTATATTAGCTCACTTTTATGGCAATTATCAGTCGAGATTCCCGCAATTTGGAATTGGGCTAGGCCGAACTGCCTCATAAATCGTTCCCGCAAGCCGAAGTTCGCCTGTATTTTGACGGTCTGATTAAGATTGATCAATCCATTTTGTCATCGGAGTAATAAAAGATATCTTTCTTTCCACCTATGACTTGCTTCTTGGAAAAAAAAAAAAAGAATTTTTATAGAATGGGATTGAAACGGGCGTAATTCAAGACTTTCACTACTCTAGCATGCCCACCATCATAATCCTTTTAACTATCAGAAAAAGAAAAATATCCCAAAAATCACTCACCACATAAATAGAAGAATAATCTGTCACCATGCAAGTTGTCACCATGCAAGTTGAAGCAATTTTTTTAACATATACTGTAATGTCGTCTAGCTCCCAGCCATGCTCACGATTGAAAATCTTAATAGCTCAGATCGGGAGAGATTGGAAGCGAGAACGATTAATGAATTATAATTATTCAACTATGGTGGTATATAATTCACACAACATACAACAACTGCATTCCTCTTCTCAATCTTGTCCATCACATGCATCACAACAGGCAGCACAACCTAAACATGCCAAGGCACCGCACAACTGCGTTAGTGCGATTGCACACTGGTCGTTTATCAGTGAACAACATTGAATACAGCACATGCAACAGCAGTGCCCGAAAAGCTTTCCACAACAATTTGAAGCTGCCTTCACGAAAATCTCTCCTGCATCAGGGGGGCCTTTTTCTTCGCATCCCGGACGAGTGTTCTCAGCAGTAGCATTTAAATTGCCAAAACCAATTCCGAGCTTATGCACCCTGATTATCTTTTGAGATTTAGAATCTTCTGTCTTGTGAGTATCTGCTTTGCTCGAAAACTACAATCATGCAGCTTTAATTAAAAAACAGGGCACCTACATTGTCTTTCAACAAAGCAAATGGTACAAGTGCAGAATTCGAATCTTACGGCAACACACCAGCCATCTTTCTCCAGTAATTATTTCTGTGTACGTTGTTTGTGTGTGCCATTTTTTTTTAGCACTTTGGCCTCGGGAAAGTCCAAGGTTTCATATGTCAGTCCATTATTCATTATATCCTTCTATTGTCTCCTACAGTTGCTTTGACTTTCCGAGGGAACTCTCTCTATTTAGCAGCAAAGATTTAGAAAAAAAGATCTACATATCCATATAACCATATAGTTCATCATGCATACAGAGGGATTAGGATATCAAAGATTATTTGAAGAGATTCTTCCCTTAATAAATGAGAATTTGCATTTTTCTAATGAAAATAACATATACCTGTTGGGCACTGGTTGATTCACTGCCTTTTCTCTCTCTCTCAGTCTCAAGCAAGATCGTGTGGGTATATTCAGAAACAACTGAATTTTGCACACTCATTTTTGCAATCTGTCAACAGCGGAACAAAGCTAATCAATTGGCTTTGTTCACTTTGGTTAAAAATGTCTTCATATAAATGAAATAAATCAGGATAGGAAATTTTTCCAGCAAACAGAATTCTAAGACGGGAAAAATGAAACAGTCAAGACAACAAAATTTCTGCATTCTAAACTAGCAGTTTTTACATGACAATCCATTTATAAAAAAACATATGACAGAAGTGAAGATTTTTTGTTGGCAAGGTTGAAAACTCTGGGTACAGTCTTATCGTCTACTGTTTTAATTCTAGTGTTTTTCTCCCACAAATGCATGAGTAATTGGATATTGCAGGTCCGCACTTTGTCCCATAATAAAAAATGTACAAGACAAATAGAGTTAATCAGGAACAACCTTCTCTTCAAGATCCTTATTTTCTGAATACCAGGCCTGAGCTGTAAGTAGTTCAATCCATTGCTTGGCTAGTATCTGAGCCCAATACAAATTAATAGAGGGAAAAAAAATCATTAAATGAGACATAAAGTATATGAGCAGAAATGAAAAAAATTCGATTGAATATCACTCCAATGAAGTGCCGTGATAGAAAATATAACTTCACTGCTCAATGTTTAAGACACCAGAAAGGAAAAAAAAAAAAAAAAAAATTTGCCAAACCAACAAGTTTAATTACTCCCTACCTTGCAAAATATTGATGTTTGAAATCAACTCAAAAAATGAACAAGATAATGAAAAAGGGGAAGACCTTTTTTCAATACAAATTGGAACAAGGAGATCTTCAATATCAAAACCCAAAAATATGTCAGCCTTCTGATAATTCAATTCTTCCACAATTTTTTAATGGTTAACAAGGTACACCAAGATGGTAACAAATAGCCTACTAACTAAGATTTTATTGATCCAGAAAAAAAAATGCGAATTCACAGAATTTCCAAGTTAGAAAGTAAATGAAGAATTTTGTACGTACATAAGCTAATCTGACACGCTCACCATATTTCACATCAAAGCACTAAAATAACTCACCCTGTCAATAGGTATCCCATTTGCCTCTTGTACTCTCAGGTCCAGATAAAAATTGCTTGTATCTGCAAGGATGCCCTTGACTTTAAGGCTCTCAGGAAAACTTCCCCGGTACCTGCCTGATATAATTAATGGGCTTTCAAATGAAAGGTCTGGAATTCGAGAAGGAAACACCTACATGAAGATCAAAATGACTCATTGTTATATATGTGAAGTATAAAAAATTCCGAAAACAATACTAACTGAATGTAGTCCCTACAAACACAAAAAGTATAAAAGTTAGACTGCAGCAAATGTTGTAACAGATTCCAAACAACAGCAAGGTCATGTCACACAACACATGCAACATGCTACCCCTAAAACTTCAGCATCTTTTGCAATTCATTTATGAAACATATATAGAGAGGTTAGGAATAAGATTGTCAACTATACTTTATACTGACAGAAGATAGTTTACTAGATTCACTAAAATTTGTTGCGTCACCCATGAAGGAAGTGGATTTCCAAAATTTAATCTCGTTAAGTTTAATGTAAAGGAAACAGACGAAAAGTACCTCAAAGTCATCAAGGTTATCGAGACCCTCAAAGGAAATATTTGCTAGAAAGATAGAGGTGGCTGTAGCAAATAGTTGTCCAATTCGAACCTCTATTGAATCTGGCCAAAAGCAAAACAAATTAGAAGAGCGTCTTAGGTTGTCTCAATTAGTAAGGCATTTTCAGATGCAAATGGTGGATAGGTTACATTGCAAGAAATATCTACCACCATGAGAAAGAGGATCAGAAGCAGATGCTTCATACATTTCAAGAGACCACATACAGGGGAGTTCAGAAATGACAAAATTCTTACTAGATGGAAAAAACAATAATAAACGTTAATTGAATTAGAATCATAAAGGCAAAAATAACTACCAAAAAGACAAGACTAGATATCTGACTAAGCTCTTTGTACAATTTTTTACTAACATTTTCACAAGGCATGATAGGAATTCTAGAATTTGGACCCAGGTGGTTTTGTGAGGACTCTGCCATCGTATATGAACCCTCTAGATGATTAGATTTGTTTTAGTAGATCACATTGTTTTGCAAAAGAAGAAAGGCAAATTAGATATTTTGTAAACAAAGAATTTGGAGCAAATTGATCTTAAACTGAAACTCATGCCTTGTAAAGATACTGGAACTTCATTATTCAGGATTCATTATGTTAAGAGTTTTCACCTTAAGTTTCGTTATATTCATTAGGTTTAAGAATAGAAAGGACAGAGAATAAATTTTTAGTTATTTCGTCCATTGGCCTTAAGTTTGGATTCCGCAGGCAAGTCCTAAATATTCTAGGACTAGTCTAATTTTAGTAGGAAAATTGCAATCCATGCTAAAGTCCAAGGAAACTGCTCTATTGATGAAGTTGGTTTAAAAGTGAGGAGATCAGACAGTGAAAACAAGGGTGGAAAGGTGAGGAAAATCTGAGCTTAGTGAACACGACTGTGATTGCAACTACGAAAATGAGATTCCAAAACTGTGGCGTCGTAATTTGGGATGGGAAATGTATGGACTGTTGTATGGATTTCGACTGGGGAAGTTGGAATGTTAAGGGTATATGGTAGGATGTGTTATATTTGTTGATCAAAACTGTTACAGGTACATTGTGGGTTACATTATAGGTTACGCTCTTCATGTGGCATAATCTACACCATTGATTTTCCCTCCACTTTTCCCATCAATGCCCCCCCCCCCCCCCCCAAATACATCAAGCATTATTCATTTGTAGTTTGGGATGAAGAATGTATGGGCAAGCTAGACTGACGTGCTATGGTGTATGTTGATTGGACTAGCGTTGGGATACGTAATGTATGTCAGTTTGTATGTTTGCCCTTAGGCTATTAACTTGTGAATGGTCTGCGTAAAATAAATAATTAGGCTTGTATGTAATGATTAATTGTTGGGCTATATATGTGGGTTAGCACGATAACGACAGGGAATATTTTTCGAAGACCTAATTCAAAATGTTTTTGCTAGGAATAACCCCGGGAAATGCAATAAAACTCTGAAGTGCTCAAATAAATCAGGGCAAACTGCTTTCTGTAGGCTGAATTCTTCTTTATGCTTGTTATTGTTTAAAGCCTGTGGTTTTTGGGACAGAAGGCAGGTGGTTTTTGTACGAGTTTGGATGGTGGCTACAATAAATTCTTGAACTGGTGAACCTATCAAAACTTCACGAAATTTGTTTGATTAAAGAAAAACGACTTTCTTTGATACTAAATTGATGTAGAACATCCCTGAGGGGTAAGATGAGAATAAACTCCTAAAGACGACAATACGTATGATCGGATTGGGCACAAAAGCTTAGATCATTTTGAAAACATTTTTTTTTTTTTTTTGCAATGAGCCAAAACTGTTAACCCCGTACGTATTATCCATCCACTTTGAAAAAGCATTACCCCTTATGTACTTCTTTTGCGTCCCTTATGATTTGAACCTAAGACCTCAATTTTATGAGAGACTTAACTTGAACCCATGAGACCTAACAACTTGGGCCTCTGTGTCCAAACCATTAATTCATACATACCGTCCGCTTTTAGAGATCATCTACGCATCTTACCTCTTACGAAGAACAGTATGTTCTTAATGACTGAGGCATAGATGCACGGATCATTACACAATCAAACAAGAACGAGATTGAGAGACAAAAAAGAGGAGAGAAAGAATAAAGATAATTTAGAAGCAGAAGATATCATTGTATTCAATCATGAAGTCTAATAACTATTATGCATAAGCCCCTATTTATGGTTTAAACTACGCTCATTTAAGTAGGAAAATACTAAAAACTCTTACTAAATAAAACCCTAGTTATGTTCCTAAAATAAGTATTCAATTTGAAAAGTAAACTACTACATAAATACTATATTATCCCAAAAGTTTCTTTATACCCATTGATGAAAGCTAAGGGACCAAACTTTCCATAGTTGAAGGACCTACGGCGCACTTTTTGAATTTCAAATTTTGGTAAAAAAATGATCATTGAATTGCCATGTTTAGGTAAGGAAGAGATTATGGGATTGCCGCATTTAGATTATAAGCTTGTTTGGTAAAGATTAAAATCGGATTAAAATTGAAAAAACTAGCCGTTATTGTTGACATTTATTAGACGAGTGGGACTCGATAACGGCTATATTTTCAACTTTAATTGGATTAAATTCTCTCCCAAACAAGCTATATGAAAAGTAACTTAATTTCTATTTTAGAGCCTGTTTGGTAGGGATTTTTGGGGGAAGAATTGATTTTTGAATAGTGATATGATGGGAAATGTGTGGTTGAAAAAGAAGAAAAAATTATTGATGTGATGGAAAATATTATTTTATTGAAGAATGTGTGGTTGAAAATGAGAATTGATTTACTGTAGAAAATCAAAATCCATACCAAACAGGCCCTTAATTAGATGTGCATTTAGATAAATAGTTGGGTCCATGTAGTCATTTTGAATTCTTTTTAGTATTTTCTTGATGAATAAGTACGTCAATGTCAATCCCAAAGTAGTCATTTTCATTACTCTGAGCATAGTCAGTTTTTGAACTTGATCTTGTTTGAGAAGAACTTGATTTAGATTTTAATTTCTTTGAAATTAATTTTGCTAAAGAAGCAATTTTTTCTGAAATAATGGCTAATTCCTCTGGCGTCTTGCACTGAGAAAACATAACTAATAATCTTGATTTTTCTATAAAAAAATCAGCATGTTTTTCTTGTTCTTTCTTTGAAACTTTTGAAATACCCATATTTTTCTGCTTTTGAATCCATGAACAAACGGCTTTTGGGTAGCAATTTGTCTTTTGAAATTTGAACCATCATTTGACTTTGAGTCTCCGAATTATATAAATGTTTAGTATTGAATTTGGAATTTGAATTTTGAACAAGATTGAAGTCCCAGCAGAAAATCTAGAGGTGTCCAAAAGTCCCGAACTGAACCGGATCGAACCGAACCCGAACTGAACCGAGCGGTTCTTCGTAAATTAAATACCCGAACGGATACCCGAATCGAGAACCGATGAGTTGGGTCGGGTCTCGAGTCTAGACGAAGAACCGAAACTAAATAAATTTTTTTATTTTTTATATTGAATTAATTAAATTATTTTATTTTTTTTTAATAAATTAAAAAATTAATTAAATAAATCAAATTATTTCATATTTTTAATTTTAAAGCCCAAAACCAAATCATTTTTAAAGCATTAGCCCATTTTAACAACTCAAAACCCTACAAAAAAGGTTGGTAATAAATATATATTATATTTTTTTATTAAATCTTATTAGGTGAATAATTTTTCTTTTATTTGTGTTTGTTAATTGTGCCTTTTCAATTATACTTGTAAAGTTTCTTAACATGACAAGTCAAGCAATTGATGATTAAATCAAATAGTTGGTAAATATTACCAATACTTAAAAATATTTTATTTTTATAACTTTTAATTTATATTTCATTTTCTTTATGCAGGCAGGCTGCTTGAAGCAAATAAATTTACTTTTTGTAGTGTTGCTGTAATATTAATATCTACTTTTTGATATTTGTATGCGTTGAATTAATCTTATTGGACGGCTAGTTATTTATATGTTTTTGAATTGGACTACGTTAATTTGTAAAAGTTACGAATGAAATATCATTAGTTGTATTTATGTAGTGTTGCAGTAAATATTAAAAAAATTAATTATGGTATGGAACTGAATCGAACCGAACCGAACCCGAACGGTTCCATAATTATATTTGGACCCGACGAATCCATTTATTAAATACCCGAAAGTTTTGGGTCGGTTCGAGTCTCTTCAGAACCGAACCGAACCAACCCACGGACAGCCCTAAGAAAATCCATGAAATTTTGAAATTGTAGACAAATTGGAACAAAACATTTTCTCGAGGCTTCAGAAATATTTTTGCCTCTTTTTTGAAGAGTTCGAATCCTTGACGAGTAAGACTGGGTAAAATCATCTCGTCAATTCCAAAATATTCGAATCAAGTTTGAAACTATTTTGGAAAACTTAAAGGGCATGTTTGGTTGAAAAGAATAAACGAAGAGTGTGTCACTCGACTAAAGTTAAAAAAATGATACCAAGCATCCTTGTAATCAAAATAATTGAAACGAGATTCGAATGTTTCATCCTTGGATAAACACACTCTTCTCATCCCATGGGTTTTGTCTAGAGTCTTCATAAGACAATACCCTTTGAATACTTATTTTTGAAAAATCAATTTTTTTTTGGAGTTTTGAGGGTTCACAGTATATGTTATGATAGCCGATCCAGATTTGATAAGGATGACTTCATAAAAAGCTATAGACTTTTTTATATTTCGCGGCATGAAATAAAATTGAGAAGGAAAAATGTCTTGAAGCATTCATTTAAAGATGAATACCTATGTACCCATGAGGTTTCCATTTCAAGGATGGGGCATTTGAATAGGTTTAGTACAATAATAAAAAGATTTTGAAGGATTAATGTCAGGTAATATCTTGAACCAGATTGAATTGCTTTTTTGAAATTTGAAGGTGAAGTTTCTAGTATACTGAAAATATCTTTTGCTTTGAAACTTTCTAGGTTTTTGGAAAGTTGAAAAGGATAGAATTTTTAAAGCTTGAGTAGTTTTTTTGAGAAGTAGAGGATGAACTTTGTTCTCCTCTTTTTGAATCTTGAATATAATCTTCAATTGAAAGTAAAGAAATTGAAGTTTTCCTCTTATTCTTCTTAGAAGAAGAATCCATTTTGATAATCTCTTTCTTGCTCACAATATTGATGTTCTCACAACCTTCTCAAGAAAGTCTTCTCTATGAACTCTCTTGTAAGGAAGTTTACAAGAACATTAGATTTTCCTTGTATATATACTATTTTGAAATTGAAGCATGATAAAATAGCTTGCCATCTTTATTGATAAAATCATCTTGATGGATGTTTTTTGAACGGCTAAAGTATGCTCGGGGGTCCATGATGATGGATGTTTTTGTAATCTTTGAAAAAGTAGAGCACAAAGTAGTCTAATATTTTTTATAAAGTCGGCAATATAATTGACACGGTCTAAAAACGCTGCAAACTTGTTTTTATCTAGAATTTCATTGGGTAATTTATTAGTAAATTCTAGACTTCTTTAAATTGGTGTAAGTGTTCCTAGATGACATAATGACATAGAAACCATACGTGTTTGACAAAGAAAAATTTTCTTAGCTGAGACAGTTAAACCATTATTCTTTATAATATGAATGAATGTATTAAGATGTTTAAAATGTTGTTCTAAGCTTTCTGAAAAAATTAAAATGTCATCAATATAAACAGCAATAAAATTTGAATAAGGATTGAAAATATCATTTATAATTTTTTTTGAATTCAGAACGAGCATTTTGGAGACCAAATGGCATAACATTTCACTCGTATAGTACAAAAGGGACAATGAAAGCACTTTTGTATCTGTCTTCTTTAATTTGAATTTGTCAGAATCCTAACTTCATATCAAATTTAGAGAAGATAACAGTTTTGAATAATCTGTTTAACATATTTTTCTTTTGAGGTAATGGATATCTAATCCATGGAAGAGCTTTATTGTGAGGCTTATAATTGATGACTAAACGAGGAACACCTCGTTCAATTTCCACAGAATTATTGACATAGAATGCTTAACAGTTCCAAGGTGATTTACTTGGACTGATTAATCCTTTATCAAGTAAACCATTAATTTCCTTGATGCTGTGATCAAGCAATTCTTTGTTCATTTGAATTGGACGAGATTTTGTCAGTATACTAGACTCATGAAAATCAGAATTATAAGGAAGTGAAACAACATATTTCTTTCTATCCCAAAAAACATTTGGAATGGTAGAACATATTATTAATAATTTTTGAAATTGATGCTTCTTATAAAAAAGTATTTCTTGATTAAAAATATTTGTAGAAAGTCCTTTTGAATCGGCTTGAAATGGGTAAATTTGAACAATATAAGGAGTTTCAAGAATTACTTCTTGGTCTAAATCTTTGACTACATAAAAAATATTTTTAAAACAAATATTTGAATTACAAATATGAGTTTTTGAAAATTTATATTGAATATTGAGTTTTTTGCCACTAGCACCATAAAGACACTCAATAGTTTTTTCAAAATACTTTGTAGGGATAAGACTTTAGTAGTAAATTTCAACTCTTTGTCGACTACAATAGTCATATTGCAGTACCATTTTTGAAGTTGAATACGATTGATAAAATTGATCTTTTCTTCTAGTTGAGGAATATTTTCATCATCAAAACAGGAGGAGGAACTAGAAGTTTCTTTGGAAATCTCTTGTTTCAAATCTTCGGTTTTCAAGAGAACAACTTCCATACGAACATCTTCCATTTGACATTCGAGAATTGAAATTTGAGATTTCATATCACTGATTTCTAAATGTAATTCAGAACATACCGACTTTTGAAGAAGATGAACTTTCAGTATTAAACCGATTTAATATGATTTTCATATTAAACGAAGTTACCGAAGATGTAGAAGAGTTTGGAAGAAGAAGAGAACCTTTTTCTTTAATTGAGGATCTTCAATTTTCTCAATTATTTATTGAACAAGTTCTTCTTCCCTGGTAAAAACATTTATGGTTTTACAACCACAAGCCTCTTTACATTGACTAGTATTGGAATCAGAGGATTTTGAGCTTATATCAGCATTAAAGTCTTCGATGTTGATAAACACGTTCAAGTTCAGAATCAGATTCTTCTTCTGAACTAGAATTGAGTAGATTTAAAAGTTCAACTTTAATATCTTCATTAATTTGAAAATTATTAATCTTTCCTTTCATAGGACATTTGTTTGAATAATGACTTGTTTGATTACATTTCCAACATGTAACTTTTGAAGTTGTAGGAAAACTCCTAAAAGATTTTCCTTTTGAATATCTGGGCTTTGAATATTTAGAAGGATGATTTTGGAAAGATTTTTGTTTTTCGAAATATCGTTGTTTTTGAAAAAATCTTTTTTCTCAAATGGGAAGGAAAATTTTTCTTTTTCATTCTCAAATACAGGAGTGACAACGCCTATGAGATTCTCAGGTTGAAGAGACCTGTGATGCTATATGAGTTATGCAGTAGTATATTTGTATTTTATCAGAAGACACCATTAAAAGATTTATATGCACAGACTCTTCGAAATAGTTGAAATACCCCTATCGGACATGAGTATTGGTATGGGATATGTATCAAATCCTTCACATTTCAACAGGATACTTCGTAGTTTTTGCTTCTTCCTTTTATCTTTTCATTTTCTTTCCCTTTTCTTCTTTCCCACTTTTACTCTTTATAAACCCAGCATCATCGTCGAGAGGGTGGAGAAAGGCGGCGACATTAGGTTTTACCATCTTTTTCTTTTTTCTTTCCATTTTCTTCTTTTTTTTCCTACTCTCTTTGTATTGGTGGTTTAGGGTTTTTGGTGCGGAAGCGTTTAGAAATTCTCGTAATAAGAATTGAAAATAAGAATTATATTGGAATAATCTTACTTTATATTGATATATGATTGATTGATTAAAAAGTGTACAATACCCCTATATTTATAGGCAAAATTATCCCTAATCCTATTAATAAAAGGAAACTAAAATAAGGAAACTAAATTCTAAAAGGAAATAAATTAATCATAATCTAAATAAGATTTAAGAATAAACTTATTACAACTAGAAAAAGAAATTAGAAAAGATAATTTAAAAAAGAAACTCCTAGATAAAGTGAAACTATCAATTGTAGTTGTGATGTACTACATCAATCCCCTCCACTTGAATAAAACTCGCCCTCGAGTTTTGTGGGTGTAAGGAAAACTCATCTGGAAGAAAGTATTCGAAAATATCAGCAACATTGAAAGTATTGGAAATATTCATATCAGCGGGAAGGTCAACTTTGTAAGCATTATCACCAATCTTTTGAAAAATGCGAAAAGGACCAATCTTCTTATCTTTAAGCTTATTGTAAATGCCAACAGGAAAACGATTTTTGTGGAGATGGATCATCACCAAATCACCTTCGTTGAACAGCTCAAGGCGTCGATGTTGATCTGCAGCAGTCTTGTAACGAATATTAGCATCTTCTAAATTTTGTTTTACTTCGTGATGAATTCTTTGAATACATTCAGCAAACTCTTCTGCATTAGAATTGACATTCGGAAGTCGAATCAAATCTACTGTATGTCTTGGAACACTAGTGTAAACGACTTCAAATGGATCTTCTTGGTAGATCGATTAAGCATGCTATTAAAAGCAAATTCAATATGTGGAAGGGCAACATCTCACTGCTTTGGTTTATCTCCACTGACTACTCGAATCATATTGCCAAGAGTTCGATTAGCCACCTCTGTTTGTCCATCCGTTTGTGGATGACTCGTGCTACTAAATTTTAAAGAAGTGTCGAATATTCTCCACAGTGTCCTCCAAAAGTGACTTGGAAACTTGACATCTCTATCAGAAGTTATAGGATGAGGAATGCCGTGTAGGCGAGCGATCTCACGAAAAAATAAATTAGCCACGTAAGAAGCATCTGCAGTTTTTTTACAAGGAAGTGAGCCATTTTCGAAAATCGATCAATTACAACCAAAACAGAATCAACTCCTCGTTGAGTTCGTGGAAGACCGAGAACAAAATCCATAGTGAGATCTTGCCATATTGTTTCTGGAACAGGCAATGGGGTATAAAGTCCAGTATTTTGAGCTTATCCCTTAACTTTCTGACATATTGGACAACGCTGAACAAAACGATCAATGTCTCTTTTTAGCTGAGGCCAATAAAATCTTTCTTCAACTAAGCTAATTGTCTTATCTCGACCAACATGTCCTCCTAATCCACCTGCATGCAATTCTCGAATCAAGTGCTCACGCAAAGAAGAACGAGGAATGCATAATTGCGTTCCTTTAAATAAGAATCCTTATCCGCCTGCATGCAATTCTCGAATCAAGTGCTCACACAAAGAAGAACAAGGAATGCATAATTGCGTTCCTTTAAATAAGAATCCTTCCTGAAGTAGGTAATCGGGTATAAATTCTCTATTACTGTATCGAGTCCATATATCGCAAAAATCCTTATCAGTTGCATAAAGTTCCTTTAAGCAATCGAACCCAACTACTTTTGTACTAATTGTAGCTAAAAGAGATGCTCGTCGACTTAAAGCGTCTACTACGTTATTCTGTTGACCTGATTTATGCTTTATAGCAAAAGTAAATTTCTATAAAAAGGTGATCCATCGAGCGTGCATTCGATTCATTGTTTTTTGAGAATTAATAAATTTCAAAACTTGATGATTCGTAAATAACACAAATTCTCGTTGTACCAAGAAATGTTCTCAATGCTTTAAAGCCCGAATAACGGCATAAAATTCTAACTCATAAGTAGTCTACTTTTGCCGAGACTTACTAACTGGTGCAGAAGCATTTAGAAATTTTTGTAATAAGAATTATATTGGAATAATCTTGCTTTGTATTGATATATGATTGATTGATTAAAATGTGTACAATACCCCTATATTTATAAGCAAAATTATCCTTAATCCTATTAATAAAAGGAAACTAAAATAAGGAAATTAAATTCTAAAAGGAAATAAACTAATCATAATCTAAATAAGATTTAAGAATAAAACTATTACAACTAGAAAAGGAAATTAGAAAAGATAATTTAAAAAAGACAAACTCCTAAATAAAGTGAAACTATCAATTGTAGTTGTGATGTACTACGTCAATCCCCTCCACTTGAATAAAACTCGCCATCGAGTTTTGTGGATGTAAGGAAAACTCATCTGGAGGAAAGTATTCAAAGATATCAGCAACATTCAAAGTATTAGAAATGTTCATATCAGCGAGAAGGTCAACTTTGTAAGCATTATCACCAATCTTTTGAAGAATGCGAAAAGGACCAATGTTCTTATCTTTAAACTTATTGTAAGTGCCAACAGGAAAACGATTTTTGCGAAGATGGATCATCACCAAATCACCTTCGTTGAACAGCTTAAGGCGTCAATGTTGATCTGCATTAGTCTCGTAATGAGTATTAGCATCTTCTAAATTTTGTTTTACTTCGTGATGAATTCTTTGAATACGTTCAGTAAACTCTTTTGCATTAGAATTGACATTTGGAAGTCGAATCAAATCTACTGTATGTCTTGGAACACTACTGTAAATGACTTCAAATGGAGTCTTCTTGAGTTCGTGGAAGACCGAGAACAAAATCCATGGTGAGATCTTGCCATATTGTTTCTGGAACAGGCAATGGGGTATAAAGTCCAGTATTATGAGCTTGTCCCTCCGCTTTCCAACATATTAGACAACGCTGAACAAAACGACCACGTCTCTTTTTAGCTGAGGCCAATAAAATCTTTCTTCAACCAAACTGATTGTCTTATCTCGACCAACATGTCCTCCTAATCCACCTGCATGCAATTCTCGAATCAAGTGCTCACACAAAGAAGAACAAGGAATGCATAATTGCGTTCCTTTAAATAAGAATCCTTCCTTAAGTAGGTAATCGAGTATAAATTCTCTATTACTGCATCAAGTCCATATATCGCCAAAATCCTTATCAGGTGCATAAAGTTCCTGTTGGAGTAAAAGAACAAGAAGGCTTAACAATAGTGTTAGCCTGTCTCACTATTTATAATAAGAGTTAGGAAAACCTTAGGAAACCCTACGTATTACATAAAAGACTTAAATACCCTTTAACACTCCCCCTCAAGATGGAGCATATATATTGTGTGCTCCAAGCTTGTTACAAATGTACTTTATCCTTGAGCCCCCCAACGGTTTAGTAAATATATCAGCTAACTGATCAACTGAGTTTACATATTTAGTCTCAATCTGCTTCTGCAACAATTTTTCTCGAATAAAGTGATACCAACTTCAATGCGCTTCGTTCTCTCATGGAAGACTAGGTTGGATGCAATGTGAAGTGTCTTTGGATTATCACATACCGGTTCCATCGGTGAAGTGTGTTCTAAATCCAAGTTCTTCCAACAAATGTTTCAACCATGTTAACTCACAAGTGGTATGCGCCATCGCCCGTATTCGATCACACTCGACCGCGCCTCTACCGTCTCGTTTTTACTCTTCCAAGAGACAAGTGTTCCCACCAACAAACACACAATACCCAAGAGTAGACTTCCTATCTGGGTGATCCATGATCTCTGTAGCCCTTTATTTGAGTATGTCCAAAATTTTGATATAGCAAACCACAACCAGGAGCGCCTTTCAAATATCGGAGAATACGAATCATCGCATCCCAGGTTGACAAATCATCGGACGATCGAAGAACGACTAATAACACTAACAAGAAAGGAGATATCTCGGTCCGTAATCGGGTAGTTCAACTTTCCAACTAACCGTCTATATCGAGTCAACTGTCAGCCGTATACCCCGATCCGGCAATAATTTGGTGTTTGGATCCATAGGCGAGTCAATAGGTTTTGCTCCTAGCATTCCCGTTTCGCTCAATAGATCAAGGACATATTTTCTCCGGGATGTAAATGCCCTGACTTGATCGAGCAACTTCAATCCCCAAAAAATACTTTAAGTGCCCCAAATCTTTGGTTTGGAACTTACTATGCAAACACTTTTTGAGTTCTTGAATACCACTGTGATCATCCCCAGTAATCACGATGTCATCCACATACACAATTAACAATATTCTGCCGACTTTACTATGCTTGTAGAAGACAGAATGATCGACTCCACAACGATGAAGACCAAATTCAGTGACCACTTCACTAAATCTTCCAAACCATGCTCTAGGAGACTGCTTGAGGCCATAAATTGACTTCTTCAAACGACATACCAAATCAGACTCCCCCTGAGCAACAAACCCAGGAGGTTGCTCCATATAAACTTCCTCAGTCAGATCGCCATTTAAGAAAGCATTCTTGATATCGAGCTGATGTAAAAGCCAAAGAAAAGTGGCAGCAAGAGAGATGAACAAACGAACAGAAGCGAGCTTGGCAACGGGAGAAAATGTCTCATAGTAATCAAGACCGTAGACCTGAGTATAGCCTTTAGCAACTAAGCGAGCCTTGAGTCGATCAACGGTGCCGTCCGGATGAACCTTAACAGTGTACACCCATTTACATCCAACTGTAGTTTTGTTATGCGGAAGCGAGACAAGATCCCAAGTGCCGTTCTGATGTAAAGCAGTCATTTCTTCCTCCATTGCTTTTGCCCAACCAGGGAGAATAAGGGCCTCTGAAACAGACTTAGGAACAGAAACAGAGGACAGAGTAGCAACAAAAGAGGAGTATGAAGGAGATAGGTGCGCATATGAGACAAAGTTAGAAATAGGATGGGTAGTACATGTGCGCTTACCTTTTCGGATGGCAATGGGCATGTCCATGTCAGACATGGGCGGGTCTGCTGGAGAAGAATCTGAGGGCACAGAATCGATGGGCACAGCAGCGGAGGCATCCTTCTGGCGACGAGAGTATACCTGCAAAGGGGTCGAAGAACGATTGGAAGGGATAGGATCTGGAGCGGAGGAAGATAGTGGAGGGGTAGGGTCAATGGGCAAAGGAAGTGTAACATCCAGATCAACGTGAGATGATGGGGTAGAAAAGTAAGGGTGGACTCAAAGAATGTAACATCGGCACACACAAATGAGCGACGTAAGGATGGACTATAACATCGATAACCTTTTGCGTGCGAGAATAGCCGAGGGACGACACATTTTAAAGCACGTGGATCTAACTTGTCCCCTTACCGGGAGTCAATCGATGAACAAAACAAACACACCCAAATATGCGAGGAGGTAAGCTAAATAAGGGTGAACGGGGAAAAAGAATGGAATGGGAACCGTGCCTCGCAGGTAGAGGATGGCATCCGGTTGATTAGGAAGCAAGTAAGAACCGCATCGCCCCAAATGTTTGGAAACGTTCATCTCAAAAAGGAGAATACGGCCCACCTCTAGGAGATGTCGATTCTTACGCTCGGCCAACCCCATTTTGTGGTGCGCGAGGGCAAGAAGACCGATGCAGGATACTGTGAGTGCGACATATAGGAAGTAAAGTCGAGAAAAGTATTCTCGAGCATTATCACTACGAAGAATACGCACGGGTACATTAAATTGAGTTTTTGAACTTCAAAGACAAAATGCACGAAAAATAGAGAATAATTCTGGAACGATCTTTCATTGAATAAAGCCAAGTAACTCTTGAAAAATCATCCACAAAAGTGACAAAATAACGAAACCAATTGTAGAAGTAACACGAGGACCCCAAACATACGAATGAACTAAACTAAAAGGACTTCGATGCTCGAACATGAGCAGTGGGAAGCAAATGAAACACGACGATGCTTACCCAATTGACAAGACTCACACTCTAAAGAAGACAAATGATCGAAACTAGGAAAGAGTAACTTGAGGTTGCGGCTGCAGGATGACCAAGGCGACAACGGATTTGGTGAGCGTGATGCACAGGACATGCAGGTAGGAGGGTGTGCGGGACTCTCATCACGATCAAGGTAATAAAGGCCATTGACCTCACGCCCGTGCCAATCGTCTTCCGCGTCCTCAAATCCTCGAAGAATGACAGAATCGGGGAAAAATGAGACAGAACAATTAAGATGTTTGAAGTAGTTTACTAATCGACATCAAATTAAAAGGAAAACGAAGGAATATACAAGACAGAGGAGAGAGATAAGGAGTGGTGAGGGGTCCATCGTACAACGCCACGGATAGGGATAGTGGAACCATCAACCGTAATGGTGGAGACAACGAAGAAGTGGATTGAATATGCGTAAATAAGAAGATGTACCGACATGTGATCAAAGGTCGCGGAATCTATGACTCAGGGGTGAGGGAGGGAATGGACGAATGGAAAGACAAGGTAAGAAGTACCTCGTTGAGCTAAAGAAGCAATAGGAAGAAATGCTCACGAGATGCCCTATACCGAAGGATCTCGAGCATATTCCTCATCGATATGTCCTTAGCCGCCCGAGATACCGGAATGGTAGGAATATCCGGGATCGGATGTCACCGCATTGGCAAATTTGGGTGGACGGCCAACCAAAGCCCACCCTGTGTCTCGATTCTGATTCTCCAACCCACAAAAGGAGCAATGACGAACGGAGACACGACCGCGGCCACTACGTCCACCCCGAGGGCCACTACCACGGCGACCACGAGAGAAACCACCACGACCACCACTAAGTGTATCATCTCGATTTCGCGTGAGAATCTGTGTAACAAGTGCCGAATGCTCAGATAACGTAGACGAACCCGAGCCAGAAACATTGTCCTTGGTAGTACTACGGGAAACGCGAGAATACATTTCAGTGATGGTGGGGAGAGTAGCACTTGAAAGAATCTGAGATCGGACTGGTTCGAAGTCTGGTCGTAACCTGCCCAAGAACTTCATGACAGCCATCCGCTCACGTTGCTTTGCATTTCCTTCGCATCGATAGTCGCTGGTAAGATAGTATTCATCTCCTCATAGAGGCGGTTGAATGCGGCAAAATAATCAGAACGGATTGCGTGCCTTATCGGGGTTGGAAGTACTCCACCGATAAATCATACATCCCGGTGAGATTACTAGAATATAATACACGGAGATACTCCCATATATCTTTGCACGTATCTAGACGAGTACGTAGATCGCCCACCGAGGCTCCATGGAATTCCACAACAATGTTACAATCGCGCATTCACTCGAATCCGCCGTCATACTTTTTATCATCTCGTTGTCGGGCGGATTCCGTGAGTTGACGATGTTTTCCCCGTCCGCCAGGTGGCTATTTTCACAGCTTTAGACCAATTTAAATAATTGGTTCCGTTCAACTTACGGGTTGTTAATGGTTGAGGTGTAGTCATCGATATTAATACCTTCCAATTCAACAAGTAATAAACAGCTCGCACAAGGAAAACAAACCAACAATACAAACAACTGTAGGGCTTAAACGAAGAACGTGAGAGTCATAACCAAACTTACGAACATTTGTAGTACTGTCATACGAACAATAACCAATAACCGAAGCAGATCGAAAATCAGTATTGAACACCGACTTAACTAAGAACTTTGAACAGAACCCACGGATGAACAAAGAACTCGGCCGGACGAACAGCCTCCGTCGATGAAACAAGACATGCCGATGAATGAAGACTACGCCGGATGAACAGTGCCTCGCGGATGAACAGTACTTTTTTTTTTTTTTTTTTTTGAGAGTAGGCAGAAAAAAAAAAGGTTTGAACAAATCTTATGGAATTAATCTCCCATAATCTTGCTCTGATACCATGTTGGAGTAAAAGAACAAGAAGGCTTAACAATAATGTTAGCCTGTCTCACTATTTATAATAAGAGTTAGGAAAACCTTAGGAAACCCTAGGTATTACATAAAAGACCTAAATACCCTTTAACAGTTCCTTTAAGCAATCGAACCCAACTAATTCTGTACTAATGGTAGCTAAAAGAGATGCTCGTCGACTTAAAGCATCTGCTACTTTATTCTGTTGGCCTCATTTATGCTTTATAACAAAAGTAAATTTCTGTAAAATGGTGATCCATCGAGCGTGCATTCGATTCATTGTTTTTTGAGAATTGATAAATTTCAAAGCTTGATGATCCATAAATAACACAAATTCTCGTTGTATCAAGTAATGTTCCCAATGCTTTAAAGCCCGAATAACGGCATAAAATTCTAACTTATAATTAGTCCACTTTTGCCGAGACTCACTAACATTTTCAATGAAAAATTCAACTGGGCGACCTTCTTGAGATAATACTGCTCCAATTCCCATAACTGAAGCATCACAATCAATTTCAAATACTTTTTCGAAGTTAGGTAGTGCCAACACCGATGTAGCGCATAACTTGGTTTTTATTGCCTCAAAATTATTTTCTTGCGCTTTACCCCACTGAAATTGACCCTTTTTCAAGCAATCGGTAATATGTGCCATGATTGCGCTGAATCCTCGAATGAAACGCCTATAAAAAGTTGTTAGTCCATGAAAGTTTTGAACTTCTCTCACGGTTTTAGGAGCTGGCCATTCGCATATTGCTTTCACCTTTGTTTCATCAACCTGGATACCATCATTTCCCACCATAAAGCTAAGAAATAAAAGTTGATCAGTCATAAATATGCATTTTTTGAGATTGATATACAATTTATTATCTCACAGGACGGAGAGAACTTCTTTAAGATGTGATAAGTGCTCATCTTCATTCTTGCTGTAGATAAGAATATCATCAAAATAAACCACAAATTTTCCACAAAAGGACGAAGAACTTGGTTCATTAATCGCATGAATGTACTTGGTGCGTTCGACAGCCAAAATGGCATCACTAACCACTTGTAGAGACCCTCCTTGGTTTTGAAAACTGTCTTCCACTAGTCGCCAGCTCGAATACGGATTTGATGATAGCCACTCCTTAAATCAAGTTCGGTGAATAGCACTACCCCTTGTAATCTGTCGAGCATATCATTAAGACCAGGATGGGAAAGCAATACCTGATTGTTATTTTATTAATAGCACGACTGTCTATACACATTCGCCAACTGCCATCCTTCTATGGAGTGAGTAAAGCGGAAACTGCACAAGGACTCGTGCTCTCACGGATCAATCCTTTATCAAGTAACTCATTAACCTGTCGCTGCAACTCTTCATGTTCAACTGGGCTCATTCGATAATGTGGTAAGTTAGGCAAACTAGCTCCAGGTGCCAAATCAATATGATGTTGAATATTTCGCATAGGGGGCAACTCGATTGGTAACTTGTCAGTTGCTATATCAGCAAAATCAGCAAGTAACTTTTGAACTTTGGCGAGAATCTGTATAGTTGCTTCCAAGTGACCTTTAACTACTAATGCTAATATAGTGCTCTACTCTTTTACTTGTTCAAAGAATTCTGGGCCTGATATGTTAGTAAAAAGTGGTTTATCTTTCTTGATAGCAAGATTATTTTCCAAAAGTTGAGATTGTGGTACTAAAACGATCTTCTTATCAAACCACCAAAATATGAAAGTGTTATCTCACCCCTTATAAGTGGCATCAACGTCACAGTGCCATGGACGACCCAATAATATATGACAAGCATCCATATCCACCACATCGCACATGATCTCATCTTTGTAATATTTCCCAATTGACAAAGGAACCTTACAGATCTCTAGAACTTGAACTTCTGGGCCTTTTTTAATCCATGCAATCTTGTATGGAGAAGGGTCTCTCCCAGTCTTCAGATTTAGAACTTTTACCACTACATTGGAAACGACATTCTCACTACTACCGCTGACAATGATTACGTTGCATACCTTACTACGAATAGTGCACCGAGTCCGGAAGATTTTGTGTCTTTGTAAGTCATCAGGCTTTTTGGGTGCAAGTAAAAGGCGTTGAACAATGCACGCCAACTCTTCCCCATTACCTGGATCTGCAACATTACTACACCCATAGTCACCGTCTTCAAAATTTTGTTCTTCATCACTTTCGCCCTCTTCTACAATGTTAATGGATCGCCTGTTTGGACAGCTATTTGAAAGATGTCCTGGTTGGTCACACCGATAGCACTTTCCATGATTAAGATGCGCATAAGGGTCATTATTTGTTCGTTGCTGTGCTTGGTTTCTGTTTTGGATGTTAGATTGAACAGGAGCTGAAGTTCCACTTTGATTCTGTGCCGAATTCTGAATTGGCGTAGTACCCTTACTGTTATTATTATTGTTGTCTGATGTCGTTGCACCCTTTGGAGTAGAGTAAGTTTCTTGAATTGGTCGTCAAAAATTGCCTTGAGTACGGGCTGTGGTCCTATTCATCTGATTTTCCACTTTCATTGCTAAATTGACTGCATCTGTCATTGTCCAAACCTCCTGAAAAGCTAGTCGATCTTAAATGACTAATTTTAGGCCTCCTATATATCGAACAATTAATTGAGCTTCTGTTTCAGACAAATTAACTCGGGCATTTAAACGATAGAATTCCTTTGTGTACTCGTTTACTGTTCGATTGTTCTGTCGACAATTCTGATATTGCTGGTACAAAAATTGCTCATAATCTGGAGGGAAATATCATTGCAATAACCATTTCATCTTGGGTCAAGTTTGCACACGTTTTTCTTGTCGTTGACGATTAAATTGAAGTTGTTCCCACCTTGTCGAAGCTCCACCCTTTGATTTATACGCCACGAGCTTAACTTAGCTTTGTTCCGAGATATTCAAATAGTCGAAAAAAATTTCGATGGTATGAATCCATTCTAAAAAATCTTCAATATTTAATCGGCCGTCAAAACTTGGCAAGTCCATCTTCATCTTAAATTTTTGAACATTTGTACCCCGATTATTAGCCCTTGGTCGAAAATTATCTTCTTCTTCGAATGAATAATCGAAACCCCGTGGCCTTCTTTGTTGAAAGCATCTATCCCTCGATTGAAAAATTAGGACCTCGATCAAAATTAACTCCTCGATCAGCATTGTAACCACAGTCAACATTATATCATCGGTCAAAATTGTGTGGGTCAAAATTGATTCATTCCCTGAAATCAAATCGTGTCTCTGCTTCTAACTCAAGATTTTTCGTCGGAGCTCGCTGTCAGTCACTGAGCTCCTCGTCGCCGCCGATTGGAACCCTTCGCCGGAGGTTGCCTTCATCTCGCTTGTTTCTTCGCTCGTAGAACCGTAGAGGGGCAGCCTCACAAGGGTAGCGATTCGTGATTGGGTTCGCGCGCCAGGCAACTCGATCATGGATTTCTGGATTCTGCTGTCGAAGTCGATCATCTGCAAGGGGCCGGCGTCCTTCCCCCGCACCCGGGTCGACGTGGGGCTGGGTAATAGGGTGGAACTCCATGATTTCTTACATTCAAGTTAGCATCTTCTTCCTTATCGTCAAAATCTGAGTTGATATCTCTCTGTACATTTTTCTGCCCACCCGTCTGTTCTGCCCTGGGTGCATGATGCTTCTCAATAGTTATCGCGGTTAGCATCTGCGTGATATTGCAAAGAGCTTCATCCATCCCTTCTAGTCGTTGCTCAATTTTTTCAAATCTCCGTTCGTTATCAGTGGTTTGTTTGCCACTCAAACTGTCCTCAGCCATCAGATTGAGGTGAATTCCTTACTCTGATACCAATTTTGGTGCGGAAGCATTTGAAATTCTTGTAATAAGAATCATATTGGAATAATCTTGTTTTGTATTGATATATGATTGATTGATTAAAAAGTGTACAATACCCCTATATTTATAGGCAAAATTATCTCTAATCCCATTAATAAAAGAAAACTAAAATAAGGAAACTAAATTCTAAAAGGAAATAAACTAATCCTAATCTAAATAAGATTTAAGAATAAACCTATTACAATTGGAAAAGAAAATTAGAAAAGATAATTTAAAAAAGACAAACTCCTAGATAAAGTGAAACCATCAATTGTAGTTGTGATGTACTACATCAGTTTTGTTTGTATAAAATGAAAATGAGTTACATATAGTGCTACTTAGTGCTCCATTAAGTCAAATTACAATCAAATTCCTCATTTTCTATTTTATATAATATTTGGTAATTCCCATAATTGAAAACTAAATCCCAAAATTCTATTTTATTCATCTTAATCTCTTATTAAAGACCCATTTCTTTCATTGTGAATAATTAATTTTAGTCATCCCGGATTAATAAAAAAAAATTGAAGTTTGAAAGACGTACCCACGTACCCATGTCTAAAATTTAAACTATTTTTAGTCATATCCTCGTATCCTACATTTTACAAAATAAAAGATCCGACACTTAGATACATACCCGTACCCGATACCCATACCCGAGTCCGAGCATCATAGTGCACAACATACTGGTGCTGCAGTAATTAACAGCAAAAACAAAATAAAACTGGTTTAAATACCTGGTTGTAGTGTTATTTTAATCACGATATGCTATTGGATGAGATATGAAGAAAAATTTGAAAAGAAAGCAAAAGAACTTGGTACAGTTCAAGCATAATATGAAACTATCTAAGATCTATTATCAAGAAAGATTTTCAATATATTTATTTTGGAAAAGGAAAAACATACCTGCATCAATAGCAGCATCGTGATATCCACGGCCGATTATTGCAAGCATCCGAAGAAAATAATGGTTACAGAATGAACCTAAAATGTTATAAATTATTAGTCAACTACAATGTAAAAGAGGCCCTGCAGTCAAGCCAATATAATACAAGAGTGCCACTCTAAGACAGGAAATGCAAGACATTAAAGTGATGCACCACGCAATGGATTCAAATTCTCACAAAAAATCGCTCAAAAAAGAGGAGGGGGGGGGGGGGGGGGGGGGATTTAAAATTAGGCAATCATACATGAGATGTCACAGTTTAGGCATATGAAACCTAACAGGGAAGCAATCATTGCCATTCTTGGCATTGTAAAAAAATGGTGGATTTCTTTGTGCTGACATTAGCAAATGTTTTATTCTATATTAAGTTTTTATTACTTATTTTGATGAATATTTGTGCTTTATTTCCATAGGAGGAGGCTTTTCCTGACAGCTGTTAGAGAGAATGTTCTAACAGCTGATAACAATCAAGGAAGAAAATATTCCTAAGCTGGTGTTATGCATGCAAGTGAGGAAAATGTGAAGCACTTACCACATTTGGAGTTCCAGTTCTCCATTGGGGATTAAGTGTGTACACAGCAGCAACTGTACATGGTTGGTTAGTTAAAGTGCACATGGTCTTCCATACTCAGGCAGAAACAGAAGTTGCATAAGATTTGGGTTGTATGGAAGAAGCATAGTAGAAATTACTTTGAAGTTGCTATGTGTTAAGAAGCTGAAAAGCACCGTTCCCTTTCTATGCTTTTGGAGATCACAGTCCATTCCCATTTATGTTAATTATTGTATGAATTTTTTAAAATTCTTGTATGTGGTTATTTTTCAATTCAACAAACTTTTTAAGCATTACAAAGACATTAGTAATACCAAAAATCTTACCTAGGCCCAATGTGTATATTCGTGGATAAACTTTACGTTGATTTGTAAATTGACTTTTCATAGCATCACAAATATGTCTCTCATCTTCAACAGACCCATCAGTAATGAGGAAAATGATAGGGATGGAATTGCTACTATTAGATAACATTCCAATGGCCTGACAAGGGAAAAGCAATTATGTTAGTGTTGTCATAGATAAATTCCACTTGTGCAACTGAAATAAAAAAATGAAAATGGTTGTAACCCAAGAAACGAATGGTTGATCAATCAAATAAAGTTATAACAACTGAACTTGGAGAACATCCACATTTTTTAAGACTTTCTGACTCCATCTCAGAAGCATCAGATATGCACATTTCATTTGTCTGCTAGATGTAGGGCCAAAACTAGAAAGGAAAATAGAAAGTGAGCATTGTCCAAGCAATTAGAAATCTTGGATGAGCAAGAATGCAGAGATCAAGCCAGGAGGCGCTACAACTCTCTAGTTAAGATAAGCAATTGAGGTAACCATCAAGCAATTAAGATTATACATCTCTGGTAACAACATTGGCCCTCTGAGTAAAACATCTTGGCCTATGCAGTGCTGAAGGGAAAACTAAATCAGTTTATTTCGTATGTGAGTTGCACTTCAATTTTGTAAACACATAGAGAGAGAATCAAGTATGTGTGCGCTAGTAGGCGGAAGGACTTGCAGTTAAACAAAGAAGATCTTCTCAAATTACAGGACCATGCAACTAAACCTGATTCAAAGGAAGAAAGATATTTGTGCCACCTCCAGCGATGAAGTTCAAGTTAATCCACTGAGTGACATTCTCAATAGCTTCCACGGTTGCCAGTGTCAGCGATGACGAAAATAGGTAGGTTTCATCATTGAATGCTATTACACAAAACAAATCTTCGGGATCAAGCTTTGAGAGAGCTGCAACCAGGGCATTTTTGGCGTCATCAATAGGTTTTTCCCTCATGCTTCCACTTATATCAACAACAAATACCACTTCCTTTCTGAAAACCTATACAACATGGAAATCACCATTACTCTTGGAAACACAATGTTAAATGCCGAGCAGTGATCACGAAGAAACAGAAACAGGTTAAGCTTTATTGCTTCAAGAATATTATGACAGATAATAGATAACCTTTCTTTCCCAAGAACACATGCAGGAAACCGAATTCAGGTATTTGCTCCATTTTCATGCATTCGTTTGACTAGACAATAAATTTAGAAAAGATTATCACAGCACTCACTGTTCTCATCGAAGATTCACAAGTATTCCGTAATTATTTACAGGTAAATATCCATCGGTTATATCCTTGTCATTTCATCATTATCCTCTGTTGTATGTAAACATCTTTCTCGCTTGATCTCGAAGACCTGTTATCTTCATAAACAAATTGAAAATATTTTTTGTGTTTGGAAAGGATGACTCCTGTAATGTACCTTTACACATTAAAGATTATCATCTGTGCAATAGCACTTGTGTTATCACAAACTTTTTATTAAGACAAAAAACTTGTTACGTAACTCTGAATGTATAATTCTTTGTAAAGTGCCTTCGGATTACATGACAATAATGTATAGTAAATTGGCTACAAGCGTCAAGCCACTATATTTTATGGGCCACATTTCACCACTCCCTTTGGTTCACCCGATACATTTATAACAACAGATATGAGTCACCATTACGTGACAATTAATTTTTTTTTTCAAGCATCAACATGTAGGTAAGTGCAGGCAAACAACTACAGTGGAATTCTTGTCCTTTGCTTTTCCATCAATAGCAATGCACTTCCACAAAGATTTATTAATTTGCAAGACAAACTAGAAATAATTCGGTGTTTAATTCACCTTTTCATTCAGCTGGTTTCCTGGAAATAGGTAGCTACAGAACATTTCCCTTTGGTCAACGTCAAGTAATGATGGAGAATTCAAAAGCACGCTGCCAACTGTATGACTTGAAGATATCTGAAAACATGCAAATCAGTTTAGAACATAATTTCCTCTCTCTACTCCAGAAATGCATCACAATACATAAGCGTATTTATCTAGGATAATTAGTTAACAATTGATTTTATTATTTACATGGAAAACTCAGAGTAGAGCATGATCTATTATTCAATGGAATAGCAGCAATGTCAATTGATGTACATTTAGATAGAATCATACTGTATATGTAAAGAAAAAGTCACTGCTTGACCAAGTAAGAACTTCAGATTCATATGAGAAAGCCAACTTTCCTGCTTGCCGCCATAGCTCCTAGTTCAATAATATAAACTGCAATCAGATCATTTTTATACAACTTGATATATAATTAGTAGAACCCCCACCCAAAAAAAAATAAAAATAAAAATTGCACCTTTAAAGGATGACTAGTTGTCTTACACAAAACTTCTGTTCCAGGACCAGAGTTCACATTAAGCTGTATCTTTTCCCTTTTGGAAATTTTCTTTCCGGCAGGCGTAACATATTCAGGGAAATTAAATGGAATTTTCAAGGTGAAATGTCCATTGGAATACAGCAATTTTTGAGACCAGCTAAACTGAACCGAAAGATTGGTTCCTCCGTCCACCTGCGAGAAAAAAGGGCATATTAATTTACCAACGAAGATGAAATTCCACCAAATGCCATAATAGGTTAACCACCTGCGGGATTGTCAGAGTGAATATATGGGGTTTCAAAAAGCCTCCATCTTCAATAATTGTCATCTTGCCTGTATCTCTTTCATTGTCCAGAGCAATCAGTTGAGTACTATACGATTTCCTGGGAACGTCGACCTTGAACCCTAGAATTGAACCCTGTTAGCAAATAATACAACGTTTGAGAACAAAAAAAAGGGAACTAATTTCGTAACATGAAACATGGGAAAAGTATAAAAGGAAAGCTCCGTTAAAACATATTAAACCTCTAATGGAACAGAAATTACAACCGCAATCATTGGAACAAAGCAATATTTTCTAGTTATTGTAAAAAAAATCATCAAAGGGGAGAAGGAAAAAGGAAATAGCCATGCCTACATTGGCAAGCAAGAGAAACTCAAGTTAGTGTAAGGGTGCAGAACCAAAAATATATTTGCTTAAACGATCATTTCAACTACCTGTTCTCCCATAGGAACCACGAGGAGGCAATCGCAGCTGCGGCTGCCCATAACGCAATGCAAGCGCCACGAGCCGGTAGCTGTAACAAATGCCGTGTCCAAATAGCAATCAACCTCGAGAGAAATCCCGTTCATCTGCAGCGGAATCAACGCCGGGGGATCGCACCTGCCGTACACGTGAGGCTGGTAGCTCGGGATGTCAGGATTATCGACGATAGCCGGGTTACCAATGACCGCGTAGATCATGGGAGAAGCCGGGAGGTAGGAGTGGACGTCCTCCCTCACCATCGCTATCGCTGGCTTCGGCGGCGCCACCGCCCTGCCCTTCCCTAAGTATATCCTCTTGGACAGCCGCAGGCCGTCCTCCACCGCCGCCTCGAACGCTTCCGCCATCGATGGCGTAACAAATGAGAACTCGGAGGATTCTTAGGCCGTTCGGAGGCTTAAAATCAATTAAAATTCAAAATACTCGTGAAAGTCAACAATAACAACTATATTTTCAATTTTAATCCCTTTTAAACAAACTCTTATTTTGGACTAGAATTTATTGTTCCTTTCGTTTCGTGGATCAGAGTTTTCATTTTTTTCATTTTTTTTTTCTTTTTTGAACTCTGTAGCCGACTATTTAGATTTTCGTGTTTTACCGTTTACGTACAAAAATTTTGGGGTAATTTTCTTCGAGGTCGCCCAATTTTGAACAATGTCTCAATTGTGTCATCCAACTTTAATAAGTCTCAATCAAATCCTCAAACTTAATAATTATTACAATTCAAATCACTTCATTAGATGGCGTTACTCAAATCTTTGCGTGGATGTTAAAACCTAACAAAAGGTCTGCATGAATGATTATATTTTCTTCAATTCATGATACACCATGAGTTGGCATTACTAAAACTAACGAAAATTGCATGTGTGGATGTTATTATGTTAAAACTTGACAAAAAAATAGACATGGATTAATTTTTAAAAATTTTATAATGACAATTTCTATTTAAAAGTAAAGAAACACGAGTTAAAGGATGTGATTTGTTCTACTCTTGAGCTATTTTTTCCTATGAGTTCATTGTTCAATAGTACATAGCATCTAAACATTTTCATTGTCTATCTAGGTCTTACGTACACTCGACTTATTTTTGACGTACACATAGACATCCCATGAGGTACATTAACATCAAGTAACATAATGACAAGAATTGAAATAATTATGAGATGTGGTGACCGATTGAGATTTTGTTATAGTTGGATAACCTAATTAAGATTTTTTTCCTCCAATTTTGATGACCTCCGATAACATTTATCCAATTTTTGGAGAAAGAGACGGCCGTCAAATAAAGTGGGACCCTATATTCTTCTCCAATCGGAATTTCATGAATTCATACAGAAACAATACAGATGAGTGGGGGTGGACCCCATGTGAATTAAATATTGCCAAAAAAGATGGGGCCCACCTATTTGTGTTATTTTGTATGTTTTTTTTGTACATATAGACCTTCTCTTTTACATTTGAAATCTTTGGGAATATGTATCAGAAAGTGATTTGAAAACCACCAACTTTTCTTTACATTGTCTACCATTAGACAATGACGAATAGCGAAATAAAACTATGTTTGACCTTTATTTTGGTAAGAAAATGAATTTTAAAATAGTGATTTTTTTTAATAATATGTTGTTAAAAAAAATAAAGAAAAAGTATTCGATTTACATGTAAAATTATATTATAGGGGAATACGTGATTGAAAATGAATTTTAAAAAAATAGAGTCAAACATAAACTAGGTCTAATTGATTGCGGGCCTTCTTGTTTCCAAGTTGACATGTGGGGGACAAAGGCGGTATGCCAATTGGGCAAATGACTTTTTTTTTTTTTAATTATATTAACTTACGAGATTTAGACAAAAATATATTTATTTAAAAAATATGTATTAGTTTGAGAAATTTAAGAGATTTAAGAAAATAAATATAGTCTAAAAATTTTCAATTAGATTACATTGTGAAAAACTTTGATAAGTACAACCTTGCATAGTATGTCAGGTGCAAAATTAAGAAGCAAACTGAAGAGATGCAGATAATTCCAGAAGGTAGAAGAAGAAAGGCGAGAAAAACTGTTGGAATGAAATTCATTACTCATGAAGTGTTCCAGCTCACATATATATACACCAAAGCATCTAACTAACATGTCTAAAGGATGGATAAGAAATATATAATTACATAAATATCCTTTATTAAAAATTCTTTTAACACTCCCCCTCAAGATGAGGAGTGTATAATCAATACTCTCATCTTGCATAGTAGTAACTTGCTCTTGTGATGTCGTGTATAACATTTTCCTCCCCCTACTTGAACTTTATCTTTAACCAAATGACAATCAATTTCGATATGTTTCGTTCTTTCATGGAATACCGAATACTTGCTATGTGAATGGCAAATTGATTGTCACAGAATAACAAGACTGTTCTAGAATGTGTCATGATTAAACTCAAAGAATAAAGCGGATTTTGTAGTGCAGTTTTGGGGTGTCGTATCCACATAGAGATCGAAGAATGTTTAAAGAATTTCAATAACTTAGGGTTCTTATGATTTGGATGAAAAGAATTTGTTTATTGAATTAAAATGTAAATGTCACCGAATATAATGGTGAAATTTAAGTCAATATGTAAAATTGTGAATTGTCAGAATTCCTTCAACTGAATTGGATCAATCAACATCAATAATTCATGCATTTTCTACTCAATTAGAAGTTTTT
The DNA here is from genome assembly GCA_035079005.1 of Fraxinus americana. Lineage (NCBI taxonomy): Eukaryota > Viridiplantae > Streptophyta > Magnoliopsida > Lamiales > Oleaceae > Fraxinus > Fraxinus americana. The sequence goes on along the minus strand of CM068708.1, from coordinate 28,137,541 downwards.
ATCCTAAATCTCTAATCGGAGGATTTAATAATACAAACCAATTTAATTTCGCATGTAACTCTAGAATTTAAGTTTCCTAAATCTCATTCCCACATTAATTTATTGAAATCAGATTCAAAAATCGACCATATATTTCTAACATATAGCAATAATTAAATCACACCAATAAAGTATCTGAAATATAAACTCAAACAAATATTTTACTTGTTCAATGGAAGAAACTTGATTAAATCCATGAAAAATTTAATAAAAGTAAAGTCAAACTCAAAACTAATTCAAAGTAAGGAAATATAAACCCTAAAATTGTTTAAACAATGAAAAACACATTACATGAGTAAAAGATGTTGAAATCTCCAATTCCGATTGAGTTTCTTCGTAACTTCACCAATGTTTATTAATTTTTCTTGAAATTCTTGAGCCAAAAGTGATGATAGAATGGTGTAGAATGATGAGGAATGAGGAGTTCTAAAATGTTTTTGGGGTCTTTTCTAGACATCTCGCGGCTCAAACATAAAAAAAAAACCTAAGTTTACACGGCGCGGCACCTAGGCGCCATGGGAGCAGTGGCGCCTAGGCGCTGAAAATCTGTTCTTTTGGGTCTATGCAGTGCCTGGGCGTTGCAGGGGTAGCGTTACGCATGGGACTGGGTTGTTGTTTCGAATTCTACATCATTTTCAGTATTTTTATCATAACTTTCTCTCCCGATATCCGATTGAGGCGATTCAAGATGCGTTGAAAAGATAACTCAAAGGGATACAACTTTGTTTTAGATAATATCTTATAATTCGATCATTTTCTATGTCAAAAATGGGTCTCAATATGAGCCTAAAAATCAGTGCAAAACTTTTAGCTTGAAAGTTCATATGTGATAATGTTTTGGCTATGTTTCATCCATTTGACTACTTCCTTCATCTAATTGACCTCTAATACTCTCGAATCTTTATCACAAGGTTAGAAACAAGTTTATAGTATTTGTCATTTAGTTCTTGAACTTTCACTTTCTTCCATTTTGGTCATTTTTCGCTCTTTTCTTCAATTTTCACCCCTTTGCAACCTAAACCAAGATATAGAAGTACTTAGTGCATTTAGGCGTCAAATAATCATAGAAATGCAAATATTAATGGTTGAAAAAGTAATAAATGTGCTATTATCACACTCCCCAACTTGCTTATTGCTAGTCCCTAGCAATTTAATGCAAAGTAAGATGAATGAATGACTGGTCTATATTAGAAGTGAAATTGTTAAGTTCTAATTTAACCACATGCCATGCACTCTTCAAATTCAAGACCACACGAAATTAACAATGTCACGATTATCAAGACGTCAAAGACTCATGCCAAATGTGTGAGTGTGTGTCAAGCCATAATCATCTTATCGCCAACCCTAACACATGTAACTTCAAGTATGTCTCTAGCTAAAGGTTCGACTCAATAACTCACGAGTATCAAAGTGTTTAGTGTGGGGTTTCCTCTATGGAGCGGAGAAAGATGAACATTCAAAATTGGAGGTTTAAATATTTATGAACAAGTAACAAGCAAATATTGATTCTGTGATAGGCATACTATCAAATGAGAATTCATCAACTTCTTTCCACAACCTACTTGGGATCAAAACGGTCAATACAAAGGGTTGTAATGAAATTTAGGTTGGATCGTATGAGAAGAACGGATATAAAAATTTAAATACTTCCAAGCACATAGTTAGGTATCTTATCAAATATCTCAATACATCACATCTTTCAATCAACACATTCCTCAATATTTCAAGCCTCAAAATAAAATATATATATATATATGTTTTTTTTCTTTCTTTGTTTTTTTTTTCTCTTTTTTTGGCCGCCTTATTTGAGCACATATCAACTTTTATTGAAAAGAAAGGTTGAAGGCTCAAATGTCAGTCCTAAATTGACTTTCATCATTTCGTAAGTAATCCACCATCTTACCACAAACTATATAGTGTTATTCTCAAAGGAGTTTCCAATTCACAAGATCAATGAACGCTTATTGCCATATTTTAGTATATTGTGGCTCTCAATCCTCACCAAGTATCTCACAAGAAAAACTTCAGCAAGAGACTCTTCTAACTACATGTGTTAAACTACCATCTTACCACAAAGTTTGTGTACGCAAAAATAATTCAGTAAGCATCTTAACATCTCGAATTTCATAACAGAATTAACTCCTAGTGGCGCATTTTGTCATTCAAAAGCACAATCATGCAGCACATCAGAAATTATAGTTGACATCGGAAGTACATGAAACTGAACGAGATAAACATTAAAAACATTGTTAAGAGTGTTATCCAAACATTCATAAAAAATGTTTACACAATCGAAAATTTTTACTAGAAAGTTGAAAGCAATTTCAAATTTGCCGAGCACTCGCCACCATGTCAAACCACTGTCATGCCTCGATTTAACCTGTGAAATTTTAATAGGGGTGAGTATCATAAATAATACTCAGTAGGAAGACACTTAAGTAATTGGTAAAAATAAATGTATTTTCAAAAATGCAAACTTTGGTTATTTGTGTCACCGTCATTCTCTAGCAAACCGGTGATAAGTCAGTTTGCTTATTCTCGAGTTTTGATAACTCGTTCTCAAGTTTGATAACTCGTTTCATAATCTCTTTATCTCTTGTTCGAACCACCTAAAGGGTACTTCCATCATCAGTAACACAATAACACATTAATGCAAACCGAAAACAAATCATTTTATTCTACTTTACAAAAGTGTCGTAAAACACCCCTACCTTGAATGCTTGAAGTTTGAATAACCTTTGATGACCAATTTGTAAAGAAAAATGCAACGTGCTCCTTACCTTATCTTTCAAATATTTTCCAGATTCAAAAGTATTTTAGAATTGTGGTTTGAGAAATGTTGGCTACAGATTTTTTTTAAAAAGAGATAATGTCATTAATTGGAATGATAGTGGACGGTTTTGTAGTAGTTGAAAGGATATGAGTTAAAATTGTAAATGGGGGTGGGAAGTGTACTTAGTGGGATTAAAACTAATTAAGACTAATTAAAATGCTTAAAGTGGAGTGAAGAATCCCATTTAAAGAAGGAACATAGTATGGCCCCCATATATCACAGTGAATAATGCCAAATACTTCGGAAGCTCTTGTCTCACTATATGGGAAAGAAAGTCTGTGTTGTTTAGCCAAGGGATATATAGAACAGTGCATATGTTTATTGAATTTGATAATGGGACCATACTTATGTAAAATAGATAGCTTAGAAGCAGGTACATGTCCTAACCGGCAATGCCAGACATCAATGTTGCTTTTGATATTAACATTGCTTGATGAATTACAAGTAGCATTGTCTGCTTTATTACACTGAGAATAAAAAACAGAATTGATATTAGGGAAAATAACAGAACTGATGTTGAGAGGATTAGCACAATGTGTTGTGGATTGATGAGGTTTGATGAAGGATTGTCTACTAAACTGGTAATCACAATGCTGAAAGTGATACAATCCATTCTCAAGTTTACCTACCCCAATCGTCCTCTATGTTAAAAGATCATGTACAGAGCAAGAATTGTGTGTGAAAATCAGAAAGCAATTATGTTTAAGAACCAAATTGCTAACATATATTAGACTGAAGGTAAAAGATGGCACCACTAGAACATTAGTCAAAACCAAATCAACATATAACTTCACTATGCCAACATGTGTTACAGCAACATTATCTCCATTTGGTAGTCTTACAGATGCATTAGCCTTAGTAGTCATAGTGGTCAGATACTTAATAGAACAAACCATGTGTTTTGAGGCTCATGTGTCTACGATCCATTTAACTCCAATTGTAGCAACATTGTAATAGACATGATTACCTGAGAAGGTATATGTTTCAGGGACTAAAGATGAGGTTAATAGCACATCTTGTGGTTTTAAACTGTAGGTGGATAATTGTGCTTGCAATTGTGGAACCAACATGGCCAAAATTTGTTGACACTGATATGAAGTAATAGTTACACTTGGAAGAGAATTAGCAATTTCAGAGCTGCTACCAAGGGGACTTGAGCAACAGCACTTGCAACTGGTGTTCTCCCTTTAGCAAATCTATGACCTGTAGGATAACCTACGAGCTTGTAACATTTTCCTATGAGGTGTCCAAGAATTCCACAACAACTACACATAGGTATGTCCTTTCTCTAAGATTAACTGAATAAACCAGACCTCTGATTCCTAAATGATCCGTACACCATCTTACTTGCAAAGGTTGTTGTATCAAGATGTTGTTTCTTAGCAACAACATCTTTCTGCCTTTCATCTCGTAAAATAAGTGCAAGCACTTTATTCAGTGAAATGGATCCATCAGCAGCACCTGACTTCTAATAGCAAACAAGTGATCATCTAGCCCCATTAAAAACTGCATAACTTGATCCTCATGATTATATCTGGTACTATTGACATCTGGTCTATAATTGTCCAGTTCTTTCCAAAGTCCTTTGAATCGATTGAAATAAGAATTGACTGAACCATTTTCTTACGAAATTGAAGCAATTTGCTTCTTCAATTCATAAATTTGAGTGCCATTACATTGACTGTACCTGTCTCGAAGCTCAATTCAGATATCTCTTGCAGAGTCCTTGTGCATCACACTTGGATAAAGCTCTTTCGAAACGGAATTGATAATCCAAGAAGAAACAACAGGAGTACACCTCCTCCAAGCACTGAAGTGGGAATCGTCCTGATGCAGTTTATCAATTGTTCCATCAATAAAACCTCCCTTTTTTTTAACACTGAGTGCTATAATAGCAGCTCAACTCTACGTGGCAGAGTTGTCATCATTAAGGACAACTGAAATGATTTTCATCCCCGTGTTATCACCATAGTGAAGGTAGTAAGGACTTGTTCAATCGGTGATCAATCGACGGCAAGGGAATTAGCATCTCCTCCAACCATTTCTCCAACAGATGATTCGCCGAATGAATTAATATGATCGAACTAATTTTGAATATCTACTGCAACATTAGAATCCTCCCCCATTGAACAGAAACTTCAATTAATTGCTCTGATACCATGAGAAGATGCAGAGAATTCCAGAAGGTAGAAGAAGAAAGACGGGAAAAATTGTTGGAATAAAATTCATTACTCATGAAGTGTTCCAGCTCACATAAATATACACCAAAGCATCTAACTAACATGCCTAAAGAATGGAGAAGAAATATACAATTACATAAATACCCTTTACTAAAAATGGTTTTACACAAACAGAGACATAGGCAATCTTTTTAGAAGTATCAAAAAATGTTGTTGTCCAAACTTGTTAGTCCAGTTGTCTTATAGATGGGTCCAAGCAATCCATTTTTTGGTAGAAGAAGGAAAAATTTATTTTAAACGAAAATCATTTAGCTATAGTGGTTCTAATTTTAATAACGGAACACGTGTGCATGACTAATTCTTCTCTGGACAAGATATTACTCAACAAAAAATGATAACACTTAGGATGTGTGAATCTTTATATACACTCTATCACCAATTCTCTTACTCTAGGGGGAGTTCGCCCCCATCCGTTCAATAGGGGAGTTATCCCCTTCAAAAGCTCAGAGCTTTATATAGGGCATTCGGTGACGTCAAACATTTCTTTGCTGCAATTTCAATATAGCCCTTTTAATAGGCTATTTAACTTTTAAATATCAATAAAGTAGTAATAATAAAGAAAGAAATGAACTTTCTAGATATGATTCACAGTTTTTATTTTTTGGAGAAAATGGATCCTTCATGATCACGTTGACCAGGTCATATCATGAGCAAAAAAATCGAAAAATTTCAATAGTTGTGACTGTTTGGGCCATTTTTTTAACCATATATTCTACATATTACATCTTTCTATATATAAAAAGTGCCTATTTAACGGAATTTGTTGGTTTAACGGAAAAACTAACGGAATTTATTGTTTTAATGGATTATGTAACGGAATTTCTTGTTTTAAACCAGCAGCTGCACCTTCTTTCAGCGTTTTTATCACAACTTTGTATTCCGATATTCGATTTAGGTGATTCAAAATGCGTTGGAAAGCTAACCCATCTGGCTACAACTTTGATTCAGACATCATTCTCCAATTTGATCACTTTCTATGCCAAAAATATGTCTCAATATAACGGACTATGTAACGGAATGTTTTGTTTTAAACAGACAGCTACACCTTCTTTCAGTGTTTTTATCATAAATTTGTATTTCGATGTCCGATTGAGGCGATTCAAAATGCGTTAGAAAGCTAACTCATATGGCTACAACTTTGATTCAGACATAATTCTCCAATTGGATCACTTTCTATGCCAAAAATAGGTCTCAATATAACGGACTATGTAACGAAATTTCTTGTTTTAAACAGGCAGCTACACCTTCTTTCAGTGTATTTATTATAACTTTGTATTCTGATATCCGATTAAGGCGATTCAAAATGAGATGGAAAGCTAACTCATCTGGCTACAACTTTGATTCAGACATTCAATTCGATCACTTTCTATGCCAAAAATATGTCTCAATATAACGGACTATGTAACAGAATTTCTTATTTCAAATAGGCAGCTGCACCTTCCTTCAGTATTTTTATCATAACTTTGTATTTTGATGTCCGATTGAGGCAATTCAAAATGCGTTGGAAATATAACTCATTTGGTTACAACTTTGGTTCAGACATCATTCTCAAATTCTACCACTTTATATGCCAAACATATGTCTCAATATAACAGACTATGTAACAAAATTTCTTATTTTAAATAGGCAGCTGCATCTTCCTTCAGTTTTTTTATCATAACTTTGTATTCCGATATCATATTAAGGCGATACAAAATGCGTTGGAAAGCTAACTCATCTAGCTACAACTTTAATTCAGATATCATTCTCCAATTTGATCACTTCCTATGTCGAAAATAGGTCTCAATATGAGACTAAAACACCGGAGCATAACTTTTCGGTTAGAAATTGATTTGTGATCATCTTTTGACTAAATTTGATCCCCTTGACGTCTTCCTTTATCCAATTGACTCCGAGCACTCTCAAATCTTCATCGTGAGATTTGGCACAAATTTTAGGTATTTACATTTTAGCCCCCGAACTTTAAAGCCCTTACAATTTAGCCATTTATCCAAATTTGTCTACTTTTGCTTATTTTCTTCAATCTCACCGACCTACATCACAATATCAAAATCACATATCTAATTATTTATCAATTACATAAACATTATATCATTAATTATTTATAGGGTGTCTGTTTCTGCTTTTCAGCAGAAATCAAGCCGTTGGCAACATAATTCATGCCGTTGGGAGCCGTAATTTTGGACCAATTTTCTCACTGTAGAGCTGTAGGTTTAAAAAAAAACGATAACATAATCAATTTTCTATTCTCCTTGCAGCGCGCCCAGACACGTCCTTAATTAACCAAAAAAAATTACATCTTTATTAATAACAAATTAATTATTAAACAAAAATATTAAATATAAACTAAGCAAACGTGTATTGCACGTTGTTTGCACCTAGTAAATAATTATATATGTATTGTTTAGTATTTGGTTTAAGAGTAGTGGACTCTTAAGTTGTAGTTTTGGAACTCTAACAATGATGAAATCAACACAACAGAAGTGCTCCAATTTCTCTAATTGCTACATGAAACCCTGCTTCAAAAATTGTCTTATTTTCTGTTGATTTCCTTATTGTTACAGTAAACTCTTTCCGAAAGAAATCACATCATTCTTCAATATAAATTTTGGGTCAAAATTCTTAGATGAATAGATAAATTTTAGCATTTTTCTGTGGTCGAATCACCTTGTTATTTCTTATCCTGAATTCTCCATATTTTAGCACTCAGAGGTTTCAATCATGATCATAATGGAAGGGGATTATTACCTGCAATCTAAATGCCTAATTTTGTAAGTTTTTCATGCCAAAATGTGATTTAAGAACCTTTTCAATTTTGGTGCATTTTTGCACACGAATGTCGCACTATTTTCATTTTTTTTCTCTCCCCACATTGCAAGACAAAGTCACAGAAGTAATAGGAAGTTACGGAAGTTGATGAGTGTTGAGAGAAGTTATGAATTTAAATTATATTCAAACTATTTTGTCTAATCTAGTTTAATATATTACGGGTCTGGCACTCATATTGTCTGTCCACGACCTCGTATTTTTCAACATCTTTCACTCGCACATATTGGACTTTACTTGAACTACAACTGAGAATGAATATCACACATTAAATCTTTCTCAAGATATATATCACAAAACTTTATACGAAAAATAAATTGTATGACTAGCGAGTAATATTAGAGCTCATAATACTATAAATCTATTAGGGATATATAGTAGGTCTATTAGAAAAACATCACATGTTGCTATACCTCAAACTCATTTTTCAATATCAATTTAAATATTTTCAATCCTTCAAATATTTATGAAACATACTTAAATTCATATTGTATCATTGTATTCTATACTCTAAATGGTTAACACAATTGTCCAACTCATGAATACAAAATAAATGTTAGTCAAAATAGTTTTCATTTCCTACTCGAATTCTTCAACTCTAAACCAACTGCTTGCCTAGATATGTTCGATCAAACCGAATCAATCAAAGTTATTGGTAACATGCTAAAATAAAAACACTGAAATAAAATCTTGAGAAACAGTCAAGCGTCATAAGGGTATATATGAGAGAAAAAAAGCTAGACTTACAGAACTATTCACTTACAGAAAAGTTACAGAAAATTTAATTTCCCAAAATACCCCTTACACAAAAAATTGCAACTAAAGCCACTTTAAGAATATAAAGACTTTAAACAAGTCCAAAAATTATAAAATTCTTATTCTAAGAGACTATTTATGAGAAGACCTTTATCAAATAAATCACATAAAGAAATTAAAAAACTTAGATATACCTTAACAGTTAGGTTTTATTTTAAAATATTAAGTAATAGATTAAAAATTAAACATCTAAATGGATATCTAGAATATACCCAAACAAAGATCAAAAATCAAAATTTCTGCCCCTGTGTACCTTGGTAAAAATGGTATCTGAGCCTGGTCATGAACATAAAATAATTATGAATATAATTGAGGAAGAAAATATAATTGATGAATTTTTGAAAAAGGTTGAAAAACATAAGAAACCTAGTTATCCTTATTTACCTAAAAATAGTACAAATGAAAGTTTTGAGGATATACACAAAAAATTAGAAAATCTAGAATATAATATACAAATAGAAAATACTCTATTAGATAAAAAAACTTGAAGGAAAAGATATGATTATAATTAATCCACCTCAAGATTTCAGAATTATAGAGAAAGACAAAAATAAAGGAAATGATCATGAGATTAAACAATATATGATTACAGAGGTAGAAGAATTAGAACAAAAATTCTTAAAATTTACTAGCGAAGAATATAATGAATATAAAAAACAGTTAGAAGAATTAATTGAAAAAATGGAAAATACAAAAATGAACACTAATTCATCAACTAATCATAATATAAAAACAGAATTTAGTAGTGATGAAAAATATGAATATACTTATCGTACACCAATACCTAATAAAGAAGGTGTTAACCAATATAGGAAAACACAGAAAAGATACACTGGAAATATAAGAAAGCAATCCATAAAAGAAATAAATCTAATAAAATCTTATAATGAACCAATCCATACAACAAGGATATTGTTAGATCTTGATTGTATAGATAAAGATAAAGCCATTGAAACATGGAGAAAAAATACAGATTTAGCTGTACAATTTAACAAATGGGAAGCATATACAACATTTGGATTTATAGAACATACATTCAAAGTAATTGTATCTGAATGATGGAAAAAGCTACCAGAAAATATAAAAAAAGTAATAAAATATGGAGAAAATACAACTGAAACATTAGATAATAGAAATGTCTTGAATGAGCAAAATATACAAAAAATATTAGAAGATTAGAAAGAGCCCTTAAGAACAGAGTTCTTAGGACATAGATTCACAGTTAATGAAGAAACTCGAAAGCAAGAAAAATATAATGAAGGGATGATAGCAATGAAAAATTTAAAGACGTGACATGTGTGAGTTAGAAAGATACACATGTAAGTTCGAAAAAATATATTATATATTAAATCAAGGAGATTATCAAGAAAATAAACATATATTAAGGTCTTATTTTATGAAGTTACCATTCCCATAGAGAATAAAATTATTAAAAGAATATAAAAAACTATTACCTCTTGGAGAAGATGATGGTGAATAAAGATAGTTTTAGATGTGTGATTGAATTTACAAAAAGAATGATAGGCATCTGGTGTAGAGAAGCCTTAGAAAATAAGAAAGCATACAAGATGAGAAGAAACTCTTTATATTTCTACAAAAATATAGGACAAATTGAACGATTTGGATGTCACAAAAAGAAATATAAATCCTATAAAAAATATAAAAGAAAATTCAAAAACTACAAGAAGTTTAAGAAAAGACTTTTTAAACCACATAAAAAATATTTTAAGAAAAGAGATTGGACTAAAAAGTCAAAAAAATATATATTAAGAAATGTAAATGTTTTCACTGCAATAAAGAAGGACACATTACCCCTCAATGTCCTAAAAAGAAAGATAAACAAAATATAAAAACTCTTAGAATCTATGAAGAATTCCAAAATGATAGTGATATAAAACCAATTGAATATTTTGAAGATTTAAGTAGTGAGTGCAGTAACATTTATGAATTAGATACATCATCTTCGTAATCCGAGAGGGGTAAGATGTGCTTAAGCTCTCCCGAAACGGACAGTATGTAAGATAACGGCTCCGACGTGAGGTCTAGTCATTATAAAAAAATGCGCATTTTTTGTAACAACCCGACCTCTCACTAGAGCAGTTATCTTACGTACTGTCAGCTCTGGGGTGGGCTTCTACCCACTTATCCCCTAACAGCTTTTTGACGCGTCCCCCAAAATTCGAACTCAAGACCTCCATCATATGGGAGACTAAGGTTGAAATCTGGTATCAATTGGAACGACCCGGGTCCCACTTAACGGGCTATCCCAACCGTTAGATCGACGACATACTGTCCCCACTGTACCAACATAGGTCTTTTCAGCATGCTTTATTCTCACTCGCACGCTCCCCAAGAAAACTTTCCAGAGGGTCACCCATCATAAAATTGCTCCAAGCCAAACACGCTTAACTGTAGAGTTTCTAACGATGGATTTCCGGAAAAGAAGGTGCACCTTGTTGGTGTTGGTATGAGTAGTACCTAACAAATCGTTTAAGCTTTCCTGATCTGTGTATTACAATCATCCCCCGTTAGACTCGCGACGTTCTCGTCGTGGTTGATCCATTTGAGGATCCGTTGCCAGGCGTTGGAATTCTAGAGGTGGCTCATTCAGGTTCAAGAGGTGGCTCCCGCCCTATGGCGTAGCACTTTATCCCGCATAACACTTAGTTCCCGATTTCCGGCTGGCAATCGGGCTCTGATACCATTTGTAACGACCCAGGTCCCACTTAACGGGCTGTCCCGGCCGTTAGATCGACAACGTACTGTCTCCACTGTACCAACATGGGTCTTTTCAACATACTTTGTCCTCACTGCATGCTCCCCGAGAAAACTTCCAAATAGGTCACCCATCATATAATTGCTCCAAGCTTAGCACGATTAACTGTGGAGTTTCTAACGATGAACTTCCGAAAAAGAAGCTGCACCTTATTGGTATGAGTAGTACCTATCAAATCGTTTAAACTTTCCTGGTTTTGGTATTACAAGAAAAGGCATGAATATACCAATAGAAATATATTACATGGATAATAGAATCTTACAAGATCCTATAGATGCTCTATTAGAAACTGTTGTATGAAATCTAGTCTACCAAAAGATAATATTCACAGTAAAACCAAACTATGCAGTTTCACTGATTGATGAAAATATTGACTAAAGTTTCAATTTATATTATAGAATTGAAAACTTTGACAATGTTACGAAAAAGTAAGGCTATTAGTATTAGCATAAAATCAATTTTTGTTTTTAGTACTAGTCATCACAATAATTTAAGAAAAATAACTGATAATATTATCATACATAAAGACATTGAAGAATTAGCTCAATATATACCTCCCAAAAAATATAAAAAACATGAAGTCACAATACCATAACAAATAATGCTTGAATTTCATAAACAAGCAAGATAAATTAATTCTGAAGAAAAATTAATAAGAAGAAATAGTGTCAGTCTAGAAGGAGATAATCTTATTGCAAGACTGTCCTCCAGACAAGACTCTAGGGTAAGCCAACTTAGGAAACTAAGTATTGCTAAACCCTCAAGTTCGCAATATTATATCGAGATAAGATATGTTAATCAAGAAGGATACAAGAAGAATCTTCTTGTCTTTATAGATATTGGAGCAGATAAAAGTCATGTAAATACTAAATTTGTTAGCCATTTACTAGATTTTGAGTTATAAGAACCATATATATTCAAAGATTATTTGGGAAATAATCTTGAAATAAAGAAATACGTAAAATTCTCTCTTATATTTGCAGGAGATGATCAGAAAGGATATAATAAAGAAAGAATTCTATATAAAGATGAATTATATGGAATCAAATGTTCACCTATATTATTAGGGATGAATTTCCTTTAAAAATTTAGACCTTATAAAATTTGCCAAGGATATTTGAAAATAACAGTTGATGATAATCCAATCATCATATCAAAAATAGATGAAAATATGAAAATATTATTATCGTGGAAAGAGTAATTAATAATAATCTCATGAGTTCATATATTGAAATTACACTCAATATAAGGAGTTATTGTAGAATAAAATTTCATGCTCATCTAGATATAGGAAGTACAATAAGCTTATTTTATCAAATGTACTACCAAATGAATATTGGAAATATGATTCAAAGAAGGTTGTCACTGCTACAACAGCAGGAGGAAACAATGTAATATATACCAAACATGCTACACAAGTTCATTTTCTAATATCTTTTAGAGAAGTATTTGTAAATACAATATACATGTCAACTACAATTGGATGTGATATTTTACTAGAACAAAATTTTCAACTAAAATATGCATCATTTACACAATATATAGACAGATGCATGTTCACAACTCCTTGTGCACATAAAATATTTACACCTAAGATAACTAAAACTGTTAGTATAGCATATAAAGAAATTAATCATCAGAGTTCCTCAACTAAACGTGGTGGATGTTGGAATACAAAAAAAATTAAACCAGTTACAGTTTTGAAAATGACAACAGAAAATGAATTAGAAAAACTGAAAAAAGAAATTTCTAAAACCTATTCACAAAACTCTTTAGAAAAATGGAGCACAGATAAAATAAAGGAAAAAATATAACTAATCAATCCAGACACTATAGTAAGAGTTAAATCAATAAAATATAGTGTTGAAGACCAAAAAGAATTTAAGAACCAAATAAAAGAACTACTAAAGGTTAAATTAATTAGACCTAGTAAAAGCCCACATAGCAATCCAGCCTTTATGGTTAGAAAATATAATGAGATAAAAAGAGGAAAAGCCAGGATGGTGATAAACTATAAGAAGTTAAATGAAGTTACCAAGTTTGATGGATATTACTTGCCTAATAAGGATACTCTTATTAAACAAGTACAAAACAAGAAAATATTTTCAAAATTCGATTGTAAGTCAGGTTTTTGGCAAATCGTACTTACAGAAGAAAGTAAACCACTAACTGCATTTAGTACCCCTAGTTCTTTAGGACAATATGAATAGAATGTAATGTTATTTGGGTTGAAAAATGCACCACATATATTTCAAAGAAGAATAGATGAGGTAATCAAACCAATTACTCACTTTTGCATTGCTTATGTTGATGATTTACTGATTTATTCAAATAATATAGATGAACATTTTGAGAAATTTTGTTATATTATGAAAAGACATGGAATTACTCTTTCTCAAAAGAAAGTAGAAATAGCTAAAATAGAGATAGAATTCTTAGGAGTATTCATAAAAGAAGGATAATTACAATTGTAATCTCATATTGGTGAAAATTTTCAAGAATTTCCTGAAGAAATCAAAGATAAAAAACAGTTACAAAGTTTTCTTGGTATATTAAATTATGTTGAAAGATTTATTGAAAATAGTATCAAATTAAAAAACTATTTTCTTCCAAAATTAAGAAAGAATGTAATATGGTCTTAGAAAGAACAAGACTGCAAAAATATAAGAAAAGTAAAAAATGAATTAAGGGTTTTGCCTAAACTTGTAATTCCACAAGAATATTTCTTTATCCTTGAAACTGATGCATCAGATAATTATTGGGGTGTAGTATTAAAGATTAAAAAGAATCATAAAGAATATAAATGTGAAAAGAATTGTTCTTGTCTTGAGATACTTGCAGGTTATACATCAGGAATATTCAAAGAAGTCGAAACAAGATATGAGATGAACAGGAAGAAACTCATTACTATAAAGCGAGGGGTACAGAAATATGAAGATTATTTACTACAAAAAAGTTCTTATTTAGAACTGATAATACTCAAGTTAAAGTATTTAATGTTGATCCATCTATTACCAATAGATACATTATTAGAATTCAAATTTGGTTTTCTTATTTCAAATTTGATATTGAACATATAAAAGGAGAAACTAATTTTCTTCCTGATTATCTTAACAGGGATGGAGTTAGAACAATTAAGGACGAAAGTCCAAATACTTGAGATGAAAGTTTCCTACTTGGAAACTCAAATTCAAAATATACAAGATAGTTTTCGAGACAGAATGAATATAGCCCTTAAGGCAGAAGATACTTGTACCAAGTCTAGTATCCCTTCACATGAACTTGTGAATACTAGTGCTCTTCCTGAGGATAAAGGGAAAGAAAAGAAGGTAATAGGAACCCTTTCACAGGGAATACTCAAGCCTATTACTAGTAAAGAAGATATAAAAGTTCCCATCAGGGAACAAACCCAAGATATCAAAAATAGCGAAGGTAGCTCTTAATCGAGCCAAACTTTACCTCAGCTAGCTATTGACAAAATTGATTCAAAAGATATTGTCAAGATATACCATGCAGCAAAAATACCTAAAAAAGAGAACTATGAAGAAGTAATACTCTTTATTGTTATCGTTAACATTTTATCTGATTGGTATTTTGAGATAGGAAAGTGGATAAAAACAATCCATTTTGGAAGATACAATAAGATAAATTTTTATCCAAGAACACCAGCCAACTGGGTAATAAATTGTTTTGAATTGGAAATTTACTTTGTATTTATCCCAGTAAAGATCTCAAAGAAATAGCACAGCTGCCAACTGATGTCAGAAATGCAGTAAAAAGATATACTGAAGTTGTCAAAAGTACAAACATATATATCAGGTTCCACTCAACAACTATGGAATGAGATCCTGTTCTTGAATATATGCAGTCATTGTTCCATGTCATAAAATTGGGACTTAAAAAATCAACATATTTTACCAACCAGTCAAAAGGTTGTTAAAAATGGTTACCAAGATATCATAAATATGATGCCCTATAGAAGAGCAAAATGATATAAGGAAATATTTGAACATGTAACTTAGTTAATTACTGAGAAAGAAAAGCTATGAATCTATCCATCTGAAGATAATATAATTTATTCCAATGCAAGGATCCCGACAAAGGATGAAGATATGTATCTTCTTGACAATTTACTATCCACTATAATCTCAAATCAAGTTAGTGGATCAGAAGATATGGCAAAAGAATTATGCAAGATACTCTGGAATTACAGTGATCACCATTGTGAACATTGTGTTGTAGAAGATGTGAGTCAAACTTCTCTCAACAGTGAAGAATTCCCTGCGGAATTCTTTGAATCAAGGATGGAAAAGTAATGAAGCCAAGACAGTGACCCTTTATCACTACTTTAATAAAGTCACTTTATTAAAGAAAAACTGTGGTCACTAGGAAACAAAAGATAATGGAGAAATGTCACAATCCAACTATCCAACACTACCTAATAAAAGATAGTAGGAGACACCCGTGAAAATAAGGTGGCACTACCTAACAATGACAGTGGAGGATAGCTGTAAAGATAAGATTCCTTATCACCAAAGTAATGGCTCAATACCTCTATAAAAAGAGAAGAGGTTCAACATTCAAGATTTCCCCGGAAGAAATACCATCTCAGATCATTTACTATTTTGTAATCTGTATACACCACTTGTATTCATAAAAAACTATTAGCTAGTCTTGAAGATAGCAAAACTTGTAATAAGGTAATCACTTATGAAGTTCTAAATTTCATAAGGTGAGTACCAAATGTATGTAAATATAGTATGCAAACATGTATTATTTCAGTCTATGAATATTAAGACGAAGTTTGTTATGTTCAACAAAGTTTTCATAAAAGGATTTCGTTAAATTTCTCATGATTCCTCGGCAGTACAAATAGAGATTTTAAAAGATTTTCAAAACATTGTTTTTGAATGGATGTTAGTTATGCCAAAGTACCTGTCTTTGATGAATACTTTAGGGGAAAAGGGCGGTTTTCTAACAAAAAATCGTAGCACCTTATGTGTGAGTCATCTTTTAAAATTTCGTTCTAAGTAAGAATTTGATTATGAAAAGAGTTTGAATAGAAGTGAAAACAGAGACTCTGAATACTGTGAGATAGCGTTTGTGATAATACGGCTAGTTCTCTAGAGTGAGAAATGCAACATTAATTGAAAAGTCTTTTGCGAAAGCAGTTGTGGACTCAAATGATTTCAAAACATTTTAAATATTCATCTGATTTAGAAGATTGATTAAGTACATGCAAGGCTACTATAAGAACATGCTGGAAGGAAAACCTAGTTATTTCCATTTATTACTGTAAGTTATTTACATGTTTTTATACGCTTATACTTTAATTACTATTGATCTTTATGAGCACTTCACAAGCATCCACATTCAATGATTATTGTGTTAAGTTATATTTAGATGAAAAAGATATTTCGTTTTCACCAAATACAGTTGAAAAATCTAAAGATATAATTCTCGTTAGCCAAGAAAAACTTAAAGAAATATTCTGATATAGATTATGTTTGTAAACATAATATAAGAATTGATTATGTAGAAACTAATAAAGAAATAAAGAAGGTCGAAGATGTTATAACTAAATATGAAAATATAGAAGAAGAAGTTTCAGAAGGAATTGTTTTTGGATATATAACTAAAGAAAATCAACCTATAGCTTTTGAAAAATTAACAAAATATAGAGAATATTTAGAACAGATAGAAAGGTTAAAGGAACATCGTATAAATAGTAATTCTGATTAATGAATCAAGAAGAAAGAGAAAATATTGAAAGATTTGGAAGAATCCAAGATAATACTAGTGAATTAAGATCCAGAGAAATTAGGAAATTCCTTAAAGAACTTAAAAGAGAAAATAATACAGAAAGGTGGGATAAGATCCTAAAAATTATAAGATATCACCAATACAAGCAACAACAATACTTGATTTGGTTACAAGAAAATACTGAACTAAGATTCACATGATTAGTTCTAAGAACCTATGATCCAAACGAGAGAATTATAAGATATAACCTTGAACAATCCAACAATTAAAAGATATAGTGCATATTTTGCAAATAAAGAAAGTAAGAGTAAACTAGTACTTTAACAGAAGCTAATTTTATATTATTAAAAAGTCTCTATGACTATCTGGCAAGCTTTGACAGTTTCCTTCTGGCAGTATAGCATAACCCTATATGAGATTATACAAACCTCTATGTCTTACACAATAAGGAATCAATGATTCATTATTCATTTACTCAATATTGGTTGTAAAAGCTAACGTGGTATTTTCAACACGTGTTGAAGTGTCTTATCCCTCTCTTAGGACATATATTATTGTTTTTATAAATAAATAAATAATGCCAATTTCTAGTTCAAATAATCCTCAATAATTAAGTTGAGTTCTCCTTATATTCATTCTTCCATGAAATCTCATATTGAGAACTCAATTTGAATACGAAACAAGTTTAATGGATAGCAAAAAATTATTTTGATTACTTATAATAATCTCATTTTGATATTTCATCAAGACAACCAGATCATGTACACAACACAACACAATCAATTTATCTCATCTCAGTACATCCCAATATTATTTGAGGCAATTGTTCGTTCAAGTGAGTCAATCTTAATATGTTCCACATACTTTATATGTGCATGTAAATAATTATCCCGTAGTCCCATTAATAAATTACACATAAACTAAAAATTATTCATCTATAAGTAAACAAAACTCAATCAAGAGTTTTCTAATACAAAAAAGTATTATATTCTACGCAATTGTATAAATTTGACATTATCAACAAGTATATATTTAAACATCTTCAAAGTGTCATGATTGTATTTCATCATGTATTTAGATATTTCGCAAAGACACTTTATTAGTTAAAGTCTCTCACAAAAATACCATCGAGTGTTTGGTTCCATCGTGAAACTTAATATTCTCAACACATGAGATAGTTGCATAACTATCGTGGATCTCATATTCTCAACCAGTATCATCAGATACTTAATACATTTATACCAAACAATTTCTTCAACTGTCAAGATATACATTATGATATGCTTCTTGCTACTCTATATAGCAAGAGTGTACAAGACTAATAACTATTTGTACTCGACTAACTCTCATCCTTAATCAATATCTGCACTATTCAAATCACAAATTATTCCCTCGACAGTAAAGAGAATAACTGATTCATCATCCTTCATGTATCACAATACCCTTTATAAGGATAACATTGATACATGATGATTAGATTTATGGCATGACGAATGTTAGGATAAGTATACGCCATAGCATACTTTAATTCCTAATCGTACTAGATATACTTATTTGGATATTTCTTTGTACATTTATGGATTCCTTGGATATATACGAATACTCATATGGTCACCTTCGATATAGGAGTCAACGAGGTAGCAATTCCACAATTCGAAAAAAACATTTTAGAATTTTGTAATATACAGCTCTTGTAACAAGTAAAAAGATTAGAATACTCTTTTAACACAAAGTATACAATTTGCTAAACATATGTGCTTCGTCTAAAAAATTGAGGACAATCATTTCAAAATGATGTCAATACACTCATTCTTATGCTTAGCCATCAACGTCAAAATTAGAATTACACTCATTCTTATCGACTTTTACACAATTACAGTGAATTTCATCCACATGATGAAACTTGTATGAGATTTTAAATCCTATCAAAACTTAAGTATCACTATCAAGATGACTACATAAGGCTACAAATATAACTATAAAGTTACCACAATACTAAAAGAAGACCATCAACATGGAACCTGCAGTCAATTTGTGTAGATCTCTTCAATCAATTTTCAATTGAGATAAAAATACAATCTCTAGGTTTGGTGTAACTCTAAATTTAAACACACTATCACGATCAGCATAGGCTTACAGAAGTGAATCTTATTGTCATAAAAAATGTTTATCTCACTCAATACACTCATATTTGGTATAACCTTTTTTTTTTCAAAAATAAAAATGAGCTTTATCTATCATAAATTCATTAGTTTTTCACTTAGTTTTCAAAAACTCGAATGTTCTTAATAAACTTAATGTCCGATTACAACTTTCACCACTTCCCAAATTTGGCTGAAATTATAATACTTCTTTATATTTCCATTTTCCTCATTTTTTCTTCTTTCTAATCATGTAAATAAAAGATTTTGGAATATTTGAAATTAGATTGCTCATGTCAGAAAACATATTACTCACTTGAATAAGAAGTTTAAAACAATTCTTTCGTAATTAAAATAATTCACCAATACACATATTAATTTCACTAATATTCTCCAAACATTTCTCCTTTGCTAAGAAAAATATCAAATATCACATTTTTACGATTTAATATCCACCCAAAATTTTACTTATGAATAAGTACCGTTTGGACTCTTATGTGTAACTCATAGAGGCACATCTCGCTCTTAACGAACTCATGTTTCCAAAGTCATTTAGAAAAATTAAGAAGTTACGTAGTTGATCATGAAGACAACCCAAATTTGGTTTTCTATATGTCTAAAACTAATGCAATTCTAAAGGTACTATTATTGAGAAAATTTCATTGGCGACATGTTACAGTAAACCAACACTCTTCCCTAAAAGGCAAATACGAAAATTAGACTGCATTATTTCAACTTCATCACATTAATCAATAATTGATTTCTTCTACCCAATACACCATAAAATTTTGGTGAACGAGGAATAGTCGATTTAGTAAATATTTCTTTTTCATTACATTGATCATAGAACTCTTGTGATAGAGATTCACGATCTCAAATAATTCTCAAAGTCTTTCATTTCATAATCTGATTTTCTATTCCACTTTAGTAAAGTCTAAATCAATACAATTTTTTTAACTTATGAAAAATAGAAGCACGACTGAAATGCGTGAATCCATTTATAAATGTAATAAAAATATGAGGTTTCATCTCTATCTCTCTTAATCATAGCCTGCAAAGAAAATTGAATAGACTAACTACATAAAAGTTTGGTTCTTATATTGAATGGTTTTCACAACTTAAAACCTCAAAACATTAAAACATTGCATAAATATCTAGAACAATAATAAACATCACCATTGTGAGTACGAACAGTTCTACCGCGTATAAGTCCAAGTTATATACCACTTAGAATAACAACAATTGAGATCAAGTTTAGTGGAGTCTTTGATATCTTAATATCAAACAGGAGATAAATTTCTCCACCTTGTAATTCTAAGTTGCATTATCAGTCATATAAACCTCAATTCCATCTTCATTATTGCTATATGTGGGTTTTTTACCAAGTCAAAAACTTGATAATAGACTAAAGACACATCTTGATCTCATGTAAAGTGGGTTTCTAACTCTTAAATGCACTATTCACATACGATAAGATCCAATATATAATGTTTGACATGTAGACAACACTGAGAAGAATATATTCAAGTACAATATCTTTTATCTTAAACACTTTCGAGGTAAGTGATTCAAAACCATCCAGTTGAAGCACAAAACCTTTATTATATTAATCCTCTACAAAACCACTTTCATGTACTTAGTATATGATATGTTCTTCTTGGTCCCTTTCTCAGTTTCTTCATTTATCCACATTTACTCTAGCTCATTTAATACTTAATAGTCGAAGTTTTATATGAATTAGAACATTGCTATATAAGCATGTCACTGAGACTTAGCAACACCAAATCGCACATCTTTTAACTTAACACAATGGGTAGTGTCAATAAAGAAAATTGCCGCTTCAATTTGAAATTCACATTGGCCTTTAAAGTTCCAAATATTGATAAAAGATCAGTTTGAACCCCCTCAGCTTAGTACCATTAGAGAACAAGATCATTTATAACAAAAAATATCAAGTCAAATGTTAAAACATTGGAATCTATCTTTTTTCGTGTTTGACAAAGTTCTTGATCTCAAATCTCTATAGTATGATCCATATCAGGTGTTCTATTACTTGGTTGATACTCGCTAAAGCATCATGTTCTAGTACACCCTAAATCTTATCATGCCAAATTTTGTCGCATTTAACTTATCACATTATAAAGTCAACAACCATAGATTAATAATGCCATGATCTATCAAATTTTAGAGATAATTTTTCTTAATCAATGCCCATATATACACATACCATTTTGTATTAATGCAAATTAACATATATGATATAGTCCAATATTAGGCATAAGTTGAAAGTTCACAACATTCCCAATCATAATACGTGATCATATTATTTCATTATCACAAACTTAATTTCATAACGTAAAACTTTAAAAGTTCTAAGTGAGAATTATATTAATTCTTTCAACTTGAGAACTCCTTCTCAGTTGGTGGATCAAATAGTTTTAAGTGAGATTTATCTAAATTTTCCAATCACTAAATTATCATTCAACTGACAATTAATTTGTCCAAGTAAGAATCCCACTAATTGTACTGATCTTAATATTTATAAGAATTTACGAATTAACGAATATCGTGTAATTCAAAAGGACAATTTCATAATGTGCAATAAGAACTTAAATATGCACATTTATTCAATTATGACATGATCATGATATTACAAATTAATTCTTTCTGAAAATAATTCCAAATACAATTGAAGAATAAAACTTATATAATTTAAGTTTTATTATACAGATAGATTTTCATTCTCACTTTACTTTCTATTGCAACACAATCCCAATACATTGAAAGCATCATCAGAATTCTCATATTCTATTTATCACAAAAAAAAAGCATGTCCCAAAAATCTTGGTTTATTAGATTATATTTTAGATACATTCTGTTATTTTGATAGGCACAGAGCTTTTCGACACATTCAATACCCATAATCTTTAAGTATTCTCTCTTAGAATTCTCAAAGTACACATAAAACTAACCACATCAGACTAAGCAAAAAAAATGGGAACGTGTTGTAATGGATCACACCATCAACTAACACGACTCAAGAACATGGGAAACATTTAAAATAAGAAAAAGTTTTGACACTAAGGCTATGTTTGATAGCCAAGGAATTCCATGGAAGTAGGAAAACGTTTTCCATTTTCCCCAAATTGTGGTGTTTGATAGCACAAATTTTCCTAGGAAAACATTTTCCACATTTTTTTAGGTACAATCATTTGATGCACAAAAGCTTGATTTTGTTTTCCCACCTATTTGGTGGGAAAATATTTTCCACCCTTTTTTTTTGTTGTTTGCAATGGGAACAAATTTTAGATACAATGGCTAAAAAAAATTTCACTTTTATTGACAACTTCCATGCAAAACAAAGTCAAACGAAAAATATTCGGTATGGTAAAAAAAAAAATTTTCAATTTTTTTTTTCAAAATTTCTTTTTTTACAATTGGAACAAATTTTAGACCCAATGGTAGAAAAAATTATCACTTTAATGGACAAATTCCATAAAAAAAGAAGCCAAATGGATACCAAACTTTCAACATTTTCCATGGAAAATTATACCAATCAAACACAATTAATTACAATTCCCAGTAAAACATTTTCTAGGAAAATCAATTCCCTATAAAACATTTTCTTTCCACCCATTTTCCACCCTTACAATCAAACGGACCCTAAAATCATATTTTTCCGACTTAAATACAAATTTCAAAAATTTATTAACAAACAAATGGATCTAGAGTACTTTCAAAGTATATATTTTTTGAAAAATTAAATAAAATCACGAGCATTTTAAAAAAGTCACTTCTCACTACGTAATAAAATCCCTAAGTAAATATTTTAAATTTAATATAAAATTTTCAGATTTTAATCAAGGCAAAATATAATTTATTTGTATTATGTAAAATATATTTGAAACTTTAAATACATAAAAAAATACTTTAATCATCCGAAAATATAATATTTATATACTGAAAAATTCAAAAAGAATTCAAGGATTAAAATGCAATTTTCAGAATTGTGAAATTAACTTTTTTATTTATTTAAATATCCTGAGGTACCAAACGTGCCGTTTTCTCAATGAGTTTACATCACTTTCTTTTCTTTGTCCCCTTAATTTTGACATTTCGAGTTCATCTGTGTGGTCAGAATTCAGAAATTCCATACTTAAAAATGCGTTTGGAACAACAACACATTAAACAGAGAGTGAATAAAGAAAATTATATTCTTTATCTTCTTCATTTTTTCCTAAATTTTCATATTTTGATCCAAATTTCAAAATATCATAACTTCTTCATTTTAGGTTCAAATTTAGTGTGCTTTATATGGTTGGAAAGCTCATCGTAATACTTTTCCAACCATACCAATATTATGGAACAAAAATGAAGGAATAAAATGTAGTAAAATTTTTAAAGTTTCTACAAAGTCGACTAGCGTTTCAATTTTTTTCTCAAATGTAAAACAAAAATTGATTAAATTTTGCAAATGTGATCTATATCATGAAAATAACACACTTTGAAAAATTCGTGAATTGATGTTCTATATTTCATAACATGCTATTAAATATCCTTCAAGTTTCAACAAAAAATGGCATATATACATTTTTCATTAAAATTACCATTTTTTAGCAAGATAATATGTAAGGAAAACAACCTTTAAGGCACTTATACCAATGAAAGAAATTGCAGCATTTTTCGTTATAAATTTTGGATCAATATTCTTACTTGAATAGATGAATTCCAAGATGGTTGAATTACCATGCTATTTCTTGTCCCGAATTCTCCATGTTTTAGCACTCCAATGGTCTCAATCTCGATTATAATAAAAGTTCTTGCCTTTTTCTCTATCCCTTGTTTCTTTTATCTCTGTCACTTATCTACACATTCTCACACTTTTGAGTATGTCTATTTCTCCCTATTTGATAGCCATTATTTGGAAAAACAAAGTTTTGAATAATGAATTTTTATAGAATTTAAAAAATAGGAAAACGTTGTGAGTTTACGTACAAAATATTTTATTGTGTGAATATGCGATTAAAAATGAGTATGTAGAATAAAAAGTTTTGAAATAATGATTGAAAAAGATGGACTTATTGTCCCTACTCTCTCTCTCTCTCTCTCTTGACAACAAAACCACCCAATCCTAATTTTGCAGATCAAATATCTCCCCCATTCTCTCTTTCACTCACACTCTCCTGTCATATTTACATATAACAAATTAAACTTACATATAGAAAAAGGTAAATAGAATTTCAATATCTTTTCATTTTGATTCAAGTTGAATTTTTGCAGTTTTCAAGGCAAGAGATATAAGTTGACTGCCTTTTTACCATATTGTCTTATTTACCTCTACAAGAAATGTTAATCGATCTTCTAGTCCTCTATAAAATGAAATGTGAGATTCTTTTAGATTCTTCCGAGAACTAAATAGAATTTATGTTTACTAGAGGTATCACATCACCAACTACTCTGGATGAAATAATGATGAATTGTAGATTTTTATATTGATAAAATAATATCATATTTGGGTGCACGAATTTTAATAGGTATATTTCTACATATTCCTATTTTATTATCAATTTCGGGTTAGTTCGGATCAGTTCTGAGAGGTAGAAAAATGGAGATACGATGTACTAATGGACTTCTCTTTAAAGTGTGACAATTAAGCCCTTGTTTGATCCCCATTATCAAAAAGCTTTTTTTTTTTTTCAAATTTATTTTCAACAATACATTCCCCAATAAAATAATTTGCACATAATCCCAAATTTTTTATTATTTTTTAACCAAATATTCTTGAACAAATCACTATTACAAAATCGATTATCCCTAAAAAAGAAGCTTAAAGATGGACTAAGTTTTTTTCGTTTTCTTGTCAAATTAACTGTATTTTATGAGCTTGTAATTAATGAAAGATTATTTCTATTCAATGCTATTGAGCCCCTATTTGTCTCCCTTTAAAACAAAACTTTTTAATTCTCATATTTATTTTCAATTACACATTCACATAATAAAATATTTTTGCATGTAAATTAAAAAAAAAATTTCCTACTTTTTAACCACACATTCTTCAAAAAATTACTATTCAAAATATATTTTTTCTCATTAATGACCATCAAACATATGTTGAATTACTTTAAAATTTGAATGTTATTTACTCAAGTTTAATTCATCCCAAATTTAGTATTAAGTATCAAAATTTAATTTATTAAATGTTATTCCATCATTTATGAATAAAATAGATTTTGTAACTGTCTAAGTTTATCTGAAATTTGGGACGTTACAACTATGGTATTAGAACTCATGTAAATTTTTTTATAGACTCGTTAAAACTATTCTCTTCTTTTCTTTATTTAGTGTCAAATACTAATTTTAAGCATGTCTTAGTGATTGAAAAATATATTTTTCGGTGGTCATGAAAAACGACCACATATTGTTCACTATGAACAATGACATCACTTTAATTTAAAAAATCATTTTTTTAAAGGCTGTACAGATTTTTAAAAGAAAAGAAAAAGAAATTGGAATTTAATTCCTAAATGTTGAGAGTCGATTTTTACTTTAAGAGTTTTCTATTCAACTATAAATATAATTGTCAGTGTAGAAACATGATCGTTGTACAAGTAATAAAATATGTGAGTTAAGAGTATCGTTCCCATGAGAAATAAGGTCTAATTTGTAATTTAATAGATACTATTAAATTCGAAGTGTGATGAAATCAAAATAGGTGGTTCGTATATTATTTATACTAATCCTAAACTAATAAAGTATTTATCTAATATGTGTTGTTTGTATTGGAATCGTGAATCCCCTTATTTCCATTTAATTCAATTCTTAATTCGTAATTTAGTAAATTCATGCATTCAAGACAATCGATAATCTACTATTATTCAATATTCTTTTCCAAAATATATTAAACATATGTTTAACATGACCCGATCTTATTCATATTCTGAATTCATATGAAAAACATGGGTTAATTCACAGGATTTATCACACATAATTGTAAATGTCAAGATATTATTCCTAAGATATATTGTCTATGTGTTAATTTTGTCACGTTCTAAACTTATTGTGAGTATTCTTACACTACAATAAGAAACTTACTATCTAATTAGTGATCAAACAATTAACAATTCAATAGGAATACAAAACCAATCAAGAAATACTAAACTAATTGTCTTGAATTAAAATAAACAAACAATAATGTTAATCATTCATTCAATACAATGAAAAACTTAGCCTAACATTCTTATGATTAAATTACACAAGAATAATTGAAAAAATATCACCCAAAAATAAGAGATATGGAAGAAGTAGGAAAAATCCACGTTCTTGTCTCAAATCTTCAAATCGGACTATGAACCTTCAAAATCATTGTATAATTCGCATTGAATTGATGTCTAGACTTGTTCTTCGCCTCCAAAATATGAAGAATATGATGAAATTTAGGTCGAATGGAGGTCTCCCATCTGTATTCCGCTGTTAGGTATTTTAAGGAGTAGAAAATTGGTTGAAAATCAAGTCCAAATTAGTTTCCAAAAGAGTTCCAATTGAATAAGGAAAGTTGACTTCCTGCGCGGATTTTTTTCTCTGCATAGCAGTCAATATTTTGGCCATAATTTTCTCTCTCGATATTCAGTTAAGGCAATTCAAAGTGAGATGAAAAGCTAACTCAAAGGCTACAACTTTTCAAAAATAGAATTTTTTTAATTCGGACGTTTATTATGTCAAAAATGAGTCTCAATTTTAGACTAAAAATTTAGAATATAATATTTGCGATTGGAAATTGATTTTGATAATATTTTGATTATATTTCATTTCTTTTTGAGTTCTAATTCCATTCAATCGTCTCCTAACAATTTTCAAAGTATCATCTTGTGGTCCGAATCAACTATTGAATATTTACAATTTGACCCTTAAACTTTGTATTTGATACAATTGAGTCATTTTCATTATATTTGCATTCTTTTCTACATTTCTTCATCAAACATTGAGTTTTACCTATAAAATGAAATATAACACAAGTTATGTAGTATTTTATCTTAAAAAAAGTAAAATATCATCATTTAGGATCTCGAATAAGTGTAGAAATTACACTTATCACACCCCCAAATTTAATTCTTTGTTTGTCCTCAAACAAAACTAAACCTAATAAACACACAATGCTAATTACCTAATTGGTAGCCAATAAATCAAGTAAAAAAAAAATTAGCTAACTAACTTTGTTTTTTTTTTTTCCTGAGGATTGAAATCATAATATCAGATCTATGCACAGTTTCGAAATCACAAGACATAAATTAAAATATACTTTTTAAATGTAAAATCGATGTGTGTGTGATGAATTAAGCATAACACTATAAATTCATGAGTTGTTTTAATTCCCGACCCTCAATAGTCAAATATATTCTTTCATCACTCGTAAGATTCACACGCCTCCAAAGTTATTCTTTTCATTCTTTTCAAGTGTCTGAACTAAGGTTGAATTTCATAATACCATCACCTCTCTAGTTTAGGTAAATCTCACTAATTGCATGTCAATATGTCAATAAATAAGGATCTTCGATTAAATTTGATTGCTTCATTCTCTAGTACTTAATTATGCTAATAATCTCTCATTAAAACTCAAATTTTCTTAAACAAGTGTTTGAAATTTAATCAAGGCATTTGGTGCGTTTTTTGTTTCATACACCTGCTTTTTTTTTTAAAACACTTTTTTTTCTTTATTTTTTTAACACTTTTTTTCTTTTATTTGCAGCATTTTCTCCCTTAAACTTTTTAAATGACCCATGTAACAAGTTTTAGGCAGATAACTCTCAAGTCAGTTGACTTTAGGACAACAGATTTTAACACCCTTACAGACTTAACAACTCGAGTCATAAATGTTACGAAAAGAAATTTTCAAATAAAATGTATTTTTTTATGTCTTAATTAGTGTAATGTCCCTCATTAAACACCTATCCAAGTAAAACGATATCAACTTGAGATTTTTACCCAATTGCATCATATTAACCTTAAACAATCTACACAAGATTTTTAATTTCACACATGAAATCCCCATTTATCTCAACATCTTCCTACAATGGTGAAATCCCCCAAACTATTATAAATTTGGTCTAAGAATGTAAAATTTAGTGATTTTTTGTTTAGCATCTATGATCCACTATTTCAATCTATCCAATTATGAAATCAACTCATTTCTACACAATACTTAACTTAATTCATGTGCTCAATATATATCAAATTTCACATGGAAAAGTAAAAATTAATCTAAGCATGCAACTTATTCACCATTCATAGATTAATTAATGATTTAATATATTTTTTATTGTCAGCCATGCAAACTAACTCACACAAGCACGCAAGAAGAAAATATTTTAAAATTTTCAATTTTTTTATATCAAACTAATACAATAAAAGCACACAAGAACACATAAACGTAAGAATGACACAAACACACACAAAAAAATGAAAGCTCATTTTTTCACCCCCAAACTTAAACTAGACATTGTCT
Source organism: Fraxinus americana (assembly GCA_035079005.1). Classification (NCBI taxonomy): domain Eukaryota; kingdom Viridiplantae; phylum Streptophyta; class Magnoliopsida; order Lamiales; family Oleaceae; genus Fraxinus; species Fraxinus americana. Next base: position 28,108,608 of record CM068708.1, on the reverse strand, counting down.
TCAATGTCTTAAATTCTAAATCCGCATATAAAAGGGTGGGGAAAAAAAATGAAGAAACAGACTCTCATGATATGACTTGTAATTCAATGTCTAGCTTCTATTGGCTCCTTGGTCTTGAGTGGTTTAAGTGTTTCGCAATATCATGTTCCTGCGCAATACAGTCAAATAAAGTATTAAGATCAAATAATTGAAACAAGTGTTACTTAACTCTAACATCTAATAAATCACTAATATATCGAAGATCTACGAGGAAACAGGGTATGGATGATGAGTCCCTAAAATTGAATAATAAAAAAAAAACTGATCTAAATTATCTTAAATTATTCTGAATCTAAAAAGCATAATAAATTAAATGGATAGAAGTATTGAGTTACCTCCCAACAAGCTCTTGTTTAAAGTCTTTAGGTCAAATCTTATTGTTTTAGGCTCTTCATGGTGGCTTGAAAATAGAGTTTTCAGTCCTGCATTTTAGACACTGGTAGAATTTCTTCAATTCATCCTTGACTCTCCAAACGATCATGTTTCCATTATTGTCCCTACTAATAATTCCTTTTGCGTCTGGCCTACCTTTGTAGTTTTCCCTGTGATCCACTCGTTGGCAATACTCAAAGTGGGAGGGTTGCTTGATTGGATTTTTCATGGTGAAACTCTGCTACTTATCTTCCACTCTCAGGACTGTCTCATTAGTATCAAAATCCAGCAAAGCTCGGCTTGTAGACAAGAATGGCCTTCCCAGGATTATTGGCATCTGATATGCCTCTTCTATATCCAGGATGATGAAGTCGTTGGAAAATAAACTCCCCAGCTTTGATGAGCATGTCTTCGATTATTCCGTAGGGTGCATATTTCGGTCTGCCAGCTAAAGGATTATAGACGCAACTTTAGGATTTTCCAATCCTAGTTTCCTATAAAGAGGTAAGGGAATTCGATAAATACTTGCTCATGAGTTAATTAAGCAATTAATAGTATTTCAATTTCCTATAGAGCAAGGTAGAGTAAAAGTCTATAGATTTTTAAGTTTGGGAAGGATCTTGCGTTGGATGATCGCGATGCACTTTTCAAATAGAGCTATCATTTCATGTTCAGTAAGCTTCCTCTTTTTGGTCAACATCGCCTTCAAAAACTTGGAGTAATTTGGAATTTGAAGAATCACGTCAATGAATGGAGTGTTGACATGCAGCATTTTGAAGATTTCTAGAAATTTAGTGAATTGCCTCTCTAATTTGGTGTTTTGCATCCTTTGAGGAGAAAGGATCAGAGATGTGAGTGTTGTACCAAAAACTGTTGTCTTAAGTTGTGGGTTGTCGGAGGCTAATTGTTGATCTTTCTCTGTTGCTTTTTCGGACTGCTTCACTTGTTCCTTGCTCTCAGTAGATATTTTAGTGTTCTCTGTCTCTTTCCTCTTTGCAATGATTTCTGGCATATAACTACCAGTTTTAGTCGTGATGGCCTGAACCTGCTTGGCTGTTGGTTGCCATTGAAGTCTTTGAGGAAATGGAATGGGTGGCACATAAGCCTTGACAGAGGTGGTGTGAGTGATGATGAGATCTCAATAGTTGCATAATTTACCCCCTCAACCGCTAATACTTGCTCTCGTGGGTTTTTCTCTATGTCACTCGACAAGGCACCTTGTGGTCTGTTGGCTATTGCAGCTATTATCTGTCCTACATGATGTTCGAAGTTTTTGATCGAGGCCTGTTGATTCTGCATCGCTGTCTCAGTCTCGGTAATGTACTTAACAAGTAAATCCTCCATCTATTGCTTATTTTCTTGTTCCTAAATCTCTAGTAGATTGCCCTTCATTTGATTTACTTGATCTGAATTATCCGGCCATGCATAGTTGGGATGCTTGTTCAAACCCGGATGGTAGTTGTGTAGGTAAGTCCATTTTGCCTCTGATAGTTCTGTGCGTAACTGACATGTGTTGGTTGACCCATATGAGTGGAAGCCAAATGGTAGCATGCATTGATGTGATCTGCCCCACAACCTGTACAAATCGGAGTTAGATGTTGTACGATGTGCACAGATTGAGTTAACTTATCAAGCTTCAATGTTAGTGCTTCAATTTGTGCTCCCAATGCTGTCACTGAGTCTACATTGTGTATTCCAGCTCCTCTTCTAGGAGCGTCCCTATCAGATAGCCAGTTGGCTTGATTTTCCACAATTTTCTCAAATAGATGATTTGCATCATCTACCTTGATGGTCAAAATTGATCCGCCTGCAGAAGCATCAATAATATTACGGAATTCAGAGCACAATCCATTGTAGAAGAGATATATTTGCGCTAATTTAGGAATGTCAAGATTTGGACACTTTCTAAATGCGCTTTTGAATCTGTCTCATGCTTCTGGATATGTCTCAAAGTCCATCTATCTGAAAAGATAGACTTCGTTTCTGATTTGGTGGACTCGAGATGGTGGGAAGAATTTCACGGTAGATTTTTTTACCATGTCATTCCATTATACGATGCTCCTAGGAGGTTGTGACATCATCCATATTTTCGCACCCTCCTTCAAAGTGTGAGGAAATAGACGCATACGAAATGCATCATGTGACATCCCCTCATGGCTAATAACGTCATATAGCATGGTAAAAGTTTGAATGTTTTCATGTGGATTTTTCGTAGCTTTCCCGCTGAACCTGATGTCTTGATGATTTTGAAATAGGTTTATAGCATGTGGTCGGATGTGGAAGTTAGCTTGTCCAAAGGGTGGATAGATGACATAGGTTGAATCGGTGCCCGTGGTAGACTCACATAATCCCCAACCAATATAGGCTGACCCGGAGGTGGTTGCTAAACCGGAAGTGCTACATTCTAAAATGCATTTAAAATTTGATCCTGATTCTCAGCCATTGCCCTCGTCCTTCTTTGTTCTCTTCGGTAGTGATTGAAAGTCCTTTCAATTTCGGGATCTATATAGGATATCTCGTTCACATCAGAATCTTGTATAAACTAGTGAAAACATACAAAAAGTAAAACAAGAAGAAATCAGGTATCACAATTAAAGTTTAAAAGAAAAAAAAGAAAAAAATTCGAACTAAATAGAAACTACGAAATTAAAATTAAATATGTTAGTCCACGGCAGCGCCTCAAAAACTTGTTCGCGCGAAACCCACAAGCGTACGAGATCGTTATACAAATAATAAAATATGTGAGTTAAGATTATCGTTCCCACGAGGAATAAAGTTTATTTTGTAATTTAATAGCTATTAAATTCGAAATGTGATGAAATCAAAAGAGATGATTCGTATGTTATTTATACTAATCCTAAACTAATATAGGCCTTGTTTGACATCCATTGTAGGGAAGAAATTTGATTTGGAATAGTGATTGATGGAAGAATGTGTGGTTAAAAAGTAAGGAGAATTTTTGGGTTTATGTGTAATATTATTTTATTGATAGAATATGTGGTTGAAATGAAGAAAGAGAAAAAAATGAGAATGAGAATGAGAAAAAATGGGTGTCAAACATAGGCATAGTGTTTATCTAATATGTGAATGTTTGTGTTGAAATCGTGAATCCCCATATTGTCATTTAATTCAATTATTAATTCGTAATTTAGTAAATTCATGCATTCAAGACAATCAATAATCCATTGTTATTCAATATTTTTTTCCAAGATCTATTAAGTTTATGTTTAATACAACCCGATCATATTCCTATTCCAAATTCATATGAAAAACATGCATTGATTCACATGATTTATCATACATGATTGCAAATGTCATATATATTATTCCTAATACCTATTGTCCATGTGTTGATTTTGCCGCGTTCTAGATTTATTGTGAGCATTCCTACACTACAACAAGCAACTTACTATCTAATTGATGATCAAGCAATCAAATTGTTCAATGGAAATGCAAAACCAATCAAAAAAATCAAGAAATAATAAATTAATTGTCTTGAATTAAAATAAACAAACAATATGGTTAATCCTTCATCCAATATAATGAAAAACTTAGCCTAACATTCTTATAGTTAAATCACACAAGAATAATTGGAAAAACATCACCCAAAAATAAAAGAGATGGAAGAAGTAGAAAAAATCCACGCTTTTCTCTTAAATCTTCAAACCGGTCAATGAATCTTCAAAATCCTTGTATAATTCGCCTTGAATTAATGTATAGACTTGTTCTTTGCCTCCAAAATATGAAGAATATGATGACATTTAGGCCGAATGGAGGTCTCCCATCTGTATTCCGCTGTTAGATATTTAAAAGAGTAGAAAATTGATTGAAAATCACGTCTAAATTAGTTTTCAAAAGAGTTCCAATCGAATAAGGAAAGTTGCCTTCGCGCGCTGCTTTTTTCTCTGCACAACAGTCAATATTTTAGCTATAACTTTATCTCTCAATATCCGATTGAGGCAATTCAAAGTGCTTTGGAAGATTCACGCAAAGTTCTACAACATTTGTAGAAATAGAATTTTTTTAATTCGAACGTTTACTATGCAAAAATGGGTCTTAATCCTCAACTAAAAATTTGGAATATAACATTTGCGATTAGAAATTGATTTTGATAATATTTTGATCATATTTCATTTCTTTTTGAGTTCTAATTCCATCCAATCATCTCCTAAAAATCTTCAAAGTATCATCTTGTGGTTCGAATCAATTATTGAATATTTGTAATTTGACCCTCAAACTTTGTATTTGATACAATTGAACCATTTTTCGCTTTATTTGCATTCTTTTTTACATGTCTTCATAAAACATTGAATTTTACCTACAAAATAAAATATAACACAAATTAGATAGTATTTTATCCCAAAAAAGTAAAATATCATCGTTTATGATATCGAATAAGTGTAGAAACTACACTTATCAATAATATAGGCATATCCTAATGATTTGAAATTATGGTAAGTGTTTATTGTTAGATTTTAGGGAAAATTGCAGCCACGATATCAAATCATTTATTTAGTTGTGGACTTTGCCCAAAACTTTCATTTATGTCACCCACGATACCAACCTTTTTAAAAATTAGCACATGGAGTTCAAATGGATGGAAACTGTTAATTTGACCGTAGTTGACCAAAGTAATTAATTTTGACCAAAATTTTGACTAATTTTTAAAAGGATATAATAGTAACCTTACATTTTTCAAGAATACATAATTATAATATCTTAAAAATTAAATAAAACACAAAACCCACCACAACCATCCCTTCTCCCCTACACCTTTATACCAAAACCCCCATCAGCAGTGGCTCATGCCACTGCAACCCACCCCACGTCGGCGCCACCACTCCTTTTAATACTACCAAACAATTACACACTTCAAAGTAGATCCTTCTCTTCTCCAGTATGTAGGGATGACAACGAGGAGGGGCCCTGCCATACAATTCCCCATCCCGTCCTCGCCCCGTTACCCATTTAAGGAGGGGTGGGGTGAGGCCCTTGCCACGTTTACTATCCCGTTTAATTTTTTTTTTTTAAGTTTTCGACAATTCATTTTATTGCCCCCATTCATTAGACTAAGACAATAATATATTTTTTAATCTTTACTTATTTTTAAAAGTTAAATTATTCAAATATAATTTTAGTTGCCAATTCCTATTAAAACTAATGAAATTTCGTGAAAATTTTCATTTAAAATATTGAATTCTAAAAAAAAATTAAACGGGAGGAGGACACCCATTACCCGTTCTCGCCCCAAATCGCCCTGTGGCAAAGTTACCCCCCTGCGTCCTAGGCCCGAATATCCGATTAAGTGGGTAATCCCCGCCCCCGAGTATCGGATTTCTTGAGTTTTTTGTCATCCCTATCAGCATGCTCGTAAGAATTGCAATCATACAAGAATATTTCAACTAGGTAAATTTGAAGAATTTACATGGTTGGGATAACGGATACCCATGTTTGTACAAACAACCGTATAGGCTTTAAAAGTTTCTATTTTGATAGAAAGAGGTGTCTAAAATAATCAACTAAAATGTAAAATTAAACTAAATCTCTTTTATTTTTTTTCTCCCCAATATAAAATTTTAAAATGTCAACAAATCTTGTGGGGTTTCTATATTGAATTGTTTCTGAATCCCTTCAGGGTTTTTTTTTTCTCAAATTGCCTAACATGGCGGTGAAGTGGGAGAAGTAAGGGTTAGGATCGCAAATCTACTTGCTGCCAAATTTACTAGAGATTTGGGAGCTAATGGAAGGGATGAGAATAGGTACTAGTTTCAGAGATTTGGGAATGAATGGCTTCATAGATGAAAGTAGTTATTGGGAGGCTAATCGAGCAGCCTTTAGGAGGTTCGATGACGGTGAGAGGAAGAGTGGTGGTTTTGTTGATTTTAGACGGCGGATGGGGTCGAGGTCCCTTGATTTTATGCCTCCATCGGCTATGTGAGCTTTGGGTGAAGAAGATACTATCTTTTATTTTTATTTTTTTAATTTAAATTTTTATTTATTTTATATTAAAATTATAAAGTTACCATTTTACTCTTTTATGTTTGGTCAAAATCAGTTACTATGGCCAACTAAAGGTCAAATTAACAATTTTCATCTATTTGGACTTATGTACTAATTTTTGAAATGTTTGGTATCGTGCATAACACAAATGAAAGATTTGGACAAAATTTGTAACTAAATGAAATGTTTGGTACTTTGACTAGAATTTTCCCTAGATTTTATTCTTATGAAGTTTGAGGTTAAATGTTCATGCTTTAGAATTATTAATATTTGATATGCAGTGTTTTATTTGGAAGAGTTTAGCTGCCCTTTAGTTATTTAGCCTATATCTGCCTTTCATTTAAAATATTTTTTTTTGAAAAACGTGAATTTTGAAATAGTGATTTTTTTGGAGAATGTGTGGTTAAAAAGTAAAAAAAAATTAAATTTGCGTGCAAAATATTTTATTGCGTGAATGTAAGGATGTATCACGGGCTGTTTTCAACCTGTACGAGTTGAGCCTGTTAATAATTAAAAAAAAATTCGAAACTACAAGAAAAAAAAAAGTAAATGTTGTAGCTGCCTGCACACGCAGACATCTATGTAGTTAGTTGCCTGTAAAAACTGTGGCTGCTTGCAGGCAGCTTGACAAGCTGCGTGCACTCATTGTCTAATCAAGTTGCCGTACATATTTGTCTAGTCAAGTTCATAAAAAATTAAAATTTGAATTTGAAATTCAAATATAGTTAAAATGGATATTTTTTTCCTATAAATACGCGAAAAAATTTTATAGCTTCATATCAATTTACTTCAATCTATCTCCAATTTCTTTATTCAATATTCAGTATTCTAGTCTCCAATTTTGTTTCTCCATTTTCTTTACTCTAATCTTCAATTTAGACATTTAGTTGAGTTCTAGTTTCAATCTCAAATTTCTTTACTCAGTCTTATTCAGTTTCTTTTACTCTAATATTCAATATTCTTTATACTTTATTTTCGCTAAAAATGGATTTTACTAGTGATGAGATTAATCATTTTAAAGATAGTTTGAGTACTCCATCCGACTACGATGCATCTCAAAATATTCCAATTGATTTGAAAGATATCGAAGATGATGAAGTACTTGAGATTAAAAAGTCGAAAAAAGAATTTGCGGATTGTGGGCAACATATGACACGTAAAAATGTTGGGGCTCAAAATGGAGTTGATATATGGAAAGCATGTCGTAATTATTGTGCTAAAGAACTTAGTTGGAAGCCTGGTTCAAGCACAACGTATTTAAATAGGCACATATTAAGAAGTTGTAAAGCGAAACTAGTCGGTCTTGACCCAAAACAAACCGAACTAGTGTTTACCGGTTCTGGTTCTACTCTTTCCACTTTTGTATATTCATTGGAAAGATTTCGTGAAGGAATGACTGCATACGTAACTGCACAGAGATGCCGCTTACGGTGTCTACGGTAGTATCGAATGTTGCATTTAGTTTAGGTGGTCGAGTTTTATGTGACGAACGATCAAGACGAAAAATGATATATTTGAGGCTTTCATATGTTTGAATGACTTAAAATGTGCGAAATTACATCTTCAAAAACAATTGACAGTATAATGGCCGAAGAGTTGCATCAGATTCAAGGATAAAATATTGTAAGTTTTTAAATTGATTAGTTTAAAAAAAATACGTAATTTTGTAGACGAAATATTTTATTCGTGTACAATTTTAACTCCGTTTAGGATGATTGTAGTGGTCCCAAACCCGGATAAAGAAGGAAAGTTTTAAATTTTATTTAATATATAATACATATAAATTGTACAAATTTTAAATTCTTTAAGAAAAAAATTTAGATTTCACAAAAAAAAAAAAAACTTGAGCCGGCTCAGCTCAACCCGCTAAAGCTCGAGTCGAAAGCTTAAGCCGAGTATCATTTTTTTGGCCAAGCTTTTGCTCGGCTTGGCTTGGTCCCAAAAAAGCTCGGACATATTTTTCTCGAGCCGAGCCCGAGCTTTGAGTTTCGGCTCATGGCTCGGCTCGTTGACATTGCTACGTGAATGTCTGGTTAAAAATGAGATTAAAAAAACAGTTTTAATTTAATTAAAGACAAACAGGAACTTAAAAAGAAAATTATATTTTGTTTAAACAGGAAAAGTTTATGGTTGGTCATAGTTACTATTCATGAGTAGTGACTGCATGTGGTGTTTATTTTAGGGGTTGTTTGAGCCACATTATTTTTAAACAATGTATTTTGGAATAATAGATTGATGGAGAAAGTGTGGTTAAAAAAAGGATTTTTTTTAAAGTTGCGTGTATTATTATTTTATTGAAAAACGTGTGATTGAAAAGAAGAGACAAAAATATATTTTGGGAAAAATGGGAATCAAACATCCCTTTAAAAGAAAATGTGTATATATTTTGCATACGGGTCCTTGTACTAATTAATGTCGTTCCTAATTTCAAAAGCAATTGTGATTTTGTTGTGAGTGGGTCCTAGGCTATTTTGGTGATTATTTAATTATTGAAAGTTGCTTAATGGTCCCTAATCTATGTTGTTGCTTTTGAAAAATGAAACTTTACCTCGAGCCTGAATAAGAACGGAAAGGACGAAAGAACAAGAATTTGAATAAACCCTAACGTGATAGGAGTTACCCTTCCTTCGAGCAAGACACTTAATTCTAATACTAGATGTTATACCTATAAATTGTGTGGCATGCGCAGATAGAAGGGTCCTACATATGCCAATTCGGCATCGACTATTCAATTGAAATGAGCATATTTAATCAAATAACCTCATTTTGAGCTTGAAGCTCGGTCAATTAGCCTCACCGACCCATTTCCATTTATCATTCTCTCACACACACAAGGTAATGCTTTCCAACCTTAGTCAAATTTTCCTCCTCGGTCTCTTGCACTCATTATCTCTCGTCTGACAGTTAACTTGATCGTAGGACTTTTTTCTCAGCCAGTGGTCTATGCCTTATAATGATGTGTTCTAACATGTAGCTGATGCCTATGTGAAGGAAAGTGACCGAAATTCTGTTGGTTACCTGTCCGTTAGATTTTAAGAACAATAGATTGGTGCCATTTGTAAAAAATGTAATAGTTAACCAAGAAGAAAACACGTGAGAAAAAGTATACCAGTTATTCCTGACACATAAGAAGAAAATGACATCAAGATATAGCTACCTGGAAAGTTATATGAACAGAGAAAGAAACAACTTTTCGATGGATTTTTTTTGGGTATCATTTTGAAGACTTGAGCATTGAATCACGACATATAAGAAACTAAAGACAAGCCTTCCATAGGCTAATCGAACAAACAAACAAAAAAAGAAAATCATAAATCTATCATCTCAGTGAAAAGAAATGAGGAGAAAAATCAATAGGATTCATGAAAATCCCACGAAGATACATTGAAAGAAGGCTTTCTATTTTTTCTCCTACACGTCGACCAATTTTGCCTCTTTTTAAGCCTATTTCACTCTTCAAATATGCACCTATGTACACTAACTTGGCATACAAATCCATGAAGCTAAGCAAATCTTAATGGATCAACATTTTAGTATCTCGAAAAAACAAGATTTACTCGACCATGGCCAAGCTGTTTGGAGAAAATCTTGGACAAGTCTTTGCCTTCAATAACAGCCGTGGGTGTCATTGAGGGAGAGTAAAGTGCTCTGGTATGAAAACTGGAGATGACAAATGTGATTTCGAGGTCCAATGGAACACTTTATGTTTATAAATTAGACTTATATTTGATATAGATTAAAATTAAATTTTTAGTGGATTTTGATAAAAGTTGAAGAAATGTGTGACTGAAAAGTTGTGGACACCATGAAATGTCTTTAAAATTAATTATTGACTTTTATTTGACATTAAAATCATATTTTAATTAGAACCAAACAGGGGCCAGATTTATAAGTTCACTAACTTGTTTGATAAAAGGTTGCAAAAATTCTCTAACCTCTGGCTAAAGCCATTGAAGCAAACACGGTGCACCACACAATCTACCCAAAGGGCCTGCTTGGGAGTTTCGACATACCGGTTATGAACGTTTTTTAAAGAATCGATTTTGAGTGTTTATAAGGGGATAGATTTTGGATTATTTTAGTAGATTTTTAAATCTGTTCAACTTATGATTGAGAGTTTATTATCTATCGGTTTTGACAGTTTTTTTAAAATAATAAAATTACTTATTCTCCCTTGGTAAAATTTTCAGTTTATATTTTCTTATATGATTTTTTTTTTTTTTTTTACTTGTAAGTGACATTTCACTTATAGGTAATTTTTTACATATAAGTTAATATTTAACTTAAAAAATTAAATAAAGTTAAATATTAATTTAAAATTTTAAGTTAATATTTTTTTACTTATAAGTAACTTTTTATATTTTGTAAGTGAATTTTTGTCTTATCAATATTATTTTTATTTTATAAACAAATTTTTTTTACATAAAAGTAATTTTTTACTTATAAAATATTTTTTAATTTTAGTTTAATTTTCGTATCTCATAAGTAATATTTTAATTATAATTCAATTTTCGTATCTCATAAGTAATAGTTTAATTATAAATATTTTTTAATTATATTGTAATTTTTTTGCTTATAAATATTTTTTTAGTTATTATAGTTTTATTTACAAGTTAGTTTTGAAGAAAATATTTTGGTTGGAAATAATTATTATGAGAAACGGTCAAAACTCACCAATTTGATGGGTTTAGAATCGATTACGCTGCACCGATTTTGAATTATTTTTAAACAATATAAAATCGATGCCCAAAAAACTAGCAAGCACTAGTTTTTCTAATCCTTCATATACGATGTTACCAAAAACTGATAAAAACTAGTAAAAAAGAAAGAAAAAAAAACTCACAAGCAAGCCATAAAGGTTTTTGTACAATTCCTCTTGCCAGTGGCGGATCCAGAATTTTGAGTGAATAAAGGTGGTCGTTGATCATTGACCGTCAGTCATAATAAAATATTAAAAATTAAATATAATAATTATTTTGCTAAAACTAAACATATATAATTTTATTATATATGGACAATGTTCACCAAATTAGTATGTCAGGTTTCCTATAAAATCAAAGGAAGAACATATGTTCAAATCTTTACAATTGCATTAAAACCATAAAAACTGAATATATATTATTATGTTAGATTTATTTTCAGAATTCAGCAAATGCCATGATGGTTAAGTATTCAATAATCTTAAAAGGGGTCACATGTTTGAATCTCTTTCCTATTGCATTAGTTTTGTTAAAAATGGTAGAACTAGAAAAATTATACAATAAATTGGTTTGAAAGGGCTTCGATCCTAAACCTCCAATTTGTATGTATAACCTCCGACCAACTGCTATACAAGCAATGTTTAAAAATAAAATGAATCACCAAATATATAATTTAAAACTTTTATCTACTGTCAACAAAATTTATTCCCGATGGATCCAACACGGGGAGCCGCTGGGGCTCGCCGGGTTGCCCCTGCCTCTTGCCCTTTTGTTAGATTTATTATTGACATGTGATTGAAACCATTTGAAAATAAATTTGTAGTTGGACAGGAAGATAGTACTATGAGAGTCTAGATTCATCCAGATTTTAAAAGGAGAAAATTACTTTAAAATCTACATTTTAAGTTCCATTTCAAAAATCAGATACTTATAATTTTATATCAACATTCAGGCATCTCCATACTCCCACCCCTTCGAAAACATTGCAGAACTTCTTCCAAGATAAAAATTGCAAATAGGCAGCTTATTCCCCACATATCCAACATGTATATATGTTTTTCTTCTTCTTTCTTTTCTTCATTTCTTCATGAAGGAATAGGCACCGGTGGAAAATTAATGGAACAACGGAGAGGAAGCTACCGTTCACACCTTATGCCCTTCCGCCGACCAATAATCAAAATGACGGCAATGGGTGGTTTTTGAAGATCGTCGATTCTGTATTTCATGTTATAACGGCAGTACCAACTAAATTATTCAAGAGTGTGTGATTAAACACTTTTTTGGTGTTCACGTCAAGCAAATGAATGATTTGTAAACCATTGTTAGGATGTTTGTTAGGTTTTTAGTGTTGGCAATTCTGTGGACAAATAACTAATTTGTAGCGTGCTGTAAAAGTCAAGGACCTAGGGTACAATTTGTATAATTAGGTACGTTAGTCCTCGAAGGGGACCAAGATGTCCAAGAAGATCGCATATGATAAAGTGAATGCAATTAGAAGTCTAAAGAGTATCACAAGTTATGTTCCAAATTCTTAGTTGTCACTTTCAACGCATTTTTCACATAGAAAACATTGGAATTTGGATATTGCTATTTCTAGAATAATTGTATCCCTTCGAGCTATCTTTGCAATGCAATTTTAATCATCACAATCGGACATCGGTAGAGAAAGTTATGATAAAAATATTGACGACTACTCAACCCTCGCTCGACCTTCACTAGAGGCTCGCTCGAGCAACCAATGCAGTAACATTTTCGCCCAACCTTCACCGATAGCTCGCTCGAGTGACCTACCTATGTAGCCAAACCTAATTCATGATTTTGGAGAGTTTTACACAACTCATACTACTCGTACATCTCTAACTATAAATACAAAGGGTTTTGTACGAAAATTGGTGGTTGTTTCATTGTGCTTCATAGATATAAACACTTTCATATAATTGTTTGAGAGATCCAAGAGACAATTCACTGATTCATCCATATTCATTCTTGAGATCCAGCAACCCGATTTTGAAAAACATCAAAGTTCCATAATCCAAAATACCTGGCGTCCCTAATCTTTTAAGGAACTGACTCTTTCATTGAGATTTGGAAGATGAGGACTACAAGCACAGGAAGAGCACAAGAATTGGAGATTCTTGAAATTCCACTTAGAAGAGACAATAGAAGAAGATCAGGAAGCTAAAAGGAGACAGCAGATCAGGAGGCTACAGGAGGTAGAACGGGAAGTCTAGCAGGTTAGCTAGATAGTGTCTACGGTAGCAAATCGTGAGACTAGAAAGTACAGTAGATCAGGAAGCTACAGGAGGTAGATTGAGAAGTCTAGCAGGGTGGCTAGATAGTATCTACGGTAACATGTCGTAAGTCTGGAAGGAACAATAGATCTTGGAGATTGTAGGAATTACAACAACGGGAACAAGTGAAGTTTGCTATCTGGAAACATACTGTAATCCATATTGTTTATAATGGAGGTAACTGGTTTGGTCCTGGAGTTTTGCCCAGTTGGATTTCTCCGTCATCAGATTGGTGTTCTTTATTTACTGCTTTCATATTTATTGTTTATTATACAAACTACGGTATTCAAAAATAGGATAATTTGAATTGTTAGACTAATCACTTAGACATAATTAACTTGTGACTTGTTGCTTGTTAATTAAAGTTTTAATTCCGCATTTATACCTAATCACCACCTCTAGGTGTAGTATGGTCGAATCTTGCGTTTCTCAATGTTATGTAGAAATAGGGTCACTAGAAGATTCATCCACTTCATAAAGCTTAAAATGCAGGGTACAAGCCAAGTATCACGCAATTGGGTCAATTCAATTTGGTTTCACACAAGAAATTTCTCCAAGACCTTCTTCTTTTCTAGATTTGACTTTGATTTTAATTTGGTGGGTCTGTATCTGAAGATCTGCATTGGGTTATTGGATTAGATTTGGAAGATAACAACGATTAGGACATAATCACGAATATGAATGGGTGATTTGTATGGGTGGCGGCAATTTTAGGTAATGATGGTAGTGATTTGACTATATAGGAGGAGGTGGTGATGGTGGTGCAATGGCGACGACTATTTGGGTCTTCTAGCCTGTTTGACTGTAGAGGTGATGGTGGTAGATTTTTAAGGTGTGTTTGAAGATGTTGATATTGACGTTAACAATGGTTTGAGTATGGAGGTGATGTGGTGGTTAGGCAACGATGATGACATAAATGGAGCTAATGGTGGTGGAGTGGGAATGGGGACGGGGATGAAGGTGGGTTAGGTTGGGTTGAGAAATTTTTTGCAGTAGTGGTGGCAGTGATGCTTGTGTGGTGCTGGTGCCAGTGGTTGTGGTTGTGGAATGGGATGGAGAGTAATTGTTACCAATTATTGAGCAATTATGATCAATAAAACGAATAAATTTTGATCAATAAATAATATATGACATAAAAAAATGTGTGATTTGTGAGTAAATTTATAATTGTGACCTTAAATTTGTGTTTTGGTGATCGATAAATAAATTGTGACAAATTAATTTAATAACTTGTAATCGAGAAATAACTTGTAACTAATTAATTTGATAAATTGTAGCAACATTTAATTGGTAATATGTCCCAAATCATTGCTCCCAGCTCACAAGTCACATGTAATTGGTCACAGGTCACAATTCATGTTCTACATCGATGACAAGCCATAACAAGATATACATGATTACAATTTCAGATCAATGCTTTAAGAACATAGGTCACAAGTCACATATAATTGGTTACATATTTCATAGATCACAAATCACATTCTACATTGACGACATGTCACAACAAGATATATATCTGGCTATATTTCTAGATCACTTGTCCCAAGTCACAGTTTATATATAAGGTCACAGTCGTCCCAGATCACTGGTCACATATCACAATCATATGCCAACATTATAGGTCCTATTGCATTGATGGCAGGCCACAACTAGACATATATATGATTCCATCTCCCAGATTACTACTCCCGTATCACATATAATCATTCATAGGTAATACGGATCACACGTCACGTTCTACATTGGTAACAACTCACAATCACATAAAATATATTGGTAATATACATGTAAATATATTTTTCAAAATTTTATTGAGTGTCACCTCTATGCGCAATTGATACTAATTGTAGATTTTATGAAATGTACGAATAAAAAGTAAATAATTTGACGAGATTAACATGTGTCAACTTAACGAAATCATAAACCAATCAACAAGTGTCAACTTAATGAAATCATAAAATTACTTAAACAATCAACAAAAATTATATCAAGAATTTCACATCACTAACACAATTGAATTGTAGCATCTATAGGTGTTCAAGTGGGTGCAGACTCCCCAGTTTACACTTAACCTCCAAATCCACAATTCTAGCTCATATTATTGGCTGGACGCCACGTATCTTAAATTATCGATGTGTCATCACCTCTTTACTCCAGGTATCTATACATGAACCTA
Organism: Fraxinus americana; assembly: GCA_035079005.1. Taxonomy (NCBI): domain Eukaryota; kingdom Viridiplantae; phylum Streptophyta; class Magnoliopsida; order Lamiales; family Oleaceae; genus Fraxinus; species Fraxinus americana. Next base: position 28,093,030 of record CM068708.1, on the reverse strand, counting down.
TGTTTTGTATACATTTCTCATAGTAATTCGATAATCTGTAAAAAAGAAAACAAAACTATTTGGGCTGCAAAAATGAGTCAAGAACAACTAAAAAGGCCTCATCCTGTGGAGCAAGCACAGTTCAAATATGGAGATTTTTTCTAGTTTTCGACAAGCCAATTACGTCGGAAGATGCTACCATGATGTAGGCATCTGAAACTACCGTATTTGGTCACGTTCAGAAGGGTGGTCCTGCAGACGTCATGCAAGCTGTCGCCATCTATAACGAAATGGCTGGTATCGTCAGCAATTGCGACACCATCGACATGGTCGGGGAGGACGTTGTTTTACTGTTACAGAAACTGATCTTCTTGGAACTCGTATAATCACTGAATCAGTTGTCGGATAGGTGTGGGTTCGAAATTGAGTGTTTCGAGGGTTCTCCCTTTTGTAGAGCTGTGGAAAAAATTTAAGGATCATACTATTTGTTGACCGGGGGTTTATCATGCTATTTGTACACAGGGGTGTCAACCCTGGTGTACAAATAGCATTTTCAGCAACCCAGTTCAGCTTCTCTCGAACAGTTCGGATAAGTTTCCATCCCATTTATAGAATTCCAACTCGTTGTTAAGAATCTTTTCTGCTACTCGATGGAAAAGACGTATTTGAGCATAAAATTTCTTAACAGGAACTTCAAATCTTTTTTACATAAAGGCATACATTTTAATAGATGATGAAGCAGGTGGAAAATATGGAGGCAGAGGTGCAACATGCTTTAGAAATAAAAGAAAGCCTCTTGAGGACTTTTGGGGAGGGGATTCATACGAATGGTCAAATTTGGTGAAGCCGAGGAGTTGTCATCTTCAGGTTAGTCTAATATTTGAATAGTCTTAAAATCGAAGTTGAAGGGATGGGTAGGGTGGTTCCCGTAGAGTCTTGAAAATGAAAATGTGGGTACATGCTTGTTTTATATTCAACTTGATGTTGGAATATGTTTTGATATCTTTTATTATAGAAGGAGAGATCACGCATAATCTTTTGTGGTGACGGGCACACCTTGACTTTTCAAGACAATTGAAATGTTGGACAAGTGGTTTCTGCGTGTAATATAATGATTGTGGTGGTGGTAGAGTGATTAAATTTGTATAAAATGATATATTTTAATACTTTGATTGGTGTTTTGTCACTTCTTTTTAGTGCTTATCTCTTTTAAAAAAAATTTGTCACATTTTTTAGTATTTGTCACTTTTTATTTTATTTTATTTTATTTTTTGTCACTTTTTTGAAATTTCTATAACTTTTTTTTTATTGTTTGTTACATTTTAAATTTCTATAACTTTTTTGAGTGACAAACATAAGTTTTTGATTGCGGCATTGTCACTTTTTTAAGTGTCCTTTTTTTTAAAAAATTGTCACTTTTAGAGTGTTAGTCACATTTTTGAATAGTGCTTCTCACCTTTTCGAAATTTGTCATTTTTTATTGTTTGTTATTTTTCAAAAAAATTGTCAATTTTTTGAGTGAAAAACATATGTTTTAATTGATATTTTGTCACTTTTTTAAGTGTTTATCACCTTTTTTTTAATATTGTTTGTCACTGTACTTTTTTTTTTTTTTTTCAATCACTTTTTTATTGTGCTACTTTCTAATTTTTTTCACACTTTTTTGAATGACAAATATAAGTTTTGATTGGTGTTTTGTCATTTTTAGTATTTGCCAATTTTTTAAAATTTTGTCACTTTTTAAAAAATTCTTTCAATTTTTTATTGTATGTTACTTTTTTCTAAATTTCTAAAACTTTTTTGAGCGACAAACACCATTTCTTAATAAAAATGACATTATACGTCACTTTTTAATTAAATTATGACACATAATTTTATACAATATTATAAGGTTTGAATTCATTTTAGATCTAAACTTTGAAAATATAAATACAAATAGGAATGAGAAAAGTTACATGCGCTGTGACTTCTTTTAAGAAGGTCGCAATTTATTTCATTTGAATTTTTTTGAATCAATTAAATAGTGAATTCTTTTGGATCAATTAAATAGATGCATACATGTGTGTTACCTGAAACATTAAAAAATTTATACACTACTTTTTTTTTGTCACTTTCTTGAAATTTTCGTTACTTTTTTGAGTGGCAAAATAACTTTTTAATAAAAGTTATATTGTGTCACTTTTTATATACTTAATTTTACAAAGTATTTTTTACTTCCAAATACTTTCTTTTCATATTATTTTTCAAAAGACCTTTAATTATAGGGGTATTTTTGTAAGTTGCCCAAAAAAGGTTAGGTGATGAGAATTGGGCCTATCGCTAATGTGACATGTTAGATGGGAAAAGTTTATGGTTCAGGGGTTTACTTTCAGCAAATTAAAAATCAGGTACCAAAGTTTTAAATTACAAAACTCAGGTTTTTCTTGAATTAATTAATTACATTTCAGAATTATTATATTAAATTAAATATTTAACTGTAATATAATAAAATTAACCCACCCCACCCCACCCCACCTCCCCCATTGCTCCGGCGACTACTCCGGCAGCACTTCATTCCGGCGACTGCTCCGATCCGACAACTTTTTCGAGGTCACAGATCAAAATATTTGTAGGTCACGGGTTATTTCGAGGTCACAGATAAAAAATTCTGTAGATCGCAGATTATTTTCGAGGTCACATATTTAAAATTTTATAGGTCACAGACCAAAAAAATTAAGGTCACAAATTCTTTTTTTAAGTTACAAATTTTCAATTTCAAAGTCACAGTTCAATAGTAAGGTCACAGACACCAAAAAGAACCACAATAGTTAGGTCACAGTCACCCAAACACCCTTTCCCCATTCCAGTACATGACCACACTTTGTCACAGGTCACAGATCGACCACGCCGTACCCGTCTCCCAATCACAGTACACCAACATTACTTGGTCACAGGTCACAGATCGACCAACTAGTTGGTCACAGACATTCTTCGTCGCATCCCTGCCGTCGCTAACGCCACCTCCACCGCCACAACCATCCCCCAATAATGACACAAACAACAACCACCACAGATTAACCCAAATCACACCAACACTTCCCTTCCCCAACCCCCATGGCAAAGAATGACCGAGTCGTGAAAATTGAACACAAACACACCACCGTCATCACCACACCTCACAAAACACAAACCACCACCAATCTGAAAATCACAAATATCATCGATCTGAAAATCGCAAAAACACCAACTCACATCACCAACGCCGATCGCCACTGGAATCCGCCATGGACAATGGCGCTGCCTCTACTTCACAGTCGAGTGAGTCGATAGAAAATGGGATTTCTGACTTTGGGTTTTGATTGACTTTGCCCCTGTCACTCTGTAGATCACCAAACAAGGGGGAGTGGAGGAGTTGGGGCAAGGGAGGGGAAGGGGAATGTCACGCTGCTGCGATTGGAGGGGAAGGGGAACGTCACGCTGCTGCAAATCGCAGCAGCGTCACAGCCCCTGTCACTCTGTAGATCACCAAACAAGGGGGAGGGGAGGGGTTGGGGCAAGGGAGGGGAAGGGAAGGGGAATGTCACGCTGTTGCAAATCGCAGTAGCGTCGCTGTGACGCTGCTGCGATTCGCAGCAGCGTGACGACGACGCTGCTGCCGAAACACAGCAGCGTGACGGCGACGCTGCGCCGCCGTTCGGCGGCAGCGTCTCGCAGCAGATCTGAGGAGGGAGAGGAGAACGGAAGTGGCGGGCGGCAGAGGCGGCGGCGGTGGAGAGAAAATGTCGACAGAAATGAAATGAAAATAAATGGATTAGGTTAGGGTTTTGTTGGTGGGGGTAGGTAGTAGAGTATGTATAGTATATTATTTTTATTTTATAACATTATTATTAATCAAAAATAATAAAACCTGATTTTTGATTAAAAAAGCCAAAACCTGATTTTTAAAAAGTTAAAACTAAACACCTGGTCTAGTCAAATTTTCCCATGTTAGATTTCAAGACCCACTTAGTTGGGTGCGTATTTGTGCCCAGTTTGGGCTTTGTCAAGTTGAGACATGATTTGGGCTTTTGTTTTTAGGTTGTGGTTGCCCATGTTGGGCTTTATCACTAGAGCCTTTGGATCTTTATTTTTAGTGACATTTTCTAGAAGTGGAAATTACAATAGAACGTGTTATTTAAGTTCTGTTTTCAAAAACAAGATTTGAAGCCATTTCATTTCAAACGAATTTTCATTTTTCTTGTCCATTCTTTCTCTATCCTTTCCGTTCTCTCTATATTGTTACTCTCCATTTTCAAATACTACCACTTGACATCTTTTTAATTAATAAAAATGGCACTAAATATATTAAACTGACCTACAAGAAATTAGGTGGGTGAGGAAAAATTTGTGATTCTCTAAGCTAGGTGGATTTGGTGAGGAGGAAGTGGAAGAGGTTAAATGGGGGTGGTGTATGGGAGATTGATGAGTGGATTAACGGAAGTGTTTGAATAATCACAAGTAAAAATGAAGGCAAGAAATGGCTGAGCATTAAAGAGTATGATTAACGAAAGTGTTCATCGCTAAGCACGCGCGGCGATGTGAGTGTCGCACAAATTGTTGCGATTTTGGGGTGCTTTTGAGGTTTTTTTAGATCTGCTACATAGTCGGTGTTTTAGGGTGGTTCTTTAGGTGGCTTTAATGGCGGTCACATGTGTTTTAGAGTGTATGTTACATATCAAAGTCAACGTGTCAAGAATTAAAATTAACTAGTATATGTTACATATATTTGTATACTGATAATAAGTCACAGATTCAAGTTCACAGGTCATAATTCATATTGCATATGTCACATATTAATATCCATAGATCACAAATCCAAAAGAACTTGTTACAATCCATTGAATCAATATCGCATGTAATAGTTTACCAGTCACATGTTATACTGCCTACGTTACATGTTACAAATCCAAGAGAATTGGTCACATGCCATTGATTTCTCCAACTCAGTTTGTAATCGTAGCCTTCATTTTGACGCATAGTGTTAAAAACTTCCAATTTGATACATTACTAGTCAAGTGGGCTCTAGTTAACCAGATTTTTACGGTAAAAAATCGAAGTTATTTGCTCGGATGAGTTCTCTATATATATTCTCTCTTTGTTTGATCTTCTAATACACAATGCTGACAACTTCCAATTCGTAATCTCAATCGTCCGACGGGTTACAATTTACCAGATTTCGACGGTGAGAGTCGAAGTTATTTGCTCCGACAAGTTCTCTGTAAATTCTATCTTTATTCGGTCTTTTGATAGCTTGGATTGTGACCTCAATAATCTAATGATTTTCAAATAATCAAATTTCAGCTATGGTAGTAGGAGATTATTTGCTCTGAAGTGGTCTATGTGGCTTTTCTATTTAGCTCGGTCTTCACGATTTATTGTTTTGGAAAGCTCCAATAGAATGATAACTGAAAGCTTTATTTTAGGATGTATATTTATTATATATATAACATTATTAATTACTACCCGAATTTTGAACTTTTAAACTTAGTTTCTTAAAAATGAAATGTTATTCGTAAAAGCCTGATTTATGTATTATTTCCTTTCTAGAATTCTTTCTGGGTGTAACTAGGGACTTCCTCTATTTGAGCTTCTAGTCACTACAACACTCTTCTTCCATTTATACTTTGTTAAGTGCAATGTGTCCGTGCAATAGTAGGTAAATTATTCCTTTCTCATTATGCTCGTGAGTTTTTTTTTGGAGAACATGCATTTAAAAAGTAAGAAAAAGTTTTGAATTTACGTGCAGAATATTTTATTTTATGAATGTATGATTGAAAATGACTATATAGAAAAAAGAGTTTTAAAATAATGGTTGTCAAACATAACATGGGCTATATTTCCTCAAATTCCAACACTAAGCATTTCCTCAATAGGGAGTTGATACACTACTTAGCTTTCCAGTTACCACAATTGAGGCAGCAGCAATGCAAGCATGATTTTGAGATTTTTTGTCATAAATCAGCTTAATCGTTCTTACTGGTTTCTACCAAATGTAGTGAACGTGAATATAAATTCAATTTTATGGTACGAATCTTGTATAATATGCCATAAAAATTGGGAATTATTATTATGCATGACAGATGCTCGACGAAATGTCACAACTGGATTTCATATCTTTCTACAGGATGTAAATTTTTCAAAATTAAATGATACCTGCTCACTAAAATGTGTAAGCTTGAATCCACAGTTGTTGCTTCTGGTAATTGCAGCAACCTAATCTACTATATTTATCCACTATTCATACGTGCACATAAATTTTTCATTTAAATATCCTATTTCATCTTTCTGTCTTTGATGAATTTCTATATTAAATTGATTATGGCATGCGTGGTTAGATTTTCTGGTTTGGCGTGATAGCTAAGTTGTAAAGACAAACATGGCATCAGACATTGCAAGAGCATCTATAATTTATTTAGTCTCTTTGCAGTTTTTAGCTGCAATTTTAAATTGCACTTTATTTAAACATGACTATCGGTACTATTTCCCTTGGGTTTATGTAATAACTATTGCTATTGATGCTCACCAAGTATTTGACAACCTGCCTAGCTCGGATCTCTTTTATTCAAAGGCCTTGCTGATCATCATCTATATTATTCGAGACAAGCTTTAAAACATTGTGTTTTCAGGGGTAGGTTATAAGACATCATATCATTGAAGGCGAGCTTATCAACCCATGCACTCTTAATCGTGGTTTTCTTATTATTGAAGGTAGGCCTGTAAGTTTTTCTTCCTTAAAAAAAAGAAAAGAGACGGAATCTCAATGTCCGCGTTCCTTGAAAAAAAGGAAGATGAGGAATTTTGAAGTTCTTGTTTCTTGGCTTTGCGAGATATTTATTTGTCGTCTCGTGAGATGTTTATTTTGCACTTCGCTAGATGGATTCATTAGCGTTGCGAGATGCTTATTTCTCATCTTGCGAGATGTTTATTCCCCACCTCGTCAATGCATACCCTGACTTTATAAGATGATTATTCCTTGGCTTACGAGATGTTTATTCCTCGTCTCGCCAAATAGATTTTCTAGCTTTGTAAGATTCTTATTCCTCACCCCTCATTATCATTGAGCACAACTATAAGTCCTCGTCATTTCGAAATCAGCTTGTAAGTCTCCATTAATTAGAGCGAGTCACGCGGGAGATGTTTATTCGTCGCATCGCATGATATTTATTCTTCGTCTTGTCAGATACAGATTCCTTGGTTTTGCAGGATATTTATTTCTCACCCCTCACTATTGTTGTGCATAACTATAAGTCCTCATCATTTGGAGGCCAGCTTATAAGTCTCCAATAGTTTGAGACCAGCTACCAATGAGATGTATATTTGTTGCCTTGCAAGATTTTTATTCCCCGCTTCACAACACAAATGCTTTACGAGATGTCTCACCATGCCAGATGTTTATTCTTCGTTTTTCGAGATATCTTGCCATGCGAGATGCACTCACTACACGAGATGGTTGTACATATGTCTTAATTCTCATTGTTGTCGAGCACAATTATGAGATCTCATCTTATCGAGTCCAGCTTATAAATCTCCAATAGTTTGAGACAAGCCACCAGCTTGATGTTTATTCCCACTCTACGGGATACCTCACCACACTAGATGATTATACTCATGCCACAAGGTCTTACTTCTTACTGTTGTTCAACATAGCTATAAGACTCCATCCTTTCGAGGCAAGCTTATAAATCTCCAATAGTTTGAGATAAGTCACTAGCTTGATGCTTATTCCCCGCTCTACAGAAATCGTGTCACTTTAGATGGCTATACTCATGCCTCTAGCTCGTGATTTTCACTATCGTTGAGTCCATTCGAGGCCAGCTTATAAGTCTGTGATAGTTTGCAATGACCAACAACCTTGATTTTTATTCTCTACTCTTCGAGATACCTTATCACATGAGATGCTCATTTCTCGTTCTACGTTATACTTGTTCCTTACCTCATCAACTACAGATTTCTTAGCTTTGCGGGATGTGTATTAGCTCGCCTCATCACTTTTCTAGACAAGGCAAGTCATTCACCTCCAATGCCTGTACGAGCCATCTATACAATCCCTTGTGCCAGGGCTACATCACAGCTATATCTATCTTTAGAGAGCTCATCATGCCTTTGCAGCAACTACATCACAACTACATCTATTTTCAGAGAGCTCATCAAGCCTTTACATTGGCTATATCATAGTTGAATCCTAAGAGAGCTGCATCATCCCATGCAAGATGCACTATCCACCAAGCAGGAAGCCTTTGGCATCGATGAACCATCTACCATGAAAGGATGTCATTTATCACTTTGGCATGGAGGTGAGCCCGCTTTGAAACCTACGAGGCAAACCTCATTATCCCCTGAATGGATGCACCATCCATCATGCAGGAAGCCCTTGGCTACCATCCACCATGCAATAAAGTTTTTGTCGCTTTGATAGGTATGTTGATTTTTCAAAGAGAACCCACCTCGAAACCTATGAAGCCGACCTATATTCAGATCTTTGTCTTTGTATCATCTTCATCACAACTGCTTACATTTAGAGCTTCACAACCGCATCAGCTTCATCACAATTGCTTACATTCAAAGTCTCACCTCTATGTCACTTCATCACAACTACTTATATTCTCTATCTCACCTCTGCATCAGGTTCATCACAACTATCAAGCCACATCACTGCTAACATCTCATGACACTATTTTCATTATAGACAGTCGTATGCCACATACCGTATGCCTCATTGTCTACATTATCATTTTATTATTGATAACATGTTATCTGTTATCATACATAATATGCTCTCTGAATATTATATTTTGGAGAAGTTTGATTTGCTATTATTTACGTTATCGTCATAAGTATGAGCCCTCATTTATTGGAGCTGCTCATATTTCGGAGACCAACTATAAGCCCCCACTTATGAAAATGGACTCACACAAAGTATTGTTTACTGGCAATAGCAAAATCCATCTCTTTTGCTCTTACACTTATTATCTCTCTCCCGACAGTTGACTTGATAGCTGGAGTGCAAACAGTCGTCAAATCTTTATAAACGACAGGTGGTGACCTTTGATTCCCAACGGTGTGTTCAAGTGTGTAGATGATGCCTACGTGGAATCAAAATTCTACTGACCACTTGTTTGTCCGATTTTGAGGTCAGCACTAAACTTACGTGTGATAAGTGGATTAATAAGCTAGAAGTTTGTATTCCTAATATTGATAAGATAATTAAGTCAGTTAAGTTAGAAATTGGTAGGAAGATACTAGAAGTCAATTTATATATTGGGATGAGGGGTTTGATATAATCCTATGCATGGATTGTTATTTAGTTGAAGTTAATTTGAATTCTCGTTAAATGATTCAAACTTAACATGAAATATCCTCTTTAAACTTTAACACAACTTTTTCAGATAGTTACATGGTTAACAATAACTAACAGAGTCGTACTCTTCAAATTTTCATATAATTTTTGGTTTTTTCAGAAATAAAAAAATTATGTTATCTAAATTAGTATTTTTATGTAGAATTGAAAATCAGTGTAACAATTTCTCAATTGATCGAAGGAATATTCTATTGGCTTTTTATTTATTTATTTTGAAAACTCAAAATTTTTGAAGGATAAAAAATCCTTAAATTATGAAACAACTATCAATTGATTTGAACATGTAACCGCCACTTAGTCTAGGAAGAATGTTTTGTAACTATGTTGGTTAACAAACCTCCACATCCTAAATATGTTCTAACGAAAAATAACGTTGTTGTATAATCCGATCAATGTGAATTACATTTATGATTACGAATTTACTTGAGATATTTGATCACTTACACATTAACGGAAATCACTTTTCACAACACTCGAAAATAAAACAAGAAATGGAAAATAGGCTTAGGTTGAGACAACTATGATTATTAAAACTCACTTAGTACAAGTGTGTAGAAGTTGTCACTTATTATGACACACCAGTCCCGTTTTCCTGCCCGCGACGAGCAAGCTTATCCTACCCACTTGGAGAGAACCCAACGTGGGGTTCTCACATTTGGAGAGAACTCCACGTAGGGTTCTCTTGCCCGCCGCGGGTAGGAGAACATTCTCGTATGACACAAATACTCTCTGTCAACCTCAATTAACTCACTCTTGCTTGGTGGGCTTCAACCTACTTTGTATTTATGCATCTACCACTTTGAAATGTACGTTGGAGATTAATCAAAATCAACAGCTAATATTAAGTCTGTAGTACTCTATACGATAATAGACTATTTTTCAAAAAAAAAAAAAAAAAAAAAGTTATTCTAGTAATGCTCTCTTTGGAAAGTGAACTATGTAAAGGTATTTGTAGGGTGAGAGCATTACTGTATTTTGCATGTTACTGGACATGCGAGGATTTCCTTCCAGATTATTCTCTCAACAAGAAATTCCTTTCTATTGGAGAAGATTTCCATCCAATGGGTTGAGTACAGACGTCCTTAGCTTGGTTGGGAGGTTGCTTTCGACATATTTTTTCACATGCTCATTTTAACGGGTTATTGTATTTTCAAAAGACTCTTTAAAAGTGAATTGCTTTCTATTTTGAAGAGACAACTTTTAAAATTGTGCTTAGTCCCTGTTTGGACGGAGTCGGTGAAAATAAAAGATAGAGAAAAATGTAAACACCTGTTGTGGTGAGTAAAATTAAGTGTTAAAGTAAAGACGTTGTTGAAGTATTTAAAAAATTTAATTCTCTAAATTTATAGATAATATCTAAATTGTAAAATATACTATTTAAAAATAGAGACTTTATTTTAGATCATGATGATTTTGGATTTCTACCAAAACTATTCGCAGATCCAAGTCTTATTGGCTCATTTCCTATTGCTTTGTAGACAATCTTATGCCGTAACTACGTTTGGCATTATTTATTGTTTCAGATAGCCAAAATTTTGTTTTAGTTAATGCAATATATAAGATTGTCAGTTCTGTAATTTTGCTTAAAGTTTCTCAAAAGTATCTCCATTTTGTGTATGTTTGGCTTTGCTTAAAAAAGTAAGCTTTAAGATGTTGAATAAGTAACTTATTTCCAATTGTAATAATTTGTTAATATATTTATTAAATACTAATTTCTAAAGATGTATGAATTATTTAGTTTTTTCTTCCTTTCAGTAAAGAAAACTTATTTATTATTGAATAGTGACCAATTATAAAAAAAAGAGTCTATTTCGTAAAAGTAAAGATGTTAGAATAACGTTACTTTTTTCTTCATTTTAAGTTTTAAAAAAAAGTTATTTACTTTACATAAATAAATAACTTAATCAGCTACTTATAAGCAGTGTCATAAGTGAAATAAATTTAAAAAATATACATTTCTCTAGAGCTTTGGTCTAGAAACGAAGTTAGAAAATAAAATATACTCACGACATTGGGAAGACTACATTTTTTATTAACGAGACCAAGTCGGATATATCAGCAGAGGAACGCTTAGTCTGAAACATCACTTTTCCATATAGTTGTTGAGTCTCAAAAATCATCTTTTTCCATTGAACTTTATAGAACAAGGACTCCTCAAGTGTGTGTGGGTGTGGCAATCCTGTCCGTATATGAATTGCGCTTAGCCTTAGCCCAAGCGAAAGGACGGTGATCAGAATAAGAATGGGGAAAGCTGATCCGACTACTAGACTTGCATGTGATAAGTCGATTAGTAAGCTAGAAGTGAGTAGCATTATTATTTCTTCGAGCAAGATAATTAACACTGATGATAGACTTTAACATAATACTAGTAGGGATCGATGGATTGGATGCCACGAGAAGGAGGAGGTATTTCAATAGCCAACTGTTGCGTTTTTTATATCGCAAGTGTACGATATCGTAACAAGTAATATAGTGGACCTTTGAGTCCGGATTATCGTTCCCACGAGGACTATACTTTAGGTCTTAATTAGATTTTTCTAACTCTTATTTGACAAAAACAAGTAAATAATTATGATGATTTTGACTAACTACTTTTAACAAATTGAAAGTATAAAAAAATTGCAAACAATGAATAATTGGAGAAACAGATATGCGATGAATATTAGGGCATAACAATTTCATCTATTGATCACCTTTATTCTTAATTCAAGATTCACAACCTAATGTAGTGTTCGATCGAATTCTTCTATTGTATTCAATTTACCCATCTCGAGTCCTCATTGAGTCTATTTAACTAATTCAATTCCATATCTCTATGCGAATCAATTTTAGTTAAACGAAACACTAGATCTAAGAATTCAAGTTATGACCGCAATAATTAATATAGGTATCTCTACACGTTATACTAATTTACCGAATTTTATTATATGGTCTAAATTTCAAACTCACCTCTCGATTCGTAAGAAATTCACTTAATCATCAAATTATTGATCAGATAATTTAATGCATTAAATTCATAATAAAATCAACACATAGATAAATAAACCACATAAATCTTGAATATAAAAATAAAGGATCACAAGTCGACTAAATTGTTTTCCCTAATATAAAAATTAGTTATTCATACAGGAAGAATAAAAATAAGAAAAAGTGGAAAGAAATCACCAAAAATTGACCAAACGTGAAAATTTCTGGTGTTTGCAGCTTTCTTTTCCTTTTCCTTTTTCTCTTTCTTTCTCTACCGTTTTTTTTTTCTCTCTGCACAGTTTTCTTTTTTCCTTCCTCTTTGACTTTTCTTCTCCCTTTCTTTTCTCTTTCTTTCTTCCTCTTTTCTCCTTTTCTTTCTTCTTTCCTTTTTTCTCCTGGTTTCTGCCGTCTCTTTTTTATCTCTGTCCGTCCCCCTCTTTTTCTGCCTTAATGCATATATATATATATATATATATACAGAAATGATCTAATGAGCACCGGTGCTCATCTTATCCTAAGCACCGATGAGTTGGCACATTAATTCATTGATGGATAAAGATTTTGTGAGTTCCAATCCACCAATGAATTAATGTGCCAACTCATCGGTGTTTAGGATAAGATGAGCACCGGTGCTCATTAGATCATTTCTGTATATATATATATATATATATATATATATATATATATATATATATATATATATATATATATACATTCCTCAGCCACCCATCAATTGTAGTATACTTCGAATTCCTAGCCGCCAATCATTGAAGTATAAATAGAATTCCAATTCCAATTGAAGTGCTATTCCAATTAAGTTCAGCCCATTGACTTTGTATTTCTCCAATTCATCTCAACTTTATAATTAATGCAATTTAGTCCTTCAATTTTCATAGTGTAGACTTTAATCCCCAAAATTGCCGATTTCATTCAATTCATCATTCTTTTATTTCCAATTGCTTTGAACGAGTCCATAACTAAAAACAAAAGAAAAATAAACCAAGTTAAGTAAAAATAAATAATTTGATGACATAAAAACTTAGTAATTTGATCCAAATAAATGCACAAATTGCACTTATCACCAACAGATGAGGAATTTCTCTTCTTGAGACGATGGACGAATCACTACCAAGTTTAGCGTCGACTGTACTTGCAAGTAAGAAGATCATGCACGTGAAGAAGAATATTAAAATTCTAAATATTACAACTTATGAAGAAAAATGTTTCCATAACATCCATGGATGAGATAAATATTATTCACTCATCTAACAAGCTATAAATTAAAAAAACTAATAAATTACTACCTATCCCTCTATCTAGCAAATGAGAGTAACAATGAATAAAAACCTAACAAAGTGCTTCTACAATAAGCTTCTTGGATATGCCTTCGGCGCAGTTGGCCGCACCAAAAGTGCTTTCCGATGCTATAACTGTCCACGATTCTTTCGCAACACAGGCATTTTGAACTATTGATAGTGCATCATTTTGGCCCGGGCAGCTGCCCTTGTCGTATGACCCACAAGTTCCTTGTACGTCGCCAAAGCTAGCAAATTTGATTGCAGAAATGGGACGACCCTGGCACGATAATTCCATATCCTTGTTCCCATAGGCAATGCCGCATGCTGTTCCAACTCTAATAGTTTGGAAGTTGACAGGAGTCGGGTTTCCTTCAAATTCCTCGAAGAGCACCAATTCATTAACATCATCATTTATGAAGGACCAGGGAACATGGTACCTGAAATTATTGTTGTCTTGTTAGTTATTTTAAGTATATTGTTTTAATTTCTCTGCAAAAGTTATTAAGAACAAAGATTGTGATAGATTTAACCATCTTTGAGTAGGTTGACCACAGTTTGTGTCACATTTACTGCTGTAATATGAACCGCCATAATCACAGGCATCAGTTGAACATCCGTCATCTTTTGCCATATAACTCGGCCAGTAGCGACCGATACTATTTCCATTCACCCAAGCGACACCTTTGCCTAAACCTTGCATATCTAAAGCAATTGGATCTTCTCCTAAAGGAGCCTTGAATGTAGTCTGACATTGAAATTAAAACAAAAATGTATCATTGATGTTTGCATAAAGTTTCTTAAAAAGAATATAATACTCGATTGATTTACCTTGTACCATGTCAACATCCTATTAACAGGAAGATCTTCTGTATTCCACGGAGCAGCAAATTTAGAATCTGAACTGTAGATTTTGTTATCCAAGCCGTGCAATCCAGCCTTGTACGACCACTTATGTGATGACAGGTCTTTTATGATTGTCTCATCACCTTTCCTACCAATGATCTCGACTGGTCCAGATATTCCAGCTTGTACAACATCAAACTTCGGACCATAGTTCTGAAAGCCAATGGTTGCACTAAGTAAAGTTATTTGATTCTTTCCCGGGTGCAATCTAACCTTCTTCTCAAATACATAGTTGGTTACATCATATGTTGCCCACTGTGAATCTGCCAACAAATATAATTTTTTCATGAATCGATTACAATTACAAAATTCAAGCTGGACTGCTTGCATACAATAATGAGAGTTATTACCAAGATAGTCGCTATTGATATAAACGTGCAAAATATGTCCAGTTGCATTGACGCGAATGCTCATATCTTCAGTCCAGATAGGATCATCCTTGTCGAGGTTAAGGCTGTATTTTGAAATTATATGTAAGAATTCTAAAAAAAAAAAATATCTTGAAGAAAATTGTAAAAAAATTAATTACTATGTACTAACCGGGTCATGTACCACAAATAGTCACTAACATCATTTGCAACCTTTTGATCCACAATCATGTTCGTAGAAATTTGTCCCTTTCCTCGAACAATAGTTTGTTCGAGATTAATCTCGGGTCTCCAACTCCATTTCAAAGAGGCAGGTTCGTCCTCAGCCTCATTCGGCTTCTTCACCATCAAATTAGTCTAAGTGTTTAGCCTATCCATGTTGTAAATTTCTGTCTTACAGTCGGGAATAATACTGACGGACCATGCAGGTACATTGTACTCGACTCCTTGATAATTTGTAGTAGCATCACTTGTCTCATTTGCATTGCCAAAGAAACAGCTCGATGTGTTATCGAGTGTATAAACAGTTCCCTGTCAATATATATATTCAAGTAAGAAAATATACCTTATTAAGCAAAAAGAAAAAAAAAAGATGATTCAATACTTACATATAAAGAATTTCCGTAGTCAGTATTAGTTATATTTCCATAAGTGAGAGTCTTTTCCATTAACGTCAAAATATTATGAAGCTGAGTCAAATGCCCGTATTTTGGTTGATTCAGACTACCGTATTCATTGAGGGGTGCATCGTAATCGTAAGTTGTGGTAATGTAAGGGCCACCAGCTGTTCTTCCAAAGTTTGTTCCACCGTGGTACTGAATTTCAATTATAATTAAAATATCCAATTAGCTCGAAAAAAAGAACAAGTGTAACTTTTGATCTTAACACTGACCATGTAATAATTCTGTACCGCGTCACCCTTCTGATAAAATCGAGCAACAGAGAAGGCAACATCTTCAGCTGTTCTATGAGGATCTAAACCTCCCCAATTCTTAAACCTAAATTTTAAATATATTATTAATTTACTTTACTCAAAGTTTATTAATATAATCAGAAAAAGATTAAGCCTTACCATCCAGTCCAAATTTTTGGGGTGTTTGGATTGTTTGGAGTGAATTGATCACAATAATATCCGTTGCATGTGTTCAACTGCAACAAATTACAATATTAGTTTAATTAAAGAAATATATAGAAAAACATCGAAAAATTGAAGTACATAATTAATACCATTGGTTCGGGAGAGTCACTCTCTTGGCACATAATCCATGGAACTCCACTATCGGGTGACTCGGCCATGCTTGCACACCAATTAAGGTATGCTTTTCCAGCATCTCCATATGACGAAATAACATTACCATATTCATTCTCGATTTGTGCGAGAATAATAGGACCTCCTTGTGAGGCAAATACTCTTTTTTTTTTAACCATATCGACTATCAACACTACAACAAAAATAGCCTACGACAACGTTCAAAAAACGCTGCCAAAGACCTTTTGCAACGTTTGGACGTGTGTTGCAAATCAAGGTGTTGCCGTAGACCTACGGCAACGTTTAAAAATCGTTGCCTTAGGTTTTTTTTTTTTTAAACAGCAATTTATGCAAATTCATTGACAAAAATTAAAAATGATTCCTTATAAATAAATTTTAGAATTGCATAAAAATTGATAATTTCATTACAAATTTTTGAATCCATACACTTGAATATTAGCATATGATACAACACCACCTACATAAAAATGAGCTTCAAAATGAAATAAAATTAGAGGAATCCATCACCAAGTCTACATCTCTCTCCAAACAAAAGTTACTAGTCACAAACTGCCCAAAATATGAACCACCCTAACTGCTCTCTAAATGTGTCCTTCTAGTTCTCCTACTACCTTCCATTATTCTGTCTTCACTTTTCCATCCGGTATAACATGAGCAAGAGCCACCTGAAAAATGCAGAAAATTCATTAGCAAAAAAGATAAGGAAAAGAATAGTTGAGTCACATCCAATATTGGCATCTCAATTAATAAATAAGCTACCGTTGATTAAGTAATCATAAAGGAGATAATCATCTTGGAGAGGAGTCATTCAGTAGGATCTTAAATTCTAAAAATATGTTGTTGTAATGTTACAATGGATATAAGCTTTCCTAGCACTGGCTTATGGACATAGAAGCCATAGATAAGTTGCATGGAAATTATGTGAGTTTCTTTGTTGTTGTGGGGTTATTTGCCATGAAAGGTACATGGTTATGGTGAATAAGTGAAGTATAATACTGGCAGGATAGAGCAGCTACCCTTATTAGTTTAGGATGAGGATGTCAGAGACAATGCAAAGAAGCTACAGAAATGGAGACTGAAACAACAGCTAAAGATGATCAATGACATTGTTATATAGTGGGATGACTTCGAAATTGTCAAAGACAAGATTTAGATACATCATAAGTGATGATTAACATGGTATTACAACCAGAACCAGGTATTATAACCACGCAAAAGATCTATATTCAAGTTTCACAGTCACCTTTTTATATAAATTTTGCACACATGAGACACTTGATTGAGAAAAACTGAAAACAGTCCGTAAGAGGTGTGTTGACAACGAGATTTAGATAAATAGTAGTGGCTTCGCTGAAGGTTCTCTATGGAATTTCCTACTAAGAGTGAACATAATTTTTCCATCTTTTAAAAAGGAACGAGAAATGGAAACAAAGCTATTAAAATGAACCCAGAATTCACTGAATTCGAAAAATTCAACTTGTGTGATTAAGTTTTCCCTAATTATTTAGCTAACAGCAAAACAAATTCATGTACTTGTTAGAAAGATGTACCTGATCGAGCAGCTGAAGTGAAACATATTGCACAGGTCCTCTGCAATCAAATATAAAGTTCAAAATCAAATTACATAAATGATTCAGAGTTCAAAATCAAAGTACACAGACAAATATATGATTTAACATTCTTATGATAATATAATAACCATTACAAATTTTGAGAAAAGTAAAATCGATGTTACCTAAGACTTTTATTGTCAAACATCTTATCATTAACTCAATTTTGCAAGTTAGATGGAACTTTTAATGAAAATCATCGATTTCGAATCAATAAATTGTCAAAATCAATAATAGAAATTCTGAGCAGCTGCTGGTCCAGAACGAATACATCCTGACCGCGATTCACGCTAGCTCCACCATGGGGGTCGGCATGAATTGGAAAGATTTATCATCCGCAGCATTTATCACTGATCTCTCTTCCCTCTTTGTGCAACCATTTTACCCTTTTAAATAAAACAACATTTATTAGTCGATATAATCTAACCAATAGCTAGAAGTATAAATAATTGAAATTGACGTTTACTTACTCGTTCATCCACCTCTGTGTTGCGTTGTGTGCAAATGGAGCGATAATTTAAGTTAGTCATAGATAGTGATAACTGACTAAGAAACATGCTATGTCAACTGTTCAAAACTAGATTGCATTGAAATCATCACATTTAATATCCGGTCAATTTCAGAAAATGTAAACACTAAGCCAACCAATAGAGAAACAAGATTTCACCAAAGGAACATGTATGCAACTGAATTCTCCAATGCAAAATTAATTAAGGATTACAAATCATTGAGCTTACAAAACAAAAAATCATACAACCCACAGCACCATATATCTGAAGTTCAAAAATGAAAAAAGATTTTTCACATTTACCTTCGACTAGTTCGTCCATGTGCTTGCCAACGAGTCTTGCTCGAAATATAAAAATGAAATGGGTGCTGCTTCTTCATGCGTGGGTTGGCCTCTTCACGTGCTTGACAACGACGGGATGGAGTTTGGCTAATTGATTTTATTTATTTGGTGCTGGTCCAAATCGAACTTCTTTACAAAAAAAAAAAAAAAAAGAAAGAAAGAAAATGAGACAAAATCAAATCCCTAATTAATTTTGGAACTGAATGTGTGAGTAGCAAAGAGGAAGGAAGGGAGAGCTGGGGCGAGGAGGAACGAAGTGGAATTGGGGATTTTATTAGGGTTGGAGAAGAATGAACGGGGAGACATTACCTAAGAGGAATGAACGATTGTGTGAGATGAGGGTTTGAGTTAATTTGGGTTGGGTATATTTAAAAAAACACAAAATTTTTGGCAACGTTTGACAAACGTTGCCAAAGGTCTCACATTTGGCAACGCTTGACAAACGTTGTCAAAGGTCACCTTTGGCAACGCTTGTCAAACGTTGCGAAAGGTCTCACTTTTCGCAACATTTAACAAACGTTACGAAAGGTGAAACATTCTGTAACACTCAGTAAACGTTGTAGAAAGGAGGTCTATCGCAACATTCTTCTAAAAAATGTTGCAAAAGGTATTTAATAATATCTATGGCAACATTCACTTACTAAAATATTGCCAAAAGACCCTTTTAGCAACATTTATCAACAAATGTTGCCTTTTTAGTGTTGCAAATGACTATTTTTGTTGTAGTGCAATGAAGTGAAATTTTGCATTTCATTCTGAAAATTATATAACCGCTCATTACAATCATACATAATAAAAACATCAAACAATATATATATGCAAGTGAAAGTAATCGAGAAAATTACCATAAAAACAGAACTGATCTCAATATTAGGCATATTATGTAACCACACAGGAAATCCACTCGAATATAATCTTACGTTAGAAAAAAATAATTAATAAGGAAACAAATGAATTGTATGTACGTATTTACCCATAGTTCCACTCGGCACAAACATAAGGTCCAATGCGAAGAATGGCGTAAAGTCCTTGGTCCTCGATCGTCTTGAGAAACCTTATGAGATCATGATTGCCACTAAAATCGTACTGACGACGAAGGGGCTCATGTGCATTCCAGAACACATAGGTTTCAATCGCATTTAGTCCTCCCTCCTTTGCTTTCTTGATAAAATCCGACCACGTCTAAATTTTACAGAAAAAAAAAGATTACAAACAAAATAGCTAGAATTATCATTTTTATGTTATTGTACCTCGACAGTGCTTCGTGGATAATGAATCGAGCCAGAGATAATAAGTTTACGTTGGCCGTCAATTGTAATGGCTTGTCCATCGTGAGAAAATTGAGTAGCAAAAGCACTACATAATAAAATCAACAGTGAACCCACAAAAAACAAATGATTTTTGAAAAACTCATTGTTGAATAGAATAGAAAGTAGAAAAAGTATAGGATGAGTATATACGGCTCCTGCTATCTATTTATACTTGTCAAGATAAGATATTTAGTTGTGTTAAACAATCCAAAGAGAAAAAGAAAAAGAGGCTAGGGTTTTATTGATTCTGCATAATGTAATTGAATGAATAAAACCTAGATACAAAGAGACTATATATAGTCTAAAATAAAGAAAACTTAAAAGACTATTCTACCCTTAGTAAATAATAAAAACAAACTAATCATATATTTCTTAACATCTCCCCTTAAACTCAAGATGCAGCAGCTACAACCATCGAGAGTTTGCCAACTAGAAAACGAAAACGAGAAATAGAATGCGACTTGGTAAAGAAATTTGCAAGCTGCAAAGAAGAAGAAACAAATGGCAAAGTAATTGTGCCATGCTTGAGATGATGACGAGTAAGGTGACAATCGATCTCAATGTGCTTAGTTTGTTCATGAAAAACCGAGTTGTGAGCAATCTGAATGGAACTCTGATTATCACAATACATAGGAGTGGGATGTGAAAGAAAAACTCCCATATCTGCAAGTAACCAACGTAACCAAACAATCTCTTTGGTAGTGGATGCCATAGCACGATATTCTACTTCGGTTGAAGATTGAGACACAATAGATTGCTTCTTGCTCTTCCAAGAAATAAGAGAATCACCCAAAAAGATACAGAAGCCAGTAACAGACTTACGATCTGTGGGATCACTGCCATGATCAGCATCAGAGTATGCACGCAGCTCCAAGGAAGATGTGGATGGAAGTAAAAGACTCTGAAAGACTGTACCCCGAAGATATAGCAAAATACGAAGAACAACTGCCCAATGAACTGTTGTAGGAGAAGCAACAAACTGACTAACAACATGAACAACATATGCAATATCTGGACGAGTAATAGTGAGATATACCAAGCTCCCAACAATAGTACGGTATAAAGAAGGATCTGATAAAGGTAAACCATCAGAAGAAGAATACTTTACGTTAACCTTAATGGGAGTATCAACAGTCTTATTATCAGTAAGTCGAGCCCGTTCAAGAATATCTGCAACATATTTCGACTGAGAAAGAAGATAACCTCTAGGTGAGCAGGCTACCTCAATACCCAAGAAATATTGTAGAGAACCCAAATCCTTCATTTCAAACTGTCTAGCCAACTCTGTCTTCAAAACTGAAATACCATCAATATCATCACCAGTAATAATCATGTCATCAACATATAAAGATAGAATGATACGACCTGCATCAGTGCACTTAACAAAAAGAGCAGAATCATGACTACTGGAAGCAAATCCAAGAGAAGAGATCACAACAGAAAATTTCTCAAACCAAACACAAGGTGCTTGTTTGAGACCATACAACGCCTTCTTGAGCTTGCAAACATATCCAAAATCATGTGGAACACCAGGATGGGGAGCCATATAAACTTCTTCTTGAAGATCTCCATTCAAGAAGGCATTTTTAACATCAAGTTGAGAGATACGCCACTGAAGAATCGAAGCTATTGCAATAAGGGTACGAATAGTAGTCATTTTTGCAACAGGAGCAAATGTCTCCTCATAATCCAAACCATACTGTTGAGAGTACCCTTTTGCAACTAACCTAGCTTTGTATCGCTCAATTGATCCATCAGAATTAGTCTTGATCTTATACACCCAACGACAACCAACAACACTTTTACCAGGTGGTAGAGGAACCAAATCCCAAGTACCAGTCTTATGCAAAGCAGAAAGTTCCTCATCCATAGCTTGCTGCCAAAGAGGATCAAGAATTGCCTCTTTATAGGAAGAGGGCTCAGAGATACAATGAATAGAAGCTAAAAAGGAAGTAAAAGATGAAGAATAACAAGAATAAGCAAAATCTAGTAACTTTGTAGACTTACGAATGCGTATGGATTGACGTAGAGGTGGATCCATAGTCTCAGACGGAGCTTGAGGGACCATAGGAGAAGAGGGAGCTTCAGGTGTGCCGGAGAGTAAAGTGTCAGTACATGTAGAATGATCAGTATTTGAAGTGCTAGGAACTTGAGATGACAAACTATCAGAATCAGTAGAAAGAGGATCTATACGAATAAGATCAGATCTAGTCAAACTATGAGTAGTTGATGGAATAGAAAAGAAAGGTATATGCTCGAGAAACACAACATGACGAGATACATAAAGTTTTTGAGTTATTGGATCAAAACAACGATACCCCTTTTGACCTTCACCATAACCAAGAAAGACACAAATAGCAGATCGAGATGACAACTTGCTGCGTTCTACATGAGGACGAAGAACGAAACAAGTACAACCAAAAACTCTAAAGAAAGAATAATCAGGGGCATACCCATACAACTTTTCGAATGGAGAAAAACCTGAAATATGAGAAGATGGAATTGTATTAATCAAATTTACAGCAGTAAGAATAACTTCACCCCAATACACACTAGGAACTGAAGTAGACAACAAGAGAGAGCGAGCAGTTTCAACAATGTGCCTATGTTTTCTTTCAGTAACACCATTTTGATCAGGAGTATCTGTGCACGAAATTTGGTGAATAGTTCCATCTAAGGCAAGCAGTTCACAAAATTTTTTAGAAGTGTATTCCCCACCCAAATCACACCTAAAACATTTGATAACAGCAGAATGTTGAGTTTTGACAAGAGCACGAAATGTTGCGTATATCTCAAAGAATTCAGAACGATGTTTCATTAAATAAACCCAACAATAACGAGTATAATCATCAATAAAGGAAACATAATACCGGGACCCTCCTTTTGTGGCAACAGGAGAAGGCCCCCATACATCAGAATAAATTAAATCAAATGGAGAGGAAGAAACAGAAATACTTCGATTAAAAGGTAAAGCTGAAAATTTTGCCAGTTTACATCCATTACAATCTGAAATATCATAAGGTTGCAAATTTCCTAATGCCCCTGTAGAAGCCAAATATCTCAAACGAGAAGACGAAACATGAACTAGGCGAGAATGCCATAAATAAAAACTAGAAGAAGAAAGACTCAAACGAAAAGAAGATAAATCAACACTAGTAGCAGCAGCAGCAACTGGTACTTTTAACTCATCCAAAACATATAGTCCCCCCTTCCGACGGCCTGTCCCAATCAGATTCTGAGACTGGAGATCCTGCACATAACAAGAAGAAGAGGAAAATGTGACTAAATTACCAGAATCACATAACTGACCAACAGAAGCAAGATTTAATTTGAGTTTCGGAATATGATAAACATTAGGGAGAGACAAGTGAGGTGTGACAATAGAACCAACACCTGCTAAAGGCATAGGAGTGCCATCAGCAGTCATAACAGGAATACAAGACAAATGAGACACGAAAGCAAAAGATGAAGAATCTGGAGACATATGATGTGAAGCACCAGAATCCAAGACCCAAACAGAATGTGACATACCTGAAGAACTATGAGACAACTGACCTACAGAAGCAGACATAGCTTGTGGCTGTAAGGAGAGAAACTTCTGAAATTGCTCAGCCAGAGTACCAGGATCTGTGAAAGGACCTGATGAAGCTACCGCTGTAGTATTGAATTGTGGTGGTCTATAACCCTGAGGTGGTCTACGATCATTCGATTGTGATTGATTGCCAGGCTTCCAAGCTTGGATTTGCTGCACGGTTCGATTCTGCTGTCTCAACTTAGGACACTGAGCCTTCCAATGACCTTTCTCCTTACAGAAACTGCACTCATCACGGGCAACCTTTGCGTGAAACATATTATGATTATTAGACAGTGACTTAGAAGGCATTGCTAACATAGAAGGATTAGGAGTAGAAAGAATTCCCTTTTCAGAATAAGACTTAAGACGTATTTCTTCAGCCAATAACTCACTGACAACTGAATCAACAGAAGGAAGTGAAGAACGATGCAAAATTGAACTCTAAGTCCTTCAAAATCACTGCGAAGTGCCGTTAGAAACTGTACCAACCGTTGCTGCTCTCTATGAACAATATATGCATTGTACGCCTTTAATTCTGCCGATTCTGTAAGAGCCTATTGATCCCAAAGATCTGTTATAGCAGAATAAAACTCCTGAACACTCATATTCTTCTGCTGAAGAGCTTGTATGTCATTCTCTAATTGATACTGTTTTGCAAAATTTGACTGAGTGAATAACCTTTGCACATGTTCCCAAACCTCCTTTGCTATATCATACTTTGCCAACTCTCTACCTATGGAATGGCTCAACAGAATTGTTAATCCAAGTAATAATTTTTGAATTGTTTGCTTCCCAAGTATCTATTGAAGCAGCATAATCCTCATCAATATCCGTAGGTTTTACAGAAGTTCTACTAATATATCCCCACATCTTTTTCCCCTTAAGAAAATTTCTCAACATATAACTCCAATACGAATAATTCTTTCCATCCAACCTCACACTCACAGATTGAAGCGAATCGTCTCTTTCAGTAGCCATAATAAAAGAAAAGAAGAAGGAAACCCAAATCGCAAAAGTAAGGGAAACGAAATACCAGATTGCAGAAACTGAATGAAAACCCTAACGAAATATCAGATTGCAGAAATTGAATGAAAACCCTAGCGAAATACCAAATTGCAGAAACTGAATGAAAACCCTAACGAAATACCAGATTGCAGAAACGGAACGAAAAATCCTCCCAAAATCGTCTACTCCCAAAGATCCGCGAAAGCTGTATTTGAGATTATGTCGAATCCCATAAAACTCAGCTCTGATACCATGTTAAACAATCCCAAGAGAAAAAGAAAAAGAGGCTAGGGTTTTATTGATTCTGCATAATGTAATTGAATGAATAAAACCTAGATACAAAGAGACTATATATAGTCTAAAATAAAAAAAACTTAAAAAATTATTCTACCCTTAATAAATAATAAAAACAAACTAATCATATATTTCTTAACAAGTTGAAGTTAATTTGAATTTGATTCAATTTTATCACGAAATATCCTGTTTTAACTTTATTACATAATCTTCTTTTTCAGATAGAGTTCTACTCTTCCTTTTTGCATATAATTTTTGGTTTTTTAAGGGGGAAACAAAGAAAATTATGTTCACTAATATATCTATATCCTTATCTGGATGCGGATTTATTTACTTACAAAACTCATTTTAGTTAAAGTACAACGACTAAGACCTTCAATATTTCTATGCCTTTTTCCCCTTTTTTTTCAATGAAATGTGTAGCTGAAAAGTTATGATTCTCATGAAATATATGGTTAAATAATTGTTGACTTTGACTTCAAATTTTAATTCAAACCAAAATGGGGCAAAATCTCAAACAAAATGTACAAATTCATGTCTTCGATGTTGGGAGCGTATTAGAATAACTAAGTATATGGAGTTATGATGTGGTACAAAGCCCTAAACTTAAGTCCTTTTTTTTTTTTTTTTTAGTGGAAGGAGGGCGGTACCTCCGAAATTTATTAATATGTCCTCACTTGTGGCGGAGGAATACCGTGGTTACAGATGATATCAAAAAAAGCAATAAATGAGGAAGTACTACTTCCCTTACAATAAAAGTAAAGAATAATAGGAAAACAGTAAAAAAAAAAAAAAGGAAGTACTACTTTCTTTACAAAAGCACAATGTAAGCAAATATTAAAGTAAAAGCGAAATACAAATACTTAAATTTTAATGCTGGGCAACCCATATCTATCAATCTGAACAAGTGCCCTAATATGTCGTGGTAGTTCTGCTGGTCCATATTCCTGGTATCTACGATGATGCCAATTCTCGGTAGCAAGTGCATCTGCAACTTGGTTCCCTTCTCTGAAGATGTGGGAAACCATATCTCTGTCAAATGAAACTCTGAGTATGCCCTGGATATCCTATAGTCCTCCACCTCTGGTGATGCAGTGAATGGCGATAGTCGAGTCTGCCTCAATCCAAATATCTGACAAACCAAGATCTTTAGCCAGTAATATCCTATCACGAATAGTTCTAAGTTCTGCCTCTAAAATCATGTAATGTCCGTATGAAGCTGAGAAAGCCCTAATACATTTTCCTGCGTAGTCCCTGATGATGCCTCCCCCACTCGCAAACCCATCCTTGACACAACCATCTGTGTTGATCTTAACAGAACCAAATGATGGAGTACGCCACCAAACCATGATAGGGGGAGGAGATGGGGGAAGAGTCAAACAAATACTAAAAAATGGAGCAAGTTGCATGTCATTACGCCAATGTAACAGTCGGAAAGTCCACCAATATGGAGGAAGGATATCATACGGTAAACTCTCCAGATAATACGTCTCGAACTCTTGCGTATGTTCTCATGCTTAGCAACATTCCTCTCAGTCCAAAGAAACCAGAAAATCAATAAAGGAATAATTATGCGAATGTGCCCGGTCCTTGCAAACTGTCCAGAATACCTCCATCTCAGGAATCTCTGTCTGACACTCTCTCCTGTACTCATAGTAATATGAAATAGAGCCCCAAAATGCTGCCAAACACGATCTGATATACTGCTACCAGTAATTGCCATAATCTCCAACAGAAGAACGAAATTGCAGGAGGTATGATAGGGCTCCACAGTAGACGAAATGAATCTTGTACTGGCCTGCTAGAGCGGATCAACTGCCTGCTGATTTAGTAGTAAATCTACCATCTGATGTGGCCCTCCAGAGAATGCGATCTGAAACATCAAGACGTAGTGGAATGGTCGCAATTTGCTCTGCCGTGACTGATGGAAGAGCCTGTAGTAATCGCCCAAAATCCCATCCAGTCTCCTCGAAAAAGTCATGCACCCTCACAGATGTGTGCTGTCTGTGTGGAAATATGGATGCCAATGTAGAATTACCCATCCAACAATCATGCCAAAAGAAGATCTGTCCTATACCAAGGTTCCACGCAATGTGTGGTTCAGCGAGTGGACCAAATCTCTTCAGTCTCTTCCAAATAGGAGAGACTGAGTGAGGAACTGCTGCAAGTGACGGATGTATCCCTCTACAATATTTCCTGAGTAAAAATTGAGACCAAAGAGAATTCTGAGACCTGAACAGCCACCATAGCTTCAGTGAAAATGTGTCCACCGTATCCTGTAATCGTCTAAATCCCAGACCTCCCTCGTTAGTAGGAAGGCATATCGCCTTCCAATTCCGCCAATGTAGACGACGCGCATGATCCTTAGAATCCCATAGGAAACGAGCAAATATACTTTCCAACTTTTTCAGAATGATCTTAGGAGGTTGCATAATCTGGAATAGATACAGTGGTAAAGAGGAAAGAACAGACCTCAGCAGAGTAATCCTACCACCATGAGAAATAAGGCGTGAAGCCCATCCAGAAATCCTACTCCTGACCTTCATAATGAGATTGTCGTACAAAACGCTCCTCTTAGCTCCTTTAAATAAAGGGACTCCCAGATATGTAAACGGCTGTCTCTGATGTGAAAATCCAGTCAAAATCACTAACCTCCGTATCTGAATATCAGAAGCCCGCCTAGGCAATATAAGACCACTTTTTTCTCTATTTACCAATTGACCAGAGACTCTCTCGTAGTGCTCCAAACAATCTATGACCCTTCTGATAGACCTCTTCTGACCATTGGTAAATATAATCATATCATCAGTAAAGGCAAGATGAGATATAGGAGTAGTACCTCCATGTCGATACTGCATACTAGGATATGCCTGAAACCTTTGAGCAATCAATCGAGAGAAGTAATCTGCAGTAATAATAAATAAGGACGGAGAGATAGGATCTCCCTGTCTGAGTCCACGAGATGAAGAAAAAAACCACATGGTCGCCAATTCAGAAGCACTGAGAATCGACACTCCGATATACAACGTCTGATTCGATCAATCCACAACTGGTCAAAACCAAATGCCTTCAAAATAGAATAAATGAATCCCCAATCCATACGATCATATGCTTTAGCCATATCAAGTTTCAGCATAACATTCCCTCCATGCATTTTATCATCCAACGTGTGTAGAAGCTCCTGTGTTAGCAACATATTGTCCCCAATAAGTCGACCGGGGACAAATCCACTCTGCTGAGGGGAAATAATACTAGGCAGAAATGAACTCAATCAGGTGTTCAACAGTTTTGTGATAAGCTTATTGAATACCGTACACAGGCTGATAGGTCGGTAATCCGTCCATTTACAAGCATTCTCCTTCTTCGGAAGCAAAATAATAGACGTAGCCGCAAATCATTTCGTCAAGTGACCACCCTCGAAGAAATCAATGACTGCACCGTATACATCATCCTTTATAATATCCCAACAGTGTTGGTAGAATAATGATGAAAATCCATCAAGGCCCGCAACACTATCAGCATCAATATTGAAAACAGCCTCCCGTACCTCATCAATCAAAGGGAGGCGGTTCAGCGCCATATTATTTGCTTCCGTCAGTATCCGAGGTATGATATCAGGATGGATATTCTCTAGATGGTGTGAAGGAACAGATAATAAATCCTGAAAAAAGGAGATCGTCGAGCTCTGGATATCTGCTGGAGTAGTAAGAACTTCCCCTACATGAGTCGTGATGGTCCGATACGCGATCTGATCCATCGTCCTTTTACCAGCGAATGAAAATATCTGGTGTTGCGATCTCCCTCACACACCCAACGAGAACCGGCCTTTTGCTTCCAAAAACCCTCATCAATAGCTAAGGTCCTGTTCAAATCAGCCTGTACCCGATGAAGAAAATCACGGTGCTTCGGTGAAGGGTCAGCCTCAAAATCAATTTCTGCCTGGTCAACCTTCTCCTCGGCATCTCTAACTCTCTGGAACATATCACCGAATACCCGCCGATTCCACCATCTTAGTACCTGTTTCAGCCTAAAAAACTTCTCCCAGAGGGCAGCCATTCCTGTAAGATGAGTAAGGAGTAACTACTTCTGAGAAACGAAGGCTGAGAAATCATGATGCTTGGTCCAAACATTGAAGAATCTAAATGGTCTAGGGCACAACTCATCATCAGAAATCCACTGTAAAAGTAGAGGTGAGTGATCTGATGAAGTACGATTTAGATGAGTTACAGTAAGTTGTCTACAAAAGTCTCCAGCTAAAGAGTTAATCAAAACTCTATCCAATCTCTTACTGACCCTGCCATTAGTCCACGTAAACTGAGACCCAGAAAAACCAGCATCCTCTAAACCACTATCCAACATCATATCTGAAAAATCAGCCTAAACTTAAGTCTTTCTTGGGATGAAGAAGACATTCATCAGAATTTGTCTACGGCATAGATTGGATGTTTTTACACTCCTTTTTCAGAAAAAAAGACTTCAATGGATTTGCAACGTAATTAGTAGACTTCTAAACTAATAAGCTTCTTATATTTATTTGGTAAAAAGTTTATTTCTAAATTTTTTCAAACATGCACTAAATTGTTCTCCAACAAATTGTCTCTTCTTTCAAGGAACTTATCGAAAATTCACAATAATTTTATTGAAGATAGAAGTTTATGTTGTATTAAAAGATTTTGACTGCCATGTCACAAACTTTAAATTCGACTTCAATAAACACAACAGTTGTAAGTAGAACTTTCAGTAGTAGAGCCTTTTAAAAAGAATATATATATTATTAAAAAGTTGTTAATTGGCAAAAGGTTCAACAAGTATAAAACTGATAACAGCATGACTGTACAAGTCCTATGGTTTAAAGTTTAAACTTTATTATATTTATTTGAGAAAATATTATTCTTTTTCTATATATTCCATCTTCATAAATAATATTTATTTCACATAATATAAAATCTATTACAATAATTCTAATATACTATAAAATCTTTTACAATAATTTTAATGTTTTAGTTGAATTATCACAGCACAATTATTTTAGTAATATGTCATATTGTTTAATTTTTATTATTTAGATCCAGTGCCGTACATGCGTTTCACATGACCAGTGACGAACTTTAGAATTTGTACTCCTAATCATAGCAATCAAGCAAGTAAGCAATTTTCTTATTTATAAGAATTTAACGCCACTAAATTTGTTAACTTAAAATTAACAATAAACAACAAATAAAGTGAAATATTCAAAATATCTATATTACAATCAAATAACAATGCAAAAATATTCTAAACGATCATTTAAATACATTAATTGAAACCACTCAAGTCATTTAATAGTTAACACAAACTGAAATTTGAGTATAAAAAGGCATTCAAATTAGTTTAGCAAAGAAAGACTAAATATATGATTTTTTGTCAAAGTATCGTACCAACACATAGCATAGACTATAGTTACATATACCACATGAAATAGAGTGGTAGACCATTTAGGGAAAAAATTACAATGGCAACAATTACGAATAGTGAATGAACTAAAGAATAAAGGCAAATTCATAAGAATGATAACATAAATACATACATAATAATTAATTAACCAATGAGTAGTACTTTATTCATGAATCTCTCGTAAGTCATAATTCATAAACTAAAGGCAGTTGAATCCATACTTAAAAACGCAAGTTCGACCCTAACAACACCTAGAGGGGACTGAATAAGTGTAATATGCGGAATAAAATCTTATTAACTAATTAGCAACAAGTCACCAATTAATTATCTCTAAATGGTTAATCATACAGTCAATTTAATCCCAAGTTTAAATACCACAGATCATTCATTCGTAATATAAAATAGTAAATCAAACACCAGAATGAGCACTGAGAAACCCAACTGGAAAAAACTTCGGGCACTTTGCCAGTCAATCAACTATAAATGAATTTAACAACTTACAGTCTACCAAACTAGACGACCCGTACTATCTGATCACCGACTGCACTCCTTATAGCTCTCCTTGGAACCCGTGCTCTTCTACACCAATCCTTAGCTACTGTTGCCAAAACTCTCCATGGAATCTGTTACCCGCAGCATTCCAAGCCTTGTAAATTCGTTTATCTCCCGTGGATCACGAAGAACGACACCTTTTTCACAGACTGGAACTCTAGTCACCTTCCTCGATCTTCAGCACCTCTGACAGATATGTAGGAAGTTTGGTTTCTGGTATTTGGATATTGGATCTGATGTTTTTCTGACAGATGATTTCACACAAGATGAAGGTTGAAGTATATGATTTGGAGGAATCATTCTCTGATGTTTCTCTCAATGTTCAACCTTAGAATTTCATACAGGTGAGTTCTGATATTTATAGGTAGGTCA
Organism: Fraxinus americana; assembly: GCA_035079005.1. Classification (NCBI taxonomy): domain Eukaryota; kingdom Viridiplantae; phylum Streptophyta; class Magnoliopsida; order Lamiales; family Oleaceae; genus Fraxinus; species Fraxinus americana. The sequence goes on along the minus strand of CM068708.1, from coordinate 28,061,869 downwards.
AGATGTCAATGGGCCTAGTAAAAAGCCTTGGAATCACGAAATAAAAATTTCATGGAGAGCACTGTCGCTCGAGCGAGGGCTCAACGATAGTCGAGCCAACGAATGAGGGACGATGGTCTAGCGATAGTATTTCTGCTTTTGTAGCTCGAGTCAACCCTTGGCGACAGTCCAGCAAAAATCTGCGCCTTTTTCCTCCTTGTTCCAAACTCGAAACCCTAGACCTATTTAATTAACTTGTAAACAAATTGCACATCAATCCTCAAATTTTGACACTCTATCAAATTAAGTCATTTTGTCCACAGAATTTGCCAATTACAAAACCAACTAAAACCTAACAAACTCCCCCTTTAGTATTCTGTGACAAAACACTAATCTATGTCAAGGCAGTAACAAAATATAAGTTACAAACTCAAAATGATGACATAACCTAAATTATAAACTGTCTTGAACAAAACTTTGTAGTACCTGTTTTCTGGAATAGACAACTCAAATACCAGTGTAAAATGTGTGGAAAACAGTATCAAAATTAATCGCAGTTCAAACAATTCACTTGTAGATGTCATTTAAGCAATTATAACTCAATTAGCATATTTTTCAATTTTAAATCACAAGTTAAACTAAGACACGGTATCAATGCAACCCAACATACCAAAACGAAATATTGACATTGTAAAAACATCAAAAACTTAATTTAGCGAACTGAATCCAAACAAATATACACGTGAGTCAAAAATACCATTGTTATATACATACCAAACGGTTAATTACATCCAGATATTCTATAAATACATCAAGTAAGCATAACAAAATTATCTACTAGCAACTCTCTCCCTATCAACAAAAATCAAAAACTAATACTGCCACATCGAAAACTACACCCCCTTTTGTTACAAAATGACAAAAGGAAGCCTAGAGCTAAGAGACACCGGCAGCATCATCTAAATCCGTCCTCTCCTCGGAATCAGGATCATCATCCCAATGGCGGCGAATCCATCAAAGCCAACACTGTAAGTATTAAACAACACCCCAAAGAATAGCAAACTTGGTAGTGTGTCGATCCATTGTAACACGTAGATGGGTAATCTTCGCCATCATGCTTGCCCGTTGATCGAATAAGAACAGTCATCTGTCCCAAGAGAGTGACTGATGAGTCGATGGGAGCAGACGCAGAAGGAGCCGACTCAGGAGGAGGAGGAGGTACTGACGCAGAAGAAGGAGGAACCGAAGAAGAAGATGGAAAATCGGTGGACTCAGGAGCCGTAGAAAAGGAAGGAAAATCCGAAGGATCAAAAGAGATCAGGTCATCGATCAGATCAGCGGGTACGATTGGATCATCTGAGGCTGTACGGTCTCAGAAGAGGCATGTGACATGCTCTGAGCGGTAGTAGTATGGCCAATCAGGCAAGAAACCTATCGTGGAACCCCCTCGGGAAAACTAGCTCCTAAGACTGTAACTAATCTATAGATGAGAGAAGCATAAGGTAGCCCAACCCGAGTCCCCGTGGTCTTAAATGCCCTTAAGATCTGCTGGCAAACAAAAGAAGGTAGATCAATAGAGTCTCCATGCAGCAGGGCATAGAGGAACTGAGCTATGGGCAATGAAAAAGTATGAGAAACTAGCCATAGATTAGTGCACACAATGCGCAGTAAAATCTGTCGGTCAGTGGGTAAAGATCCAGTGCGCATCACACTTGGACCACCCCTCCACCGGTGTATTAAACATTGTGGATCGGACTAAAGAGTCCGAAGGAAGTATATCAGGAGTCAAGTAAGGAAATACGGAGTGGACGACTCGAGGAATGTGAATGAGACTCGAAATGATGTCAGGAGTGATCCTAATAGTCCTATCCCAAAGAAAAACCCTAAATGATGAACCATTAACATCATGGATGTTAGCATAGAACTTGTGTACTAATAACGATGGAGGAGGTGTCAAATCAACAAGAAGCGAGGTCGGGAGACAAGTCAGAGATGATGACCTCGCACTCAAAAAGTACGGGGTGCTGGGAAAACTATGACCCAAAAACATCCTGAGCCACGGTAGAAACGAACCTAGTTTGACTAAAAGCAGTCGAAGTACTAGAAGTGGAAGGAATAGGACGTGCTCTCTTGGGGGTGGCATCTGAAAGAATCGAATCACAAACATCAATAAAACCTCGATATAGGACAAATGAAACCATGAAATGCATGAATGTACGTAAAACAAAGCAAGCAAAATGACATGCAAAGTGTCCTAATGTGAGTGCATGCTGACATACAATGATGCCTAGACGTAGGTGACGTGAAGACATAATATGTGTCGTGGTGCCTAGGCGTAGGGACATAATGTCATGACGTAGTGACGTAACGCTATAACGGAGGGACGTGACGTTCCCGTGGGATACCAAATCAAGCACACATGCCAACCAACCCAATATGCATACTCCTAAACACTATCCCGACATTACAACAATGAAATCAAACTTTCCAACCTCTTCAAACATAAACAATCAACAATCAAATAACCAAAAACTCGACTTCAACCTACGTCCTAGTGCACCCAAACCATGAATGTCATTGTGAATCAATATAAGCACAACCCAATCATTCTAATGCATGTGATAACATCAATCCACATAGATATGAGAAAGCGCATAAGAGTCCACCAAAATCACGCACAATCACGACCAATCACAATGTGCAAGGCAAAAATGAGCAAAACATTGATATGACGTGATGAAAGTGATTAAAACATGTAGTGTACTAATGAACACACGCTCAATGAATGATCAATGTCTGTAAAATCCAAAAACTACGAGCAAAATACCCAAAATGAGGAAAAACTCAAGTTTTTTCGAATTTTACCTTTGAATGTGAATGATTTGATGAAAATCCAACTCAATAAAGTTCTTTGTTATGATTAAAAAGTAGGTAAGACAAGAATTTCTAGTGGGTTCAACGATTTTGGCAAGAATCAGGTAAGAGGAGGGTAAAAAATGCGTAAAATTCTCGAACTGAAGTGTTTTAGTTTAGAAAAACGGGCTGTCGTTCGAGCGGCGGTCAAGTGACAAGCGAACGAGACAGCTTCTACTACTGTCGATCGAGCGAGTTCTAACGATAAGCTAGCGACAGTGCAATTGATAGAAATAGCACATCAAATTCAAAAATTGAGAAAAATAGCACCGAAAACTTCAATTGACATAATAAGCATTCCTATTTCAAACAACTAAGAAACATATCACCAAAAATCTTTAATTGACAAAAACAGCATTAAAAAAAACTTAAGAAAAATAGCACCAATTGTTTTTAATAAAATGACATAGGGGCAAATCATGCTCCCAACACTTCGACAATTCAAGTTAAGTATGTAATCATATGTCGAGCAATATCAAAACGATCTTCCCACATATGTTAAGTTCAAGATGGAGTAAAGTGTATAAATGACTCATGTGTGTAATGTGCCACTATTTTCCCTTGAGAGCGACTTCAAACCTTAAAGTTGTGAGAAAGAACATGCGAAATATCACTTGTTAAATAAGGATGATCCTATTGACGAAAGTCAAACCTGAATAATTTTTAGGACCTAAACATGAGCTTAAATATGTGATAAATTTTCTTTTCTTTCCCTGAATGTTAGCATAAAGTATTTTTACCGTTTTTTCATAAATAACATCTTATGTGCAGACCATGTCCATTAAGCGACCAGATTGACCTCTGTAACGAGCGTTAGGCCGGTTAACCCAAGTCAGAAGACCATAGACACCAAGTTATGAAAAACCCATCGAGCTTAATTACTCGAGTCAACTAGGCTTCAAACAGAGTATAAGACGAACTAAGTAAACACTTATATATTTTTTTCCATCATAAATGCAGCAATGCAGGGAGACTATCACGAGCCAAGGTCATCTAAATGTATGTCAATCCATGTTCGAGGATACCCTACTAATACGTGACTGTCATTCCAAATCTCACACACGCGGTTCAGACTCATTACAAGATTATAGTGTGTTTAGCGCAAATAATCATTTGACACATATACTCAGTACTCCACATTAAACCAGACTAAGCAATGGAAATAGCAGTATAACTCAGATAATTGCTCACTTGGTTTTACATAACAGGTTTAAACTCAAAGTGATATGTCGTTTGCCCAACCAGAAACTATTTTTGTATTTTTCTCATTTTTCAAAATTTTTTTAATAATACTTAAGGCAAATAAATGCAAAAATAGTAAAAAATAAAAAAACATAAAAATAAATAAGATGCATGCATGAATGAATGGACACAATGAATAGCACATCCATGCGCCTAATCACATAATCATGGTAAAATTTGAATGCCCTTGCCATTAAGAGCACAACCATTTTCACGACCTTTGAGATTGCTTCTCTTGACCCAAACTTTCTTAGTAGCAGAAGATGATTGAGTTAACCGAATCATCATCTCAGTTAAGTGGCTGACTTGATTGGCAAGAAAATCAACTTTACTGGTGAAATCCAGATTCTTACTTCCAGTCACTCGATTAAGACACCTAGGTCTGGTGTGTTCCAGAGAACCACAGTGGTGGCGCGTGGGAATGAAATGTGGTTCAAACCTACTTGGTGGAGGTTGCCGAAGAGTAGGACAATTGACCCTACGCTGTGCGGTAGGTCCTGATCCTGTGGCATGCTTACCTTTGGGTTTTGGATAAGCAATCTCACGAGCTTTGTTCATTGCAGGAAGAAACATGGTCTTAGATGTACTTGCAGTAGCATTACGATTATGAACATAACCTAGACCATGTCTGTCACCCTCAGGCTTGTTCATCCCAAGCAGAGTATCCAACTTCTACGAACCACTCATAAACGATTGCAGTTGAGCATTAAATTTATCAAGATCAGCAGTAAATGATTTATCTTTAATTTCCCATTTTTCATTAACCAGCTTCAACTCACTCAATTTTATAATCGAGTTCTGAAGATCACTTAACAGTTTTTCACATCAAAGTTCAAGCTCGTTCACCTTTTTCAAGACGGCTTTATTGACCTTCTTAATTTTGAGACTCTCCTCAAACAATTCACGATAAGACTCTTGAATGTCAGTATCTTCATCAGACTGTTCACTCGTATTTTCTCTTTCAACATTTTCAATCTCGCAGTCAGATTCGATTGTAGCAATCGAGGTGAAGGCCATGAATTTTCGATCATCCTCACCACCGGTATCTCATTCTGAAAACTAGACTCTGACTCCTCATCACTCATGGTCACAGCTAAGGCCTTACGATGTTCTATACCCGAACTCCTCTTCAAATTTGGACATTCACTTCTAATGTGACCATACCCCTTACACTCATGACATTGGACAGATTGAGATTTCTTAACGAGAGTCCTAGAGGTGTTATTCTCATGCTTACCTTTCATGAATCTACTAGGGACTTCACTATTTCGCTCCTGGGGCTTTCTCCTAATCTTCATCACCTTTTGAAATTTTTTAACGAAATAAGCAATTTCGTCGTCCTTAAGTGTTTCAGTGTCATTGAACTTGCTCTCAGCTTCTCTAACAGTGTTCATGTCGATGGATTTCTGATCTTTGGCCGTGCTAAGGTCAATTCATAAGTTTGGAGGGATCCTACGAGTTCTTTTGCTTTAATGTTGTCTAGGTCCTTACTTTCTTCAATGGCAGTTACATTAGGTCTAAACCTTTCAGGTAGGGATTTAAGAACCTTACGAATGATTTTCGACTTAGGGATCTTTTCACCTAGATTAAAACTAGATTTCACAATATCATTCAACTTAGCATATAACTCATCAAATCTTTCATCATCATTCATCCTAAGTTCTTCAGATCTAGACATCAACATCTGCAGTTTAGAGTTCTTAACAATTTTAGTTCCCTCGTGTGTGGTTTCTAAAATTTCTCAAACTTCCTTAGTAGTTTCACACATCGATACACGCCTAAACTCTTCAGCATAAACAGCCATGAACAGGGCATGAATGCCCTTACTGTTCCAATTACACTAATCCAAATTCATTTTTGACCACAGTAAAATATCAGTGGATGTGACTAACTAGCAACAATTGTTGAAGGTGGAGCCCACCCATTTTGAACGGTAGTCCAAACAGGTTCATCCATATATTTAAGAAAGGCTCTCATTCAAACCTTCCAATAGGCAAAGTTGCTTCCGTCGAAGTACGGTGGCACAAATAATGACTGACTCATCTAACAAATAAGGTTCAAGAATCGATGTAAATCTCTGATACCAATTGAAAAACGCAAGTTCAACCCTAACAACACCTAGAGGCTGGTGAATAGGTGTAATATGCGGAATTCAAATCTTATTAACTAATTAGCAACAAGTTACTAATTAATTATCTCTAGATAGTTAATCGTGCAGTCAATTTAATCCTAAGTTTAAATACCACAGATCATTTATTCGTAATATAAAATAGTAAATCAAACACCAGAATGATCACGGAGAAACCCAATTGGGAAAAATTTCGGGCACTTTGTCGTCAATCTACTATAAATAAATTTAACAACTTACAGTCTACCAGACTAAATGACCCGTATTATCTGATCATCCGATTGCACTCCTTACAGTTCTCCTTGGAACTCGTGCTCTCCTGCACCAATCCTTAGCTATTGTTGACAAAGCTCTTCGTGGAATCTGCTACCTTACAGTACTCCAAACCTTTTGAATTCGTTTATCTCCCATGGATCACGAAGAACGACCCGTTCTTCACAGACTGGAACTCCAGTCGCCTTCCTCGATCTTTAGTACCTCTGATAGATATGTAGGAAGTTTGGTTTCTGGTATTTGGATATTGGATCTGATGCTTTTCTGACAGATGATCTCATACAAGATGAAGGTTGAAGTATATGATATGGATGAATCACTCTCTGATATGTTTCTCTCAATATTCAACCTTAGAATTTCGTACAGGTAAGTTCTGATATTTATAGGTACGTCAAGATGTCAATGGGCTTAGTAAAAAGCCTTGGAATCATGAAATAAAAATTTTCTGGATAGCACTGTCGCTCAAGAGAGGGCTCAGTGACAGTCGAGCGACACCTTGTCGCTTGAGTGAAGGAGGGACGACGGTCCAGCAACAGTGTTTCTGCTTTTGTAGCTCGAGCCAACCCTTGGCGACAGTCCAATGAAAATCTGCGCCATTTTCTTCCTTGTTCCAAACTCGAAACCCTAGACCTATTTAACTAACTTTTAAACAAATTGCACATCAATCCTCAAACTTTGAGGCTATATCAAATTAAGTCATTTTGTCGACAGAATTTGTCAATTACAAAACCAACTAAAACCTAACACATATATACCATCATCAAGCTTTAAAGAAATCACTCAAAGAAAGCCACAATAAAATGTTCTTGAACCCACACTTCTTATTTTATGTGATTGGACTGAAACTATACAAGTTTCGTGGAGACATTGGTAGATCTTACATTGACAGATCGATCTAATATGCAAATAATATCAATGAAAAGAGCGATCAAATTGTACGCAACATGTTCAGAAAGCATGTGGAAATTTTGACACAAAAATGGGTGTAGAATGCACTCAAATTGACAACAATATTGATGCATATCCTCACTTTTGTTACACAACAGAGTAAGTATTCTTAATCAATGAAGTAAAGCAAATAATCCCACGAACATACTCATTATTGAAAATACTTGTATGAACAAAAAAAACAATTGATTTATATAATTTCCCAAACTCTCAACCCTCAATGACTCTCTATTTCTTACATGACCATAAAACATATAGTTTTTCAAATGCAAAAAAAAAAAAAAAAAAAAAAAAACAGTGCACACGCAATTCAGAAACTAATAGAAGTCCATAAAAATGCTTTATTTCATAAAAATGATTAATCTAAAAACTGTGACTTCTGTAAAAGTCATCAGAAGCTAATAAAAATATGGATATACTAACAATCAATTAATACTACAACAAAAATAGTCATTTGCAACACTAAAAAGGTAACATTTGTAATGTTGCCAAAAGAGTCTTTTGGCAACATTTTAGTTAGTGAATGTTGCCATTGGTATTAATAAATGAGTTTTGACAACGTTTTTTAGAAAAATGTTACGGTAAACACCTTTAGTAACGTTTATTGAGTGTTGCGGAAGGTTTTACCTCTCGGCTCTCGCAACATTTATCAAATGTTGCGAAATGTAAGACTTTTTGCAACGTTCACCAAACGTTGCTAAAGGTGAACGTTTCTAAAGGTCTACTTCTCACAACGTTTGCCAAACGTTGTCAAAATGTCGACATTTTGCAATGTTTGATAAACTTTGCGAAAACTTTTGTATTTTTTTAAATATACGGGACCTAAATTAACCCAAACCATATATTTATTCACCTCTCCCTTCGTTCCTCTCCAACCCGCGTCTCTGTTCATTCCTTTCCAACCCACCACCTCTAGCCGCCACCATCTTCTCTGCATGAACCCTTCTCTAACCGCGGACTATGGAGCAATTTTCAGCCACTTTCTGACCGCTAAAACCACCTGACATTGGTACCAACATCACCTCCTCAACATCCTCTACAATTCTCACCAAACATCTTCCAGTATCATCAACTCATGTGGCTGAAATCAGGAATCAAAACCGCAGGCCAAAACTGCATAAACTGCCGGAATCACCTCCTCCGGCCACCACCTTGATCGCGGACCACTTCTGGTCGATTGCCCATGTCCAGGTGACTCTGAATATCACCTCAATTTGGTCCAAACAACTGTAGCTCGAACAGAATTAAACCCAGAATATGCGCCAGTCGCGAACCTCCAGTGCAGTCCAAATAATGCAAATTTCGGCGCAGTCCGGCCAACCCATGGTCGCGGACCACCTGGGTTGGGTTCGGCTATCTCAGGAGCAGCAGACCCACTAATGGGTCAGACCCAATTACGCCTAGATCAGGTTCAATTTATGGAGGCAACTCGACCTTTATGTGCAAAATTGTTTGTTCGCAAAAGTTACATTTTTATCATATACTTATAAGCTATTCCATATAATTCTCTGAATATTGGTATATGAATTTGAATTAAAAACTGATTTCTATATTTCTGGTTATTCATCTGATGTGTTAACGATTGATTGGTGGTCGGATAAAGAATTTGAAAAATTGATTGGTTTTGCTATGAATGAGAGCTGCAAGGTTACAAATGTATGTGCTAAAAACCTGTTTGATTGGAAATTTACTAGTTACTACTACTAAAAAATAATCCAAAAAGATGTTGAAAACTTCCACTACAAATTATTCTCTCCTGGGTTTATACCCGTGTGTTCTTTATTTGCTCAGTCAAATTTAAATTGTTTTCCATGTTCCAGTGTTTATGTGTATTTAGACCAATTTTTATGTGCATGAATAGAATCATTCACTTCATCGTGTTGGACTTCGTTAGAGTGGTGAATCCAGGATTCTACTACTGCATCTTGTTTTGAACCAAGGTTGATGTATAAATTTGCGATGAAAGGGCTATCAATAACATTTGTTGGTAACTTGTGCAGATCTGAAATGTATTAATTCCAACATGAGTAAAAAACACCGAAGTTTATTGAAATTTGCGACTAAATTTTATGTTCTTCACAAACTTTATTTTGTTCCTAATTAGTCACTTCAGTATTTAAATTGTTTCAGTCACATCACCTAGTTAGTCTTCCACCCAATATTTAACCTAACTGCCTCTACAGAATTTCAATGTGTTCTAATCTACCATTTTCTTATGTAAAATGCCACTTGGGCAATTCGTGGACACATTACACGAGTCAGTATCCTAGGTCTAAACTTTATTATTGCATTTAACACATCGGGTTTGTGTATATGATTGTATTCTGAAGTTGTTCAATATGTCTGCTGCAGCTTCCTTAACAGCTTTATTTAGGCACATTGTAAGCGCCGCAGATCGAAGTGCTGATGATATTAGCACTTGGGAGACCATACGTGAAAAGGTTCTCTGCTTTATTAGAGATAAGGTAAAGGGATGCTTAATCTTTATGATGTTTTTTCATTTCAAAGACGTCTTCTGGAAATGTTTGAATTGTGAATGAGGGCATATTGTAGGTGTTTCCTCCCTCTTAAGGGAGAGCTACTAAAGCCACTGGACGAAATGGAGAGGCATTTAACTAATATGATAAAGCAAGTATATTCTTGTTTAATATGGAGCATTCACTACACCAAAAATGAGCATTCGCAACACATAAAAGGCAACATTTGGGAGTTAAGTGTTGCTAAAGGGGTCTATCGCAACATTTTAATAAGTGAATGTTGTTACTGGTTAATATAATTGAGGTTTAGCAACGTTTTATAAATAAACGTTGCAAAAAGTGCATTTCGCAACGTTTATCGAACGTTGCGAAAAGTTTGATTTTTTGCAACGTTTATTAAATGTTGCAGAAGATCAACTTTTTGCAACGTTTAATAAACGTTGAAAAAAGTTCCTTTTGCAGTGTTTAATAAATGCTGCAAAAATTTGATCTTTCGCAACGTTTAATAAACATTGCGAAAAGTAAAGGGGTTAGGTGAATTGCATTGGGTCAATTTTTTAATTGTGGATCGGGTTAACCTGAATCGCCTGAAGTCTTATGTTTACAAACGTTCCAATACGGGAAAATTACCTTAAACCAGGTCTTTAGTTTCACGTTTTAAAAAATCGGGTTTTCACTTTATTTTTCCACTTTTCAGGTTTTTATCATTTTAATATATCCAAACCTTAAATCTATCCATTTCTCTCCACTCTCTCACCTCTCTCCACAATGCCGCCTACTCCATTTCTCTCCATCCTCCCACCACCACCGCTTACCGCCTTCTCCCCTTCTCCCTCATCCTCCCACCACCACTGACAAATGGCCTCTGGAAATGAGACGTTGAATGTTGTCGAGATTGATTTCAGTGCGTTATTGAGAGTTGTGGAGTCAGAGTCGTGAAGGGTGACATCAAGCCCGTTCGCGGCGGAGAGTTGTGCGATGCCGGAGCCCATTTACCCGCCCCCACCACCCCGATGCTCTTGATCTCTACCATGTGTCAGCGTTAGTCTCCTTCACCACTACGGACCAAACTTATAGTACTGATCAGAAAGGAACGGATAATAACAAGAGAAATTGACGCAAAACAATATCTAAATCCGTTAAGAAACTCAATTATTTAGTTATCAAATAAAAATATGGGCAGGTAAGCCAACTCGACTTGTTAGGGCAGTGGATGGAGTAGAAGCTGATTTTTCTTCGTCTTCTACTGCTATCGGTTACTGGAATTTTATTTTATTTTTTTGGTGTGTGAGGCAGGTTGTGTAGTGGTGGGCGGAAGCTGTTTGTGGGTCAGATTTGTGGTTTATTGAAGGGTGCCGGCTAATTAGGGGATGATGCTGTCGAGGGTCGATGTTTGTATTCGGTGGTTTGTATGTGGCGGGTTGCTTTGTCTATGGGTTTTGACGCTGTGTAATGGGCGTAGTGTTGAAGGTGATGAGATGGCGATTTTGTTGTTGGTTGTGCACAATGGCTGTGGCTGTGGGGATGGTCGCGGCGGCGGTCGTGGGTGGGATGAGATGAGTCCAGGTGGGTGTCTGTGACCTAGAAATTGTGACTGTGACTCATTGAAATAGAGTTGTGGCCAGTAAAAGTTTTATGATTTTTTTTCAATATGTGACCTGTAAAAAATGTGACTTAGAAATTGTGACTGTGACTGTGACTGTGATTCACTGTAATAGAGTTGTGACCAGTAAAAGTTTTGATTTTTGAAAATGAGAGGCGGAGAAAAATCACCGGAGTAGTCGTCGTCGCCGAAATAGTCGCCGGAGTTGAGTGGCCACGAGAATTGTTGCCGGAGCAGTAGGGGTGGGGGTGGTGGAGCTAGGATGGGGTGGAGATGTGTTAATTATATTATATTACAATTAAATATTTAATTAATTATTAAAAACCTGATTTTTGCAATTTTGAAATTTAGCACCTGAATTTTTATTTTGACAAAGTTAATACCTGATCTATCAACTTTTCCCTTCCAATACCCAATTCATTTGTCAATTCCTTCCTTGATTATTCAGCCGTCTTCAACTGTTCTAGCCATCTTCGATTCTTCAGTTGAAACAACAATGACTGATGTTCTTCATGAGATATTTGTTTATTTCTGTACGTGTTAGTGAGTGAATTACATCATGCAAACTGGTTTCTCCAATTCTGATGAACACTATTTTTTCAGGTTTTAATCATGAAAATATTGAACCACCCAAATATAGTTAATCTCATTGAGGTTATTGATGACCCAACAACAGATCACTTCTATATGGGTAACACTTTGATCCCTTCCTTTTCCATCCGTTGCCAATTTTGGCCGTTTGTTTGACTGCAATTCTTTGGTTCAGTTCTTGAATACGTGGCCGGCAAATGAGTACTCTGGATATGATGTTTTCTTGAAAGATCTTGCTATAAACCCCAAAATATTTTTTGTATTTAGTCTCCGTTTGATCCAATTTTTTGAGAATAGATTTTTTAGTATGGATTTGCTCTTTTTGGTATGGGTTTTTTCTTCATTTTATCTTTATGGGTTCATGATTATGTTGATGAATTGTGTTTCTTCAGTTGGGTTTTTCTATTACCTGCCTGCCTTGTTTAAATATGTGTCATGGTTTTGAATAAATTATGGGTTTCTTTAATGTTTATAGGAATCTCTTTTCTTTCTATCTCTATAGAAAACACACTATTAAAGTCCCTCTTTATTAGTCTTTAATATCTTTCTGATGTGGGCTTTCTCTTTTTTCTAGTTTCTTTTGTGCTTTCTTTTATTTTCGGTACGGGTTCATGAATATGATGAGGAATTGTGGTTTCCTTTATTGGGTTTTTTCTATTTTGTGTAATGGTTGTACTTAAGATATGTGTTGTGGCTGTGAATAAATTTTGGGTTTCTTTTAATGTTAATAATTCTTGGACTAAGATATGTTTAATGGTAGTTCTTTGAGAAGCAAAGGGAAATAATTTCTTGACCAAATTGTAGGAGTTAAATAGATAAATGCAGCTAGGATTGTTGATAGGAAGGTGTTGCAATCTTCGGTAAGCTTCAATGGCTTCTCCCTGAAATTTGGGGGAGAATTGGCAATAATTAGCTTTGAAGGTGCTTTTTACCCTGGTTTGCAAATTTATGAATATTGTAGACAATCTTGTGGCTGAGCTATCCTTTATGTTCACAAATACGAATGAAATTTTGTGCATTGATGTGAATTATAGTTCTTGCACATTAAGTTTGTTTTCTTAAGTAGCTTTTGCATCTTCGTACACTGTATCTATTGCTGGTATAAACACTTTTTTTCTTTCTTTTGGTACTTGCAGCCATTAATGTACCATCAATCTGAAACAGAATGTCGGAAGAATTGGTTGATGCTCATTTTTAGAGTGTCGAAGAACCCAGAATATAGATGATGAGCACTAAAGTGGTTTTAACTTACAAGCGGAGGCGGCCACTCTCAAGGTTTGATCTTTCTCATAACAATGTGTGTCATATCACTATATTTTGATATGTGAAACAGTGAAAGATTCTATGTTGATTGTCCTCAATGTTACCTCTTGGATGGATATTTGGTTGGACATCTTTTGGAGTATTTAGTGGATTCTCCCCTTTGCTTGCTAGTTCAGATCTCTGGAAGAAAAGAAAAAATGGGTGTGCTAGTTAATTTCACGTGAAGCTAGGCAATGAGGGACAAGAAGCTGAAGTTTCGCTGTTGATTTTAATACATTCACCTCTTGCCACACAGATGTGCATATGTACATGCTCTCGAGGCTTAGGGTGTTTCCTTCAGATCTTTATGGTGCAGAACCAAATGTGCCTTTGATGGAACATGGGCAAAGTCTTTAAGGCCAAAAGTTCGACGTTTTCGCCAAGCATGTTACGACCCACACTGGATTTGAAGTACCACATGTAGAAGTAAGGATTTGAAGACACGAGTTCAATTGTTGCCACCATTTGTTTATGGAAATTATTGCACGTTTTAGACCTTTGATAACAAAGTTATCCCATGTATGTTTGGAATAGAAAGACTAAATTTTATTAAGTATGCTCAGAAAAACCAATAATTCTTATTGATTCAATGTTGTATTGATTCAAAATTTTGTAATGAAATTATTAATTTTACGCAATTCTAAAATGTTGTTCACAAAGTGTCATTTTCAATTTTGTCGGTCAATTACCATATATAACCTAAAAAAAAAATAAAAAAAATACGGTAACGTTGAAAAAACGCTGCGAAAGGGTCTACCACAACGTTTAAAAAACGCTGCAAAGGGGTTTTTTGCAACGGTGAATAAACGCTGCAAAAAGTTTTCCCTCAACGGCAATACCAACCTTCGCAACACACGCTAAAACGTTGCAAAAGGTCTACCGCATCGTTTTTTGGCCACTGCAAAAGGTTTTTTTTTTTTTTTTGTGTAGTGATTGCAATCTTAGGTATATTCTTGTTGAATTTAAAATGTTTATTGACTTGTTGAAGAGCTTCAGCTTATTTGGACAGAAGGCTCCTATGCAGCGTGTTGATGAACTTGTTGAGTTAGTTATCAAGTTTAAGAATTCCTGCTTCAGTACTCCTTGATGGCCTTGTCAAGCTTATTTTCCCAATTTTATTTTGTTGAATGAATATTTTAACCTTTTTTCCAATTTAAAATTTGGTGAAATGTATTTGCTCCAAGAAAATAACATGTTGTTCATAATCTCTATTGCATTTGAATGGTGGACAACTAAAGTAGGCATACTGTCTTTTATTGCTATAAAAATGCACTTTCAATAGGAAATAAAGAGAGCTTGTAAGATTTCATTTTGAAGCTTATTTTTATTTAAGTGGTGTTGTATCACTTTCTAATGTTCCAGTGTATGGATTCAAAAATTTGTAATGAAATTATCAATTTTTATTTAATTCCAAAATTTGTTCATAAGGTGCATTTCAATTTTGCTAATTAATTTGCATAAATTGCTTTACAAAAAAGAACCCAACGACAACGTTCAAAAAACGTTGCCATAGACCTTTCGCAACGTTTTTTGATAGTTTTTCACAATGTTTAAAAAACGTTGCGAAAGGCTATGGGAACGTTTTTTAAACGTTGTTTTATCTTTCTACTCTACGACAACACCTCGATTTGCAACACATGGCCAAACGTTGCTGTAACGTTTTTAAACGTTGCCACATGTTGTTTTTGTTGTAGTGTAATTTTTGCTATAATCATATATATAAAATGAATATCAATAAAATAGAGTGGGCAAATCAGCAAAAAAGAAATAAATAAATAAACAATTTAACTTTAAAAAGTATACAATATTGTTTACCCGATTCATGATGTCATTGTTGAATAAGTCTCAATGTTTGGAGTAAGAGAGAATGCCGAGTATAAAAGGGTCGGATTTTGGAGAAGTTGCGAACTTAATAGGAGGTCTAGGTTTTGATTTAGCATGACAATTACTGGAGGTTTTGAATGTAATTAGTGGATTTTTTTTTTTTCAAAAAAAGGAAACAAATTTTTTTTTGGGGCCCCCCTAAAGAGCTGGGCTTGAGGAGGCGGCCCCTTGGGCCTCTCCTCAGGTCCGGCTATGTTTAGATCATACATATAATTTTTTTTATCATTTAATGCACCAACATATATTTATCACTTCACTATCCCTCCATAAATCTAATTATAACATGAAATAATGCTATCTGTTTGGTGAGAAATGAAATCGAATTTTTAGTAGATTGTGATAAAAAGTTGATGAAATATGTGTTTGAAAAGTTATAAATCTCATAAAATACACGTTTAAAATTAATTGTTGACTTTAATTTAAATTAAAATCTAAATTTAAATATCTACCAAACAAGGACAATATAAAGTACCGCATATGTATTTGTATAGGTTTTGTGCGACACTCGCCATAAATAAATAAGCTATTTATGTGGATATTCATGTCAATGCAAGGCGCATAAACGGCCTTGTCCAAGGTGTCCAATCACCAGGTCAACCTCGATATAATCATTATGCAACAATTTCAACGAACCATGACATGAAGACTAAAGGAAACAACCCACACTGTGTAGATGATTGAATCCCCCCCCCCCCCCCCAAGGGGTCCTGCTTAACGAGTGTCGAGTGAACTATAATGGTAGAGTAACAGTTTGTTGAAGCGTCCAGGCTAGATGTTCAGAAATTTTCTTTAATCAAATTAACAAGCTCAACAAGCTCTTTAAGATGTCTTGAAAACTTGATATCGAGATCTACAACATTGATAACTATAATGACGTGTCACAGCCCCAAATGAGAACATGCTTTATAAAAAGAGAAGTTTCTCTCAGTATGCAATTTTAACTCTTTGTAAATGATGCTAATCTCGGTATCAGAGAGATGTTTCCCCTAGTATGCAATTTTAACTCATTGAGAAGTAGTGTTTGGCACGTAGACAACATTGAGAGAAATATTTTCAATTGTAATATCTTTTAACGTAAGTACTTCCTAGTTAAGTAATTTAAAACCTTATAGTTGAAGCACTTGAAATCTTTGTAATATTAATCATTTATCACAACACTTTGATGTCTATACTACCTAATACGTTTCTTTTGGTCCTTTTCTCAGACTCTAATATTTTCTGCATTTGTTGTAGCCCATTTAATACTTAAAACTTAAAACCTTATGAAAACTAGAGCATTGCTACGTAAGTATGTTCTTGAGGCTTAGCAACACCATGTTGCATGTCCTCTAGCTCAAAATTCGAAGTCACGCTGGCCTTCAAAATCCCCAATTGTTGGGAAGAGGATGAGCTTGAACTTACTATTCATCATGGAAAATGCGAACAACAAAAAATGTTACACACTAAATTAACCACTTCAACTTGGTCACGTTTAAAATAAGATCATCTATCATATAACTAGTCAAAACAAATGCAAAAGTACTAGAATCTTTTTTTTTTTTCATACTTGATAAAATTCTTGGAGAGTGTTTGATGGGGATTAAAATTAGATTTTTAGTGGATTGTGATTTTGAAATGTGTGGTTGAAAAGATGTGGTTAATATTGATTATTTGACTTTGACTTAAATTAAAATTAGATTTTAATCCGGCCCAAATAGACCCTCGATCTCTATTCTCTATAACAATAAGACCAGTACCAGTTCTTTCATTACGTGGTCGATGTTCTCTAAAGTACCATGATCTATTACATCCGAAATCTTATCGTGTCAAATGTTGTCGCATTTAGTTTATCACTTTTATTAATGTCAAACAACTATAGATTTTGACGTCATTATCTATCAAATTTTAGATATGACAATATTCTTCAACAATGCTCATTATGCACACACACTGTCGCATTTAAGAAAATTAATAAGTACGATAGTTTAATATTAGACATAGAGGCGAAAGCTCACTAAGTTCTCAATCATCATTCGCAATCCTAATAATTCAATATCATAAACATAATTTCATAATGCAAAATTCCACAAGTTTTAGGCGAGAATTACATTAATTCTACCAACTTTATTACTCTCACTCAATTGTGATTAAATAGTTGTAGGTGAGATTTTCATTAAATCTTCTTATCACTAAACTACCTCAATTAACGGTCAATAGGACTAATTAAGAATCTTAATAATTTTATTGACCTTAGAGTTTATAATAATCCATGAATTAACATATATCATTTAATTCAATGAGACAATATGATAACAAGCAATTGGAGAATAAACATGTACATTTTATTCAAATATGATATGTAACATGATATCACAAATAATTTTCTCTCAAAATAATTCCAAACAAAATGAATGAATAAAACTCGTATCAATTGAGTTTTATTATACATGTTCTCAACCTCTCCATAATTTGACAAATTGAAAAAGGACAAAGAGTGAGGGAAAAAATCATTGTTCATCATCATCTTCAATTTTTGTTTTTCGAAATCTTATAACTTTTTCTTTTTAAGTTCGAATTTAGAGTTCTATATATAGTTGGACGGCTCATAGAAAGACCTTTCAAACCATTCCATTATTGCTTTGTGACTATCAACAAATATTAAGTAATACTTTTTAAAAGTTTACGTAAAATCAACTAGGGTTTCATTTTTCTCTTAAATGCAAAGCAAAAATTGATGAAATTTTGCTGATGAACTCTACTCATATGAGATATGTAGTTCTAAAATTTCATTTTTAGATATGTATATAAAAAGATGCTGTTGAAAATCACATAAGATTATTACCCACACTCTGTGCCAAGATTTGTGAGTTTCATGTAAAAAATATGTTTCCGACACTTCAACTTTGATATAATTTTCTATACAAATTTTCTACCTTTTTTTGCCATTTTTCTCTCCCTCTCCCAATTTTCAAAACAAGCTATGAAAGTTAAGGGGGTGAAAAATGATTGGAAAAAGACTTAGATAGCAATGGAAACCTGAAAACAGATTCTGTCCACTTGTGTATTTAGCTTAGATTCAACCTTTACATGTCCATTAATTATTTCCTAGGTTGAAAAATGGATTTTAAGGAGTGTTAGGTTGTTAAACAACAATTGGATGACGTTGACGTCCATAATTGGACTCGAGAAATAGTGTAATTTATGGGACTAGCTTGCAATGCAATCAGTAACTTGAATTGTTAATGTCATCTCAAGTATTTTGGCATGAATGGACGTAGTACAGGATTGTGTGTACGTTAAGATTATCAAATTTAGGATTGTGTTTAATAATAAATGGTAGTATAAATGATTTGCTGACTTTAAGTGGGAAATAGAATTAATTTACACCTCATAGAAAGATCACAAACAAGAGCAGAAAGGTAAGTAAAAATCCGTTTGCAACTATAATGCAAGAATATAGAATTTGTGATATAGTAATGTTGAATATTTATATACTTTTAATAAGGAGCTCATTCTATATCATATGAGGTTATGATCATTGAGTATGTGGTTTCAGAATACATTGAAATCGATTTTGAGTAAGTACATTCACGAGCATTTTCATGTGCATGCACGACATATGTCCACGGTTGAAAATCTAGCATGCACAACATGGTTTCAAAGTGAATTTCCTCATAAATGTTTTGTTGACCACTAAAGTACAGTTTTTAATCAGAGAATCCACTAAAGGTCACCGATCATCACTTGATAGTCAAAATATTTTTAGGTTAGGTACCACATTGTGGTCCAGGTCATTGAAGTAAAAGCACATGAAATTACAACTGATAGGTTAAGACATCTACAACAAATGGAGGAATGACAGCAACCTACAGCAAGTCACGGTATTCTATCCCAAACAATGCCTCAACATGGCTTCAACAAAGGGCCTGACTTTCGGACTTTGCTGTGAATCACTGTAACCCCGGACAGATCATACAGTCAGTAGAGCATTTTCTGATGCGGTGTAACTGCAGAGCATACTCATGTTTCTACTTAGATCTTACTCCATATCACTCAAATCTACAACTACTTTGTACTTTCTGAAATTAAGTAAGAACTGGAAGAGTTTAGAAGAAGAACATGATATAGAAACACACTAGTTTGATTGATTCCAAGATGATTTACAATGAGGCGGAGATCTCCTTATATAGAGGAGAGAAAACATTAAAATATTCATAGGGACCTACACACTTTACACATGTCCTGATATTACAAAGCTTATCTAATAAGCTTATCTAAAACATGATTACAAAAGGATAAATTACTTTAATAAAGTAGCTTTAATAAAGTAACTTTTAAAAAGTAGTTTTATTAAAGTGATGTTGATGTCTTCGTCTGAATGTTGTCGCCTTTGTCATGGTGTGTCAAGATTCATGGAATCTTCTGGTTGTGATGGTAAACCGTGTTGATTTAACCAAGGGGTATTAATGTCTTTTTCACTGGCCATGGATCTTGTGAATCTTGGAAAAGACTGTCATCTGGTTCATTTGTGGCCCTTCAGTTGATCCGAGAACATTTAGACCTGCTCTCTTGCTTATATACATTTAGTAACTACAATTTTAGGGTAAGAAATCATATGCTGCTGCAAACAAACCTGTTATCTTTTACGCCGAATGGAGCTAGATAAAGTCTTTTGCACCCATCCTACAGGCCTCCCTGGACTCCACTGGCCACAAGCTCGTGTTTCAGTAACCATTTATACATATGAGAGAGCGTACAACTACCTTTATTGATGAAGATGAGGATCTTCTTTTTGAGCTATACAAGTTCACACTTGTAAGCAACTTCTCACATCGCAAGCCTTTCATGATTAAGGTACACAATAGCTTTTAGAAATTTAGTTTTTGCGGAGATTAAATGATAGGATTGATAGATGCTAATCATATTTTAATTCATTTGGCACACGAGGATGACTACTAATTGTTATTTCTAAACCATCTGGTACATTAATGGGTGTCCCATGCGAGTAATTAAATGGATACTAAGTTTTAGCCCTGAGCATGAGACCTATATTGTCCCCTTCTAGGTTTCATTCCCATTATTGCCATTCACTTTCGGGCCAAGAGCAACTTCTTCACCTTAGCTTAGGTAATTAGAGTTCCACTACGCATCGATCAGGCGACATCAAATCTATACCAACCTAGTGAGATGCGAGTATCCATTGAGGTTTATTTGGAGTATAAGCTCTCTGGTGGAGTCTGGATTGTGAGGAAGAAGCGTGGTAGCTACTAAGAGACTTGTATAACAAAACGTTGGAGTACTATTTTCATTGCAGATATTTTGGGAATGTTAATGAGCATTGTTTGGTTGGGACACATCCCGCTCTACCCCATGGTGCCCCCATTGTTCCTAGCATTGACATGTTCCTAGGCCTACTTTTGATTGGGGTAAGGACAAGGAAGGGTAAGGAAATGAGGTACTGGTTGAGCCACCTAAGCAGTGGGTACCAGTTCCTAGAGCTCTAAGCAAACAACATGTAGCTAGTACATATGGGGTTCAGATTCTTTATTATAGCTCCTCTAGTGGCTATTAGTACACATCCTCAGGTAGTTTACTTAGTTACTATAGCTCATCCAAATATTATCTCACATTCTTATTAAATTTGGACGGTATAACCTTCGGTAATTTATACAGTTGCTCCTCCATTAGTTTCTCCACAGGGTACCATACCAGCTTCCACACATATTTTGATTCGTTATCGAATGATATACTTCAGATGCTACAGATACAAGTGACTCAAAGGGTACAAATACTATGGATACACATACTTTAGGTCCAGCACCATGTATGATCTAGGCACTTATTATTTGGATTCCTTTTATTTGTTAGCATAATATGGAGGTCTCTATTATAGCTTTGCATTCTAAGCAATCAGATATAAAGAGTACATCATAGACTAAGGTCCATCAATAAGGTTCTTTCTTATGTCTTCTTTTGATGATTTGGTTGGGTTATTTGAGAGGGAAGATGATGACCGCTTAATCCTTGTCACTCAGAAGAAGAACCCACGGGCTACAAATACTCGATATCCTACCACTAGGGTGATCACTACGAGTCAGTCACGGCATACTTCCTCACTTTTACCGTCCTTATAAGTATCATTATATAAATGTAACTAGTGTCGCTATTTGCAGGTGCCTAAAGAGACCCATTTAGCTTCATCAGGTTTATCTCTTGGTTATTTTGGAGCATTTTATTTTTCAGGATATTTACGTCCATTCGTTGTTATCTGTACTCGACACGAAGGTTTAGAATGAGTTGAATAAGATTTGGTATGTTTTGAAACATAAGGACTACTGTTATTTCACTTGTTGATCATCCTTAGTTCCTTCACATTATGGTAGAGGATCCTAGACTAGTGCGACCTATTATTTTACTCTAGTTTATCCATCATGTCATCCTGCTCGTGGGAGGGACTTGTGGGAGGGTCACCACGTTTCCCTCACTATGGATGGCCCGTGGCTAGTTGGGAGAGACTTTAACGTGATTGCCCATGATTGTGAGCGCATTGGCCATAATTCTAGTAACAGAGGTACTACTATCTTCCTTGATAGGATGCTGGATTTTGGGTTGGGGGATGTGGATTTCTGGGGAATTAGTTTACATGGTCCATGGTTGGGTTAGAAGAGATTGAAAAGAGTATTATTTCATTCTGTAGTTGTATCATTTTGTTGACAACATACACTGAGACATCTGAATCCTATTTCTTCTGATCATTCCGCTTTTACTTTTACATTAGTTTGCCGATGATGACTTGAGGCCTAGACCTTTTTGATTTCTCAACGTATGGACCAAACATCATGATTTTTAAGCTTTCGTCTCTCGAAAATGGTTACTCCCTATTCATCTCATATGAATGACTGCTTTATGGGAAAAAGTTCTTAAGGCTAAAATATGGTTTGTATTGGTGGAATCATCATGTATTCGGTGATATACTTCGGCAGTAAGGGAAGCTGAGATTAGGGTTGATTAGGTAGAAATCGAGTACAATAGGGGGACCCTACACTAGAGCATCATGATTTTCTTCATCGAGTACATAGGGGACCTTATATATTGGGGAGGCCTTTTGGAAGTAAAAGTCCGATTCACGTTGGGTATACGAGAGAGATCACAACACTCAATACTTTCATGTAATGGTTCAAGGACGTCGTATATGATCACGTATCAGGTCTATTAGGACCTAGTAAGGGAAAGTTATATCTACTTGTGATGGTATTTAGAACTCAATCATCTCCTTTCATTAAGATTTCTTATCTGCTCCTTTACAGTCTATGGACCCCTGCATCTAGTTATTATTTCTAGGCTAGTGATAGAAGTAGATATCTTGACAGTCAACCGTCTCTCTTTGATTCATAAGGTACGGGATGAGGTTTTTAGTATTAATGCTGACAACGTCGCAGGCTCAGATAGATTCTCAACCTAATTCTTCTAGTACTATTGTGATATTATTTAGGATGATGTGTATAGGGTATCTTAGATTTTTTGATGGTGGTCATCTACCTCGAAGGTTTGGGCCACTTCTATTGTCTTGCTTCCAAAGAGAGATGGTGCTTACAGATGGACATATTTTAGACCAATAAGCTTATGCATAGCATTCAACAAGCTTATTAGTAAGTTGTTGAACACTTGTTTGAGTTCAGCTCTGCTTGCATTATATCTCCACAGCGGAGTGGTTTTATCCTTAATCGACTGATTGAGGATAATGTTCTATTGACTCAAGAGCTTTTCCATACATTGGATAGAGCAAGAAAGGAATATAATATGCTAAAGCTTGACATGGCCAAAGCATATCGCATGGATTGGGAATTCATCTACTCTATATTGAAGGCACTAGGATTTGATCATATTTAGGTTGACAATGGGAGGTATCTTTCATGTACAAACAATTTGATAGAAGTCAATTTCATTAAATCAAGAACTGTACAAACAGGATATATACATCATTACTGGTAGTATTTCCGTAGATGCTCTGCATTCCATGGATGAGGTTGTGCCTTTCCATCCATATTTTTTCAATTTTATAAGTTCCATGTCGAACTTCTTCCTTGATACAGTAGGAGCCTTCCTAGTTGGGACCAAAAGTTCTTACACCATGTTCTTTGGAAGATAAATATACCATTCGGAGCACCAACTCATTCAAGTGAAATGACTTCTTCTTTACTCTAGAATTGTAGTATCTAGTCATTTTCCACTAATAAATAGCCAATTTTGCTTGACAATCATACATTTTTTCTTCAACGAGGTCCAGTTCACATATCTTTATTTCGTCATTGGATATTTCATTGAAATGAATTCGACGAGGAGATGTCAAACCTACTTCAACTGGGCTCATAGCCTCGGCCCCGTAAGCCATAGAAAAAAGAGTTTCTCCTGTAGTAGTTCTGCTTGTTTTTGAACGGCCCAAAGGATTTGGGGTAGCTCATCGACCCAAGCCCCTTTAAAAGCATCTAACTTTCTCTTCAGTGTGTTCTTGATTGTTTTGTTAACATCTTCTACCTGCCCATTTGCCTGAGGGTGATGTAGGAATGAAAAGTGTTTTTTAATGCCCAGCTCATTGCATAAGTTTCTGACATTTTCACTGTCAAACTGTCGACCATTGTCCAATACAATTGAATGGGGAATTTCAAACCTGCAAATGATATTTTTCCAGATAAATTTGGAAGTATTGACTTCGGTAATTTTAGCAATGGGTTCAGCCTCTACCCATTTGGTAAAATAATCTATGGCGACGGTTGCAAATGGCCAAGGGCTAGAAACAATACTTAACTCTTGAGAAGGCTGCCTCTGAATTATTGCAAAGCATTGACACTTATCGCATCTCTAACAAATTGTCGCTCATCCTTTTTTCAAGATGGGCCAATATTATCATTGCCTCAATACTTTCGTCATTTGGGCTGTTTTCTCTCATTACTACGGGACTTTCACTAATATGGTGGCTGAAACTCGTGCTTTTCTTGATGGTTTGTGTATGTGTAGGAACCTAGGAATCGAGAATATTATAGTGGAAACAGACTCACAGGTCCGACACAGTAGGTGAGGAAAAGCACTTGTTCTTTATGGTGGCTTTGGGAATATTGGGATGAAATTATAGAACTGATTGGTTTGCTTAATGCTCGAGTTCAACATGTCTATCGAGAGGCCAATATGGAGGCTAATTTTCTGGCAAAAAAGAGGAGTGATGGTACTTCTATTAATATGTTTTTTGGCAATGAGGCTCCAACTCTTCCCAAAGGAATTTTGCGTACTGATCGTTTGGAAATACCTTATCTTAGACGTTGAATATGTTATGCTTTGAAGATTACTATATGTAATTACGGTTTTTCTCTGCTATAAGTGAGGCATTTTCAACAAAATTCCCATTTTTGAAAAAAAAAAGTTTCATCCTCTCATGCCCATTTTTAGGGAAAGGGATTTGAGGTGCTTCATCGTAAACATGTTCGTCTCGTCTTTCGAACTGAAGAGGCTCTTGTTACCTATTTTTAGGCACATGAGGAGGTCGAGCCTGCCTATTTCTAGGCACAGGGGACTTAACCTGTCGAAGATGTTTATAGTCCTCTGAGGCAGGTTCTTTGGTTCATAATTTGTGAAAAAATTGAATGGAACCTCATTAGGTTGTTCAAAGGCATAGTTGGTGGACGTATCAACTTCAACCTCTATTTCTTGTGGGCTTCCATCCTAGTGTGATGTTGGTATCTAGCCATTTGGCTTTGAACCTCCTCTTCTTTGTGGTAGTACCATTGTGAAAGTGGAATGCGTTTCCTGGGGCTGCATATAGAGGAATTGGGTATCCTCATTTGCCCCGCATGCTCATTAGCAGCTCATGCATAGCCACATTCTACTGAGTTATGTTCCTCATATTGGCAACCATTGTGGCCACTTCTCTAGTGAGTCTTGTTGCTATCATGTCCCCACCCCTTGACCTGCCTTGCCCATGCTATTGGTGAGGTCGCGAGTGAGCTGTTGGGATGGCACACGTGGATTTCTCTTCTTCATGGTGTTCCTTCGTCCTTCAAGGTACATTTTCTTCACTGCTTGAACTCATGTCAGTAAGCTCTTTCTTGACTTTATGTTCTTTTATTCAAGGATCAAACTGATTTTGAATCAAACGATTTTTCTTTGGGTTTTCCAATGTTCTTTCTTCAAGAACACCCCTTTTTCAAGGGCTAGAAAATTCCTTTCAATTTACTTCCAACTGGTTTCTTCCCACGAGACTTTCGTGATTAAAGTTTATGCATGTGAAGACGGTGCTAATTAGTTGACCTCGAAAAATGTGACCCTTACGTGGACAACAGATGCTGGGCCTATTCATGCAAACTCAAGCAAATTTCGGTGCGTTTTGACCGGAACACTAGTAAGAAGCGGGATGAATGTGGATACGGGAGATGCTTCACAACGTGAGATAAAAGTATTCAAGCACTGGAAGGTGGAACAAAGATGATTGCGTTAACAACAATCACCAATCAAATACCAAAGCAAACCAATTAAAGATCAAACTAATGTATATGGAAAAAAGTAAGATGATATGTATAGAGTTTTCAAGACCATTTGTATTATCAAGGATTAAGAGCTCAAGAGTCAAAAGTCTAAGAATCCCTTTCCAGTTACACAGATGGTCTATTTATAGTGCTTTAGCCGACGTGGTTTCTGTTGGATCAGAACCATGTTGTCTTATCTCCTTGACTAAGACTTTATATCGCTGTCTATTCTACAATAAATACATTGACAACTGGTCAGCTGCCCTATACATTTACACTCTCATATATAGTTTAGCTCTACAGACTAACCATCACTGTACCATTGTGTTCCTACGCTTGATCAATGGTAATTATCGGGTGGTAGGGAATCGTTTACTATTCGAAGGGCTTGTAGCTCATATTGAGGAGTCGATCGACAATATGCGGTTTACAGTTCACTTCGATGGATCAGATATAGGATAATAGATGTTCAGGTACATCAACAGGCTATGTGAACTGAGAAAATTATACTATTTTACCACTTGCACCGAAGTATCTCTTTATTCACAAATTTTACGGCAGATTCTCTCCACAGTGACTAAGAATGTTGGAATATTCCAATACTAGGTCCCTCTTCTAGATTCTTCTCCTATTTGTTATTAGATGCTTCTTCTAGATTCTTCTTTAATTTGTTATGTAGTTAGTTTGTTAGATAGTTTAGCCTGTAAATAGATCAATGTATTCACAATGTTAATTGAACTTTTGATGAATAATAAGTGTTCTTCATATCCTCTTCATCAAGTTCCTTCAATATAGTTTCTATATTGAATCTATCCTTTTATTTTCTTATCAGAGAACACGAGACATCTGGGCTTTGAAGCAGGATATGCTGACCGTTTAGCTGGATGTAGTCATCTATGCTACTATCTATTTCATTAAAAGAGACACCACTATGCTGGGTTGTGATCATGATTGCCTGAAGAGGGACTGTGTGCATATCATACGGTGACTGGATATATGTGCCGACTACCCTGACGACATTCATTTGCAAAAGACGCAATTCATCCCTCGACCAGGCCCATCCGGACTAGGTCCAACAGCAACCATTTGAGTCACACCGGGGAAGAGTAACTAGATCTCTTTTTCCCCTTATTTTTTAAATATTTTTATGTATTTTGAAATACTCGGGGCATTGTCTTATTTAGGTTTGAGGATGAAAAATATAGGTGTTGTTTTTAAATATTTATTAATATAATATGTGCTTGTGTGATTTTTACGTGTTAAATTTTTACTACTTTATATTGAAAAATTTGAAAAATACAGAAAAATATTTTCTTTCGTTTATGTGTTTGTATGAATTGGATAGTCTTGTCGGATTATGATTAAAATATTATAATATGTGTTGATTTGCGAACCGTAAATTGTGTTATTTGATTGATTTTACTCTTATTAATGTGACACTTAACATACTTTGAGCACAATAGTCGATTTATTCATTATAAAATTGTGTGTTGATTCATTGATTATAATATGATGAATTATTTGATTGCTGAAAGCAAGACTTTATTATGTTACACAATCCCATGACCACTTGAAAGGATGGTTTGGGGGGTCAAGCTAATAAAGGAAGCTATCGAAGCAAGTGATGATTCGATGAATGCTTATTATTTGTGTGGATTGTTTTTAGCCAATAAGATGAAACTAGGTAGGAATCTCTAATTGGAAGTTTGATCCAGAATAAGTCTCCTAATAAAAGGCATTGCACTAATCTTGGCATAAAGGCTGAAAAACTGACGTCTCATTTGTGAGAGATACCCTATAAAAAATCCCAATGAGGATACCTATTGAAAAAAATCTTGAAAAGAAAAACTAAAGAGGATCAACGCTAGTGCATGAAACAGAATACACAAAAAAATTGAAAAAAAAAAACAAGTGCATGAAACTTGGAGGCTAAGACACTCAAACTTTAGGAGAATCATTACAAGTTACTTACATTGGTAGTATCAAATCAAACTAGAGAGGGAAATGAATTAGTGCCATGATTTCAACCTTATAATAAATACTCCAGATGAGAGTATAAAGAACAATTTTGGGGATATGTATCTTATTAGCGAGAATGAATATATGTGACCATTGAGGATCAAGAATTGAATTAACTTACACGTTTATGATGATTGAGTTGATTATACACATTAGATAAATTGAGATTTGTGTTGGCATAATAATTTTAAGCCTTTCATGAATTATGCAAACAATTTCAAAATGTAAGATAAAACAACAATTATCTAACTATTTTATTTATGTTGTGTTTGCTTGCTTGATTAAGTAGGTAATTTCATTCAAGGACAAATAAATGTTTATGTTTGATGCTATTTGATAAGTGAATTTTTACACTTATTTAGGCAATCAAAAGTGGATATTCGGGAGTTCTTTCGGAGAATTATTACCTAACATTGTAAATGTCGTTGTTTAGGAAAAACATGATCATGGACAGCTTTTGGAGGAAATGGACAGAAAGTGGAAGAAAAGGACGTGAATTGTGCATAAATTGGAAGATTAAGTGCTTCAAGTACAATAAAAAAGGGATTTGAGTTGAATGGAAAGTCGAGAACAAGGACAGAAATGCATAGTTTCAAATAGTTGGACCTTACGATCACAAGACAATGCAAGAACCAAGAGAAAGAAACACACAGAGCATATTATGAATGCAATGCGATTCTAGGGCATGAATCAGTGGAAAGATTCAGTTTCTTTTTTGATTTCAACCTCTTTTTGGAATGCAATTTGGCTCACGTTTTTAACCTAATTGAAGAGGCAAAATTCACATTGCTTCACAACTTGGAGAAAAAAGCTAGGAAGAGAAACAATAGAGACAAGCATCAAAACTCGAGGAATTTTAGTTCGAAATTGAAGAATTAAAGGAAGGAAAATCTAGGAATTAATAGAAGATTCAATTAAACGAATTCAAGGGAGGCAAAATCGATTCTATTTACCTCTTTGCAAATACAATTTTTGGGTGATGAATGCTAATATTGTTTATGTGTAATTAGCATGTTAGTCTAAATCCATTTAGTGTTGGGATGAAGATGTAAACTATAATACCCCAAACTTTACATACACGACCAATATATTTCACGCATTACTTGCTATTTACTTTGCCATTTGCATTTGCATAAATATTTCGAACTTGATTTCTCTTATAGTGGTGCATTTGATTATTGAGGTTTTAATATCTTTATATGGTGTTAGTTTTCGACCTCCCCGACCTAGGTTGGTAAATCTTACATTGAGATATGGTGAAGATTTAGGTTAATTGAAATGTTATATATTGATTTGTTAAATTAGTCTTGAAAGTGTCGAATTATTATCGGTAAAGTTACAAGCTTTTAATTCGGTTGATCAATGCTATCCTAGAACTAAATAAGTCTTTAACATATTTGGGACATGAGGCATGAAATGACACAATCACAATACAATAATATAAGGTCATGTGACGTTTTAAACTTTGAGGTGCCAATTATTGAAATCGGCTGAGAATTGGGCACCAATTGGATAAGGAATCAAATGAACGGTTAAAGAATTAACTTCATAAATTATTTCAGGATCATAGGACAATTGAATTAGGTTTTAGACACATTAAAATAGGTGAAAGACACTTGATTTGGACCTGAAAGGATAAGTTTAAAAATCAGATTTTATTTCAAGGAACCACCTCGTGCTTGAGCTACTTGTCTTTTAATAGCCAATTTCTTCACTCATAAGCATTACTCACGACTCAAGCCCCTTAAAGACCTCATCTCTACCTCCTAAGTAAGATATTAACTCCTTCAACTCATCCTGAATTGATTCTAAGTGAAAGAGAAAGCAAAGGGGCGAAAGAGAAGCAGAAAAAAGCTGGAATTGGAAGTTCTGGGCAGGTGAATTAGTTCATGGTTTTGAGGTTTGTTTTTATTAGTTTTGAGAGTTTTATAACCTCTTGAACGTCTGGCCTCGCTTGAGATTATGTTGGGAATGTTGTTGATGATTTTATGAAGGCAAAAAGAGGGGTAATTGATTACAAGAACTTGAATGAAACCAACATGGACAGAGATTTGATGGTTGCTGGATTTTGATGATTTAACCTTTGATTTTGAATACTACCTTGGGTATAACTTGTATTTGTCAATATGAATGTTTTTATATAAGAGTTATAATAAGTGGGAAGTAGTACTTCCCCATTTATAGCTTTGTTTCATTTCAATTGTAACCACGATTTTCCTCCACCACAAGTGATGACATATTAATAAATTCTCGGAGGTACCGCCCTCCTTCTTTAAAAAAAAATAAAAGATTCGTAATCTAGTTATAGATAATAAACATGAATTATTAATCCTAAATAATAGGATACAGTTACAACAAAATGATTACAACTAAGAGTTCGGATGTTAGAAAGACTAATCCAAATAAAAAAAATTCTGTTTAAATTAATAACTCTAAAAATGGGATGCAACTTTTTCAACACTCTGACTTCAAGCTTATTTATAGATATTGAACAAAACGAGCTTGGAATAAAATGACTCAAACATCACCTTCGATTAAACCCTTGGTAAACACACTGGCGAGTTGCTTCTTTTATTGGAATATATGGTACTCAATCACGTGAAGTTCATATTTTTCTTTGATGAAGTGTCTATCAATTTCCACTTGTATGGCCCTATTGTTAGAATATCTCTTCAGCTCACGTTCGTCGCACCTTAGCTAACTCACGTTCTTCATGCCTTAGCTTACAGCACTCCTTATTAGCTCATTCTAGTTTCTTCTTTAGTTTGTTATTAGTTGTTGGTTTGTTAGAATTTAGTCCAGCTCTTCAATTCTAGAGACTTCCATGTAGTGATCAGTTGATAGATTAGTTAGCTATTTTCCTCTATAAATAGAGTAGTATGCATTGTGATTTCTCAAGTTGAATGAATAAAATATTCTTCTTCTTCCTGCCATTTACAGCAGGTTCTATCCTTTTATTTTCTCAATATGGTATCAGAGCAATGGCTTTAGTTCCAGTAGCTCTCTTCTTCTTCTTTGATAAAGCTTCCTTACATCTCCATGGCAGAAGCTGAATTCCTGAGCCTCCGATTTTAATTCCTGCATTTGCAGCAAGAACGAAGAATGTCCTAAGTTGTCTTCATCAATGAGCTATTTCGCCATTGATTGTTCAAGGTTCTGATCTCTATTATGAGAAGAACTCCTTCTACAATTTTTCTTTACATAGAGAAGATTTTCTGACTATTCCCATCAAAGGTTCTTTCAGAGAATTTAGGATTAGAAAGTAAAGGCACCAGCACTTTCTAGAATAGCTATCACCCCTATTGAGCATGTAAAACTTTTGATCCAAAACCAAGATGAAATGATTAAGGCTGGCTGATTATTTTCAACCTTCAAAATGCTCCTGGCTTCTTCTCGCAATTGCCAGCACAAGAGGTACTTTGATAATAAACTAGAAATTTAAACCCCAATTGTCATAAAATTGAATTAGGCAATCGCTCAATACAAAGTTTTTTCCTTGGGTTTCTGAAAATGAGGTTGGGAGATCAGCCAACCTTAAGCTTGGACTATCATCCTAGCCGATTTTCCAGAATTATTGTTTTTTCTTCCAGTTGTTTTCGCTATTACTTGATACACTCATATGGATGTTTGATAATTCCAAATAACTTATTATTATATTATTGAACAAAATACAGCAATCTCCCACTTGTTTAACTATATAATAATCACACATTAAAATCAGCAACACTCATGCATAATATTTAATTATCTTTCGATTTGAATCTAAACATAGTGTAATTCTCACAAAGTATCATTGAAATTTCAGGTAGCATGATAGCTTTGAACCAATTATTCCTTGTGATAATACCAGTGAAAACACCCACACAAGTGTCATGTGTTGACAAGTTCCTCAAACTCGCTTAGTAGTAATATGGCCTTGCGCTTATTATATCCATTGAACTTTTAAGAGAGAAACTCTAACTCTCTATTAAGGCGGCACCACCTCGAAGTTTATCTAGGTGAAATTCTTTTCGTATTTTTGTTACTTTTAGAGATACTTATACTCAGTAATAAACTTGATTAGGTGTTTAAAGCACAACCTTATTTAAGTAACAACCAGCATCATATAATTTGGATGGGTTCTTATGGAAATTATAATGCTAAAGTTATGTCCTTATTGAATGACTTGTTGTTGCCCTTTGAACCCGTTGATTACAGTTTTAGTAATGACAGGTTTCATCATTGGTGGATCTTTTTAGTTTAAGAGTTTTAACTCCATCCTACTCGAAGTAGATATTATTAAAACTCTATTAAGAGATTTAGTGCTAGATTCAGGAATGACAAAAAAACTCGTTAAATCCAATACTAGTGGATTACCCGCCTAACTAGGTAAACGGACAAAGACGTGGCCATGGTCATTACCCCAAAGCGGGTATGGGGTGGGTACGGGAAATTTCAAATTTATGTTTTTCATCAAACAAAAATAATAACTTTATCATCATTATTAAAGAGAACATAAGTTGTTTTTAACAAATTAGTAAAAAAGTAATAATATTTACTAACTAAAGATATAAAAAATAAAAGCAAAAAATAAAAAAAAAAATAGAAAAAAATAAATGGGGCGATAAATGGGGCAGGAGACCTGTCCCATCCACCCTGATCCCGCCCTGTCCCGCTTTGACCGGGTATGGGGATGGGGCAATGTAACAAAAATAATCGATGGGATGGGGGTGGGAATGGCCAACCCGTCCCATTCCTGCCCCGTTGCCATCCCTAGCTCAATTCTTGTTCACTAAAAGTTTATACCGCAAGTGCACGGGTGCGTTCAACTAATAAAGTGGACTTGTAAGTCCGAATATCGATCCCCCTAATAAAGTGGACTTGTAAGTCCGAATATCGATCCCCCGATGAGTATTTTTTTAATTACACAATTGTTGACTCAATTTTAACAATTGAAAACACGCAATTCGATTTTATATGTGAGATGAAAATTCAAATAAATTTGAAGATCAATTAAAATAACAAGTATGAAAGAGAAGGAAATCCGGATTATAAATGAGTTGGGATTTACGATGTCACTTAACCGTCATTTCTTTATTATCGCAATAAATCGGAAATGCAAATTACCAAGTTAACATGTTAGACCCGATTTTCCAATTTTAGTTAATTACCTCATTCGAGCGAATTTAACCCTAATTGATTAGTTTTACCCACTATGTCTCTATGTTAATAAAAATCGAACCAACCTCATTAAATTGCAATGAAAATACTCAATGGATCACTTAGAGTTTGGATTATATCTCTATCTCCTAAAACACCCTAGGGCATTAATTATTTTGGTCAAGAATGCACAACAATCTCTCAATGATTGCACAAACCACCAAACTCAATCATCTATTGGCCACATACATGATGAGAAATTAAGTACAATAAGAAATGCAGAATAACCGTAGTAATTAAAGCATTAAATAATGAATATTGACATTAATAGAACTTAGGTCAAGTTACACCGTAAATCCCAACATTCAACACTTAGCCCATTGTAAAATAGAAGCACAAAAAGGAAATAAAGAGATAACTCATTATAAAATGAAGGAGATAATAGAAAAATTCAAGATAATGCAAGAAAATTGTCCCTTGAATAAATTCTTGAAAATATGATGGATTGAAATCTTGAATATCCCTTTCAAACTCCCAAATTTTTCTAGATATTATCTTCTTCTTCTTGCCTTTTCTCCGCTTGAAGTGTTCTCCTATGAATCTTGCCCTAAAATTGAACAAAAAATGGTATTTGAAGGGACAAAAATAGTCTCAGGTGAAATTGCAGAAGAATCCTGAAATTTACGCAAAATAGGCAAAATTGTCCAGCTAGAAGGCGGCGCTCGTGCACGAGCATTCTTGGAGCGCGTGCACAGTGTAACCATTTTGGTCTTGGTAAATGAAAACACCTTTCTCGCGGGCTTTTTTTTCTTTCTTTTGTCCTTTTTAGTCCTCCATAATTTGCAAGCCATGTCCTTCAACTTTGATCATGTACAATCTGGTCCTCAATTTTTGATCTTTATATCAATTTTGCCCTCCAAAATTTGCAACCCAATGTCCTCCAACCTTCTAACTTGTGCACTTTGGTCCCTATCTTCTTGATTTTGTACACTTTTGATCCCTTTTTACCTTATTCTCTTTACATTTGGGTTTATGTCCTACAAAAGCAATAATTACATAATTGTGTGTAGAAATTCGCTAATTTTATTAATATTTAAGCTTATTTAGATATTAAATAAGTGTATAAAAATACATTTATCAAATACCCCCAAACTTATGTTCTTGCTCGTCTCAAGCAAGATTATCTACAACACAATCAAGCAACACATGATAAAGATCAACATATTAGATAGCTTGCCAAAAATAATGAGTGTAAAATTGTATAATCAATTCACAAATATGTTTCAAGTAATAGCAAAGGAAGGAAGTTTAGCTTATCCAATGTTTGATCGGTGTCTATGTGCATAGTCACTTTCAATCATCACCTAGACGTGAAAAAGATTATCAAGACAGATGAATTTTCAAATTGGTGTCAACCCGTCCCTTAGTGGTCAAGTATTTCCTTTCCCACTCGTGAGATTCACACTCCTTAAATATATTTACTTTTTTTTTTCCTCCCAAGTGTAAATCTAAAGGTTACTCTCAAATCACTCATTTCTTTTCCCGTTCTAGTTTGGTTAGGCCTAACCGGCAATATCAAAAATCTATTCATGTGATGATTTTCCACTAGATGAGTGCTTCGGCATTTAAGCTATACTAAGTAATTCAAACCCACTAGTTATCTAAGCCCAAATATCAAAAATAATTGCACGAAATCAATTTTTTTTTTTTTCAATTAAAGCTCTTAATTGACCTCACACCTTTAAGCTTTCTTTTTTACCTTTGTAGCTAGCTTTAGGTCGATAGCTCCCCGATTGTTTAGACCAAAAAGTACCGAGTTTTGAGATACCCCAACGGACTTAATAACTTGAGAAAAAAAGGTTACGAAGTGAGGCATAAGATTCAACAAGTGCAAAATCATTCTTTTGAGCACAACAAAACTAATGGGGCTTAGATCCCTAGCATATCATTACCTAACTTATACTTGACAAAAGACATTCCACACAAAAATTTTTTCCTTTTTTTTTTCAACATGCATGGAATTAACACACTTCTAGATAATATCCTCCACTAGCTTGACCAGCCCCAAGATAATATGGTTAAGTGAAAGAGAATAAAATGTAAGATTGATAAAAATTAATGCACAACTCACAACCTAGTTCTTACCAATTCATAAGTTTGGGGGGAGGGTGTATCTTTCGAGCGAAGTAAAGATATATTTGACTACTATGGGTCAGGTGTTGAGCCTATCACAATCTGAATATGTTGACATGAGTTTTCATACATACACGTCGAGGTAAGCATGTAATGGGTGGAGATTGATTTAATTTTTACAATGCTGTAAGTGTTCATTTGTTTGATTACTGAATTCCAACATGAGACATGGCAGGTTGTCAAACCATGTTTTGTGTAGAGTTAAGTTACATTGTTGTTTGGGGACAAATAATAGTTCAAGTTTGGGGGAGTTTGATAAGTTTGTTTTTACACTCTTATTTTACTGTTAAAACATAGAAAATTATTGGTTAATATGTTGGAATATGACTTAAATCTATGCAATTTATGTTTTACATGACAACATGATGAATGTAGCGAAATTGGGAAGAAATAAGGAAAAAGGGACCAAAATGAAAGAAAATGAACGTTTATGGACTAAATTGCAAATATCCAAAAGTTGGTTCTTAAGGCTAAATAGGGATTTGGAAGAGTTGGAAGTTAATTGGTTGAAGACAATAGGCTTTGGATTAATAATTGGAGAAAATGGCAAAATTCAAAGTTTGAGGACCAAATTGTAAATTCTCAATAGTTGATTCAAACCACAAGAAGATACTTTGAATATTGTTAGGAGATAATTGGATGTAATTGGAACTTAAAAAGGAATGAAATATAATCAAAATATTATCAAAATCAATTTTCAATTTGCGCAAGATATATTCCAGATTTTTAGTCGAAAATTGAGACTCATTTTTGGCATAGTAAACGTCCAAATTGGAAGATATATATTTCTATTAAAGTTGTATCCCTTTGAGTTACTTTTTAACTTACTTTGAATCACCTGAATCGGGAGAGAAAGTTATGACCAAAGTACTGACTGTTATGTAGAGACAAAAAATCGGCGCTCGAATGCAACTTTCCATATTTGATTGGAACTCTTTTGGAAACCCATTTGATGTGATTTTCATCCAATTTTCGACTCTTACAAATACTTAGCAGCAAAATATATACTGGGAACACCTGCATACACTTTTCTCTCATCATTTGGCTCAAAAACTCTATGAAGAACTAAACAATTTGGTGAAGCAATGGATGGACTCATTGGATTTGGTGATGTCATATCTTTAATTTATATAATTTGTTATTTTTCTTATTAAACGATTCTAGATTTAAATTTTTTCTTCATAAATTTATTTTGAAATTTGTTTTAACTCTTATTAGATTTTTCATAGATTTTAGTCATGATTTTTCTATCGAATGATCGAAATACTTGTTGAATTTCAATTTCATTTATTTTATTGGTGTGATTATTTGTTGCCTTGTGTTTGATGTATATGGTCGATTTATAATCTGATTTCAATAAATAATTGTGGGAAATTGTTAGAGAAAATCTAAATTGTAGGGTTACATTTGAATTAAATTGGTTTTTAAAGATAAATCTTTTGATTAGAGTAAGGGGATGAAAGCCTCTAATTGAGTTATAAAAAATGAATAATTGACGTTAAATGATTCGATCCAATTGAGGGGATTCCGACGCATCATTGTTTTAACTCAATGATTTTAATTTCATTACTTGATCTATTGATATTTAAATTTTATTTTCGAAAAATAAATCATTTTCTAACAATTCATGAAAAGCCCTAATTTGTTGAATCCTTGAGTATTTTTTCATCTCCTGTGGAATCGACACCCTAAAGCTCTGCTACAATTACCGCATTATTCTTTGGGCGTAATCATATATCACTAAGTATATGAACGAAAGTGAGGATAGTTAATTAGAATTTGTCCAAGAATGTCAACATAAAAATGATTAGCCAAAATAGAATGATATTATTCAAGCAAAATTGAACTTACTAGAGAAACCTGAATTTTTATGACCTAGAGTAGAACACCTAATGTAATGTCCCGAATTTTATATTCTTAATTTGGTTGATGTGGCCCATTTAAGAAACGATCTATGAAAGCTCGACCCATTTAAGGTTATGAAAGTACAAGCCATAGCTATTTATAAGCCCAATAATTTAAGACATTAAGTTGAAGTAAATTTGATTACAAAGATTTAATGAATAATTGGGTTTCCACAATGGTCATTTGCATGGTATTTCATATAGGCAACTCAGGTTTGAATCACAATACAGATGTTCTTATAACGTATTTTATAACATTAATTTTGAAAAAATAATAAACTCCTTATTGTTGCACATTAAGAACAATTATACAAAGTTAATTGGATGAAATAATTGTTTTATTAGTGAGCATTCATAGAGATAAGTTACAATCATATGAATAGTTCGTTTTGTTATAAAAAGAGAGAAAAAAGAAGAGGATAAGAGAAGTCAATAGATTTGTGTGTATTATAATGAGAACCAAAGCCCTATATTTATAGGGAAGGAATAGGGATACATGTGGTAATAATATCTAGGGCTGCAGGGGTAACAAGTGTTATTCACATTAAACCCTAATTTACTTTCCTTTTACAATACTCCCCCTTGAATGACATATTACAAAATATCTGCCTCATTAAAACCTTGTTTGATAAAAATTCAATGGGACAAAAAAAAAATCAAAACGAAGGAAAAAGAGTACAGTTATTTTGGAGTATTAAAGATAAATGCTGCCTCATTAAAACCTTGTTAGGAAAACCCAGTGGGATAAAACCTAAACGAAGGAAAAAGAGTACAGCTACTTCCCCTGATATTGATCACTGAAAATCTTTGAGTCGACGCATTCCAATCTCGAGAACCAATTTCTTGAATGTAGATGTTAGCAGTGCTTTTGTAAATAAATCAGCTAAATTGTCACTTAAACGAATTTGTTGAACCTCGATGTCGCCATTCTTCTGAAACTTGTGTGTATGAAAAATTTTTAGAGAAATATGTTTCGTCCGTCTCCTTTGATATAACCTCCTTTGAGTTGTACAACACAAGCAGCATTATCTTCATACAAAATTGTTGGACTATCTTTTGTTGAAATTAATCCGCATGATGCTTGGATATGATTGGTCATGTTCCTCAACCATACACATTCTCGGCCTGCTTTATGAATTGCAATAATTTCAGAATGATTTGAGGATGTTGCTGTCAATGATTGCTTCACAAATCTCCATGATATAGCAGTTTCTCCACATGTAAACACGTATTTTGTTTATGATTTAGCTTTATGTGGGTCAGAGAGATAACATCCATTTGCATATCCCACTAAAGCAGATCCCGACTTTTGAGAATAAAATAATCTCAAATCAATAGTACCCTTTAGGTAATGAAAAATATGTTTAACACAATTCCAATATCTTTGTATTGGTGTAGAGTTATATCTTGCAAGGAGATTTACGGAAAAATCTATGTCGGGACGTGTGCAATTTGTAAGATAATTTAATGCTCTAATTGCACTAAGATATGGTACTTCAGGGTCAAGAATTTTTTCTCCATCTTCAAGTGGACGAAAAAGATCATTTTTTATATCAAGTGATCAAACAACCATAAGTGATGTCAATGGATGTGCATTATCCATATAAAATCATTTTAAAACTTTTTCTGTATATGTAGATTGATGAACAAATAATCCTTCTGGGAAATGTTCAATCTGCAACCCGAGACAGAATTTGATTTTTCCCAAATCTTTCATCTCAAATTCATTTTTCAAATAATCTGCAGTTTTGTTGAGCTCTTCAGAAGTTCCAATTAAATTTAAGTTATCAACATAAACTGTCACGATTACAAATCCAATATTTGTTTACTTTATAAAAACACATGGGCAGACATCGTCATTTTTATAGCCTTCTTTCAACAAATATTCGCTAAGGTGATTATACCACATGCATTTCGATTGTTTTAATCCATATAATGATCTTTGAAATTTAATTGAGAACATGGTTCTCGGGCATGTATCATTTGTTTTTTGCACTTTAAGTCCTTCAGGGACTTTCATATATATGTTACTATCAAGTGAACCATACAAATAGACAGTCACTACATCCATAAGGCGCATATCAAGTTTTTGTAACATAGTCAAACTAATTAAGAATCTAAAAGTGATAGTGTCCGTTACGGGAGAATATGTTTCCTCATAATCAATTCCTAGTCTTTGTGAGAAATCTTGAACTACGATTGGGTTTTGTATCTTGTAATTTCATTATTTTCATTTCTCTTTCGTACAATAACCCATTTATATCCAACAAGGATTACATTTTCAGGTGTTTGAACTATAGGTCCAAACATTTTCCCTTTTTCTAAGGAATTCGATTCCACCTGTATGGCTTCTTTCCATTTTGGCCAATCATTTCTATTTTGACAGTTTTTAACAGACGGTGGTTTAAGATCCTCATTTTGCATAATATCAAGAGTCACGTTAAGGCGAGAATATTGTCCATAACAACATTATTTCGCTCCCATAATTTATGAGATAACATATAATTTATTGAAATCTCATTATTTTCGGACACTTGTGATTCTTCAGGAACCATATTTTCAATATTTGATTGATCAATTTTCTCTAATGTTACTTCTTCTGAAGTTTTTTGGTTGATCTTTCTCTTGTACTTTTCTTTTTCAAGGTACAGAGTCTTTTGAACCAATTGGTCGACCACACTTTTGACGTATTTGAGATTCATTTGCTATTCATAATATGATGCAATACATCATGTACAAAAGTGTTGTCGATAACTTTTTCTTATCTTTTTCGATTCTATTTCTTTTTTCATAATGACATAACTTATTGAAATATATCAATTTTCATTATTTCAGGTACCTGAACCTCTTTTGGGGTTTTTAATATGTTATGTCTAAATACTCATTAAGAGTATATACCTCCTTAATAAGACCATCTTTACCAATTGCTCCATTTTCGTTTGGAGAATTTTGTAATAGAATCGAATATCATCACGCTTCGGCGTACCATAAATTTATCAAATATAATATCAACAAATTGTCCTTCCAGGAGTCAATTCGAGTTGTAACATTTAAATCAAATATGTGAGATTGTTAATCTCTTTGGTTAGTAAATGCATCTAAATAAATGATTCTTCGAACTTCTTGTTCGAATTGTTAGATAATGATGCATTTATACATTATTTTCAACTTCTTAATTTCTCCTCCTAATGCTGAGAGAATTGTCCAATCAAAATGACAATAATTTTTCCAGCATTATAAAATATCACCCGTTTGATGTTGGCATGATGCGTAATGACTTTCCCTAAACTGAAATGGGAAGTATTTAGTTCTCAATTAAATTAATTGGAAGCGTTTAACAAACAATAATGTTAATCCATTTATCGACACCTCAACTAACACTTATTAAAAAGGTTGAGATTTTGGATCACTAGTATTAAAAAGACACACCGTTTTAATTGTATAATCTAAAAATTATACTCATAATTTAAGTAGCACTTTCACAAACTTCAGATTGCGAACACCATGCAATCATCTAATATTTGTATCAAATCTATTAGATACAAATAATGTTTAGATGGTCAACGTGAACGGTGACGGGGCCACATATATCACCCTAATCAATTTTCAGAAATATAGGGAATTCAATCTTTATTTAACTAGTAATGATCAATAACCAATTTTCAATAAAGAGAACAAATATCAAATATGATTTCATTGAATTGAAGAATCTTCTGGTTCTTCATTGAATATCCATTTGAATATTTAATTTTGCATCATTATTTGATCCATTGATGGCTCAATTGGTAATGACAAACAATAAAGTCAAATTGAACTTCTGGTTCAATATAAGATATAATTCAATTATTTAATTTGAAGAATATGATTAAACATTATATAATCATATATCATTCAAGTATTCAAACTAATCAATGTCCCAGTGACATTAATTACATGTTGTCCTTCAAGGATAAACATGAATTCAAAATTATACATTTTTCGAAACACTTGCAACTTCAAGAGCACGTTGTATTTACTATTTCTTATTCAAAAGCAATATGTCAATATTCTTTTGAAATAATGAAAATTATAATTCATGCTCTTCAGGAGCAAGTAATATTCATCTGAAATATTAATTATGTTGTTGTGCACCTTTAGGGATAACAATAAACTATTATTTCGAAATATTAGCTCTTCAGGAGCCATATATTTGTTTTTTCAAGAATAATATATCAATATTCCCTTTAGGAGTGTCATGCTCTTTAGGAGCAATAACATATTATTATTTGAACATATTCTGAACAATTTAGAGATTTACTCACTAATAGTTTTGAAATCTTGCAAACGAAGATGCATCCACTCATAGCAGGCTTTGGGGAGAACTATATAGTCCTTTGACGATCAAATCTTTTAGTTAATTTTTTTTTCAAAGAATATGTGGATCTTTCTTAGTGAGATATTCAATTTTCAATCCATCATGAGGATGATGACGAAGGAAGATGAATGCTTTTGCACAATCCTACATGGATTCTTTGTTTTCTTCTTTTATTGTCTATCCCAAACCTCTTGAGACTAGATGGATATCAGCATCGAGTACCCATGACAAATAGTTTTTGCCAGATATGTCAAGTACAACAAACTCAAGTTTTGTGATGTTTGCCATTTGATTAACTGCGCAATAAAGCAAAAGAAAATACAATTAGTTTTGAAGAATATGATTAAACATCAATAGTCAATATCAATATGATATAAGTTATGTGTTTTCATTCAGGGATAAACACTAATTTAAAATAGTATGTTCTTCGAAACATGTGCTACTTCGGGGACACGTTGTATTTTATTATTACCGCTTCAAGAGTAATATGTCAATATTCTTCTGGAATATTAAAAATTATAATTTATGCTCTTCAGGAGCAAATAATATTTTTCGAGAATATTAATTATAATTTTGTGTTACTTCAGGAGCAACAACATGATAAAATATAAATTCAAAATTTATAAAAGTACATCAAAAACATTTAATTAAGTTAAAAATATTAATTACTGTACAGACATGATATAAATTTATTAATTACCAAATATGTATTAGAAAAGGAAATTTTCAAACTTTGAATTAATTTTGGCAAACCTAAAGCAGTACATGTAAACGGTATGTAAACTCAATGCATTAATCAAAATTTTATAAACATTAAGCAGGAAAACGTAATGATTGTGGCAC
Source organism: Fraxinus americana (assembly GCA_035079005.1). Taxonomy (NCBI): domain Eukaryota; kingdom Viridiplantae; phylum Streptophyta; class Magnoliopsida; order Lamiales; family Oleaceae; genus Fraxinus; species Fraxinus americana. The sequence goes on along the minus strand of CM068708.1, from coordinate 28,019,584 downwards.
AAATTGAGGGTGACAGAATTGATACAAAATAAAATCGGCAGAATTGATACAAATTGAATGTGGACAAATTGAAGGTGGCAGAATTGTGTGTAAAAAAAAAATATACACAGAGCGGCTAGTGATTCACACGTACAAAAGCACAGAAGACGAATTCATACAAAGTCCATTAGTAAAGTAAAATAAAAAAAAGTATAACTGGCAGTAGAAAGTAATCATTACGCATAATAATTATATTGACTTGTGGCAGTCAAAAGAAGCTTTATACAATCGAGTATATATATGCATACAAATACTTACGTGCAAGTAAAAAGAATACTTAGAGAATCGTGCTGATAACGTGTTATAAAAAGAGAGAAAAGAGAAGAGGACAAGAGAAGTCAATAGATTTATGTGTATTATAATGAGAATCAAAACCCTATATTTATAGGGAAGGAATAAAGATACATATGGTAATAATATCTAGGGCTGCAGGAGTACAAGTGTCATTCACATTAAACCTTAATTTACTTTCCTTTTACAACAGTTTTCTTAATTTTTTTTTATTATGTAATTGTTTTATAAAACTTTTTATAAACAGGTTGATTTGATATGCTTGGGGGCATGGATTAGGGGTGTCCAAAAGTCCCGAACCGAACCGAACCCGAACCGAATCGAGCGGTTCTTCATAAATTAAATACCCGAGCGGGTACGCGAATCGAGAACCGACGGGTTTGGGTCGGGTCTCGGGTCTAGACCAAGAACCGAATAAGAACCGAAACTAAATAATTTTTTTATTTTTTATATTGAATTAATTAAATTATTTTATTTTTTTCTAAACAAATTAGCAAATTAATTAAATAAATCAGATTATGTCATAATTTTAATTTTAAAGCCCAAATCATTTTTAAAACTCATTAACCCATTTTAATTTGAAGCAAATGAATATACTTTATGTAGTGTCGCTATAATATTAATATCTACTTTTTGATATTTGTATGCATTGAATTAATCTTATTGGACGACTAGTTATTTATATATTTTTGAATTGGACTACGTTAATTTGTAAAAGTTACGAATGAAATGTCATTAGTTGTATTTATATAGTGTTGCTGTAAATATTAAAATATTTAATTATGGTACGGAACCGAACAGAACCGAACCGAACCGAACGGAACCGAACCCAAACGGTTCCATAATTATATTTGGACCCGACGGGTCTGTTTATTAAATACCCGAAAGTTTTGGGTCGGTTCGGGTCTCTTCAGAACCGAACCGAACCGACCCACGGACAGCCCTAGCATGGATGATGGTAGAGGATGATGTAACATGCTATGGAGATGCCAATGACTTAACATTTATAATTTGATTATGCAACATTTATGTTTTTCTTTATTTGATTTCTATGAACATCATATGTGGAACTATTCTAAGAACATTTTATGAATAAGTTATGTTTAAAAGTAGTTATTTGTTATAGAAATTAACTTACAAGTCGCCATTTACCACAAAAGAAAGTGTTAGCGATTTAGTGTTGTTGTTTTTCTAAATTTTCAGCTTCTGCTTTGAAATTCATAACTCAATCATTACTTGGATTTTTTCAACAAAATTAGTGGTGTTTTATAGCCTCATGGATTAGCTACTGAATAAAGTTGAAATCATGTCGATTCGAAGTCTGTAGAATTTTATATGTTATTTTAAATAAATTGTGCTGGGTTACCTTCTGAACCCAGTAGCCTCGCGGTTTTGAAAAATATTTTAATACCTCATATGTTGCCAACAGAAGCTAATTTTTGGATATGCCATAATATAAAGAATTTACTACTTTAAAATAAAATTTCATGAAGTTTCGAGGTCGATAGTTATGCAAACGAATTTATTTTTGAAATTACCACTAAGATAGAAAACAAAAGCAGCAACATGTATTTTTCATTTTCTTCCTAGAATTTCACGTCAATAATGTGACTTTATTTCTAAAAAAAATATTAGATAATCCCTTAATACGAAATGATGAATTATTTAGAATTAAATAATTCACAAATTAAATTACGAAGTTAAATTTTTATACTTTCCGCTAAAAGTGTAGTTAATTATTTTATTAAGTCTAAGGTCTATGGGTAAAGTAAAGTTTAACTAAGCAAAGCATAAACTCTTGTTATAAAACGGTTATGATTCTAGAGTTCTATTTCTCATGTTTCGCCGCATTTACATTTTTTTTTTTCTTTATGTATATCTTGTATGCAAAGATAAAAATAATTGAGAAAAAAAAAAACCAGAAGTGGTTGCCATTGTGGTTGAGGCATTGAAATTCCATGTCGGTGACCTGGGTTCGAATCTCAGCCACCTACCAATTTATTTAAAATTGCCTTTTATAATTTTGGGGGTCTAAGAAATTGAACCTTGGACCTCCAAGTGAAACAATTAGTTCCCCACCATTGGAGTTGTAGAGTACTTCCCATTTGGACATGCAGTTCAATTGTCAACCGCTAGTCCAAAGACCATTGATACTCCTTGGGGGTCCAAAGTTCAATTCCTTAGACCCCCAACATTGTAAAAGGCAATTTTAAAAATCAGCTTTGACCGAGTTAATCGAAAATTTTAACTAAGCAAAGTATAAATTCTTTTTTATAAAACAGTTATGATTCTATAGTTATGTTTTCCATGTTTCACTACATTTTACATCTTTTTGCTTTATGTATATCTTGTATGCAAAGATAAAAGTAATTGAGAAAAAAAAAGTGTGTTATTTTAAATGATATGTATTGGGCTAGAACTGAAAGTTGTGTGTCGCAAATGGCAAATGAAAGACAAGATTCTAAGAGAATGAATCATATCAGTCAATAGGAGATAGATATCTGAGCTTACCTAGATTTTGAGGTAGACGAATCTGTAGACCTTGACAATCACATACGAAACATGTGCTAGCACTGAAAAAAATCAATTCCGATCAAGTTGAGAAATAATTTCCTTTTTTTAAGTATTCTAGTATTGGTAAATGAATTTAATGAGAGATATTATATTTTATCTCAGAGGAAATGTCTCAAGCAAACCAGAATAACTTGATAAGGGACCTCCTGCAAGTGGTTTAAGATCTTGGCAAACTGAATTAGAATCAAGCTCCACACACACCATCGGCTCCTATTACCCTTCTGACTCATGCCTCGATAGTTGAGTTATTTCGAATGCATAAGCCCCCACATTCGATGGAACATCTGGTCTACTGGTAGTTGAGGAATGGCTTCGTAAGTTCGAACTAATTTTTTGACTCATAGATTGCCCTGACGCCCAAAAGGTCCAGTGTGCAGAGTCTATGTTTACTGGTAATGCAAGTCATTGGTGGGACTCGATGTCCCGAACTAGGACCCCGGAGTAGCAATTGGAGTTAACTTGGAAATAATTCAAGGAGGAAGTGATGGATAATTATTTTCCTCAGTCTCTAAGAGATTTCAAGAAGAGCGAATTTCTTCATCTCAAGGAGGGTAGTATGTCCCTGACTGATTACGAACGAAAGTTCGATCAACACTCAAGGTTTGCTCCACACCTGGTTGGCACGAAAATTAAGAAGACTCGAAGGTTTGAGTAAGGGTTAAACCCAGACATAAGCATGATTCTTATGTCACATCGTTTTACATCATACCGTGAGATGCTGGAATGAGCTCACGCTATTTGGTATCAAAAGGCTAATACAGAGCAACATAGTCTATTGTTCAGCTAGCAAGATAAAGGGCAAATTGGGAAGAGAAAGTGGAATGGTCAAGACAAAGGAAAGGGCAAATGGCTAAATAAGAAATCCAATATGGACCTAGTGCTAGTAAGGCCATAGTAGCTGCAGTAGCACCGTGCCGTGAGTGTGGTAAACCTCATCGTGGTGAATACTTGTACAGGAAAAATGACTATTTTCAATATGGTAAGCCAGGACATATTGCTAAGGATTGTCCCATATTTACTCAGAAGAAGGATGATAACAGTGATCAGAACAAAAAGGGGAAAGCACGAGTTTTTACAATGACTCGGGAGGATGCATAGGAGAACTCAAACGTAATAGTAGGTATTTTACTGATATCTAATACACCTACTTGTGTGCTGTTTGATTCGGGAGCTACTCATTCTTTTGTATCAATGTCTTTCATTGCTAAATCTAGTATTACTTGTGATAAGTCAGAGAGTACACTAGAAGATAGCATCCCTCAGGCAGAATGTTAAATGCAAATCAGTTAGCTAAGTCGGTGAATATTGAAATTAAGGGAAAAACATTAGAAGCTAATTGTATCTGATAGAGATGTTGGGTATGGATTGGTTGTGACGTCATTATGCAACCATTCGTTGTAGAGAAATGAAAGTGTCTTTTTAGAAACTAGGATAAGAACAATTTTCTTTCCCTGGAATAAAGACAAAACCCAATCTCCAACTGGTATTTGCCTTTCAAACCGAGAAAATGTTGAGAAAAGAAACATTTCAAGGGTTTCTAGTTAACATCTCAAGAGAAAAACAAGCGACGATAAAGATTGATGATGTACAAGTGGTACAAGAATTTATAGATGTGTTTCCCAAAGATCTACCTAGTACCCCACCAATTAGACAAGTGTAGTTTACAATATATCTAGTTCCTGAACCGACACCAGTATCTAAAGCTCCATATAGAATGGCTCCATAGGAACTTCAGGAGTTGAAAATTTAGTTACAAAAATTGTTAGACAGTGGCTTTATCCAACCAAGTGTATCTCCATGGGGCGCCAGTGTTATTTGTAAAGAAGAAAGATGGAAATATGAAGATGTGTATCGACTATCGGGAGTTGAACCATTTGACCATCAAGAATATGTATCCTCTCCCGAGAATTGAGGATTTGTTTGATCAATTAAAATATGCTAAAGTATTTTCCAATATTGACTTACGATCTAGATATCATCAATTGAAGGTGTAGCGCCCCGAGTTCCGTTAACCCGGATTGCCACGTCATCGTCTTCTGTAACTGATTTAACTAAAAAGTTTTGCGGAAAATAACTAAATTTCAAACTTCGCATTTATAACGGTAAAAATCTCGTCGACAACAAAACTAATTTTAATAACTTAAGAAAATTGATTAAATTTCAAATCTCAAGTTTTTGAAGTACTGAAATAAAAAAGTACATTAATAGCGTTCAAATACGAAATTTTCAAATATAAATAACTGAATTCATTAAATTGTTGCCACACTGCCCATCAATCACGATCACCTCCGAAGTCTGCAAATATTGTTAAAATAACGGGGTGAGTATTTCAAAGAAATACTCAGTAGACTCATCGCCGATAATTAATTTACAGAATAATTGAGCACATACTTATGCAATATACAACGTGATATCATCATCATCTTTGGTTCATTTTCTTGAAAATCATAGGCTCTTTAAAAACATAGGTTGATGGTAGTCTCGTCTCATGCATTTAAGCACATAAGTTATGCATAACATTCTCATTTTATCTCATAAGAGATTCTCTTCTTTCTCATGCAATTAAGCATATAAGTTATGGAAAGCATAACAATATCATATATCTCATATGACATATTCTCTTCTCATTCATTAAAGCATATAATTCACGTAAATTCACATAAAACATGCAATTATAATTTAAACTAATTAATGGTGGCGAGTCTACCTCAAATATTTCGAGTTACGTGAAAAGTGGAGCGGGAAAATAACTTCAAGCTCCTAATTGTTCATACGTATCGTCTAGCCAAAATAGAAAATAAGTTTGAATTAGTATTTCGAATATTTAAGGCTTTAAAGTGATAAAATAAAGTTTAGGGATTAAATTGGAAGTTATTGAAATTGAATTTGACAAATCTAAGGGTTGAAAATACTATTTTCAAAGTATTGGAGCTAAATGTGAAAAATAGGAATTCTAGGGACTTAATTGGAAACTATTGAAACTGGAAATAAAAGTTTAAGGGCTGAAATTGAACTTTTATAAGTTAAGGACTAAACTGTAAATTTAATAAAGCTGAAAATAAGAGTTTAGGGTTGAAATAGTAACTCTTAGAAGTTAGGGACTAAACTGTAAATATATTAAAACTGAAAATAAAACTAAAAGGGCTGAAATTATAACATTTTATAAATTAGGGGCTAAATTAAACACTTACTAAAACTGAAAACAAAATTTAAAGAACTGAAATTAAAATATTTAAAACATAAGGACTTAATTAAAACAACTTTAAAATGCAGGACTAAAAGGGTAAAATTCTAAAATCAAAATTAAAATAAAACTAAACATTTCCTCATTTCTCTCTCTCTGTAAATCGAGAGAGAGAGAGGACGACGGGAGAAGGGGGAGGGCTCGGCCCCTTCTCCGATTCAACCACCGGTGAGAGGTGGCGACGGCAACCTCAGGGCCACCGGGGTGTGGTGGCTTCAGGGTGTGGGTGGAGGCGAGTGGGAGGGAGTTGGTGCACGGACCGAAGCTAGTCCAAGGCTTGAGGTCGATTTTCATTTGGATCTCTTGGTGGTTCAAGCTCGAGAAATGGTTAGGGAAGCAAGGTAAGTTCATGGGTAGTCTTTATTTTCTTGATTGAGTTGGTTTGTAGTTGATTTGGGGTGAAATGGGGGCTATCGAGTGGCGACTTTGGTGTCGGTCTTGGGTGGTGTTGGTCTCGGTTTTGTGATAAGTGTTGAGGTTGGTGGAGTTGGCCAAAGTGGTGAGGTCTGTGGGTTGGAGTGTCTCGGTTTTGGAGTTGGTGGTGGCGGGTTTGGTGGTTGGTTTTTGGGCAATGAAGTTGAGGTCTCGGTTTTGAGCTGGTGGTAGTGCAATGTGGCTGTTCGTGTGGTGGGGTGGCTGGTAGTGTCTTTGGGTGTTGATTTTTGGGTTGCTTCAGGTGACTGTGTAATGAGAGCTTGGTGTTGAAATGGTGTTGGTGGTTCTGCAGTTTGGGTTCTGCTGGAGCTTTCGAAATGGTGGTTCTGAAGTTTTGTGATTTCCTGTCGAGCAGTGAGTTGTTTGGTGGTGGTGTTAGATTGGTCTTGTGAGTTGGAGGTGGTGACGGTTTGCAGCTCGTGAATCTCTGGTTGATGCTAGAAATGGATGTTCTAGCATCAATATTGAGTTCACTGTAAATGGATTGAGGAACATGCTTGGAGAAGATGAGATTTTCTTACCAAATGGATTGCTTGGCTGCGTGAATTTTGGAGGAGAGGGAGAATGAAATGTGGTGAATAAAATAGGAAACGTTAGGGCACAAATCCATATGTGCCACTTGGGCCAATTGGGTTGCAGGGATTCTTTTAGTTTGGGCCTAAATGGATTGGGACTAAACATCAATATTTGGGCCTGACATAATTGGACTTAATTGTAATGGACTAAATAAATTGGATTCTAAAAATAAAATAAATCAGAATTGATACTAAAATAATTATTCGATATTTGGACTCGATTCGAAATAATTTAAATTTGTTTACAACGGCTAGACGAACGCGCTATCTCTTTAAAATTAGGGTTAAAGTTTAGCGACACGTTTTTCGAGAAATAATTTTATATTATTTAAAAGTTCTTGGTCGCTACAACCTTACCTCCTTAAAATAATTTCGTCCTCGAAATTTAAACTTACTTGATCTAAAATATCTGGATATTTAGCCAGAATTTCTTCCTCTTTCTCCCAGGTAGCTTCATCGCTATCCTGTCTACCCCATTGGACTTTGACTAACGGAATTTCTTTGTTTCTTAAGACATAGACTTTTCTCTCTACAATGCACATAGGTGTCTCTTCATAAGACAGATTCCTCTGAATCGAGATAGTCTGAAAATTTACCACATGACTCGGGTCGTGGATATATTTTCTCAATAAGGAAACGTGGAAAACGTTGTGTACGGCCGATAACTCAGGTGGTAACGCCAAACGATAAGCCACGTTACCTACTTTCTCTAAGATCTCGAATGGTCATATAAAATGAGGTCTTAACTTCCATCTCTTGCCGAAGCGAATAGTTCCTTTCATAGGAGCTACTTTCAAAAATACTTTCTTTCCAATTTCAAATTCTAAGTCTTTTCTCCTTTGATCGGCATAGCTTTTCTGTCTATCTTGAGCGGCTTTGATCCGTAGTCTGATCTTATCAATAGCTTCAACTGTCTTTTCAATCAATTCTGGACCTAAAATTCTTCCCTCGCCTACTTCCTCCCAATAGACTGGTGATCGACATCGTCGTCCATAAAGTGCCTCATATGGTGCCATTCCAATAGTAGCATGGAAACTATTATTGTAGGCAAACTCCACTAGTGGAAGATGATTCTCCCAATTACCACTCAAGTCTAGTACACAAGCTCTAAGCATATCTTCCAGTGTCTGAATAGTGCGTTCAGATTGTCCATCTGTCTGAGGATGGTAAGCTGTACTAAAATTTAATTTAGTACCCATTGCAACATGTAGACTTTTCCAAAATCTCGAAGTAAATCTCGGATCTCTATCGGAGACAATGGAGGTTGGTACTCCATGAAGTGGAACAATCTCTTTAAAGTACAATTGGGCCAATTGATCTATATTGAGAGTCATTCTGATTAGTAGGAAATGAGCTGACTTAGTAAGTCGGTCTACAATAACCCAAATAGCGTCATGACTCTTTACTGATTTTGTAATCCCGTTACAAAATGCATGGAAATTTTCTCCCATTTCCATTCTGGTATATCCAAGGGATTCTACAACCCTGATGGTCTCTGATGTTCAGCCTTGACCTGCTGACACGTCATGCATCGAGAGACAAACTTTGCAATGCAACCCTTCATGTTTCTCCACCAAAAGGTGTTGCGCAAATCACGATACATCTTTGTCCCTCCTGGGTAGCATGCTTATGGTGCTGAATGAGCTTCTGTCAAAATCTCATTCTGGATATGTTCATCATTCGGCACACAGAGACGTCCTCTGAATATAAGTGCCTTATCAGAGGCAATCTCGAAACCTATTCTCTTGCCAGTTCCAACTTCGGATCTAATATTTTCCAAGAATTTATCTCCAGTTTGAGCTGTTATAATCCGACCTCTCAAGTCTGGTTTAACGCTCAGATTTGCTAATCTAGAAGATCCTTGGACTGATGGGGTTAGCACTTCGATTCTTAGATTCCTCAAATCTTGAATCAACTGATCTTGCGTTGTTCCGAAAGCTGATAACTGTCCAGCGTTCCTTCTGCTCAAGGCGTCTGCAACCTTATTTGCTTTACTCTGGTGGTAAAGAATGGTGCAGTCATAGTCCTTTACCAGCTCTAGCCATCGTTGTTGTCTCATGTTTAGTTCCTTCTGAGTGAAGAAATACTTGAGACTCTTGTTATCGGTGTAAATCTCACATTTACTCCCGTACAAATAGTGTCGCCAAATCTTAAGAGCGTGCACAACAGCTGCGAGCTCTAAATCATGTGTCGGGTAATTCTTCTCATGTGGCTTCAACTGTCTTGAGGCATATGCTATCACCTTACCATTCTGCATCAAAATACAGCCTAAACCATGTTTGGATGCATCGCTGTAAAGAACGAAACCTTCAGATCCATCTGGTATCGTCAGCACTGGTGCTGAGACGAGTCTGTTCTTAAGTTCCTGAAAGCTTTGTTTACACTGTTCTGTCCACTGAAACTTAACTCTCTTCCTGGTCAACTGAGTCATAGAACCTGCTATTTTAGAGAAACCCTCTATGAATCGCCGATAATATCCAGCTAATCCCAGAAAACTTCTCATATCTCCAACGTTTGCAGGTGTTGGCCAATTTGTTACAGATTCAACTTTAGAAGGATCAACCTCGATGCCTTTAGCTGTAGCAATATGACCTAAGAAACCTACTCTCTCAAGCCAAAATTCACATTTCTTGAATTTAGCGTACAAATTTTCTGCTCTCAGCGTTTCCAACACAATCCACAAATGTTTTTCATGTTGTGTGGAATTCCTGGAGTAGATCAGTATATCATCGATAAAGACAATGACGAATTGATCAAGATACTGATGGAAAATTCGATTCATCAAATCCATAAATATTGCAGGTGCATTCGTGAGATCGAACGGCATCACTGTGAACTCATAATGTCCATATCGTATCCTGAACGCTGTCTTTGGTACTTCAGATGGCGAAACCTTTAGCTGATGGTACCCAGATCTCAAATCAATCTTCGAGAAGATTGCAGTACCTTTCAACTGATCGAATAAGTCTTCGATCCTGGGTAGGGGATACTTATTCCTTATCGTCAACTTGTTAAGTTCTCGATAGTCGATGCACATCCTCATGCTTTCGTCCTTCTTCTTTACAAACAGCACATGTGCTCCCCACGGAGACACACTTGGCCTGATGAAACCCTTCTCTAGCAATTCCTCTAATTGCACATTCAGTTCTTGCAACTCCTTCGACGCCATGTGGTACGGAGCTTTAGAAACAGGGGCAGCTCCTGGTACCAAATCGATGGAAAATTCCACTTGCCTATCCGGTGGAGTGCCGGGTACATCGTCTGGAAAAAGGTCACTGTACTCACGTACTACTGGCACGGAATCCAGAGTAATCTCCTCTACGGATTTGTCTTGAATACTAACCAAATAACCATGACAACTATCATTGGCTAATAGCTTCTCCGCTTGTAAGGCCGAGATCAGGCGAGGAAGTGCCTTGATCCTCGCCCAATAAAACTTGAATACCTCTTACCATCTTTACGAAAAATAACCTCATTTTCGTGGCACATAATTGTGGCACGGTTGGTACTGAGCCAATCCATACCTAGAATAATATCGAAATCTTTCATTCGATAATATTCAGGTCTGCCTCCAGAACTTGACCATCAAAATCTATTTGTACTGCCTTGACTATCTTATTAGTATCGATAGTTTCTCCTGACGGCAAACTAACTTCAAGGGTACTACCAGTCTCTATGCCTATTAAGTTCAGTTTTTCTAAGCATGCATCGGATATAAACGAGTGTGTGGCTCCCGAGTCTATAAGGACATATACGGGTATGCAAGAAAAAGTAGTTTATAAAGGTTGAGCTAAGTGTACCAACATCGAAGAAGATATCTCGAAAAATGAAAATTGGAAAACCAAACATCATTTCATTTAAAACTCAACTTCTTTTACTGAAGGTACATCGGTAGGAATGCATGTATGCCGAACATTTGATTAAGACAAAACGTCAACCCTACTCTAACTCCTATCCATCTATTCTCATTCGGTCACGCATGATTCGGCATCCGAGAATTCTCCTAATGCTGGATCAGCGTCTTCTTCTGATTTTTCTTCTTCTGGGTCTTTTTCGGGTTCTTCTTCTTCTTCGGGTCTTCTTCGGGAACTAACTCGTCCTCTTGCTCAGGTTCGGGCTCGGGCACTAGCTCATGTTCTGGCTCCCCTTCAGGTACAACCCCAAAGCGGTCCTCAAAGTACATGGGCCAATATGCCACAAATCTCACGCAGAAGGTATCATACTCCATATCCACCTTAGGTGACGTAAGAGCATCCATGTATATGCCACGAACTACTTCCGCACAGTCGCCTCGAAAAGTTGAGAGTAAGTGATGGATCGACTGGCGATTACAGGTCATGTAGCCATGCTGTATGGCCTGCTCACGTACGACATTCAACTGCTCTATGTGTTGGGCAATTGTCCAATCAAGTCTAGGTCTGAAGCGGTCGTAATCTCTAACGGCTTGTTCTACGTCACTGGGTGCATTTCTACGAATGGGTGCCATGTCCTAAACCAATTATGCAAAGTCCAATTAAGTGGGGTTATTCATCTCTTCTTAGTTAAAATTTACGAGGACGTAAAATTTAGAAAGCTATTTCAAATTATGCTCAAACTCGTCTTTCTTTCTTTCTAATTCGGATACACTTTCTTTCTCTTTCTTTTGAATCTCGTAAATCATTACAATATGTATCCGAAAATAAACTAACGATAAACTTCGTAAACTTCTATTCTTTCGGAGTCGGCGGATCGAATGATGGCAGCAGCAACTTTCATTAATGATAATCAAACAATTTGGAACGTCTCTTTGAAAAATTTTATTTTTGAAAATTTTTGCCAGTCTACAGAAACGCAGACCAGCTCTGATACCAAGCTGTAGCGCCCCGAGTTCCGTTAACCCGGATTGCCACGTCATCGTCTTACAGAATCGATTTAACTAAAAAGTTTTGCGGAAAATAACTAAATTTCAAACTTCGCATTTATAACGGTAAAAATCTCGTCGACAACAAAACTCATTTTAATAACTTAAGAAAATTGATTAAATTTCAAATCTCGAGTTTTTGAAGTACTGAAATAACAAAGTACATTAATAGCGGTCAAATACGAAAATTTCAAATATAAATAATTGAATTCATTAAATTGTTGCCATACTGCCCATCAATCACGATCACCTCCTAAGTCTGCAAATATTATTAAAATAACGGGGTGAGTATTTTAAAGAAATACTCAGTAGACTCATCGCCGATAATTAATTTACAGAATAATTGAGCACATACTTATGCAATATACAACGTGATATCATCATCATCTTTGGTTCATTTTCTTGAAAATCATAGGCTCCTTAAAAACATAGGCTGAGGGTAGTCTCGTCTCGTGCATTTAAGCACATAAGTTATGCATAACATTCTCATCTTATCTCATAAGAGATTCTCTTTTTTCTCATGCAATTAAGCATATAAGTTATGCAAAGCATAACAATATCATATATCTCATATGACATATTCTCCTCTCATGTATTAAAGCATATAATTCACGTAAATTCACATAAGACATGCAATTATAATTTAAACTAATTAATGGTGGCGAGTCTACCTCAAATATTTCGAGTTGCGTGAAAATAACTTCAAGCTCCTAATTGTTCGTACGTATCGTCTAGCCAAAATAGAAAATAAGTTTGAATTAGTATTTCGCATATTTAAGGCTTTAAAGTGATAAAATAAAGTTTAGGGATTAAATTGGAAGTTATTGAAATTGAATTTGACAAATCTAAGGGTTGAAAATACTATTTTCAAAGTATTGGAGCTAAATGTGAAAAATAGGAATTCTAGGGACTTAATTGGAAACTATTGAAACTGGAAATAAAAGTTTAAGGGCTGAAATTGAACTTTTATAAGTTAAGGACTAAACTGTAAATTTAATAAAGCTGAAAATAAGAGTTTAGGGTTGAAATAGTAACTCTTAGAAGTTAGGGACTAAACTGTAAATATATTAAAATTGAAAATAAAACTAAAAGGGCTAAAATTATAACATTTTATAAATTAGGGGCTAAATTAAGCACTTACTAAAACTGAAAACAAAATTTAAAGAACTGAAATTAAAATATTTAAAACATAAGGACTTAATTAAAACAACTTTAAAATGCAGGACTAAAAGGGTAAAATTCTAAAATCAAAATTAAAATAAAACTAAACATTTCCTCATTTCTCTCTCTCTGTAAATCGAGAGAGAGAGAGGACGACGGGAAAAGGGGGAGGGCTCGGCCCCTTCTCCGATTCAACCACCAGTGAGAGGTGGCGACGGCAACCTCAGGGCCACCGGGATGTGGTGGCTTCAGGGTGTGGGTGGAGGCGAGTGGGAGGGAGTTGGTGCACGGACCGAAGCTAGTCCAAGGCTTGAGGTCGATTTTCAGTTGGATCTCTTGGTGGTTCAAGCTCGAGAAATGGTTAGGGAAGCAAGGTAAGTTCAGGGTAGTCTTTATTTTCTTGATTGAGTTGGTTTGGAGTTGATTTGGGGTGAAATGGGGGCTGTCGAGTGGCGGATTTGGTGTCGGTCTTGGGTGGTGTTGGTCTCGGTTTTGAGATAAGTGTTGAGGTTGGTGGAGTTGGCCAAAGTGGTGAGGTCTGTGGGTTGGAGTGTCTCGGTTTTGGAGTTGTTGGTGGCAGGTTTGGTGGTTGGTTTTTGGGCAGTGAAGTTGAGGTCTCAGTTTTGAACTGTTGGTAGTGCAATGTGGCTGTTCATGTGGTGGGGTGGCTGGTAGTGACTTTGGGTGTTGATTTTTGGGTTGCTTCAGGTAACTGTGTAGTGAGAGCTTGGTGTTGAAATGGTGTTGGTGGTTCTGCAGTTTGGGTTCTGCTGGAGCTTTCGAAATGGTGGTTCTGGAGTTTGGTGATTTCTTGTTGAGCAGTGAGTTGTTTGGTGGTGGTGTTAGATTGGTCTTGTGAGTTGGAGGTGGTGATGGTTTGTAGTTCGTGAATCTCTGGTTGATACTAGAAATGGATGTTCTAGCATCAATATTGAGTTCACTGTAAATGGATTGAGGAACATGCTTGGAGAAGATGAGATTTTCTTACCAAATGGATTGCTTGGCTGTGTGAATTTTGGAGGAGAGGGAGAATGAAATGATGGTGAATAAAATAGGAAATGTTAGGGCACAAATCCGTATGTGCCACTTGGGCCAATTGGGTTGCAAGGATTCTTTTAGTTTGGGCCTAAATGGATTGGGCCTAAACATCAATATTTGGGCCTGACATAATTGGACTTAATTGTAATGGACTAAATAAATTGGATTCTAAAAATAAAATAAATCAGAATTGATATTAAAATAATTATTCGATATTTGGATTCGATTCGAAATAATTTAAATTTGTTTACAACGGTTAGACGAATGCGCTCTCTTTAAAATTAGGGTTAAAACTTAGCGACACGTTTTTTGAGAAATAATTTTATATTATTTAAAAGTTCTCGGTCGCTACAGAAGGTTAAGGCTAGAGATATACCCAAGACGGCTTTCAGAACTCGTTATGGACATTATGAATTCACAGTTATGCCATTCGGGTTGAAAAATGCTCTAGCAGTATTCATGGATTTAATGAATTGTGTATTTCACCAGTACTGGATCAATTTTTCATAGTCTTCATTGATGATATGTTGATATACTCCAAGAGCGTCAGAAATACCGTGCAAGGAAAAGTTATACCCTAAATTTATAAAGTTTGAATTTTGGCTTAAGCGACCTGGATTCCTCGGTCATGTAGTGTTAACCATACCTGAAGGTTCGGAAGGATTTGTTATATATAGTGATGCGTCCAAATAAGGTTTGGGATGTGTTTTAATGTAACACGGAAAAGTGATTGCCTTTGCGTCAAGGCAATTGAAGAAACATGAGCAGAACTACCCAATGCATGATCTAGAACTTACAGCGGTAGTTCATGCATTAAAGATATGGTGCCATTACTTATATGGAGGAAAGTGCGACATTTACACAGACTATAAGTGTCTTAAATATTTCTTCACACAGAAGGAATTGAATATGAGACAGAGACGATGGTTAGAGCTAGTAAAGAATTATGATTGCACTATTCATTCATATCCATGTAGGGCTAATGTTGTTGCCGATGCTCTAAGTAGAAAGTCGATGGGTCAGTTGGCATCATTACCTACTATTCAGATAGAGTTGATCAAAGACTTGGAAAATTTGCGAATTGAAGTGGTTACAACACCAAAGCAAAGTACAGCTTGTTTAGCAGATTTGGTGGTTTGACGAACTCTCAGAGATCAAATCATAGAAGTACAAGATAAAGATCTATTTTTCCAGAAGATAGGAAATACATTGGTACCGATAGGAGAAAGGATTTTAGAATAGCTTCGGATCTAGCACTGATGTTTAAAGGAAGAATTTATGTGCCTAAAGATGAAGTTTTGAGGAAGGAGATATTAGAAGAGGCTCATTTCACCCCCATACACCGCACATCCTGGTGGTACAAAAATGTACCTAGATCTTCAAGATACATTTTGGTGGAGGAATATGAAAAGAAATATAGGCCCATTTGGGGCAAAAGTTAAAGCAGAAATGAGCAGAACATTTTGGTAGAGGAATATGAAAACAAGTTAAAGCAGAACATCAAAGACCAGCAGGGTTGTTAACTCCATTGGAAATACCTGAATGGAAGTGAGATAATATCTCAATGACTTTGTGGTAGGATTTCCGAAGTCAGCGAGAGGACACAATGCTATATGGGCAATAGTGGATCGTCTAACAAAGTCCACTCATTTTCTTTCGGTAAAAATGACATTTAGCCTAAATCCATTGACACAATTGTACATTAGAGAGATTGTAAGATTGCATGGTGTCCCCATCTTTATTGTGCCTGATAGAGATCCGAGATTTACGTCTAAATTTTGGAAGAGCTTACAAGGATCTATGGGAACGAAATGGAATTTCAGTACAGTGTATCACCCTCCATCCAATGGACGGTCTGAAAGGACCATTCAAACTTTGGAAGATACGGTAAGAGCCTGTGTTCTAGATCTAGCAGGCAGTTGGGAATCGTATCTACCTTTGGTGGAATTGCATATAATAATAGTTTTCAAGCAACTATTGGAATGACACCGTATGAAGCTCTCTATGGTAGAAGATGTAGATCACCTGTTCATTGGGATGGAGTCGGAGAAAATAGGGTTTTGGGACCAAAAATCATCGAAAGGACAGTTGAAGCCATTGATAAGATCCAACTAGGATAAAGGCAGCGCAAGATAGACAAAAGAGCTATGCTGATACCAGAAGAAAAGACTTGGAATTTGAAGTTGGAGAGAAAGTTTTTCTAAAAGTGTCACCTATAAAGGGTGTACTTAGGTTCGGCAAGAAAGGCAGACTACAACCTCGTTATATTAGACCTTTTGAAATACTTGATAGGATTGAAAATGTGGCCTATTGATTGGCTTTGCCGCCGGAACTATCAGCAGTTCACGACGTATTTCATATATCGATGATCAAAAAATATATGCACTATCCTGATCACGTGGTCAATTATCAATCCCTGGAAGTACAGAAAGATTTATCCTATGAAGAACTACCGATTAAAATACTGGACCGAGAGGACATAAATTATGGAATAAGGAGATTTAACTAATCAAGGTGCAATGGAGTAATCATGGAGTAGAGAGAAGCTACTTGGTAAAGAGGAGAAGAAGTTAAAAACAAATACCCAACACTCTTTGCCAAACCATAAGGTAAATTTCGAGGACGAAATTTTGTTTAAGGTGTGAGGGATGTAATGTCCTGAATTTTGGTTGATATAGCCCATTTAAGAAACAAACTATGGAAGCTCGGCCCATTAAAGGTTATGAAAGTACAAGCCGTAAGTTATTTATAAGCCCAATAATTTATGACATTAAGTTTAAGTAAAGTTTATTACAAATATTTAATAAATAACTGGGTTGCCATAATGGTCATCTGCATGTTATTTCATATAGGCAACCCAGGTTCGAATCACCATACCATACAGTGTTTTTATAAAGTATTTTGTAAAATTATTTTTGAAAAAATAATAAACTCCTTATTGTTGCACATTAAGAACAAGTATACCAATTTAATTGGATGGAATAATAGTTTTATTAACGAGCATCCATAGAGATAAGTTACAATCATATGAATAGTTCATTTTCTTAATTTTTTTTATTATGTAATTGTTTTGTAAAACTTTTTATAAGAATTATTTTTTATAGGCTTAAAACTCTTTAAATTTCTAGTTAAAGACTCAATTTAACAAGATTAGTGATAATATAACTCTCCCATTTAGATTTTTCACTAACAATGGAGGTTACAAAAAGAGGAAAATAATTTTTTAACTACACCTCCCCTCAAATCCGAAAATTACTCTTATTTTCTAAAAATAAAATAAAAATAAAATCTTTATGTTAAGTAAAGTTTAAAAGAATAGTGATAAGTGTGTTTTACACACTTGTTTAGATCACAAAACATGAAAAATTGTTGATCCATATGTTGAAATATGACTTAATTCAATATAATTTGTGTTTGTAGGATTACATTGATGGATGGAATGAAAAGTATGAGAAAATGAACGAAAAAGGGCCAAAATGAAAGAATATGAAACTCCGAGGACCAAAATGTAATTATTCAAAAGATGACCCGAATGACGAATCAAGCATGAGGTTGAGCTAAATAACATATGGTGATATCATGGGATGTTAGAAGAAGAAGGAGAAGAAATCAAGGTCAAAAGGTGGATGAAACCAACTTGGGGACAAAAGTGAATCAAAGGAAAAACAAGTTCTACCATGCAGTCGCATGGTAGAAAACCCATGTAATCGCACAAGCATTTACAGGAGTTGAACAGTAAAAATTTTATATAACCATGCTGTCGAATGGGTTTATACCATGCAGTCGCATGGTACATTCGGAGCGCGAAAATTCTGGTTTCCTTATTTGAATCAAACACTTATGGTAATACATCTAGGACTTCTTTATAACCATAATCTCGTCCAGAAAGGGGGACTACGCATTCTTAGAGAGAAAAACACCATTGAAGAGTAAGGAAGAGGGCAAGAACAAGTGATTTCATTCAAGATTCAAGATTTCAAGCCTAATTCTTAGTTTTTTGGTGATGTCTTCTCTTCATTATTTTTATTGTTCTTTTATTTTATCCATGTTAGGCTAGACTTTTCATGTACTAGGTGAACGATGAATCTCGCATTGTGATCTTTTAATTTTTATTTTGCAATTTGATATTCAAACACGTTTGATGGATGTTGAATGATTTATATACACTTTCTTGCCTCCATGATTATAGTGCACGATAATTGTGTGAGTTTGGGTGGTTTATTTTATGCATTCAAAAGAAGGAAAATAAACTCAATAAGGTATAAATCATCGTTTTGTTCATAGAAGATAGAAATATACGGATATGCATTACGTGAATCTCTAAGTGTTTACAAAACTTCATGCATTCTTGTATATTGCATTTGTCATAGAAATATAGTCAAATGGTATGCTAGAATATATTCAATTCTACTCGAATGAGATTGTTGGATAGGTTAGAAATATTGATTTTTCAACCAATTCCTCGTGTTGTCAAATTGTGAAATGGGGTTAAGGGTGAACTTTGTTTGGGGATTTGGGATCCTAGTACGCTTTTCATATATTAATTTCATCAACTTTGCATTCAACCATTATTCTTGCATTTAGATCGCAATTTTAGTTTAATTCGAATATTAGTCATAATTTCATCATAAAATCACAAAAACAATCACTTGAGTTTAATAGATTCGGTTAAGGCCGACATAATAAAAATCACTTTAAATCAATTCTCGTGGGAACGATACTCGAAATTCTTGAATTTCCACTTTATTACTTGTGAACGATCCGTACACTTGTGGGATTTATTACTTGTGAACGATCCGTACACTTGGCGCCGTTGCCGGGGATTGCGTATTAACTTGATTTTTATTATTTAGACACGAATTCGAACTTGTCTTCCTTTAGTTTTTATTTTATTTTATTTTTAGTTCAAATGTTTAGGCTGAGCTAAGTGCTACTATTGTTTTTGTCTCATCAAGTATTGCATGCGAAGATCAATCAGCTGTGGATTTCTCCAAATTGATTTGGAAATTGAACAAACTTTTCATCGTAGATTGAGGGAAGCAAGAGCAACACATCAGGTCAATCAAGGACAAATACAAGTGGCTGACGAACAATTGGAACCAAGGATAGATCGTGCAGCTCCAACCAATGCTGAAGCTCAGTATGATGGAGAAGCTTTACTTGGAGATTTATTGACACCATTCATCATTCAAAGCCAATCCAGTATCGTTTACCCAACATTCGGACAACCAAACTTTCAACTGAAGACAAATATCATCCAACTCTTTCAGAATGGACATCAATTTTATGGGACAGCCAACGAGAATCCACATACACATATATCCCGCTTCTTGGATATGTGTCAACACTTCAAATACTCAGGGATATCAGGGATATGTGTCAACACTTCAAATACTCAGGGATATCAGAAAATGCAATCAGGCTAAGATTATTTCTACTAACTCTTCGAGATAAAACACTTGAGTGGCTCGATTCACTTCCGATGGCTAGCATAACTACTTGGAACGATTTGGGTCATAAATTCTGCACCAAATACTTCTCACCAGCTAAAGTGGCGAGACTGAGGCATGACATATCCATTTTTAGCTAACACGAAACCGAATCACTTGATGAAGCGTGGAATAGGTTCAAGGGCATGCTAGGAAAGTGTCCTCAACATGGATAGGACAAGAAGGAACAAGTCAAATACTTCTATTTTGGACTAACACCAACTTTTAGAAGCATGGTGGATTCTTCATCAAATGGCTCCCTAACTACTCGGTCAGTCGAGGGAGCTTGGGAATTATTCGAGAGAATGGCTAATGCTTCAGTCATGTGGTCTTCAGATAGAGTGGGTCCAAAGAAAGTAGCTGGAGTATATGAGATAGATATATATTCAGCATTGTCTGCAAAGATTGACTCGTTGTTTCACAAGATAGAGGACATAACTCAGACCGTGAATTCAGCACAAGTAAAGAAACCAAATTGTGAAGAATGTGGAGCAGAGCATGATACAGCTGAATGCCCTATCCTCACACAAAGGATGGAACAGGTAGATTTTGTTCAATGGGGTCAACGTCAGCAGAACAATCCTCACTCTAAGACTTACAATCCGGGACGGAGAAATCACCCGAACTTCTCTTGGGGTGGAAACCAAAATCATAATCGGGCGCAAGGGCAATTTCAGCAGGAGATGAAGCCTCAGTTGGAAGATATGTTTGCGAAGTTCATGGAAAAGACCGATAAGTACATGGAAACCACAAATCAATTCATAAGAAAGACTTAAACAAACCTCCAGAATCAGGGTGCAGCTATTAAGAATCTGGAAACTCAAATGGGACAGTTAGCTCTCTCTATGACAGGAAGGGTACTTGGTGCATTGCCAAGCAACACGGAAATAAATCCTAGGGAGCATGTTCAAGCCATTACTACATGAAGTGGAGTTTAGCTACCTGAGATACATGTCAAGAGGCCAGGTGCAAATAACGAGCAAGTGAAGTCGTCTGAAGAAGAGAATGAGAAATATGTTGACAACACTAAGAAGATACCAGTAAGAGAGAGTCCAGAAAAATCACAGCAAGAGCCAGATAAGTCAATAAATCCCTATGAGCCACCTATTCCATTCCCACAACGGTTGAGGAAGCATTAATGGGAGCAACAATACAAGAAATTCCTCAAAGTTTTCACGAAACTCCATATAAATATCCCATTTGCAGAAGCACTGTTCAAAATACCTGGCTATGCCAAGTTCCTGAAAGATATTCTATCCAAGAAACAAAGTTAGATGAACATGAGACGGTGATGCTAACAGAGGAGTGCAGTGCCATAATTCAGAAAAAGCTCCTACCAAAACTGAAAGATCCAGGGAGTTTTACTATACCTTGCACTATTGGTGAATGCTACTTTGATAAAGCTCTTTGTGATCTTGGTGCAAGTATTAATCTAATGCCTCTATCAGTTTTTAGGAAACTTGGACTAGGCAAAGCCAAAGCAACCACGGTGACACTTCAGTTAGCTGATCGATCATTTGCACATCCGATGGGGATAATTGAAGACGTGCTAGTTAAGGTGGACAAATTCATTTTTCCAGCAGACTTCCTCATTTTGGATATGGAAGAAGACAATGATATCCCACTTATCTTGGGCAGGCCATTCCTAGCTACCAGTAGAGCTCTAATAGATGTTGAAAAAGGTCAGTTGAATTTGAGATTTGGCGAGGAGCAGATCACTTTCAGCATCTTCAATGTTATGGATGATCATGTCAAGTCAGATAGTTGCAATCAAATTGACGTGGTAGAAGAGGTGTTACAGAAGACAATTGTGTTCCAAAACTTTTCAAATGCTGCTGATGACCATAATGTGCATTTTCAACCCAAACAAAATCTTGAGAAGCAAGAAGGCTACATTATTGAGTTTGAGGCAGTTGATGAGGGAAAAGCAGATGACACGGATAAAGATAAGGCTAATGTTTGGAAGAACACTGCAGTAAGAAAGAAAATGTCATTGAAGAAGCTAATTAGGACCTCCAAGGCTATATTCGACGTACCCTAACAGACTAACACGATAGAGTCGAGCTATAGACTATAAACTAGCGCTGGATGGGAGGCAACCCATCGTTTCTGCCCTTTTATTTATTTTGCCTTAAGCATTCGATTGGTAATTTCTTCTTCAAGTTTTTTTTAATAACTTTTAATAAGATTACTTTTTCATCGTCTCTACAGGTAATAAAAGAATATATGCATAGTCCACACTTCTTTCTCCTCCACCATCTTCACATTTGCATCCCCATCAATCAGGGGAGTATTTCTCACCCTTTTTTTCTTTACCTTCTATGAATTTGTCCTTAATTTTATGCACTACTAAGTTTGCATTTTATTATTCTTTAAACTTTGAGGACAATGTTTTATATACGTTTGGGGGGTGGGAATATGTTAATATGACATTCATCATATTACTGCAGTTTTTGCTTTTGTGTGATTGTGTAAAAAAAACTAGTTTTTCGTTTTATTGAGTTATTTTAGTTTTACTCATTTCTAATAGTAGTTTAGAATTTTGTGTGCTTGTGTGGATTTAATGGCCTTGCCAACAATGATGAAAATATTGGAAGCAGTATAGCTATGGATCGTGAAAATTGTGTAAGTTAAATTGATTGATATTTGTCTATGTGGAAATTTGACATTCTTTTTTTGCACACAATACTTGTGTTGGGCATGCTAAGCTAATGATGAGATATATAAATCATATTAGAGTTGAACATGATAGGTAAACCCTGAAAACATCTATTGCACTTATCAATAAACCATCATTTCAGAAGTTTGGAGATGATTTAGCTATTATAGGGGAACATTAAGATCAGTAGGGATTCCATGCGTGAAAAATTGTGTTGTGTGGATTGGATCAGGCCAATGAGACAAAAACGAGGTAAAAGTTTCAAGTTAGAGGTTAGTTCTAGAAATTGGGTGTCTAAAAGAAAATGAGCATTGCACTAATCATCGAAAAAATAAAGACATCTGTTCGAGCTTGTATAACTCGAGTGATTAAACTTGCAAGGGTTTAAAACTTGGTGCCCTATGGTCATCTGACTTGGGAGTCATCGGCCTAAAGCTCACTACAAGGGTTATATAGAAAGCAAATGGAAGATGTTATAAAAAAAAAATTCCATCGAAGAATAATATACATGCTTCTATGTAAGAAATGCATTGATTAGCTCCAGACACCCGGTTGATAGAATCATATCTCTAATACGAAGCAAGTAACTTAGTCTAATCTTAACGGTTGAAACAAAAAAAGGGATAGGAGAATCCCTACTTGTTGAAGTGTGAACTTGTAACTGCGAGATCTATTCAAACTAAGAGAGGGTAAGGACTTCAGTAAATCAAAAACTCTATTCTAGATCACACTCGAGATCTTTGAGTGAAAAGAATAAGTTTGGGGGTGTGAATCTCTCGAGTGAAGAAATGAAAAATTTGACTATTGTAGGTTGGGATTTGCAACCATCATCAGTTTAGTATGTTTCACATAAGTATGCACACACCTACACATCAAGTTTTGCATATGATAAGTGGAGATTCA
Source organism: Fraxinus americana (assembly GCA_035079005.1). Classification (NCBI taxonomy): domain Eukaryota; kingdom Viridiplantae; phylum Streptophyta; class Magnoliopsida; order Lamiales; family Oleaceae; genus Fraxinus; species Fraxinus americana. The sequence continues at coordinate 27,996,276 of CM068708.1, read as the reverse complement.
TTTGATTTTGCACTACTGAAACTGTTCATTTTGTTTATTACTGAATTCTGATCCTGAGACATGACAGGATGTAAAAACATGCTTTGTGTCAAGTTAAGTCACCATCTTGTTTGAGGACAAACAATAGTTCAAGTTTGGGGGGATTTGATAAGTGTGTTTTACACACTTGTTTAGGTCACAAAACATGAAAAATTGTTGATCCATATGTTGAAATATGACTTAATTCAATATAATTTGTGTTTGTAGGATTACATTGATGGATGGAATGAAAAGTATGAGAAAATGAACGAAAAAGGGCCAAAATGGAAGAATATGAAACTCCGAGGACCAAAATGCAATTATTCAAAAGATGACCCGAATGACGAATCAAGCATGAGGTTGAGCTAAGTAACATATGGTGATATCATGGGATGTTAAAGAAGAAGGAGAAGAAATCAAGGTCAAAAGGTGGATGAAACCAACTTGGGGACAAAAGCGAATCAAAGGAAAAACAAGTTCTACCATGCAGTCGCATGGTAGAAAACCCATGCAGTCACACAAGCATCAACAGGAATTGAACAGTAAAAATTTTGTATAACTATGCTGTCGCATGGGTTTTTACCATGCAGTCGCATGGTACATTCCGAGCGCGAAAATTTTGGTTTCCTTATTTGAATCAAACACTTATGGTAATACATCTAGGACTTCTTTATAACCATAATCTCGTCCAGAAAGGGGGACTACGCATTCTTAGAGAGAAAAACACCATTGAAGAGTAAGGAAGAGGGCAAGAACAAGTGATTTCATTCAAGATTCAAGATTTCAACCCTAATTCTTAGTTTTTTGGTGATGTCTTCTCCTCATTATTTTTATTGTTCTTTTATTTTATCCATGTTAGGCTAGACTTTTCATGTACTAGGTGAACGATGAACCTCGCATTGTGATCTTTTAATTTTTATTTTGCAATTTGATATTCAAACACGTTTGATGGATGTTGAATGATTTATATACACTTTCTTGCCTCCATGATTATAGTGCACGATAATTGTGTGAGTTTGGGTGGTTTATTTTATGCATTCAAAAGAAGGAAAATAAACTCAATAAGGTATAAATCATCGTTTTGTTCATAGAGGATAGAAATATACGGATATGCATTACGTGAATCTCTAAGTGTTTACAAAACTTCATGCATTTTTGTATATTGCATTTGTCATAGAAATATAGTCAAATGGTATGCTAGAATATATTCAATTCTACTCGAAAGAGATTGTTGGATAGGTTAGAAATATTGATTTTTCAACCAATTTCTCGTGTTGTCAAATTGTGAAATGGGGTTAAGGGTGAACTTTGTTTGGGGATTTGGGATCCTAGTACGCTTTTCATACATTAATTTCATCAACTTTGCATTCAACCATTATTCTTGCATTTAGATCGCAATTTTAGTTTAATTCGCATATTAGTCATAATTTCATCATAAAATCACAAAAACAATCACTTGAGTTTAATAGATTCGGTTAAGGCCGACATAATAAAAATCACTTTAAATCAATTCTCGTGGGAACGATACTCGAAATTCTTGAATTTCCACTTTATTACTTGTGAACGATCCGTACACTTGCGGGATTTAAATTCGAAATATATTTTCGTGAACAAATAGCAAGGGTGTGAAGGAGAAAGTGCACGCTTTGATCAAGGAAAAAGATTTCAAAATAAAGAAAAACATAGGAGAGAAGTAGATTTCTTAAAACTTTGGGTACCATTGGGAAACAATATTCACCATCCAAATTCGTCCATTTCAAAGTTTCAATTTAAGGTAGGTAGAGGTGAAAGTGTATATTTCATTTTTAAATTATGATTTTTCATTAAACATTTGAATGAATTGGTACATCCGGGTACGGTGCTTCGGCACTACTATAGTTTGAATGATCATTCTCTGGCTCTACGTGGTATGATAATGCTATAGAAATCGGATTTTAACGGAAATCCCTCTATGTGCGGCAGTATGAGTTCAAAATTTCTAATTTGATAACGAAATGCACCGATAATATCTATTGAGTTTCAAACTCATGGGTTAATTTCCCTCTTAGAGGTTGATTTGATGTGCTTGGGGGCTTGGATGATGGTTGATGATGATGCAACATGTTATGGAGATGCCGGTGACTTAACGTTTTTAATTCGATTATGCAACTTTTATTGTTTTCTTTATTTGATTTCTATAAACATCATATGTGGAACTATTCTAAGAAATTTTTTATGAATAAGTAATATTTTAAAGTAGTTATGTGTTATAGAAATTAACTTACAAGTCACCGTTTACAACAAAAGAAAGTGTTAGCGATTTAGTGTTGCTGTTTTTGTAAATTTTCAGCTTTTGCCCTAAAATTCAAAAATTCATAACTCAATGGTTACTTGAAATTTTTCAACAAAGTCAGTGGCATTTGATAGCCCCATAGGTTATCTACTGAATAAACTTGGAATCATGTCAATCCGATGTCGGTAGAATTTTATATGTTCCTTAAAGTAAACTGTGTTGGGTAGTGTTACTGTTTTCAGCTTCTGCCATTGACTTTAAAAATTCGCAACTCAATCATTACTTAGAATTTTTGGACAAAACCAATGGAATTTGATAGCCTCATGGATTAGCTACTGAATAAAGTTGAAATAATGTCGATCCGACGTCTGTAAAATTTTATGTCATTTTAAGTAAACTGCGCTGGGTTACCTTCTAAAGCGTTGTGAGGTTTTGAAAAATATTTTAAAACCTCATATGTTGCCGACGGAAGCTAATTTTTGGATATGTCATAATATAAAGAATTTCCTACTTTAAAATAAAATTTCATGAAGTTTCGAGGTTGATAGTTATGCAAACGAATTTATTTTTGAAATTGTCACTAAGATAGAAAACAAAAGCAGCAACATTTATTTTTCATTTTCTTCCTAGAATTTCACGTCAATAATGTGACTTTATTTCTAAGAAATTATTAGATAATCTTGTAATACGAAATGATGAATTATTTAGAATTAAAAATTCTCGAATTAAATTCTTAAGTTAATTTTTTATGCTTTCCGCTAAAAGTATAGTTAATTATTTTATTAAGTATACAGTCTATGGGTAAAGTAAAGTTAATCTAGTGACGTTTCGATCCATGCGGGTCAGGGCGTTACACCTAAAGGTGTAATGCCACTATTATTTATGTGAAAAGAAAATGAGAAAAATGAAGTCGTAATATACCATGCACAAATCTCAGAATAATGAATTTTGTAAATACTTACAATGCAATAACAAGTCGATATCTTGTTAGCCTATTCTCAGAATAATGAATTTTGTAAATACTTACAATGCAATAACAAGTCGATATCTTGTTAGCCTAGAAAACACATGAAATTTGACATGTTTAACAAATATAATTATGTCCAACATACATGGCATGCATGATACTAATATAAAAAATCCCTAAAAGATTTAACATGCTAGAAATATATAGTTCAAGTTTCTAGAAAAATTATTCGATCAGAGTACACAAATACTTTGAAATCTGAACTAATGTAGTATGATCATCTTATTGAATATTTGTTAAAAGTATGGTATAAGAATGTGAATCTATGCCCATGCGTTTCTAAATATAAATCGGTATTTGGATTGGTCATTATCATTGTTGATGATTCAAACATTATTGGAATTCATAGAGTTTCCAGAGCAGTTGATTACTTAAAATAAGAATTCAAAAGGAAAGATCTTGAAAAGTAAACTTTTCCCTCCACCTGTTGATAGAGAATTTAGCCTATTAAAATCTAGATCATCATTCAACTTACATAGAAAAAATCTTTAAAAAATTTCATTAAAAAAAAAATGTCAGGTTGTTTGATACCTAATGGCCACTTGTTCACTTGAATTTTTGTCATTGAGATGTTAATGAAAAATTTTGTTGATCCTAAAGTACCATAACTTAGAGCAAAAGATGAAGTAGTGATCTTACTAATAGTTCATGCTTCAAAACTTGTTTATTATGACTATGCAATGTATTATTAGATCTATATAAAGCTCATCAACAAGATTATCTATTTAATGTGGCTATCATGACGATTTATGTGATACATATGTTCTCGAAGGCATTGTCTACTGCAATATTTGAGAAGTTGATAAATAAAATATTGAGATCTCATGTGATATTATCACGAGGGAAGTAAATATGTGTTGTACTATTTTTTCTTAACTAGGTGTTTGTCCCACTAGTTTTTCTAGCATGATTTTTTACTTAGGCAACTTTTGTAGCATGTTTAAAAGAATACTATACTTTTTTTTCTTTCACTACGATTTTTCCCCAGGTTCTCCCTAATAAGATTATAATTATGTATATTCTGTGTAATGGACATTCACGAGTGAATGTTAAAATTATTATAGTCATTGATGTTCATAACCTACAAGACATTTACTTCTACTCCTGTATATATAAATTGTTTACAAGATCCCTAAAGAGAGCAAGAAGATATATTTTTCAAAGCAGTAAACATGATGACTATAATTAAACAAAAATAGATGAATATCTTAAATGAAGATGATGACATTGAAGAATTTGACGCACAACATATGCACGATTACATACAAAAACTTTCATTTTGTTGAATTCAAGGGATTATCTATTCTTTTTCTTTGCTCATATTTTTTTTTTGAACGAGTTTATCGGACAAGTTCTAAGGAGGGAGCACTTGATTATTCCAAGTTTAATTGTATTATTTTTCCCTACATTTGGTAATTGTGTGATCGGGTGTTTGTTCAATAATATATTTAATCAAACATGTATTGTGTAATTAGTTATTCAAAGGAAGCGTTTTAAATTAAATATTATTTGAAAATGACTATCATATCCGTGCACTCCCAATTATACCCTATAAATAAGAATCCTTTTTGACTACTTTCCGACTACCTTATATTGTTCCTCTCTCTCTCTCTCTCTCTCTCTCTCTCTCTCTCTCTCTCTCAATTTTATAACATATTCCATTTTATTATATGCATACGCGTGTGATGATTTAACTAAAGAGATTTATATAGTTAACAACTGGAAAAAGATACATAAAGTTACAATGCAAATTTGAGATGTCCAACACAAGACCATCAACATTATTACATGACATGAATGTTTAGTGTGCAACATTGGGCAATAATGTGTTCGAAACAACAAAAAGGATTTAAGCTCTTTATCATTAATCCTATCCTCATCATCCAAGGTAACATACCAAATACGTCACCAATATTTTTGATATTTCTGGAAGCCATGCTTCCATCATAGAATTAAACGAAAAAGGATTCTTCACTCATTAGTAGTTCGAAATTTCACAACAAAGCAAATAAGTTTCGTCTCCAGATAGTTGAGAGTTTGCAGCCTCGACCACCTTGCAGAGAATATAAGAGCAGCACCAGAATTTTTACTTATTCTGACAAATGTATAGAAGATCACTGGCTAAATCTAGTATTGTCAACTGGATCGACCACATTAGTTGCTCAAAGATTGGCCTGCGACTAGTGGTAGAAGTTTCATCGAAATCTCATCTAAACTTTAATTTGTTTCAATAGCGTTACTGAACTTGAATTTAGTTTCAATTGGATCACAACACAATTTAGTATAATTTTACTACTACCATCTTCCAAATTTAGAATTTCTTAATTGAAAATTATCTACCACAATAGATCTACCACGTAATGTTACAAAAGTGTAAAAATAAAAGAGAAAATTGCAGCAACGGTCCCTAACATTTTCATTGTTGCAAACTTTACCCTAACCTTCATTTTATGCTAGAGGAGGTTCGTAACCTTTCATAAAAAATCAGGTATATTGACCTTTTTAAGGAGGGCCAATTTCTTCCAATTTGTATTTGTCATTTGATTTAAAAATTGAAAAGTAACCAATTATTTCCCACTCACCTATTCATTTTACACAGAGAGAAAGAGAAACGGTTAAAATGTCTGGTGAAAAAAGCCATGAGTTTGATGACAATGTTGAAGATTTTGCTTGTCACATACGAGGCCATCTCCCTGCTTTTGTCTACGATGAGTATTTCTATATTTTCATATTTTTGAAAATAATGAGACTCTTTGTTAAATACTGAGCCGTGATGTGGTTTTTTCTACTACAATATTGCACGTTTTTCCTGTTTTATTGATTTGGGTGTATCATAAAATTTGTAATAGCTATGGGTTCACATTATGCATTCATGTACTGTGAGACTGGGGTTTGGGCCTGATGATCATTTTGATTGGATTTGCTTTACATGAGAAAATTCTACTTATTTCACCATAAAGTTACACTATGATGGCATATTATTCGTCAAGATGCCCAATTTTGTGTAGCATATCTTGACTACGTGAATCAGGATTGGTTTAATAGATTTCTATTAGACAATGCTTGAAGATGTTGGGATACCCTCAGAAAATGAGGTATCTGTATAAGGTTGAAAAGAAGAGAATTAGTGGGGCATCATTGTGGTTGGTGAAGGATGCAGACTTAATGAATTTAGTGAAGTTGTTTGGGGATAAGAGGATTGCTGAGTTGTGGTGTTTGCATGTAGTTGAAGTGTTGGAAATGTCATAGAATGAAAATATGAGAGATGATATTTCAATTGTGGATGTTGACACAGGTGGTGTTTTGGAGACGGTGGAAGAAGAAAGGGAATGCAGAGGATAATGGTCAACTTGAAGACCGTATACACTATGCTATGGATGTATATGATGATTTTATAGAAGGTGATGATCTCTATACAGTGGATGAGGTTAAGAGTGTACGTGAAATAGATAAAATGTAAGCAGCCACAAATGGTGATCATGAGGTACATCTAATGGAAATTAACTTGAATGATAATACTGATGGAGATGCTGATGTTGGGATAGGAGCTCAAGAGACTGCTATCAAAGCATGGTTGGCAATTTTTTCAGCCAAAATCAACCCAAAATCGAAGCCCTGATCATGCCAGTTCTCCAAATTTTCAAACCTACAATCATCAACTTCGGCCAAACCAAATGTCAGATGGATAAACGGAGTCCATACCTATACTCAGCAGATGGAGACGCTCTTACTTGAGTGGCCCATGGTAGCAGCGATGACCGACTGTGGCAACGAAAGGACGGCGCATGGTGGCAATTCTGGAGTAGTTTTTTCTGATAGGTTGCTCATATTATTTTTATGAATGTACTGATTTGTTAATTTCGTATTGGTACATCCGCTGAATCTTTAGGGTGAATAGTGGTGGCAATAAAGCAACAAACTCTCATTATTCAATTTTACAGACCTTCAGAAGTGGTTCGCTGTGATAATTTGGCGTATCTTATTTAATTTCTAGCACTAGTACGTCATCGTGTGTGGTGACAATAAGATTAGGTGCATGTACTAGAAATTAGGAACTACTTACCTTTTGACTATTTCACGGTTGAGTTATTCATTTGATAAAATTAGCTTATTATCCTTGTGATATACTGTGGGTGAAACTGTTTGGTTGACATATCTCTTATTGCACCATTGATTCCATTAGAACCTAGACCTTACTCGTTCTAATATTCTCTTGATCTAAGATCAAGAATCTTACGAAACCTTGGGAATCTAGAACAATGTATATTGTTTACAACCCTAGGTCTACTTTGTGTGGCTTAATTGTGATTCTGTGCATTTTTCGATTGATTCGTAAAAATGACAACTCACACTTTTGATTTGAAAATTTTTAATGGAAAAAAGTGATTTTTCAATCTAAAAACAAAAAATGAAAGGTATTTTGGTTCAAGAAAAGGTTTCAAAGACCATTGATGACAATTTTTTTTTTACTGATTTTTCAAAATAACAAAAGAAGAAGTTAATGAGCTTGCTTATACTTCAATCATTTTACACTTGTCTGACGTCGTTTTGAGAAAAAGTGGGTAAACTGAAAACTACAAAAGAACTTTGAAAAAATTAGAATACTTGTATTTGCTCAAATCTATAAAGAGAAGGGCTTACTAAATGGTAAGGGAAGAGATGAAGTAAATATGTTGTCTTTTATTTCCACTATTGATGACAGTGAGGTTTATATGATTACAAGTTATGTTGCTTATCTTACTAAATTGAATTAACTACTAATTCTTATTTGCATGAGTAGATACTTGATTCCGATGCATCTTTTCATGTGACATCACAAAAGGATTGGTTTGAAAATTTGCATGAATCAAATGATGGGCATCTTGTGATATGTGACAATTCTGCTTATATTGTTGTTGGAATTGGTAATATTATTTTAAAGTTTGAAACTGGTTTCGTGTATACTTTAAAAGATGTTAGTTACATTCCTGAATTGTCTAGGAATTTAATCTCAGTAGGAAGACTTGAGAAAACTGACTTTATTAGTAAAATTGGAATTGAATTTTTAAAATTGGTTAAAGGTGCACTTGTTTTCATTAAGAAAACCATGAAAAATGATATTTATATTACTATTGGGGAAGTAATAAGAGGCTTTGATTCATCCATCTCTTCTGCCAAGGTTGATCACACACATAAATGGTACAATAGACTAATACATGTGGGTATTAAGGGGCTAAAACTTTTTAATGAAAAATATGCTTTTAGTAATGATTGTGTGTCTGATTTATCTTTTGGTCATCATTGTGTGCTTAGTAAATATCATAGAACTTGTCTCTCCACAAGTGTTCATAAAACTAACGGCATGCTTGAATATGTGCATTCAGACTTGTGGGGTTCTACCAGTAATCCCACCTCGGGTGATAGGTATTTCTTGTCTATCATTGATGATTACATGAGAAAAGTATGGTTTTATCTTTTAAAGGATAAGTCTAATACTTTCTAAATTTTAATAATTGGGAAGACAGGTTGAGAACCAAATTGGCAAAATGATCAAGTTTTTGAGAACTAATAATGACCTAGAGTTTTGTAACACTGAATTTGATAATATATGCAAATAAAATGGAATAACAAGGCATAAGACTGTTCCCTATACTCGCATTGAATGGTGATACTCTTCATGAAAAATGGTCTTGTAAACTAAGTGATCATTATGTGCTTAGAACTTTTGGCTGTGCTGCATTTTCTAATCAGAGTGAAGGAAAGAACTGCTAGAAAAATGTATTTTTCTAGGTTACCCTAAAGGTGTCAAGGTTTACAAGTTATGGGATAGAAGCCTAAAAGGGGTTAAGATCATTGTAAGTAAAGATGTTCGATTGAATGAGGGTGAAATGTCATGCCTTATAACTAAGTCTAAACTTATGAACTTATGAGTGAAGAAGAGCAAGGTAAAGAGAGATCAGTTGAAGGTGGAGTTATGAAAACTTAGCACATTTGTCCTTGCTACTCCTAGTGAGGTGGAGACTTATGTTCAGCAACCTAAGATGGAAAATAGAGATAAAGTAGTGACAGTAGAGCAACGTAAGAAAGAGAATCCCTTAGCAGATTATAACTTAGCTAGAGATAGAGAGAGAAGACAGTCGAGAGCACCTAGAAGATTTGGATATGAGTCTAAGTTAGCTTTTGCTCAAGTTAGCTATGAAGAGCTAGTTGATAGAGAGCCAAAAACCTCTTTGAGGAGACGATGAATAGTGAACAATCTGAAGAATAAGTCTACATTTGACTGTAGGTGCGATTTTAAGGTTAAGGAGGGTACTAGTGTATCTGAACCCTTAAGATTTGAAGGTAGGCTATTGGCCAAGGGATACATACAAAATGAGAGGATTGATTATAATGAGATTGTTTTACTAGTTGTTAAGTATACCACTATTAGGGTCATACTCGCATTGGTTGCACATTTTGACTGGGAACTAAAACAATGTGATGTAATTTTTTTTTTTTTTACATGGTGAACTTGATGAACAAATTTTTATGAATCAACTTAAAGGTTTTAAAGACAAACTAAAACTTGATCACATGTGCTTCTTGAAAAGATCTTTATATAGCCTAAAGCAATCATCTAGACAGTGATATAGAAGATTTGATTCTTTTATACTCACCATAAGGTTTCAAAGGAGTAAATTTGACCATTGTCTATATTTTCAATATGATGATACTAATAATGACTATGTATTTTTATTATTATATGTGGATAATATGCTTTTAGTTGATTCATCACCTAAGTGAATAAGTAAGATAAAAACAAAGTTGAATGGTGAATTTGACATAAAAGATCAAGGTAAAGCTAAAAGAATCTTAGGTATGGAAATTGAAAGCGAAAGGTCAAATTCTGCTTTGTTTTTACAACAGTCCTCTTATGTTTCAAATGTATTGAAAACATTTTTTTTTTTTACTTTTTTCTAAACAAATATTTTTAGAAAAACCTCACTTGTGGCTGAGGAAGACCGTGGCTACACAAGACAATTCATCAAGACAAAACCATGTCACCGTCTAAGATAAGGTAACTCCCACCGATCTGTACACTGAATCCCTATAAGAGTAGTTGGAGCCTCATCGCCATAAAGGAAGTCATTAGAAGATCCATCGCTCGCCATTTTTACCAGAAAATCAGCAGCCATATTAGCCTCTCTAAACACATGTTGAACCTGGGCATTAAGTAGCCAAATCAGTTTCATAATATCTTTCCAATATTCCCAAAGCCACCATAAGGAACAAGCACCTGTTTTCACCCATTTGGCGAAGACCTTAGAGTCTGTTTCAACAATACCCTATACTCCAAGGTCCCTAGACATACACAATCCATCAAGAAGAGCACGCATTTCAGCCACCATATTTGTACAAGGACCATAGTGGTGAAAAAAACCAACCAAAAATGTTTCGTTTGAGTGGCATAGAACTCCTCTTCCACCGGCTAATCCCGGGTTTCCTTTAGACGTACCATCAACATTAAGTTTATACTGCTTCTCCAATGGCTTCTTCCAACTGATCATTTTCACTTTTGATTGCTTAACATCAATAATAGGACAGTTTAGGGACTGTAAGCAATGAACTTTACGAGCTGAGATTTTATTAAAAATAGTAATCAGACTAGTAACTTGGCATAAAAAAGCTTTGATAACCCAAAGAGCTTTCTGCCATATTTAGTAGGTAGTCCTTTCATACGAGCATCACATCTACATTTCCAGAGTGCCCATGTGATAATAAGTGGTGTAATACCCCGAAGAATTCCCAACTATGAGGAGCTAGAAGCATGTGTCCATAAATTCATTATATTTCTCCAAGACGAGACATATGGAAGAGATAGATTAAAGTGAAGTTCAAAGCAAGACCAAACCTATTTAGCCACCTCCCCAAAACACAATACATGATCAACAGTTTCCACCGAGGGGTTCACACAGCATTCACATTTAGAAACCAAAGGAATCCCAATAGATTGGACCACATCATCAACTGGTAAGCGGTTCAATTGAGCTCACCAAGATACAAACAAAATTCTTTTTGGGACTCTCTTATACCACAACCACTGTCTCCATGCACAAGCCATACCCTTTTTACGAACCACTTCCTAAGCAGATTTGGTCAAGAATAAACCATTTTTACTGGGCTTCCAAATATAGCGGTCACTCCCATCACATAATTTTATATGCACACATTCAATAGAAGAAGCTTGGTTTTCACCTACTAACTCCCTTAGTCGACTTCTATTCCAGCTCCCATTCATTGTAAATAAATCTTTGACTTGTAATTGTGGTTCCTTCACTTCGAAACCCGCCTCAGCTAGACTTTGGAATCCTAGCCAATTATCATACTAGAAATTTGATGAGCCATCATGAACTCGGCAACAATGCCAAAACAATCCCTTTCCAAAAGAGATTGTGTGGGTAACAACTTCGTTTTTCATAAATATCGATCGAAAATTTTTTGCCCAAAAGGATCCCCCTTCCAACATTTTCCTTGCAAACTTCATAAATAATGCTTGTTGCACTTCACTAAAATCCTGAGTGCCCACACCTCCCTCCTCCACAGGATAACAAATTTTTCTCCACGAAACCCATTTTCGCCTTGTAGCACCATCATTTGTGTTCCAGAGAAAAAAATGAGAAAATACTGCTCAATTCTTTATGAATACCCTTAGGCAATTTCAATACTGAAAGAACATGAATAGGCATGCTACAAAGAACATGCTTAATCAAATTAATTTTTCCCACTAAGGAAAGTGGACGACCTTTCCAATCAGCCAGTTTCTTTTGAATTTTATCCATCAGCGGTTCAAACATATGTTTCGTTAATCTTTCAGTATAGAGAGGTATTCCTAAATAGGTTCAGGGCCAAACAGCTTCCTTAAAACCCGATGAGGCCAACGGTCTTCTCTTCCTTGCAACTAGGATATGCTTAGAAAAGAACATAGAGGATTTTTCTGGACTCACCATCTGGCCAGACCTTACCTTAAAACTTTTAACAATTGCAAGAATTTTGTCAATCAACTTTTTATTGCCATTTGTGAAAATAAGTAAATCATCAGCATAAAATAAATGACTCACCATTCCTCTAGAGTGAAAAGGCTAAATTTGATTTCTTTCAAAGGCCCGATTGATCATTCTTAATGAGAGTTCTTGTGTCAGAATAAACAAATATGGGGATAGTGGATCCCCCGGCGTAATCCTCTAGATGGTTTAAAGAAACCTCGTGTCTTCCCATAAAGCATAATCGAATAAGCCTGAGAGGAGATGCAATTATAGACAAGGTTTCTCCACTGATCAGAGAATCCAAATTTTCTTAGAGTCGCAAGAAGGTATCCCCAATTTAGTCTATCATATGCTTTGGCCATATCGATCTACATTAAAGTGGGTACATTAAAGTGTTACCCCTTCACCTTCTTATTAAGTCTATGTACCAACTTTGGGCAATGTATATGTTATCAAAAATACTTATTCCCTGAATAAAAGCAGATTGTTCCTGAGAAATCAGTGTATCAAGCAAAGGTGCCATCCTAGCCACCATAATTTTGGATAATATCTTGTACACCACAGAACAAAGACTCATTGGCCTGAATTTTGTAAAACTGTTAGGGCACTCCACCTTTGGAATCAGATTAATATTTGTTGCGCCCAACATATTATTTAAAGGGGATCCCCAAAAAAATTCTATAACCACTGCAAGGAGGTCAGCCTTAACAATATCCCAAGCATTAATAAAGAAACTTTCACTAAAGCCATCGGGTCCAGGACTGCTATCTTTAGGGATAGACCAAAGAGCATCTTTGACCTCCTCCAATATTGGCGGCTTGCACAAGGAAAAATTTTCCTCCACTGTGATGACCGGCATCAAAAGTTCTAGATCATTATCCTTCATGGCAATAGGTGTAACTGACAATAGATCCTTGAAAAACTGTACTGTACCCTCATGAATATCTTCAGCTGACTTTAACACTGTACCATCTGCTAGAATCATGTGGTTAATAGTTTGGCTCTTCTTTTAATTCTTAACAGATGCATGAAAAAATTTAGTGTTTCCATCACCCTCTTAAAGCCATTTAATACGTGATTTTTGCCTCCATAAAACTTCATCTTTTTCGAGCCAAACGGCATTTCTACATTGCAATAGCTGCTTTTCAGTTTCTGGTGAAAAACTATCAATCAAAGAGTTCTCCAGGTGATTCAGTTTGTCTTAAAAAAAAAACCTATTTCATGTTGCACCCGTCCAAAAACCTCATTGTTCCAAAGCCTTAAAGCCATCTTTAAAGTGCGAAGTTTAAGCCCAAGACAAACCATAGGAGATCCAGTAACTTTTTTCTCCCAAATTTGTTTCACAAAAGGCAGGAAATTCTTATGAGAACACCACATACGTAAAAATCAAAAAGGTCGAGGATCCTGCAGATTCGTAGTATCTCTGTAGCATAAAATCATCGGGAAATGATCTGAGGAGGTCCGATCCAAATAAGACAGCGAAAATGATGAAAATTGATTTTTAAGATCCTGATCCACCAAGATACGATCTAAACGTGCCCATATTCGACTAGTTCTTTGCCTTCCATTACACCATGATAGTTTCGGTCCATCAAAAGGTATATCAATCAAACCCATATCATGAATAAAGTCATTAAAATCCTGTTTAGCCGTCGAAGTTGAGTACAAACCGCCCACTTTCTCATCATTGGATCGAACTGTATTAAAATCACCTCTTATTAACCACGCAGAACGTCTACTGTCTAACTATTTTAACTGTTCCCACAATTCTTTTCTACGCCTTTGACAACAACTAGCATAGACAAAAAAAGCAAGCACCTGAACATTTCTAAAACCAAACCATCCTGATATCATTTGATCCGATGAACTAATCAGCGAAAAAGAAAGATCATTATCCCGTAATATCCAAATTTTTCCCCCTTTCGTATAATTAGAAGCATAATGCAGAAATCTCAAACGTTTAGCCCAACATACAATGTTATCAACTGACACAAAAGGCTCCATTAAAACTAAAATATAAGGATTGTATTGTTTTCTCAAAGCCAACAACCTGTTCGTGGATGATACCACACCCCTTAGATTCCATATAAGGATATTCATCATCAATAAGATTTTTTGGATCTCGTGATGATTCCTAGAGTCACCATTTTTCGATTATTTCCTATGACTCGTTCTAGAGGGCCTGACATATTGTGGTCAGTGTTATAATTAAGAACTTCTAATTCAGGTAGTTCATTATCATACTCACCCTCAGATGCGATCTGTGTTTCCAATTCATGTCCCTCAATCTGTAAGAATTTCCCAACTACTGATCAATATGTGGAAGAGCTTCTTCTCTTATCAATAGGTCGGCAATACTTTCCATGACATCCATAACCAGAACTTCTTGAACAACGTCAACAGCTTTCCTTAAGATAGATTGCTCAAGTATAGAGTCCTTAGAGACCAAGTTTTTCTCCATATTTTCTTTGAAGTCCAAATCCCCATCATTTCCACTGGTTTCACCCTCAATTCTATTGGTTTCTTCAATATTCTCCACCGAACTATCATTTGTTGCTACCGTTTATTTTGATAGCTGCTATCCATCTCCTTTAGTTCTCGACCATGCACAGCTTCTACTTTCGTCGCAACTCTTCCATCATTTCTTACAAACAGGGTCCAGGCTGAAGGGATCAATATATCACACTACAGAATTCTATTCATTTTCTCTTCATTTATGGTACCCCATTTCTCAATCTGGTCCCCTTTTTCTGATGCCAATCTACGCTTCTGTTCCTTTCTCCTCCACACATTTTTTTTGTTATGTAGGATTAGTTACAGGATGCTTGGCAGCTCTACCCTTCTCATTTTTACATGAAACCTCCAGGTGACCCTATATCCTACATATGTGGTAGAACCTTGGGAACTTTTCATAAACAATTTCTTGACATCTACTAGATAGATGATAAGGGACAACCAACTAGAAGGAGGTTATCGAGGGTTTAGAGATGTCTATCTAGACACAAACATGAGCCCCACATGTACGAGAAGCGTATGCCATAAAGTTATCCTTGTTTAAGAACTGGCCAAAAGCTCCTGTGATAATACGCAGCATAGATTCTTGATAAAAATGGGGGGGTAACCCAGGAAGAAATACCCAAATAGGAACCAGAGAAGATTCTTGATCTTTATCAAAATCCTGAGACCAAATGAATAGTCGATACAGGGCACCATCTATGTTCGAAGATTTACGTGCACACGCAATACCGAAATCCTCCTCTATAGTGAAACAAATGAATACGTTACGTGGTTTTTGCATTGTACTGCCCGAGAAGAAACCTTTGATTCCCTAGCGAGATTTGATAAATAAGATCCAACGTGGGTCTTCTCTTCAAGAACTTTAACACGACGGAAAACCGAAAAGGCGACGCCGCTTGCTCGAATTCAGTCTTGGAAAAGTAAAACCACAACGATCCTTCATTCTCATTCGGCTATCTAATCTCAATCTTTACTTTCAGGATAGGCTGAGGCCGGGCCTGCACCATAGTGGCGTACGTAGCAGTCCTCCCATCTCCTGGACTGGTGGTCGAGGAGGGGTCGCTTCCTGCTATGTTTGCATAAACCCTAGAGAACTTGCATTAAAAAAAATCCTAGCTCGTGAGAGAGAATGTTTATGAAAAAAAAAAGATTTGACATGCAAGATTGCAAACATCTTACATTACCTTTAACCAATTATTTTGTATTTTCTAAAGATCGGGCTCCTTGTAATGAAAAAGAAATAGAATACATGAGTAGGATTCCATACTCTAATGTGATTTAATATATTGCTACTACTGAAACAATTAATGAGGCTTTGTGGCTTAGAGGTTTGCTTCATGAATTTTGCATTTTAAATAACTATATGGTAGTATATTCTGATAGTCAGTCTTCTATATATCTATGCAAAAATCCTATTTTCCACGAACGCACAAACCATATTGATGTTAGACTAAATTTCATTATAGATATTGTGTTACGAGAAGTGGTAAGACTTTAAAAGGTCCATTACACAATATAATACCTTGAATGTGGGTACTAAAGTGATACCATTGGTGAAGTTTTAGAAGTTGCAAAGATCTTCTAAACATCGATAAAGGTATTTAATTTCCATTTTTATTGATTTTCCATTTTTGGAATTCTCACAAATGGGTGATAATGTTTTCTTGCAGATCCTTTGACACCAAAGTAGAGGTTTGTTGAGCAAATTATTGTCAGGCGACCTCTCGAGTTATGATGTAACTCGATATAGTTTTCAATTGGCAACGACCAAATGACTGAGCTAAAAATCAACACCTTAATGAAATGATTCGACCTAAAACTATTTGGGCCATTGGAAGTAGCCTAATTTATTTAGTGCTACTCATGGTCCACTTCTCTACCTCTTAGACGGCTTTTAGGTGATGCCCACTTAGAGCAATATTTAACCGACTTTCCTGAATTGGGCTTGGCCCATTATTATGCCCTAATGACTTTTACCCTAATGGTCAAATATATATGTTGCTCTCCCGTTGCTTTTACCGCGTGCTAGTGTGTTATATGCTTCTTCCCTTCAAGAGAAAACAACGGTTGCCTTCTCTGTGATTTCGAGCCTTTCACTTTTCTCCTCCCTTCTTTGCTTTCATGGCTGCTAAACATACTACCATCTTATGTTCTTTGTAGGCAAAACTAAACAACCGTAGTAGAGATGCATTGAAAGTTTTGGATCGGTTCTTCATAGTGGTGTTGATTGATTTGGGCATTTACTGAGCCCGGAAATTGCCTTGGTGATCTCCCATTCCGCATCACAGTGACAAAATGATGAAGTTTAACGTTAAATTGAATTTCAACGAGACAAATTAAAGTTCAGTGACTCAATTGAAATTTCGCTAAAAATTCAGTACGTTTGATTGCAAAGGTGGAAAATTAGTGGAAAGAAAATGTTTTACAGAGAATTAATTTGCCTAGATGGATAAAATTTCCCATTTATCAGTCAAATTTTTTTATATGTGTGGTCGACTCAGTTTTGACAAAACTACCAGACGCAACAGTCGGGTGGTCGATCCAGTTTGATACCATTAGCTAAGCAACGGAGTGGAGTGGGCATATGAAGTGATATTACCTCAAAACCCATCTTTTGATACAGTCGTTGAGCAGGGATGTTATGACTATGCACATGAACAAACACTTGCTCTGCACCTGCTCCAAAATATCAGATCTTCACCAGCATTTGGGTAATTCTTAACAATTAAAGAAGCCTAATTTTACCTTGTTGTTTTGCAGACATGATAGCAAGTTGCAACATGCTGCTTGCAATACCCTGTCCACGTGCTGATTTTGCTACGCACAAGTTTGCTATGTAACCATATATGCTCGAGCCTTTTCGATCAATCAGACAGAAAAAAGGAGCTTTTACCTGTTCCTGTTAAACTGGGCGTTTGAGAATCATTAACAGAATTCAGATTCTAAGTTAACATGCACTCATTTCGTACCCCTGGAAATGTCTGCCCATGTGACAAGTATCTGATGCTTAAGTCGAGTGTTCCAACGACACACTTTAGTACGGTCCGTTTGAAATTTTCTTCTCCTTTCATTACCTGATAATTTTGATAAAAAATTACTTGTAAACTGCAGGAACTGATTTTTATGATGAGTTACAAGAGCTAATAGCTTAGTAATAGTACCGTTACAATGCAAGTGGATTTCTCTCCTAGTTGTGATCTGCATCTCTTTTTCATTTCATTGAAAGCCTGCATAGTCAAAGAATTATGATCAATGCATATTGACCGATTCGAATAAATGGTATTTGTCCCTTACCTGTTCTGTAAATTTCCTTTTGTAGTTGTCGGCATATCTGCATTGTTACGTTTTGAGTGGCAATCATCAATCATTTTTTCTTCTATGGACGAACTATTAATATTACACACAGAATTTTAGATTCTTCTTCTGTTTTAATATTGTTTATTTAGCATTATATGAGAAATTTTACTAAACATGGTAATACCAAGTTTTTTAATCATGGAAGACAGGTGCATACCTGTCATTGTCCTTATCCTCCCAATGACTCTCTGCCCGTAGCCATGCTGCTGTCTACACAAAGCTACGACTGGATTAATTAATGAGTTCAACTGAATCAAAGCCATATGAAATTG
Source organism: Fraxinus americana (assembly GCA_035079005.1). Taxonomy (NCBI): domain Eukaryota; kingdom Viridiplantae; phylum Streptophyta; class Magnoliopsida; order Lamiales; family Oleaceae; genus Fraxinus; species Fraxinus americana. The sequence goes on along the minus strand of CM068708.1, from coordinate 27,977,811 downwards.
CTGGCTTGCAGGAATTTATACAGGAAAGTGCATCTAACCCAATATTCTTCATCAAGTCGAGCCTCACGTGCCACAAACTGCCCAAACTCGACTCTGTTTTCACGAATGGCTACTTCATCTATTGGCTGCAGTGTGTCAAATTTGAAGTTTATCTGCCTAAATGTTTCAACATGAGGAGTCGAAAGTTTCTGAATTTCTTTTGATAATTCTTTTTTCCTCCTTGATGGGATAGAGTTAGCATTCATCCTGCCAGTTCAAAGAAAGTTAGCTCATTCTTCATTCAGCTGGTCTTAGTAGTACTTCGACTTATTCTTTAGACATTGGTAAACCAAGGAAATTTGGTCGGAATTGAATTCGAATAATGTATTTTTCCAGAATAATACAGGATTCGTCCCCATGCTCTAACGCATCTTTCACTTTAGGTTTAATCGTTGAGACTTGAGAGATGGAATTTCCACAATGAATGAAAAATATCTCTAATATTATGCAACTGATATGAAAAATTAAAGTAGTCATTCTTTACTCAGACCTTTAGCAAGATCAATCCGGATCAACTTGTTACCTTACTGCAGTAATACACATGAAATGAATTCAACGGACTTACATTGTGGAAGAGGAAGGATTTCTCTGAAAATTACTGTAAACTCGGTATCCATAGCCATAGCTTGATGTTCTTGAGAAAGTCGACATCTGCAAATTCAATGATACCGGTATTTGTGGTTTGCCTTCTTGAGAAATACGCTGAATTTCTTTTGTGTTTGCCTCTTACAACAATCTAAAATGTCCAAAAGAGATATGGCAAATGATGCTAAAAATGCTATCCTAACAGCTGTATGAAAGATGGAACTCAAGATGAAATCGTGTGGACCATAAAATCGAGTGTTGTGTATCTCAAGTATTTATTACTACGTCAGCATGTTTGTGGAAGTTAAAGAAAGAAAAACATGTGGTTATTGGTTGGCATTAATATGAGTAGAAATGATCTCCTATCCATGGTGGGTACGATAAAGCATGGTTGCCACGTCAGCGTTCAAGCCTACAATTTTTGACAATTCAGCGTAGGCCACATAGCGGTGGGCAAGATAACTCCTACCCACCATGGATAAGAGATCATTCTGTTAATATGAGACAGTGGTCTTGTTGAAGAAATTGTAGGTATTTTAAAATTAGAGATGACAACGGACCGGTAGAGCCTTTCGCTTTCCTGCTTGCAAGTGGGAGGGGCAGAGATTCCCTTATTCCCTGTCACAATTCTTCATTCTAATTAATTTAAGTTCGAGTTGCATCTAGATGAAGTGGTTAGCTTATTACTAGATCATGATAAAATATATTGGTTTAAATCTTATAGCCACCTAGTTATAAAATTTTGAACCTCTTGTACACATAAAGGGCAAGAAGATAAATGTGATGCCTAATGTCTGGTAACTAATTGTTAACTTAATTTACAAGTTACTACATACATACAATGTGGCCTATACTCCACATTATTCACACGTTTGGAGACTCAAATTCTCAAGTTTTTCACATAAACACTAATAATTTGTAAATAGGGGTCAACTTGTCACGACATCTCTCACTTAAATTTGTTTGGTATAAGGCAAACTAATCAAACTTCTTTTTTTCTTTTATAGTTAAGTTTAATCTACATAATTCTGACGTCAACAAGAACGATGTTGTACGTGCCCCTCAATCTTGGCTTTACGAGCATAAAATTCAGATATTGAAGTTTAAATTTATAACCCATGCAGGGTGTGACCACAACTTGGACCTGTCATTTCTGGAATGCTAAAAGGAGCATTGGTTTGGTGTGAAAAAACATTAGAGGCTAAAAGCCAATGGCTTATCGTTTTCAAATTGAAACATGTGGATATCGGACCAACTACTTGTCCATACCTTCCATTAAGGACCACAAACACAAGATTGACAAAATCTAATAATATACTAAAAGATGAAGTCCAAGATCCAAGGTCTTTAATTATGTAATTTTAATTTAATTGGGATATTAGTTCTTTAATTATGTCATTTTTAACCATGAAGACAATTTTTAATTAGGTTTGCCGCAGCCTTTAGGTTTTTTGGTCTAAAATTTAATAAATTGTGTTTTTCTCCAATTTCCCGATTGAAATCTGTCGTATATTATATGTTTATTAGTGAATAACCATTATATCATTGTAGTCCTAGTTATTATAACTATTGTATGCCTTGCAATCCTAATTTTTCTATATACATATAAGACTTTGGTTGTAATAAAATACACACAAGTTTACAGACTTCTTTATTTTATTCTCTTTTTCTCTCTAATTTATAACACGTTGTTAGCGCCATAACTTAATTTTTTAAAAATAATTCAAAGTCTAGTATTCTCTTGGAAGAAAAAGAAGGAGACATTGATTCATCTATATTCCAAAAGAAAGTCCAACTTCAGTTACAATCTGCATCAAAATCAAAGTCAGTTCATTCGAAGATTTCGGATGAATTGTCAAGATACATGTTTAGTTGATAGTCCAACTACGCGCACTATTATTCAAGAAAAAGTATTTTTCGGACTTAACTTTAGTAGAAAACGATGTTAATAGGATATCAGGTGCATCGAATATAATCATCGAAGGCTCCGGAAGAGTTAGTGTTATTTTATAAAATATATATTGATGATGCACTTTGTTGAATAAATAAATACAAAGGAGTGAGCGAGCGAGGGAGCTCATGTCCCTTTATGCGAGTTAGAAAATACGCGAGCATACGAAGATAAAAATGAATATTTATGAAACATGAGCTCACAGCCAAGGGTGGTGCACCGTTCTCATGATATACCACATTGGCAAAAATTCGTTATCAAGGCACAAGTGGGTAAATATTTACTACATGACTTCAAAATCAATGAATGTAGAACGTGTAAGTTGGTGAATAGAACGTTAACTCATGATAGAATTAGTTAAGAATCCACCATTGAATGATCACCATTTGTCATTTACTGTAGAGGCCTAAATACCACCCCCCCCCCCCCCCACCAAAGAAAAAACCCAAAAAGAAATCTATAAATGGGTCTCGCCTGAAAGAAGAGAGGCATGCAAATTTGAATGTTTCTCTCCCAAAGAAGAGAGGCATGCAAATTTGAATGTTTCTCTCCCAAATAGCCTTTTCACCTTTCGCTCCTTACTAAGAAGTATAAAGAGGAGAGAAGGAGGAAGTCTAGGTTAGGTGAGAGGAATTTATTGATCATAAATCTGTGGTCAACAAATTGGCGTCGTCCATGAAAAATCAGTGCAAAGGTAACCATGAATTCATCAACTGAAGTAGAAAAATCACTGGAATCCGCAACAAGATGAGTTAAGCTGAGGCAAATTAGGAAGAAGTGAAGGTGCTAGAAATCAGATTTGAGGAACACAGTGATGATCAAGTTAACATCGACATGAATTCGAAACGACTACGGGAAAAGACTCCAGTGAAGTTGCAAGTCTTTTTCTCTCTCAATCAACATCATCGTCAACGGAAGAAATTGTCTACGGTAAAAACCATATAGGAGATGACAGAAAGCCTCAAGCATTGACTGTGGAAAATTCTTCTCTACGAGTGAAGTAGAAAATCCAAAGATAAATCTACAAGTAGAATATAGTCAAAATAATGTAGAGCCTATAACAAGCTTTTTCATGAAAATAGCATAAACATTCAGGTATCGAGAACCTATGATAGTGTAACTAATAATAGAGATCATCGAATAAATAGTTCTACTGCATTTGATAGACTCGAGGAGGAGATCAATTCACATGACAGAATGTACAACCAATGTTGTCTCCGTGAAGGTAGAAAAGCAAAAACTTTGATCAAGTCTTCATATTCTACTTTTCTACATGATGGATATAAAGATTGTCCCGCAAGATTATACGAGCTAGACAAGGATGAAGAAAGTCTACCGTTCTCGAAAAAAATCAAGGAAGTTTCATTTTCGGATAATTTTATCCGTCCCATCATAGAGAAGTATATTGGAAAGGTGTAATACCCCGAACTTTACGTTACATATTTGGTCAACATGATTCGTGCATCCTATTTACAATGTCATTTGCATCCATTCCCCCAATTGCTTTCTTTTAAAAAATGGTATATGTGATTATTGAGAGCATACGATCTTTACATGGTGTTAGCCTTTGACTCCTCGACCTAGGTGATAAATTCTACATTGAGTAATGATAGAGAAGCTAGGTTAATCTAGATGTGGAAGATTGACTTGTTACGCAATTGGAACCTTGAAAGGGCAGAATTAGTATCGATAACGGTTATAGTTTTCCATTCAGTTGATCAATGTCACCATAAACTCTAAATGAGTAATTGACATATTTAGGACATGAAGCATGAAGTAACATGAACACTACATAGTAATATGGGTTTTATATGACGTTATAAATGTTGAGGTGCTAATTGTTGAAATCGGCCGATAATCGAATGTCGATCGGGTAAGTAATTAAATGAACAGTTCAGGAAGTGATGCTATAAAATATTTTGGGATCTTAGGGAAAGTAAATTGGATTTTAAACACATTAAAATAAGTCAAGAATAATTTATTTTTACCTGCAATGATGTGTACAAAATTAGATTGTAACTCCAAGAAACCACCTCATGCTTAGTCACCTCCTACTTGTTGATTTATCCTCGTAATGGTAGATTCCTTCACCCTTAAGCATTAGAAACGTCTACCACTTCTTTAAGACTTCAAATATGTGTTATATATTATCTTTAAATCTCATAAAAACCATTCAAGGATTGGTACAAGATTAGAATGTAACTGAAAGAAGACACATCCTACTTAGCATGTGATGATTTGTCAAGTTAACCTCAAATTCCTTCAACCTTAAGGCTTCTATCACGTCCTCTAAAACTTTTTCACCTTATATTGGATAGGCATATATTTTATTAGTCACATAAGGATCCAAATATGGGAAAGGAAGAGTCAAGTATGGCTGCAAGAAACCACCTCATGCTTGGACACCTCATGCTTGGAAGACACTTGTCATTTAACTACCAATTTCTTCATGCTTAAGTATCCAGCACGACCCCAACCCTTTAGGACTCTATAAATACCCCATATTAAGGTATTTTATCTCTTCAAGTTATCCCCAAATGAACCCAAGTGAAAGGGAAAGCAAAAGAGCTAAAGAGAAGTTGAAAAACAGAAAGCTGGAATTCTGGACAGCTGAAGTTGTTCACTGTTTTGAGGTTTGTCTTTATTATTTTTGAAGGTTTTATAGTCTCTTGAACCTATGGACTTCTTTAAGATCATGTTGGGGGTGTTTTGATGATTTAATAATGACAAAACCGGGGTAATTGGTTGCAAGAACCTGAGCTAACTCAATAAGGACAGAAAGTTATTGTTGCTGGATTTTAGTTATATAACTTTTAATTTTATGTTACACCTTGAAAGGAATGTATGTGTATCACTTTGAATGTTCTTATATAAGAGTTATAAGTATAGAAATGATCTCTAATATGTTGGAATCCAATTTTTGAAAGTCTTGTTCAAGTGAAACTCAAAACAATCATGAGAAAAAAATGTTAGATTTGGTGGTTGTAAAAATGAATGCCTTGAAAGCTGTAAATCCTTCATTTGTGACTAATCTATGGCATGATTACCTTTACCTATGTGTTATAGAAGTGTGGTAAAAATTTGGGAATTTTTTGGATAATGTTAAGGGGGTGAAAAAGGATTGGAAAAAAGACTTGGACAGCAATGGAAACTTGAAAACAGATTCTGCACACTTGTGTATTTAGCTCAAATTCAACCTTTACATGTCCATTAATTATCTCTTAGGCTGGAAAATGGATTTTAAGGAGTGTTAGATTGTTAAACAACAATTGGATGACGTTGACTTTCATAATTGGACTCGAGAAATAGTGTGATTTATGGGATTAGTTTGCAATGCAATCGGTAACTTGAATTGTTAATGTCATCTAAAGTATTTTGGCATGAATGGACGTAGTACGGGATTGTGTGTGCATTACGATTATCAAATTTACGATTTTGTTTAATATTAAATGGTAATAAAGGTGATTTGCTGACTTTAAGTGGGAAAGAGAATTGATTTATACCTTATAGAAAGATCACACACACACAAGAGCAGAAAGGTAAGTGAAAATCCATTTGCAACTACGATACAAGAATATAGTATGGTAGTGTTGGAATATTTATATAACTTTGATAAGGAGCTTGTTGTATATCATTTGACGGTTATGATCATTGAATATGTTACTCACGAGCATTTTCATGTGCATGCACGATATACGTCCATTGTTGAAAATCTAGCATGCACAACATGATTGTAAAATGGAGTTTTTCTCATAAAACGTTTTATTGACCACTACTAGGACACCGAGGCATGTGAAGGATGCTTATGTGATGTGTTTTTGCACCATGGGTGATACTTCCTGGTTGATTACAAAGGAGGATAGGAGATGGGCCTTTGGTAAGCACGAGAGGGTGGACCACTAGATTGTGCATTTGTGATACGCTGATTATTTGCACTGTTGGGTGGGATACTTCTTGGGTGATCATATGGGCAATTAGGGGATGGGCCTCTAGTGGGCACAAGAGGATGGTCCACTCACCAGTGTAGATGTCAGATTGGCCATTTGATTATTGATATTGATATCGTACAGAGCTCTATCCGGTGCATAATATGTGGGTCAAGGCCCCAATGAAAGATTTCAAATGGGATTATTTCGAGTCGACTTTGATGACTATCTGAGCATGATACATGTTTAGCATATTGTTTAAAGTAAATGGCATGGTGTCATGTACTATTATCACTCATACTCATAACCTGCATGATTATCGCTTGCTAAGCATTAGCTTATGTAGTTCTTGCATTGTAGGTGAGTATGGAACTTCTTAGGAGACATGGCTGGCTGTGGAACTCTTATTTACATGGATGATGACCTGTAGGGTTATTTTAGGGGCTTCAGTTGTATTATATTTTGGGAATCTTGTATGACGTTTGAAATGACTTGTAGATGTTTTTATAACGTCAGAATAAATGTGTTGGACTATGATTTTATGATCTTTGGTTTCGAATATACCTTTGGAGAGACCTTCATTTAAAAAAAAAAAAGGAGATTTTGATAGAATTTAGTGTATGATTATCTATATGAATGGGGTGTAACAAAAGGGTTATCTGATGTACCACCTATTTGAGTATATAACTCAGTTGAGGTTGAAGAAAGCAAGTCCTGCGCTAAAATGTCAAGATTTCCATTTAACACTAGACGATGTACAAAGACACGGTATAGCAAGTTACTGTTAGGCTCGATCAAGGGCTGGCCACAATTAAAGTAGGAATTCCTAAGGGACTTCGCTGAACAAAGGCACTAACCACGAGGCTAACTGACATGAGAAAGGAAGAAGCAAAGTCTTTCAAGAGCTATTATGTGCATTTTAGTGTTGAACTTAAAGCTTGCAAAACCATATCAGATAAGAAAGATTGGGATGCCTTATAGATGGGTTATTGATGGAGACTTCTTTTTAGAGATACAAGATGAGATCCAAAAAGAGAATATGATTGAGAACAAGGAAAAAATAGAGCAAGGCCGCACGAAAAAACTCAAAGATAAAGGATAGACCTCAATATATGTACCTAGGTTGCTAAGAAATAGTATCTTCATATGACGAACACAAATGAAGGGTACATACAATCTCTCTAGCTCCTTCACAAATTATGGAAGCATGTCATCCATCCTCTAAATTTTTGAAGTGTAAATTTTTAAAAATTCATTGTACCAAGAATCACAATACAGATGAATACTTTGAAGTACTCAAAATGGCGAAGTTGCGTGGCCAGCATGGAAGGATGCACGAAGTCCACAAGAACTGAAAGCCTCTCAATTCAGGTACAAGAGGGTGAGTTCGAGGAGGGAGGTCAAGTTATGCACAACCATCACATGCCCCTAACCCGTTGAAAACCCACAAGTGCACAGAATCATGATATGAAGAATAGAGTGTCGAATCCATGAGGACTATGTATTTGAATAGCAAACATGTTTTTTTGATTTTTCTATACTAATCCTTAAACTATCAATTAAACTATTTAAAACAAGTACATTTATTTTTCAAATATGTGAGATGCATTATTAACCCTTGTTATTCCATTTTTAGTGCAACAATTAAAGTGACAATTTGAAATCATTCATGTTGGTCAATGTTCCTAATTTAATTGAAAGTCTCTCTCGATAGCGATCGAATATATTCTCCTCATGTGACCCTTCTATCTTTGACGAAAGATGCAAACATGATAAATGCTTTAACAAATGCTATAACACCTATTGAAACCATTTAAAGCATAGATGTATATCTCTATCCTTTATCGAACTTTATAATGTTTATTATATCATGTTTATACCCTATTATCTCTCGATAACAATAAAATTCACTAACAATTCAATTAGTTATCAACTAATTAAAAAGAACGATAAAAACAATAATAAACATCCACAAATCAAACCAAATTAAAGTCAAAATAAATAATTAAAAACTAAAAATATCATAACAAGCGTTCATCTCATCCTAGCAATGTATAAAACTAGCCTAGCATATAGAATTACAAGAAATCATGTTAAATGTATAGAACATCACCCTAAATTGTGAATTAATGAATGAAGTTGAATCTTGATGTTCTTGAATTGCTTCAAAGTAATCTTGATAAATCTTAAATGATTCTTTCATTATTTGCCACAAATCTCAATTTTAATCTCCAATTGATGAGTTCTTAAACTTTGCCTTTGAAATCTTCTCACAATATATGATTTTGCACCTTTTTTATGATGAAAATTGATAGAATATAATAGTATGAGATAGATATGAGAGTTATATCTAATGTATTATGCTGTTAGGTATTTGTAGGAGTCGAAAACTAGTTGAAAATCATGTCCAGATTGATTTCCAAAAGAGTTCCGATCGAACAAGAAAAGTTGCATTCGCGCGTGTTTTTTTTTTTTTTTTGTCTCTGCATAATAATTATTATCTTGGTCATAACTTTCCCCGATATCCTACTGAGGTGATTCAAAGTGTGTTAGAAAGATAATTCAAAGGGATACAATTTTTCTTAAAAATAATTTTCCAATTCAGAACTTTACTATGTCAAAACTTGGTCTCAATTTTCGAATAAAAATCTGGAATACAATTTGTGAGATTGGAAATTGATTTGTGATAATATTTTGATCATATTCCATTCTTTTTTTTTTACTTCTAATTGTATCAACTTGTCTTCTAACAATCTTCAAAGTATTATCTAGTGGTTTTGAATCAACTATTGATATTTACAATTTGGTCCTTAAACTTCTTCATTTTCCCCATTTTTCACTTCTCTCTTTCAATTCCACTTCCAATCATCAATTTTTACCTAATAAACGAAATATACAATAGATTAGACTATATTTGCTTAAAAGAATCAACAAATATCGCTATTTTAAACCCTAAATAACTGTATAAAATACATCTGTCAAACATTCCAAACTTAAACATTTATTTATCTTTAAACAAAATTATAACCTAAATAACAATAGAAACACAAGCATGCAAAAATATTTGGTTATACAATCTAGTTTTTTACCCTAGAATTTGAAATTTTTGTATTAAATCTACAAACCACTTCAAAACACAATACCAAACCAATATTCACTATTCCAATATAAAACTGATGTGTGTATGAATAACTAAGTAGAAAATCATGAATTTACAAATTGTTTCAATTTTCAACCCTCTATGGTCAAATATATTCTTTCTCCTTTCGTATGATTCACACAGCACCAAACATATCCTCATCCTCTCTAATTCAAGTGGACTCTACTAATTGCAAGTCAACACATCAATAAATAAGGATTCTCCAATTCTTTGATTGCTTCAATCTCTAGGAGTCGACTACGTTAATAATCCCTCATTAAAAGTCAAGTCTTTTCAAATAAGTGTTTGTGGCTTAACTAGAGCATTTGGAGTGTCTTCTATTTCATGTACCTGCTTTTATCAAATTTTCTATTTTTTTGCACTCTTTCTCCTCTAAACTTTCTATATAACCCATGCAACAAGTTTCTCGCCGATGACTCCCAAATCAGATGATTTTAGGGCATTAGGTTGTAAATACTCTAACATGATTAATAACTCAAGTCATAAAGGCTACGAAGAAATATCTTATATATATATATATATATATATATATATATATATATATATATATATATATATATATATATATATATATATATATATATATTACCATAATTGGTATAATACCCCTCATTAAACATCTATTCAAGCAAATCGACCTCCAATTTAAGACTTTCACCCAATTTTATCCTATTAATCCAAGACAATCCACACATAAGTTTTCACACATGGAATCCCAATTCACATTCATATCTTCCTACAACTTTAAAATCACCCCTAAACTATGCTAATTTGGTCTTAAGGATAAAGAATTTAGTATAATTTGGGTATAGCATCTATGTTCTTCTAAATCAACCTATCAAGCTTATGAATCAACTCGTTTCATCACAATGTCAAACTCAATTCTAATGCACATATAATATCAAGTTTTGCAAGTCAATCAATCTAGATGTAACATATCCACAATTCATAAATCAATACCAAACCTCAAATACAATCTCATTGTCGCCACACAAGCACACAATCTAACAAGAAAATATTTTTTTTGGATTTTCCAACTTTTTTTATTTTTCTATTATATAGTCAAGCAATAACGAAAAACAAATACACTAGCACTCAAAAACATGTGAAGAGTAAAAAATTCAAAATTTTCTTTTACATCCCCAAACTTAAAATTGGCATTATCCTCAATGTCATAAAGCATAAGTAAAAATGATTCGCAATCTGAATTGAAACATGTCTATAACTAATGCAACCTAAATATCAAGAATACACTACATGCAATGCAATACGTAAAGCAAAATAAAAAAAAAAGGGTTAGAAAATTAGGTTGCATCCAAGCAAGTGAGTAATTTATGGTTTTTAGTTATACTGTATGAAAGAGACTGGTCTTGGTAGTTTACACTTGAATCTTGCAGCCTTATGCTTCTTGTGATTTCCAACTTTACATCATCTTTTTACCCTCAAAACCTTGGGCTTTCAATTCTCTTCTCGAACAAGGCTCCCTAGACGTTTAGATTTTGTCTCCTTCAACCTTTGTTGAATTTCTTCAGCAACCAGGACTAATGTTTGTTTAGGTGGATTATGTAGTTTAAAGATCTCATGCGTGTCCTCCACCCTCATTGTCAGCTTACCATTCTCCATGTCAATCAAAGTTTGACTTGTTGCTAAAAAAAGTGGACTTAAGATTATGACATATCTTGGTCATCTTCTGGGTCCATAATAAGGAAGCCTGTTGAGAATATCATCTTCCCAACCTTGATGAGTGCTTATACGAAACCCACAAGTGTACATGATCGTTAACAAGTAGTACGTGATGAGTTAAGTGTTATCGTCCCACGGAGAATAAATTCAATTCAAGTGTACTAGTTTCTAATCATATTCAAAGTGAACAAACAAAAGAGATTTGTAGTTTATGATTATTCTAAATTAATCTACAAAAGTTGGTAAAATTCAAGTTTTTTATGTATATGGAATGAGTATATTGGATTACGAATCCACCTATTATTATCTATTTCAATTCTCGATTACATAGTTAGTGTCATTCCTGCACTCTTGACAATCAATAATTCTATTATAATTAATTCTCTTTTCCAAGATAAATTAAATCTATTCTAGTCATGACCCAAGTCTATTTCTAATTCGAATTCGAATGAATAGATCGCATTTAAATTCACGATTATCTCAAAGATTGCACATGTGATAAATATTATTTCTAATATCTGTTGTACGTATGTTAATCAAGCAGTGTTCTAGACCTATTGTGAGCTTCCCAACACTACAACAAACAACTATATATTTAATTGGCTATCAAGAAATCAAATAATAAAATTATTCAAGAAAAATAAGAATTTAACTAACTACTTGTCTTGAATTAAAAATAAATAATAAAAGGTCTCATCTTCATCCATATATAAAAAGAATTAGCCTAACATGTTATTATGTAAATTACACAAAAAAGATTTGGAAAAAATTGCCCAAAATTGAAAACAATGATTGGAAAGTGAAAAATCAATTTCTTCTTCATAAATCTTGAACCCGGATTTTGAATATTGAATCTCTTGTGTTAATTGCCTTTAAATCTCATGCTAACCTCCTTCTTGTGGTGAAAAGTAGGGTTGTGGTGCCCCTTCTGATTGTCCATTTTAGGTTATATAGCATGTTGAATTTGATTTTGATAAGAGTTTGTGTTTAAAAAGGACGTTGGACTGTTCAGGCCTAAAAATGGCCCGCGCGTGTGCCAGCCATGGAATTTTCTCTCGGTAAATACACATCAAGGCCCTGCACGAGCGTAACAAAATGCTCATGCGTGCAAGCTGATATAAAATCTTCATTTTGTTACACGTTGGTCCCTCAAATTCCTTCTTCAATCTTTTAACTCGTTTTTTATATCTTCTTGGTCCTCCATCTTCCAATTCCATCTATTTGCTTCCACTTCTCCTTCAATCATTGACATTAGGTCCGAATCAACTATTACTACTTTACGATTTAGTCCCCAAACTTTAAATTAAGACCACTTTAACCAATTTTTTGCTCATTTTGTCCAATTCCGAAGTTTTTCCTCAAGTTGTACCTAAAAAACGAAATATGTATAAAATTTAGTCTCAATTCATCCAAAATAACAATAATTGCTCTAATTTAATGACTAAAATAAATGTATAAAATACTTATCAGACATCTCCAAACTTGAACAATTGTTTTCCTCAAACAAAATAAAGCTTAACTACACAAAATTTTACCAATAACTTGGTTGGATAATCTTTTTTAGCCTCAAGATTGGACTTCCAGAGTTGAAACTATAAACTACAAAATCACAGTGCTAAATTACTCTCTACCTATTTAATGCAAAACTGACGCACGTGTGTGTGTGTGTGTATGTGAAGATTCATGTAAAGAATCATAAAATCATAAATTGATTCAATTCCCAACCCTCTATAGTCAAATATCTCTTTTCTTTGCTCGTAAGATACACACCCTCAAACTTCATTCTTTTCACTCTTTCTCTAAGGTGTGATATAAGGTTCAATTTTAATATAATACTAATCCTCACCCTCTCTAGTTTGATTAGATTTTACTAATTATAGCTCAACAATTCAACTAATGAGAATTTTCCTTATTTTTATTGCTTCAACCTCTAAAAATCAATTAAACTAGTAATTCCTTGTAAAAAGCCGAGTTCTTTCAAATGGGTGTTTGGGGCTTAATCAAGGCATATATCATTTTTCTCATGTTTTGTGCAGAGTTCTTTTTATTAAGCTCTTTAAATTACCCTTGTAGTGAGCTTTCGGCCGATAACTCCCTAATCAGATGACCATAGGGCACCAGGTTTTTAGATGCCCTGGCATGCTTAATCACTCGAGTCATAAACGCTACAAAAAGAATCTATACAGTAAGACAACACCAAATATTTTTTTTTCTATATTTTTCTTTTATGATCCGTACAAGGTCTCTTACTAAATACTTATTCTCAAAAATCGACCCCCAACTTAAGATTTCAACCCAATTTCATCTTATGGGTCTTAGACAATCCCCACAAAATTTAGCACACAAGAAATCCATATATATCTCAATGTCTCCCCACAATAGTTTAATCACCTCAACCTATCTTAAAATTGGTTTAAAGATGTATAACATAACGGTTGATCAGATTATGCATCTAAGGTCCATTTCTTTCAACATACTCAGCAATATGAATCAATTTTTTTTTCACAATACAGAACATAAATCTCGTGCTCAAAAAAATCAAGTTCCACATAAATACGCACAAACTAACTTAATATATAACCTATCCATAATTTATAGTCCCAACTCTGTGTTCCAATATATACATCATCGTTAGCAGATTATCCATGCAAGCATGCAGAAATACATTAAACAAAGTAATAAAACTGGAGATTAGAATATTTTTTCTAAAATTACATATATATATCACACAATTATGCAACAAAAATTAAAAACAAAAGACTCGATGAAACTCACACCTAAACTCAATCAGAGATTGCCCTTAATGTCTAGAATTAGTGCAAGTAATCGATAAAAAATTGAAAGGCAAATAAGGAATCAGTTACTCCTCTATATTAGTTTGTAGGTGGTGGATAGAATGGTATAAAGCTCCATAACCAAATGGGCCTGTAGTGGATTGTGGCGGAGGAGTGGACCGAGATTCAATATCTCTCATCATAATACACATTTGATCATTATGTCTGTGTGTGTCCTTAGATCTGTTGTACATGGCCTCATCTCTTGTATTCATGTCTTCCAGTATGCTTGTTCCTCATTTTTGATATGCATGTCCTTAATCGGTCCTATGCATTTGTCTAATCTTCTTCCCATGAGGTCATGCTCTCTACGAAAGGTCAATAGCTCTGTCAAGAACTTTCTGATATCTTACTCTATACGCTATAACCTGGCATTCCTAGCGTGCTACATGTAATCTCGTGTTTGTTCCCTGACTTTTGAAGCTATCATCATCTGCTCTATGTGCTGCAACGTCCTATTAGTCTCAATTAGACCCGCAAACAACTGCCTCATAACCTACAAATCAAGAATGTGATCTTCTGCCTCATTGTCCCCTTGGTTTTGCTACTACGTACGTTGTTGCCTCTATTGTATAATGGGCTGCCATGTCTTGGCAGACAAAGACCCATTAATTGGTGTAATACCCAGACCAGGAAATCTTAAAAGATTTGATAGGTACTACTCATACTAACAAGGTGCACCTTCTTTTTCGAAAGTCCATCGCATGCTTGGTTTGGAGCAATTATGTAAAGGTGACCCTTTGGGAAGTTTTCTTGGGGAGCGTGCGAATAAGGATAAAGCATGCTGAAAAGACCAATTTTGATACAGTGGGGACAGTACGTCGTCGATCTGACGATTGGGACAACCCGTTAAGTGGGATCGGGTCGTTACAAATGGTATCAGAGCCCGGTTGCTAGTCGAAAATCGGGAACTAAGTGTTATGCGGGATAAAGTGCTACGCCATAGGGCGGGAGCCACCTCCTGAACCCGTGGGAGCCATATCTAGAATCCCAATGCCTGGCAACAAATCTTCAGATGGATCAAGCACGACGAGGACATCGCGAGTCTAACGGGGGATGATTGTAATACCCAGACCAAGAAATCTTAAAAGATTTGATATGTACTACTCATACCAACAAGGTGAACCTTCTTTTCCGGAAGTCCATCGTTAGAAACTCTAAGTTAAGCGTGCTTGGCTTGGAGCAATTCTATGATGGGTAACCCCTTAGAAAGTTTTCTTGGTACGAGTGAGGATAAAGCATGCTAAAAAGACCCATGTTGGTACAGTGGGGACAGTACGTCGTCGATCTAACGGTCGGGACAGCTCGTTAAGTGGGACCCGGGTCGTTGCAATCGGGATCAATTTTCTCGTACGTAACTCCCCTGGTATGAGTTTGATACCCCAGAAATGAGACTAGGGAAGATCAATGTATGTATAGGGCCTGGGTCTAACGCTATGAATCATATGAGATTGTAAATCAAAGACCCTAAATCCGTGCAAGATGATACAGTAGAATGGCTTTTGGATGACTGATAGTGGTGCGATCTGAGCTTGGATCGATGTTATGACTAATGAATTGATATAGGAATCACAAGGAAGTTTGTCAATGTCGGTATTCAAATTCATTGTCTAGGGGTGGCCATGCGTCGTCTCTCCCATACAGTATTTTTACAACAATTGACACGTCGGATCCATCGGCACTAGCAAAAGATTATCCTAGTCAGTCCGTAATAAACATCAACTACCTCTAGTGAGAACATTATCCATTTATCTCGAACCCATGTCTGGTGCATGTGTTTGGTCCCCGGACTGTCTAGCTCTACACTAAGGTTGGTATAGAACTCTTAAACCATGGTAGGGTAAACCTTCTGAGGCTCATCTGCCACTATTTCCCATCCTGCTAAATGAATTAACTAGGTCATCTCAAATTCCACAAAGTCTTCAACTACAACATATCATTCGAGCCACACTTTCCATTTGGATACCTTATTTTCAAATTGAGCTTTGTGGTCATTGGTTCTAAACCACCGCATATCCCTTTCATAAAGTTGTGAGAAAGTAGTGCCAGGTGATCGTTACCTTTTCTTTGACCTTTGATATAGATGCATTATTCTTTTTCTTTGGAGGCATACCTATCAAATATTATAAAGACGAACATTAGTCACTTTATATGATATACCGATCCTAAATAAGCAATGTGAACTTCAATTGGTAATAAAAAGGAGGCCGAAGTAGGGAACACAAACAGGGTCGCAGGATGAATTTTTCGTCCTCCTCAATTTTCATTCAATTCATGCAATTTGATGGATGTAACTACATGAGAGTGTTAATGTGTGTATTTTCTGAGTGCTATGCGAAAATCATGCTAAAATTCAAATAAAATGGCTATTGGGATAGTTTATCAAACATGTAATGTGAAAAAATTATGAAGTGAGTGTAAAATCTCAACCTAATAGTGTTTAATCCACATCTTTCACAACAAATTCACAAATCCATCATCAACCTATACCCAAACTCCAACAAGACTCATAAATTCCAACAATTGGCAAGAATTTGAGAAAAATGAGCAAAAATTCGAAACCTTCAAAGTTTCGCCATCTTACCTTTAATTTTTTGATGTTTTGTGGATGGAAGTGTAAAATAGTTGATGAATGATGTTGGAATGTGTAGACTCTTCTAAGTCTACGTGAATTTTGGAAGAAATTGGGTGATAATTCCAAAAATTTGAGAAAAGAATGAGAGAGGTGCCGGTTTGGAGGGTTTTGTGTGTGTATGTGGATCAAAGTGGGTTATAAAAACCCACCAACGGTCAATCGCTTGAGAGCGTAGGCTTCAATGTTTTTTTTTCACCTCACATACATGCAAAATCACCTATTTCCTCTATTGAACCCCAAACTTAATGTAAACAATGCGTGAACTTATATGACTACATACATAATCAATAATCCTAATGTATGGATTAAGAAGGCTAAACTAATGTAAACACACAAAAACATGAAAAATCCTAAACTAATGCATAAAAACTGAATAAATAAAAGAGGATAATATTGGGGTGCCTCACAACAAGCGCTTGTTTATAGTCTTCAACTCGACTTTGTCATTTAGGCTATTTTGGATCCTCAAGTGGTAGAACTGTCTTCTCATTGGAGTAATGACCTCCACAATAAGCTTTAAACCTTTGCTCATTGATCTTGAACCTTCGTTGATGATCTTGAGACACAACTTCAATTGTGCCATATGGATTGAAAGCTACAACAGTTAATGGACCCGACCACCTCGATCTCAGCTTGCCTAGAAAGAGCTTGAGGTAAGAATTGAACATTAGAACCTATTGAACAACCTCGAACTCTTTTTCTATAATATGCCTATCATGCCAGTTTTTAGTTTTTTCCTTGTACAACTATGTATTCTCATAAGCCCACAACCTAAACTCATCAAGCTTGTTCAATTGAAAGATTCTATTTTTATTGGTTGCATTCATATCAAAACTTAGCATGTGAGTTGCCCAATATGCTATGTGCTCCAGCTCAACTGATAAGTGACATGCTTTTCCGAACACCAATCGATAAAGGTTTTATTTTGAATGAAGTACGGTAGGGCCCAAAGTGCATCATCTAACTTTTTTGACCAATCTATGTGTGATGCATTAACTGTAGCTTCTAGGATTTTATTTAACTCCCTATTGGAGATCTCAACTTGCCTACTAGTTTGTGGATGATAAGGCATTGCAACCTAATGTTTGACCCCATATTGTGCGAACAAAGCTAAGAATAAAAGATTACGAAAGTATTTCCCTCCATTACTAATAATAGCCACGAAGTACCATACCTAAAAAAGATATTCTTTTTAAGGAATTGAGTCACAACTCGCCCATCATTTTTAGGTAATGCTTCAGCCTCAACCCATTTAGACATATAATCCATAGCCACCAAGATATATTGTTGACCATATGAAGACAAGAATGGTCCTATGAAGTTAATATCCCAAACCATGAAAATTTCTACCTCCAATATGCTATTTAAATGTATTTCATTCTTTCTGAGGTTTTTCCCATCCTCTAGCATTTACCACACTTCTTTACTAATCCGTAAGTATCCTCAAATAGAGTTGGCCAATAAAAACCTGATTGTAAGACTTTAGCTACTGTTTTGGTTGCTGCGTAGTGACCTCCATATGGAGAAGAGCGATAATGATCCAATAAATATTTTTGTTCTTCTTCTAGCACATAACGATGAATAATTTGATCAGGACATCATCTATAGAGAAATGGATCCTTGCAAAAGTAGTGCTTTATATCATTGAAGAATTTCTTCTTCTATTCACTAGAATACTCCAAAGGAATAATAGAGCTGGTCAAATAATTGACATAATCTGCATACCAAGGTGCTGTCTTGATCTCAAAAAGTGTCGTCTGGAAACACCTCTTTAATTTCATCTGTAGAATCTTCTCCTTGTTGCTCCAAACGAGATAAATGGCAGTTTGCCACTAAATTCTCACATCATTTTTATCCCTGATTTTCAAGTCGAATTCCTACAGTAAAAGCACTCATCTGAAGAGTCTTGGCTTTGCATCCTTCTTACTAAGCAAATACTTGAGCCTTGAATGATCTGTGTACACTACCACCTTTGACCCAATCAAGTAAGGTCTGAATTTATTGAAGGTGAACACTACTACCAAAAGCTCATTTTCTATAGTTGCGTAGTTCAACTAAGCTTAATAAGAGTTTTGCTGGCATAGTGAATTTTCGCTGAAAATCGTTCCGCAAGTGCACGGGGTCGCGTTCAAGTAATAAAGTGGACATTTAGAGTCCGGATTGTCGATCCCACGAGGAATGTATACTTTAGATTACACAACTTTAATCGATTTTAATTCTAACGACGAAAGGAAACACACACAATTAAAAACATAATTTGAAATGCGATAAATAAACTAACAATCTACAAAATAAGAAAATATAATGTCTTGAAAATTTCGGAGGGAAAAACGTGGTTGGAATTTACGATGTTGCTTAACCCATTGTTTCATTAATATCAAATAAAATATGCCCTTATACAAATTACCAAAATGCGATAGTTAGACCCGATTTTCCTATTTTAAATCAATACCCTCTTTCGAGTGATATTAGCCCTAATTAATTAATTCATACCACAAATTTCTATGTTGATACAAACTTAACCAATTGCATGATTTTTTTTGTGAAAATAGCTCAATGGATCACATGAGGTAAGTGTATATTTCTATATTACCTAGACGCGCCTAGAACACCAAGCAAACTCATGGTATCAATCATTTCGATCTATTAAATGCAACTATTTTTCAATAATCACATAAATACCTAATTACAACATCTATTGACGTCACATAAATGAACTAATCTTAAACATGATGATCAATACATTATGATTTTGATAACAATTGCATTTTTCACTAAACATGTAGATATATCAATAATTAATGAAACAATTAGGTTAAGTTCAATTCATAAATTCCAACACAATACACTTAGCACATTTTATAAAGATGATAACAAAGGAGATTCATATTACAATACATTGCAAACATTAGAAAATAATGAAGGAATACAGAAATGAAGATACAACCCTTTTTTAGTGTAGATTTGAGTTCCTCAAATGTTTTCTCCAATACTTTGATGTTTGATCTCCTTGCTATCAACTCTTTATCCCCAAAACAAGCCAAGATTACAAATAAAACAAGAAAAATAAAAGAAAACAAGAAGAGAGAAAATGTAAAAAAAAAATAAAGAAAATAAAAAAAAGTCTAATCTCTCTCTCTCTGAAAAACGTCCCAGGCATGAATATATATATAGGCCATGTTCTAAAAAACGTGAAAACGCGCCGCCCAGGCACGATGCGCGTCCAAACCGCGTCGAATTCGAGAAATGCAGGGAAAAACGTGTTTACCATCTAAAAGGCGCGCCTAATGCACGCATTATCCCGTATAATCCCCCTTTTTCTTTTTTTCTTTTTTTTAAATCAATTTTTTTTATTATATATTAAAAAATCTATTTTTTTATATAAAAATATATTTAATGCCTTAAAAATACGAAACGCATTATTGCGCTTATTCTTCGCATTGATACGCCTAAACTTGTGATTCTTGATTCTCGGCATCGACGCTTCGCAGCGCATTACGCATTTTAGAACACTGTATATAGGATAGATATTTTGGCGGGGGGGGGGGGGGAGAGGGGGGGTTACTTAGCCCATAAGTTTTCAAAATATCCTAGGAAAAATTGCAACTAAGGTCCCCAAATTATTTAGATAATTAAAATGGTCCCTCAACTTTGATCTTGTACAATTTGGCCCTCGAATTTTGATTTTCATTTCAATATCGCCACCCATAAATTGCATCTCAATATCCTCCAACTTTCGGTACTTGTGCAACTTGGTCACAAACTTCACATTTTTGTATTTTTGGTCCTTTTTTCTTCCTTTTTGCCTCGTTCTCCTTCTGATCAGGGTTTTAGCCTACAAAAGTGAAAATTACACAATTATGAATAGAAATATACTCAATTTCAATTATAATTAATTTCATAAAAGTGCCAATAAGTGTGTTTTTGCACACTTATCACACCCCCATACCTGAGCTCTTGCTCGTCCTAAGCAAGATTGCTTCTAACATAATCATGCAAATGCGATAATAATCAACATATTAGACACCTTCCCAAAAATATCAAAGAGTTTTAAAATTGTATATCAATTTGCAACCATGCTCCAAATGATGCTACCAAAAATAAATTAAAATTATCAAATGTTTGATCGGTATGTATATGCACAGTCACTTTCGATCATCATCTAAACTAGGAAATAATTATCAAGATAGAAAAAATCTTAAATTGGCTACAACCTGACCCTCAATGGTCAAATATATCATTTCCCTCTCTTGAGATTCACACATTCATAGAATGTGCATATAATAGGGCCACACATTCTACTACTTCTTATACTCCATTTGAAATTATTTATGGTTTTAATCCACAAACACCTTTGGATTTAATTCATTTACCTGTTGATGAGAAAGGTAGCTTAGATGTGAAGAAAAATGCCGAGTTGGTAAAATCCCTCCATGAGAAGGTACGGTGCCAAATTTTGAAGAAAATGAGCATTATACTTCTCAAGAAAATAGGGGACGAAAGCATGTTACATTTGAACCAAGAGATTGAGTTTGAGTGCATATGAGAAATGAGCATTTTCTGTCTCAAAGGAAGTCAAAATTGCAATCGAGAAGCGATGTACCGTTCAAAATCTTTGAAAAGATCAATGACAATGCCTAAAACTTAGGTCTTCCTTGTAAGTATAATGTTTCGGCTACCTTTAAGTCTCTGATCTCTCTCTTTGATGCGGGTACAGATTCGAGGTCAAATCTCCTTTCGAGGCAAGGATCCATTGATTGTTGAGGAATGACCTATGACTAGGTCTCGAGCAAAGCGAGTCAAGAAGCAATGAGACTACTTGCTCAAGCCACGGTGGACAAAACATTGATCATGACAAGCAAATGGACAAGTTTCATATTGGGCATGGGAGATGAAACAAAGTAGAGCAACTTGATTTAAGTAATGGACGAAGAAGCTGAAAGGAACTAGGCGACCACGCAGCATGCCCCTTTGCCGAACCCCACAGTGGAGAAGCTAAGATAGTGTGTGCGACCACATAGATTTACACTATGAGGCCGCATAATTTATTTCCGGTCGTGAATTTTTCAAATTTCGCGCAATCTTCTATTTTAGTTAAAACTCTATTTTTTGATATCTTTTGTTATTTTTAAAGTTTAATTCCGTTTTTACTATGGTTTTATGGATTCCACATAAATAGGATTATTATTTTTATTGTACAACACACAAATTTGAGAGATTAATTGTAAGACATTATTTTTTTTTCTTGTTCTTCATCGAATTAATTATGAACTTATCAAGATTATTTCTTATGGCGTTCAAACAAATCAAGTGGTATTCTTGAATCTTGTAATTAAGGGGTCAACATATTGTTGACGATTGTGTTAGTTCCTTCGTTCAATATTTTTGAATCAAGTTTAAACATTGATTATTGGTTTTTTTGAGATTGAATCAATCTTGTGTGGATTTCGTAGCTACTATTGTTACGTGAGTTCGCTTCAACTTAACATTAGAAATTGAAGTTAATACATTAAGAACAGTAAAATAGGAAGGAGAAAAACCATAAGGGGGAGCGGGGGTGTGGATATTTTGTGTGTTGGGGGGGTTGAATTGGGAGTAGTGCTTGGATAATTGGATTATTGAACCTGGGGTGAGTGGGGGACCTGGGGTTGAGGTTGCAGCAATTGCATTGTAGTAAAGTGGGTTGGTCCAACTCCCCACCCTCTCCATTCCCTCTTCGACTGTTTACGAACCTAAGGCCATCGCACAAGCCTAGAGGTGGAGCTTCTAGCTACCTTAACAGGGTTAAAAATATGAAACTGATGACAGTTGCAAAGAATTTGGATAGAAATGGACTCCACACTAACCATGAAATTTATATCAATAGACCCTTATGGGCCTTGGGCAATAAAATACAAAGCAAAGGAAGTTAAAATGCCTTTTTACATGTTAAAGTTTCACATCTAGCACATTATCAGGGAAGGGTATTAAGTGCCAGATTTTGTGGCTAACCGAGGAGTCAATGACTATGGTGAGTAATCCCCCGATTTTTCACACGAGAGATTTACATAGGCTAGTTTGAGGCTTTCTAAAGCTTGTTAGGTGCCAACTTCCCCACTTTCACACTAAGAAGTAACGTTAATGTGATTAGTTTATTTATGTTAAGTCCAATGTCATGTAAAGGAGGTAGACCTCCAAGTTTAACTATCACTACAACAAAAATAGCCTACGGCAACGTTCAAAAAACGTTGCTGTAGACCTTTTGCAACGTTTGGACGTGTGTTGCAAATCAAGGTGTTGCCGTAGAGTAGGACCCCTACGGCAACGTTTAAAAAACGTTGCCGTAGGGATTTTTTTTTTTACAGCAATTTACTCAAATTGATTGACAAAATTGAAAATGAATCCTTATGAACAAATTTTGAAATTGCATAAAAATTGATAATTTTATTACAAATTTTTGAATCCATACACTTGAATATTAGAATGTGATACAAAAACACCTAAATAAAAATGAGTTTCAAAATGGTAATACATCAATTGATAGTAAGCACTTCCATCCAGTGTGATAATCACCCAACAAACAAATGTACTCTAAGCAACCCTATCATGCTAAAATAGCCCAAGACTTCAAAACATTACTTCCACCACTACTAGTAGAATCTTCATCTGTAGCAGTAAACTGTACAAGGCCTTCATCCTCCTGCTTTAGAATTTGAATTATTGTAGATTTCTCCTTAAGTGCCTGCAAAAAAAAGAGGAAGAAAGAAGTACTAAACCATCACTTCACCAAACAAGATGCTACAACCTCTAAATAAAACAGAAATGATATTTAATAATTCAGAAAAGGATGAAGCCAGTATAATAAAACTGAACCCTAAATGAGAGAGAAACTGATTTCAGCCTTACCCCATTGTAGAGATTCTTTTCCAGTGCTCTTCACCTGAAACCACAGTGACCATTGATCGACATCAGAGTATAGCAAAGAAAAATTGGATGAAATTGAATAAAGCTGGTGCCTTTATAGCCACTATACTAAGCCATAATCTAGAGTATCAGGAGAATGTACTGGCTTATGAATCGCTTCCACCCCCTATGGGGAAATGTTATGAACATCTGAAGAAAATATTTAATTGATTACATTTGGCCATATCTAACCACTTAAGCTTTTAGATCAAATGGTTCAAACCATCATTAACTCTAGTGCTTACGGAAAAGTTATTGCCAGAAGTTAGACTTACCAAAGCTTCAACAGACTTTTTGTTAGTTTCTCCTGTAGAGAGAGTTAAGAACCATTCAGAAGAAGATCCAACAAAATCAACAACATTTACCAGATGCCACAAAAACAGTGCGTTGAAATGAAAACTTAATCCTACAAAAGCCAAGCAATAATCAAAATAGCTGTTAAACTGGTCCATTGTTACGAAATTGCTGCAACACCGCAATTGCTGCAACACCATTCTCCCGCCATCTCCCCCTCCTCCCCTCCCCTCCCCTCAAAAACTCCCCACCGGAAACTCCATCCATTATTTCCACAAATCTATTCACATCCTCCACGAATTCTTCAATTACACCTATCGCATTTAGACTAGTCCCCAAAAATTCATTTCCCTCTTCATTCTTTTCCCCTTCTTTTGAGCTGAATAACTTAACAGAATCATAAATTAAACGTTCTAACTCATTCGACTGCGCAACTCTCAACAGAAGCCCCTCCAACTTGTGATACCACAAATTTCTTTGGGCTAGACATCATTTTTACCCCTCTAAAAAGTCTAGTAAAAGGTCTAATCCACATAACAATCTCTAATATGAATCGATTATATGAAGTTATACCTATAGCTCCAGCAAATCCACCGTGCCAATGTAACAGCCTCTGGTGAACCAGGAAGAGTCTTCGGTACCATTTGGGAGCTGAGTCGAGATGGAGAAATTGCCATAGCAACTCTCTGAACAAGGAAAATATGAAACCTCAGTTTAAAACAAGGAAAAACACATCTAGATACATATTAATGGCATGATATTAAACCACTTTGAAATTAACAGCAACTACTGCAGGAGGCCATCTACTATTAAAACCACCACCCTAAACTAGCATGAAAGAAAAGAACATCAAAGAATTGACTTTAAATAAATTAAGAAACCTGAATCCAGCATCAATTACCAACAAAAGTTTCTACCAACAAGCCTATTAAAAAGAAAGGTAATATTACAATATACCTGGCAGAAGTTGAATGCAAACCTCCAGAAGATGGACCAATGAATTTAACTCTATCGCCTAAATTTATCATCACAGAGATATACATGGAGACAAGGTAAAAGTAAAAGAGACATTGTCGTTAAAAAGAGAAAAAATTGCTAAACAAACAGAGCTCCAGCATAGTTAAAAATTGTCGTTAAAATTCACGAGGTCTCATCTTACATCCACAAATGAATGGCTGTCAAATAAAAGCAATTTAGCCCCAAAAACGAATTGAATACGAATTGAAATCAGCGAAAACCTAAAACTCACCTACCAGAAAGAGATGAACGATGTTACGCTGGAACCTGCCTGCTGCCTGCTGGGCTCCGCCGCGTTCTGTGGACTGTGGTTCAGGCAGGGGACGGGCGAGTCCGGTGAGGCGGCGAGGCGGCTTGGATTCAGAGTCGGAGGGTGCAAATGTGAAATGTGCAATGGACTGATGCGATTGAAATAGTGAGGCCAGGGCAGCAGGGCTTGTATTTGGGCCAAAGAATGTTCGGCGGACGGTGAACAGGTTGACAGGAGTTAGAGGGTTTCGGGGAATCGGGTTTGAGAGAGTGAGAGAGTTCGTCTGCTGCGGCGCTGCGATTCGGAGAGTAGCTGAGACAGGGTTTTGAAAAATTTGGGGATGAATTGAGAGAGGAAAGAAGCAATACGGGGGCTGGAGGGTTTGGTTTGGGTTGGGTGGGAATTGGGCTGATCTTGGGCCTCTAAATTGGGTATTCAATTTTTTAAATAGGCTAGGATTAGTGGGCTACTGGGTTAAAATACCTTTCGCAACGTTTGCCAAACGTTACCTTTCGCAACGTTTAACAAACGTTGCTCGCAACACTCAATAAATGTTGCGAAAAGTGGTCTACCGCAACATTTTTTAAAAAAACGTTGCTAAAACTCATTTATATTAACCTATGGCAACATTCACATACGAAAATGTTGCCAAAAGACCATTTTGGCAACATTTATCAACAAATGTTGCCTTTTAAATGTTGCTAATGACTATTTTTGTTGTAGTATATTAGCGAACTCTCTTTTTCACATCCTGATGTAGCTCTTGAGGTCAAGTATCATGTCTCTCAACCTACAAGAAGAGGATAATGCCAAACCCTATCTCAATGTGGGAAAAAGCCAAAAAAATTTGACCTAACCTTCGACGCTTAGTTAAAAACTAAAATTAAAAAAAATTGAAATACCCTACATACAAGAAAATCAAATGTTATGAAAGCAATTATTCCAGCAATTAACTCTTAACTAGCCTAGAAAAAATTACATTATATTTGCACTCTAGATTATCAATAAAATGGAAAAAATAAACAAAATATTAATCTACCAACACCTGAAATGCATAAACAAGTGGTCGAATTCAAAGCACCGCATTAATGATTAAAATTGAAATAACGAAATACCTCTAAATTAACACCAACACGAAACCCCTAAATTTCTTTCCTGAACTTCAAGAAAATCTCTAAAAGTCTTGAACTACATAATTAAGGATATTTAAGTCATTGGACATCCTTTTATCATTTTAATTGCATTAGCTAAATCTGTATATATACATGTAGATACGTACAATCAATATTGTTAGAATACAACAAACAGAACCGCCATTTGCTCTCTACTTCTCTTCTAGAATTCTCTGTGACTTCTCAAATTATTCCTTCTTCTTCGTGAATTGGCTATAGTTTATTATGGTATTAGATCAGTGAGTCTTCCCTGCGATGGTAGTGAATTCCAATGTTCAAGCGGAGGTTCGAAATCAATATGTTCAGGAAAACTCTTCCAGCAATTCATCAGCTGGAGACGCAGTTGCAAGAGTAGTTTCAAAGTTTTGTTGTTTCTCATTAACAATCTCCTTCTGTCTCTCGTCTTGCAAAATCAGTACAAAGACTTTATTTAGAGATGGCAGTGGGTCCATTAACAAGATCTGACTCCTAACACCAAAGAAATGTTCATCTAACCCCATGAGAAATTGCATAACCTGATCTTCAAACTTGTAATCAACATTATTGACTCCTGGCCTATAATTGTCTAGTTCTTCCCAAAGTCCTTTGAACCGATTGAAATAAGAGTTCACTGAACTATTACCTTATGAAATTGAGGTAATCTGCTTCTTCAATTCATAGACATGAGGGCCGTTGCTTTGACTGTATCGATCGAGAAGCTTAATCCAAATCTCTCGTGCAGAGTCCTTATGCATTACACTAGGTATAGCTCTTTAGGAACTGAATTGATGATCCACAAAGAAACTACATGATTACACCTTCTCCACGCACTATAAAGAGGATTATTCTAAGGAGGTTTTGTTATAGATCCATGTACGAAACCTTCTTTGTTCTTAACGCTGAATACCATAGTTGTCGCGCGACTCCACGTAGCATAATTTTCCTCAGCAAGTGCGACTGAAATGAGCTACATTCCTGTATTATCACCATACTGTAGGTAATATGGATTGCTTGGATCGTTCACCAATTGACTAACAAGAGAAGCTCTGGAAAGAGTTCATTTCTGAAATGTACCCAAACCCAATCTCTCAGTTCGAATGTTACACTTCTCCGGCCCTTGTTTGCTTACGACGCGAAGTGTTTGTTTTTACTCTCAATTTGTGCCCTTACCCTTTCATGGAGTGACTTCATCAACTCGGCCTTTCTTTTACCATCTAAGCTATCTCGTTCATTCACAGACAAAGGTATTAAATCCAAAGGTGTTAGTGGATTAAAACCACAAACAACTTCAAATGGTGAAAACAATGTAGTAGAATGTGTGGCCCTATTACATGCAAACTCTATGAAAGGTAGACACGTCTCCCAACTCTTCAAATTCTTGTTGACTACAATGTAAAAGAGTTGTGTCATGGTCCTATGTACTTACTTTGATTGATGAAGATTCCATTATAAGTTTGCTTTATTTGGAGACCGAGGAAGAATTTAAGTTCTCCCATCATACTATCTCAAATTTCATGCGCTTGCACTTAGAGAACTCTTCACATAATCAAATATTAGTGGCACCAAATATAATATCATGAACATAGATTTGAACAATGATCATATCATTTTTGTGAGTTTTAACGAAAAGACTGGTGTCCGCCTTTCCAATTAAAAAATCGTTTGAAATAAGAAACTTGCTTAATCGTTCGTACCAAGCTCTAGGAGCTTGTTTTAGACCATAGAGAGCTTTATGAAGTTTGAAAATATAGTCCGAATTTTTATGATCTTTAAAATCGGGAGGTTCTTCAACGCAAACTTCTTCTTGAATAAAACCATTTAGAAATGCACTTTTGACATCTGTTTGGTAAAGAGTGAAATTTTTTGACAAGCAAAACAAAGAAGCATCCGAATGGATTCTAATCTAGCAACTGGTGCAAAGGTTTCCTCATAATCGATGCCTTCTTCTTGATTGTAACCTTGGGCCACCAATCTAGCCTTATTATACACAATTATCCCATTTTCATCCCGTTTATTTCTAAAAATCCACTTTGTACTTATTACTGTTTGATTACTTGGTCTAGAAACTAAATCCCAAACATGATTTCTTTCAAATTAATTTAGTTCTTCTCACATTGCTAGTATCCAAAATTTGTCAAACTCGGCTTCTTTAAAGTTTTTAGGTTCAATATGTGAAATGAATGCACAATTACCAAGATGATTTCTAGGAGAGGTTCTAGTGGTGATACTTTTGGATGGATCCCTTATTATTAATACCTTTGGATGAGATGGAACAAACTTCCGTTCTTTTGGTAGCATGGGATCACCTTGAACCTCGGTTGATTTTTCTTCACTTTCTTGAGCATTAGACTCCTTTGTTTGATCTTCGTTAGGTACTTCCTTGTTTTGATCTTGAATGTTCATTTGTTCGAATGGAGCTTCCAAACCTACATCATCATCAATACCTTTCTCATGACAAAGATGATTAGTCTCATCAAAAGTAACATCCATAGATTCTTCAACGACTAGAGTTCTTTTGTTAAATACTCTATAGGCTTTGCTAGTCGATGAATATCCTATGAAAATACCAATATCGAATTTTGAATCAAATTTTCCCAAATTATCTTTTGTGTTCAAAATAAAACATTTGCAACCGAAAACTTTAAAGTAGTAATATTGGGGATTCTATTTTTCCAAAGTTCGTATGGAGTTTTGATTTTCTTGCGACTAATCAAGACTCTATTTACAATGTAAAAAGCAGTATTAACGGCATCGGCCCAAAAATATTTTAGTAAGTTATTTTTGTTAAGCATGGTTCTAGCCATTTCTTGTAATGTACGATTCTTCCTTTCTACTAAACCATTTTGTTGAGAAGTTCTAGGAGCCGAGAAGTTATGTTCATATCCATTTTATTACAAAAATTATCAAAGGCAACATTATCGAATTCTCCACCATGATTACTTCTAATCGTTGAAATAGAATATCCTTTTTCATTTTGAACCTTTTTGTAAAAATGGTTGAAAGTCTTTAGAGCTTCATCCTTAATATTCAAGAAAAGAACCAAGTGAATCTTGAGAAATCATCAACAATAACGAAAGCATAGTGTTTTTCTCCTAAACTAGCGGTTCTAGAAGGTTCTAAAAGATCAACGTGGAGTAATTGAAGTGGTTTTATAGTTGATGAATGTAATTTTGATTTGAATGAACTTTTTACTTGTTTGCCAAATTGACATGCCCCGTAATTTTGTCATTTTCAAATTTTAGATTTGGTAAACCTTTGACAAAGCAATTTTTGGAAATTTATCAAAGGAGTTCCATGCTAACATGGCCTAATCTCCTATGCTATAGCCAAGTATCCTCCTTTAGACTCTCTAAACATTTTTCATTATTTTCAAAATCGATATTTATGATATAAATATATTTGTTTCGTCTTCCTACAAACAATACTTCTTTAGATGTAGCATCCTTAATGAGACATTTGGAATAATAGAATTTAATATGATATCCTTTGTCACACAATTGACTAATGCTAAGTAAATTATGTTAGAGGCAATCTAACAATATGACATTTTCAATGGAGGGTGAGAGATGGTTACAAATATTTTCGATTCCAGTGATTTTTCCTTTAGCATTGTCCCCAAAAGACATGGCCCCCATCCTTCCTTTTGAAGTTTGATATCAAGGTTTTATCTCCAGTCATGTGCTTTAAACATTAGCTATCTAGGAACCATCTTCATTGGTACCTATAAAAATAATTCAAATTTTGATCTTTGGTACCCATACAAGTTTGGGTCCTTGGTAGTTAGTTTTAGTGGATTCTGGAGTCTACTTGTTGTCAAAGTATAGCTTTTTTTTTTTTTGTTAGACAATCGCAGGCCACATGTCCATTTTTATTACAAAAGCTACAAGTAATTGTTGAGGAAATTGAATTTGAGGCTTTGACAAATAGAATCTTAAGAGATTTTTGTTTCAAAAGTGGTTTATATCCGATGCCTCCTTTATCAAAAACACATTTTTGATTGCCAAGCATTAAGTCAAAATTCTTTTTCCCTTGAGTAAATTTATAAATGATTTTTGTTAGATCTCCGACTTTTTCCTTCAAAGAAAAATTCTCTTTGAATAAGCATACTCTTCATTTTCCCTTTTAGTCTCTATTTCATTTTTTAGTAATTTATGATTCTTTTTAAGAATAGAATGACTACGGGCTAACTTTTCAAATTCTTCTAAAATTTCATCATAGGATGAAGATAAATCGTCGTATGAAAAATGTTCAATAGATCTTACCTCATCATTGATTGCCATGAAACACATGTTGGTGATCTCTTCTTGACTTTCATCTTCATCGTGATCGTCATCGTCGCTTTCATCCCATGTTGTTTGGAATGCCTTTTTCTTGAAATTTTTCTTTTTATTTGGACACTCGGTTCTTTTGTGGCCGGGTTTGTCACAATCATAGTAAATGATTTTCTTGTTTCTTTATTCATTCTTTTGAAATTTTCGATTGTGTCGAAACCCTCTCCACTTCTTGACAAGAAGAACTAAATCATCAAGTTCATCATCACTCATGTTGTTGCTTGTTGTTCCTTCATCAATTTCCAATTTTAAAGCAATTTGACGTTTAGGAACCTCCTTTGATTCTTCTTTACTCTTTCTTGTCTTCTTCTTGATTTCGGCATTGTTGAGTTCATATGTCACCAAGATTCCATAGTGCTCTTCCAAAGGATATGTGTTCACATCCTTGGTGTTCTCTATTAACTTCCTTATGGGGCTCCATCCATCCAAGAGTGACCTAAGCATTTTGCTCACAAGTTCACTGTTATTAAATTTGCGATCGAATCCTTTTAGACCATTTATAATATCAGTAAAACGAGTAATCATATCAACAATAGATTCATCTTGTTTCACAAAGAAATTTTCAAATTCCTGTACTAACATATTAATTTTTGTTTCTTTAACTTTACTAGTGCCGACATAAGTAACTTCTAATGCATGTCAAATGTCATATGTGGATTCACAAGTGCTAATGCGATTAAATTCATTTTCATCCAACGCACAATAGAGTAAATTCTTAGCTTTGGCATTTAAGGATAATTCTCTTTTATCATCTTCATCAACTCTTCTCTAGGTTTGATGATAGTTTGATCGGGTTGACCATCTATCTTAATAATCCGGTAGGCTTATAGGGACCATACTCAATTACTTTCCAAATATTATAATCAATAGATCGAATGTAAATCATCATTCTAGCCTTCCAATATAATGAGTGTGCCATCAAAGAATGACGTCAAGGTAAGTGAGGTTTATCAGTATTCAAGATTAGGTTGAAAAATGGTTTATATCTAATGCCTCATTTATCAAAAACACATTTTTAATTACCGAGCATTAAATCAAAATTCTTCTTCCCTTGAGTGAATTTAAAAACAATATTTGTCAAGTCTTCAATATTTTCTTTCAAAGAGCAAGTTTTTTTATACAATGAATCATAATCATTTTCCATTTTAGTTTCTAAAATCTTCTCCTTTTCATTTTTTAATAACTTATGTTTCTTTTTAAGAATAGAGTGACTAAGAGCGAGTTTTTCAAATTCTTCTAAAATTTTATCATAAGAAGAAGATAAATCATCATATGAGTATTTTTCAATAGAATTTACTTCATCGTTGATAGCCATTACCTCATATGAGAAATAAAATATTTTTAAGTGTTACTAATACTTACCAACTATTTGATTTAATCATCAATTGAATTTAGAAATTGGGTTGGGTTGGCTAGGAATGGACTTGGCTTGGGAGTTGGAACATTAATCACTAAATTAGTTAATTTGCTAATTTGTTTAGAAAAAATTCAGTTATTATTCGGTTCTTTGACCAAGAACCGAACCAAACCCGTCGGTTCTCGATCTAGATACATGTTCGTGTATTTAATTTATGAAGAACCACTCGATTCGATTCAGTTCAGTTCGGGAGTTTTGTCCAACCCTAATTGCCAAGCACATGTTGGCGATTTTTTCTTGACTTTCATTTTCATCACGATCATCATCGTCACTTTCATCCCATGCTGCTTGGAGTGCCTTTTTCTAGAAATTTCTCTTTTTGTTTGGACAATCAGTTCTCTTGTGACCGGGTATGTCAAAATCGTAACATACAATTTTCTTTCTTCTTTCTTCGCTCTTTTCATCTTTCTTTTGAAACTTTCAATTATTGACAAGAAGCACAAGATCATCAAACTCTTCATCGCTCATATGTTCACTTGACGTTCCCTCTTCAATTGCCTATTTGAGAGCAATTTGACACATAGGAGGTTGTTTTGATTTTTTCTTGATATTCCTCGTCTTTTCCTTGGTTTCAGCGTTATTGAGCTCGTATGTCATCAAAGTTCTGTAGAGTTTCTCCAAGGGATAATAGTTGATGTCTTTGGTGTTCTCTATCAACATCCTTAATGAGCTCCAATCTTCCTAAAGAGACCTAAACATTTTACTTACAAACTCACCGTTAGTAAATTTACGATCAAAGTCCTTGAAGCCATTAACAATATCTGTGAAGCGAGTAATCATGCCAACAATATGTTTATCTTGTTTCATGAAGAAATTTTCAAATTCTTTGACCAAGAGATTAATCTTGATTTCTTTTACTTTACTCGTACCGACATGAGTGACTTTTAAAACATGCCATCTATCATATGCTGAGTCACATGTATTAATATGATTAAACTCATTTTTATCTAAGGCACGATAGAGTGGGTTTTTGGCTCTAGCATTCAATGAAAATTTTCTTTTGTTTAGGAATAAATTGATCGGGTTTTCCATCAATTTTAATAATCTTGGTGGGCACGTAATGACCAAATTCAATAACTTCCCAAATATTATAATTTATTGATTGAATCTAAATCATCATTATAGCTTTCCAATAATTATAATGTGCCATAAACAAGGGAGGTCGATTCTTGGAATGACCCTCGAGGTTTTGAAGGTTGTTGTGGTTAGCAATTGCACGAGATTGTAAAGTCTTAATTTTAAAATGAGCACCTTGCTCTGATACCAATTAATAGCCGAAGAATAGCTAACCAAGAGAGGGGTGATGTAGCGACCGAGAACTTTTGAATAATATAAAATTAATTCTCGAAAAACGTGTCGCTCGACTTTAACCCTAATTTTTAAGAAATAGCACGTTCGTCTAGCCGTTATAAATGAATTTAAATTATTTCGAATCGAATCGAATATTGAGTAATTATTTTTATTTCAATTCGGATTTATTTTATTTGGATCCAATTTTAATAGTTTCAAGTCCAATATTTATTGTCCAATAATTATAATCCAATTACATATGCCCAATGTTTAAGCCCAATTATATAAGTCCAACACCTTGAATTTTAATTCTTAGCCCAATTCATATAAGTCCAATCAATTGAGTCCAAATCCGAATTTATTTATTTTAGCCCAATTAGAAAACCCTACAGCCCAAATGCTAGGCCCAACTATTTCCTAACCCAATTACCCACCTAGGGAATTGTGCCCTAATTCCCACTATTCATATACCAACTTCATCCATCCTCTCCATTTCCAAACAATTCACGCACCCAAGCAATCCATTTTGGTAAGAATCCCCTCCCTCATTTTTTGGAAATTCTAGTTGACGCTAGAAATCAATTTCTAGCATCAACAACAATCTCAGCTCACTTTGATGCTAGAACAATTTCTAGCATCAGCAAGCTGGAAAATTCACCATCACCAAATCAACACCAGCCACTGCACAATGCAGCCAACTCCACCAACCTCCACTTCAAGGTCACTGCAAGTCACAACACCATTCACCAAACCATCACTGCAATCACCACACAACCACACAGCAAGACACCACCAGAAGCATATACGAGCTGCAGCCTCCCAAGCTGCAGCCACCCAACCCTCAACCCAGAACTCAACAATGCAGGCACTCCAACCCCATGAAACCAAGACGAACACTACCCAAAACCACCATTTTCGCACCACCACAACCACCCACGTTTTCAGCCCCAAAATACCACCATTTCAGAGCCTATCCACCAAGCTTTGCTCAAGCCTGCCAAAACCAAGCAAAGCCATAGCCACCAACCAACCCGTCACCCACACTCTTCAAACCCGAAATCAAACACAATAGCCAAGTTCAAAATTCGAAGCCCCAACTCGATGACCACCACCCCACCAACACCCAAGACACCACCATCCCCTCCCCATAGAACCCCCACAACCGAATGCAAAAATCGACCCCAACAGCAACTCCACAACCAAGACCCCAAACCTCACTGCCCAAAGCTCAATCGACAACCATTACACCTCAATCAACACCCAACAACCACAAAAACTAAGAAAATACAAAAACCCATAAACTTACCTTTATCCCCAACCCATTCTTCAAGAATCCAAGCGAAAATCGAACTCCCCAACTTCGGTTTTCCCTCGATTCGTGGGCCACAGCCACCCCCACACCCCGATGCCACCACGACGGTGGCGCTGCCACCGTTCGCCGGTGGTGGAATCGGAGGAAGGGGCGAAGCCCCTTCCCCGTCGCTTCGCCCTCTCTCTCTGTAATGAGAGAGAGAGGAATGAGAGTTTTATTTGATTTTTTTTTTATTGATTTTGGTTTTATTTGGATTTAATTTGATTTTGATTTTTAATTTCTAAAAGTTATGTTTTAGCCCCCAAGTTATAAATTGTTTTAAGTTAGTCCCTAAATTGTTTTAGTTTAGCCCTTAAGTTTAAGTGTTTTAATTTCAGTCCTCTAATTTTATTTTCAGCTTTAGATAATGTTTAATTTAGCCCCCAAGTTTATAAATTATTATTTCAGTCCTTAATATTTTAATTTCAGTTTCAGCAGATTTTCAATTGAGTCCTTAAGTTCTAAAAATGTTTCATGTCAGCCATTTAGTTTTATTTTCAGCTTTATTATATTTACAGATTAGTCCTTAACTATTAAAAGTCATTATTTTAGTTTTCAGCTTTTATTTTCAGCTTTAGTATATTTACAGCTCAGTCCTTAAACTTACAAAAGTTATTATTTCAGTTTTTAACTTTTAATTCCAGCTTTATTATAATTACAATTTAATCCCTAAACTTATAGAAGTTATTATTTTAGCCCTTAAAGTTTTATTTTCAAATTTAATAAATTTCCAATTTAGCCCCTAAACTTTACTTTATCATTTTAAGTTATTTATTTCAAATCCAATAATTTTCAATTAAGCCCTTAAACTTAATTTCAACACTTTAAAACTTTAAAGTTCGAAATACTAATTTAAACTTATTTTCTATTTTTTGGCTAGACGATACGTACGAACAATTAGGAGCTTGAAGTTATTTTCCCGCTCCACTTTTCACACAACTTGAAACAATTGAGGTAGACTCGCCACCATTAATTAGTTTAAATTATAATTGCATGCTTTATGTGAATTACGTGATTTATATGCTTTATGCATAGGATGAGAATGTGTCCTATGCGATATATGATATTGTTATGCTTGCCATAACTTATATGCTTAATTGCATGAGAAAGAAAGAAAGAAAGAATCTCTTATGAGATAAGAAAAGAATGTTATGCATAACTTATGTACTTCATCCGCACAAGAAAGAAAGACTACCCACAGCCCATGTTTTTAAAGAGCCTATGATTTTCAAGAAAATGAACCAAAGATGATATCACGTTGTATATTGCATGAGTGTGTTTTCAATTATTCTGTAAATTAATTATCGGCGATGAGTCTATTGAGTATTTCTTCGAAATACTCATTCTGCTATTTTTAACAATATTTGCAGACTTCGGAGGCGATTGAGATTGATCCGGCAGTGGTGGCATAAAATCTGATTATCGAAATTATTAAATTTTCGAATTTATGTATTGAAATATTGTTAACGTATTTTCCGTTTCCGCTATTCCAAAATATGATATTTAAATTTTGAACAATTATCCAATGTATTTTAATTGCCGACGAAGTTTCAATTGCAAATGTGAAATTAGGTCGTTTCCGCAAAATTGATTGACAAAATTAGGGCAAAAGACGATGACGTGGCAATCCGGGTTAACAGAACTCGGGGCGCTACAGGTGAATTCCTTTTTAATACTTTTTCAAAATTGTAATCAATAATCACGTATACAATAACTAGATAGATTAATTTAAATAATAAGCACGAATACGAAAGCAATAAGTAAAGAGAGATGGAGAATGCAAACAATATAATTATGGAGGTTCGATCGAACACAATGATCTACGTCTACCGTTACCAAGCTTTCCGACAGGAGCAAGACCAATTTCACTATGTTGATCGACTTGTGGTGCAATCCAACCATTTACAAAACTTTCGGTGACTTACAAACAAGGAACATTGATCCTTTTACAACGTTGAGCTTTACGGGACCTCGACGCGACACACAAGTTTGAAGGGAATTGATTTTACAAATTGAAATTTATCTCTTAATAAATGATATCACAATCAAGTACAAAGAGAGAAATAGACTAACACTTTAATAAATAGCAATGAATGAAGCTCAAGTGTTAGGTACGAAAAAATGTTTTTGAAAAGTTTATTTCGTGCATAAAAATTAACTTACGAGCTTATTGTGATTCATTGCTAAGAATTGAAGTGTTTTACCTTTACAAGTGAGTTCAAACATATAATTCTAATATCTTCAATTGATTTGCCACAAGTGCTTGAGTTGTTGCTCGATTTTGAATTTGACACAAATGCTTGATTTGCCTTTGATTGTTTTTGGCGCGAGTGCTTGATTATTTCCAAGCTTAATTGTGAATGCTTGATTTCCATGAAGTTCGCAACATTTTATAATGAAGACTCGAATGTAAATGTTAGAGATAAAAAAAAAAAAAGTACTTTGTTATAATCAAAACATAGGATGAACCATAGGTCAACAAAAAGTTCATAGAGATCAAGTGTATGGAGATTTTCAATTGAGTGTGGATTGCAAGAGTAATTTTGCCCTAGGTCAAAATTAAAAAGAGGAGAATAAGTTTATTTAAATTGCACTTTTGGTAACTATAAATATGGACGTACCTGGGGGAGTTATACTCGAAGCTAAATTTAGGTGGTTATTGCAAACTGCCTCCACGTCCACATGTTGAGTCCTTTCACAAAGCCTAATTTCGTGCACCCTTAATTTCAGTTGAGGATTGATCTGTTCGAATTCCAAAAAATTTAATTTCCGAACTTTGGGAAATAAATGATCTTTTATTTTAAATACGTAAAATTTACCTGCCAATTTCAGACCGTTGATTTAAAAATCTGCGAAAGAGCCTACACGTGTCAATCATACATAAATATAATTAATCAATCAATATCTACTAACAAATTTGACAATTAGATTAGAATTATCATGATAGTCATCTGTTTGCTCACAATTAATTCAATTAATTTCTCAGATTAAGAGCATGATTGTGTGATAGGACCATCTAAGACTAATCAATCATGAGTTATGTCTTAACCAGAATCGACACTTGCGGTACTGAATGCAAAATTACATTTCAAATTAGCCAACATCTAAAAAATGTACCTGTAGATATAAAAATATGTGTGCGCCAAACAAGAGCATGTATTTACACAAAAAAATTATTTTCTTTTAAATGCTCATGTGATGACTCTTCAATTTTCTTTCAATTCACGGTCCTTTTAGTTCATGGAATTGACTTTCACACAACAATGAGGGTAGCTTTTCTCTTATGATTTATGTTCATTATCAAGGAAGATTTCACACATCTATGGTAATAGCCCTATTGTCCAATGAACTTTTATGTTTACACGGTATTATATTTCAAGATTGACATAGATACTGACCAAAGGTTTACTCAACCTAGTCAATAATGACCACAATTGAAGTAGTCTCAATGTCCTCATAGTGTACTTATCTCACAATAGTTTACCACAAGTTAAAGTGAGAACACCACATTGGTAGAAGATTCCAATTTTCATCTAAATAAATACAAACCAATAAAAAAATACAAATCTTATGACGTTTACAAGAAAAGCCCCAATTTTATTTTCGATATTTCAATTCTTTGTTGTTTTTATATAAAAGCAAAACACATGCAAACAAAGGAAAGTAGAAAGATTTCTTGAGGGACCAAGACCAGAATTATATGGAGATGTAAGTATAGCAGGAATTCAAGGTGTTTCATATTTAAAAATAGTAGAGAGAACATTAGTCATAGAACAAGCTAGATAAAGAATTAATCACGCTTGGGAGGCTTTACGACAATTTAGATAGAGTTAGGAGCAACATTGGCCTAAAATATTTGAGGGACCCTTTCTTTAGGAACACGTAGCCTAATAATCTAATCTGGAATCCTTCTATAAAGAATAGGATCCTCCTAAAAATAGTACTTGATGTTCGAAAAGAATTTCTTCTTTTGATAACTTGAATACTTTGGTGAAATGATGGACTTGGATAAATAGTTCACTATATCAACGTACCATGATGTTGTCTCCAAGTTAAAAATTTGTTCAACTACGAAGACTTCATTGATATCCACTCACTCTATTCTCCTTGCTCAATTCAGGATAAATGGTCGGCTACTACATTTTTAATTTACTTCTCGTCTCCTATTTCCAAATCAAATTCTTGTAGGAGTAAAACCCATCTGATGAGTCATCCTTCTTAGCCATCCAATATTTTAATGTTGCATGGTCTGTGTAAACTATTACATTTGATCCAACAAGATAGGAGAAAAATTTATTGAATACATCAACTACAAATAGAAGTTCATTCTCAGTGGCGGCATAGTTCAACTATCAGTCATTCAATGTCTTGTTCACATAGTAGATCATATGAAAATTTTTATCTTTCGATATCCCAATACTACTCCCACTACATAGTCACTTGCTTCACACATCAGTTCAAAGGGTAAACTCCAATCTAGTCTGATTCAGCAATTTAACTTCTCTTTTAGAGTGTTGAAAGTCACTTTAGAGAAGAAAAATGGGATATCGTTGACTAGCAAATTGCACAATGGTTTAGTAATCTTAGAAAAGTCCTTGATGAAGTGGCAATAAAACTCAACATGACCAAGGAATCTACGAACACCCTTAACTAAGGTAGGTGCTGGTAATTTTTTATTATCTAAATCTTTGCCTTGTCAACCTCTATGCCCTTTGCTAAAATATGATGCCCCAAACGATGCCCTCTTATACCATGAAGTGACACTTTTCTCAATTTAGTACTAGATTAGTTTCGTTGCATCATTGCAAGATAAAGTATAAATGTTCCAAGTATTCATCAAACAAAGAGCTTAAAATTGAGAAATCAATCATAAAGACTTCTATGAATTTTTCTATCATACCAGATAAGATGGCCATCATGCAATGCTAAAATGTAGCAGTATCATTGTATAAACCAAAAGACATCTTTCGGTATGCAAAGGTACCATAGGGACAGGTGAAAATCATATTTTCTTTATCCTTAGGTGCTAATGGTATCTAATTATAATGGAGTATCCATAAAGGAAACAATAATGGGAGTGACTTGCTAACCTCTCTAACATTTGATCAATAAATGGAAAGAAAAATTTATCATTTCGAGTAGCAGTGTTGAGTTTGCGATAATTAATGCAAACTTTCCATTTCGTAACAGTTCTATTGGAATTAGTTCATTCTTCTCATTCTGCACCACGGTGATACCCCATTTTTTTAGCACAACCTAAACATGGCTGATCGATGTACTATCTGATATAGGATAGATGATCTCTGCATCCAAAAGTTTCAACACCTCTACTTTGATGACCTCTTTCATATTCGGATTGAGTCTCATCTAGTTGTCTATACTTGGTCGAAAGGTATCCTCTACGAGAATTTTATGCATGCAAAGTATAGAGTTGATCTCTCTAATATTCGCAATAGACCGCTCAATAACTATCTTATTTTCTCTTGAGTACCCATAGCAATCTCTCTTCTTCAAGCTCACTAATGGATTTTGAAATAATGACAAGTAATGTGGAAAATTCATCTGGTAGGCATAATGGAGGTGAGATGGTAACTGCTGGAATTGATGGAAAAAACTTTCTAGGTCCTGTGCCCAACTCCTCAAAGTGTGGTATGCGCCTATATGGAGGATAAGCTTCAAAATAAGAGCACATAACTCAATCTCACAAGAATCAGTGTGAGTGGATTGAGAATGCACACCTTATATGGATCAGATGGGTTATTTAGTTGAAAGGTGTCCTGAACTGCCCTATCAATCACATCAATTTGAAAGCATCTGTCTAGCTCAGTTGGGTATTTTATGGCCTTGAATATATTAAATACAACCTACTCTTCATCAAGACTCAGGATTAGTTGACATTTCTGCACATCAATGAGAGCTCTTCCAGTAGGTAGAAATGATCGACCCAATATAAGTGGAATGTCCTTACCTTCGTCCATGTTAAGAATTAAAAAAGAAAATCAGCTGGAAAAATAATTTTTTCCACTTTCACTAGGACATCTTCAATGATTCTTCTTGAATGCATGATAGACAGCTATAGAGTCACTGTAGTTGCTTTAGCCTCCCCCAAACCTAGTTTCCTGAAAACAGAGAGCAACATTAAGTTAATGCTTGGACCTAAATCATACAAAGCTTTACCGAAATAACATTCACCTATAGTGCAATGTATTGTAAAACTCCTTGGATCTTTTAGTTTTAGAGGTAGCTTATTCTATATAATGGTGCTACACTTCTCAATCAACATCATTTTCTCATCCTCATCGAGGTTGCATTTGTCAAATAAAATATCCTTCAAGAATTTGGCATAACTAGGCATCTGAACAAGTGCGTTCGCAAAAAGGATGTTGATGTAAAACTTCTTGAAGGCCCGAGGAATTTTGTATACTGCTTGTCTAACTTGTGCTTTTGCAATCTATGAGAAAATGGAATTGAAGGCTTATATGATTTGATAGGAGTTGTTTCCTTAAACCATGGTGTATCTGAACTCTCTTTAACAAATGCTTCTATTATATGTTCAGTCGGTTCCACATGCTTCTCATCAGTAGAAGGTACTTTTTCTTTATTTGCAATTGATATTTTAACGTGAATCTCAAGTAACTGGACCTTACTTGTGGTAGTAATTGCTTTGACATGTTGTTTTGGGTTAACCTCTGTATTTTTTTGTAATGTACCTAGTGCTTTGCCTAAAAAGAAAGTCTCTCAAAGTTCTGGATTGCAGCATTTTGATTTTGAAGAGTCGTTTCAATTTTATTCATAAATTGATTATTTGCTTCCATATATTGATATGTCTTTTCCATGAATTTTCTGAACATCTATACCAAGGAAGATCTCTTCTCTACATGCTTATACTGAGAACCCTATGGTCTATTAGGGTTTTGATTATTCCAAGAAAAATTTGGATGCTTCCACCAACCAGAATTGTAAGTGTCAGAATATGTGTTATTTTGTTGGCCATGACCTCCTTGTACATAGTCAACTCGTTCTTGTCTTGTGAAAAAATTGGATAGTCTGCTATGCTGCGATCTACCCCGTATTCTTCACTTTTTGCTCACTTAGCCTGTACTGCATTGGCTGACCATGACATGCTCTCAACCTTATGAACTAAAGAGTCATTTTTTTGTAGATAACATTGTATATGTGTCCACCTCATATACTCCTAGTGCCTTCTTATGAACAACACATTCAAAGGCCCACATAGCTATGGTAATAGCCATTTTCTCAAACAACTCCAAGGCTTCATCAATTGTCTTCATGGATAAAGAGCCATTGGAAGAAGAGTCCACTATGATCTTGTAAGATGGAAGTAGACCTGAATAAAAATATTAGACCTGGAGCTCCTTACTGATGCAAAGACGAGGACACAATTGAAGCATATTCTTGAATTTGTTCCAAGACTTATCATAGGATTTAGTTTCTCCCTATTGAAATATGGATCTATCATGCTTCTACTTTGCTATCTTTGCCAATGGAAAGAATTTTGTACAAAATTTTTGAGCCAAGCCATTCCAATTGGTGATACTGGCAATAGTATGTGAAAATAATCTCAATCTGATAGCATCATCTGAAATCCCTTAATATTTGAAATGTTGACACATCTTAAAAATCGAGGGACATGTGCGTAGATTCTTATCAACCTTGTCATAGAATTGATGTCCATTTTGAAACAAATGGATGGCATTGGCTTTAAATAATTTGTAGAGTCATAAAGTCCCCAACTAGCATATTTCCTTCATCAAGCACTAATTCTTCATTCATTTGACTAACTAGATTATTTTGTGCATTAACCGTCTTGTTGTGCTTCTCTCGCTTCCCTTTGCCTACTATGAAAAATAGGTTCAATTTTCAGATCAGCTAGTATCAGTTCACCGTCTCCGAAATTTTGCATACAATGCCTAAAACAAAGAAAATAAAAGCACGAAAATAAATTGATAGAGAAAAATAAAATAAAAGCAAAAAGTTTGAATTAGTGCCAAGGTAAATGAAATTAAACTGAAATATAGTCACAGGCAATGGCACAAAAAATTTGTTACGAAAATATTTTTCATTTGAATTACCGCAAATGCATAGTTTGTTAACAAATAGCAAAATGGATTTTGATTTCAAGTATCGTACCGATAAATATTGTACTAATTTAAATTCAAATTAACTTTGCCTTAACCGAAACAATGCAAACGTATGATTTTTCTAAGATTAAATTGATTATAATTAAAAACGCAAAACCAAACATAAGTAAAGTTGACTCAAGATAGTGATTTATGCAAGTTTGATGAAAATTTATTGATGAAAAGTGTACTATAATCCCAAATCCCCTTGTATCAATCATTTTCAATCTCAAACCCTACAATTTGACAACGCGATTCAATTATGAAGATCAATATTCCTAAATTGTTTAACAATCTCTCTCGGGTAGAATTAAACCTATCTTCACATGTGACCTGACTATATTTATATGACAGATGCGAACATATAAGGATGCATTACGGATTTGTGATATTAAAGAACACGTAAAGTATAGATGTATATTTCTATCCCTATCACACACTATGATAATTGACAATATGTCTAATTTTTATCATTGTTTGAGCATAGAAGAGAGATTTTTACATTGAAAAAGTGAAATTTCATCGCTTGGATTGAAGAAAAAGTGAAGATTTGGAGTAATTCAAGTTCTTCGTTGCATTTCTTGTCTCAGTGATGTCTTTTCCTTTCAGATTACCAATGATGTAAATGCATCTATGTTGTGAATACCCATTATTTTACTCGGAGTTTGTCTTTCAGATAGCAATATAGTCTAATTTTCTACAATTCTTTCAAAATGTCAATATTCTTCGACAATGGTGCCAAAAATTTGTTAGTGCGAAACCCTCAAGCGTGCTAAATCGTTGACAAGTAATAGATTTAGTGATTTCCCATAATTTTCAATTCAAGTGTACCATTCATGTATAAAAAAGAAATATTTTGATTTGATTTTATACTAAATTATCTAAGAAAGTGGTAAAAAGTATTTTTGTATTAAATTATGAATGAATGTATAGGATTTAGAATCCGCATATTGCTATGTATTTCAATGCTTGATTTGTAATTTAGTTTGGTTCATGCATTCGTGATAATCGATAAAGCTAATGTAAATAACTTTTTTTTCCAAGATAAATTAACTATACCCTAATTACGACTTGAATCTATTCCTAACTCAAATTCGAATGATTAGAATGCATTAAATTGTAGATTATATATATGATTGCACAAATGATAAGAGTTATTCCCAACATCTATTGCATACATGTTTATTTTACTGAGTTCTAAACTTAGTGTGAGTCTCCCAACACTACAATAAGCAACTGATTATCTAATTTTTTAGTTACGTAATTAAATAATAAAATGGGTACGCAAAATTAATCGAGAAACACAAGAAATACTAAAATACTAATCTTGAATTAATGGGTTCATCTTCATTTAATACAAAAACGAATCTAGCCTAGCATGTTTTTATAGAAATTATAAACGAACAATGGAAAAACTCTCTCTGGCCTCTAGATACACAATAATATCATAAAATCATCAAGAACAAGGGGCCAATTCCTATATTTTGAGAGAGTAGATCAAACCATAGCATCAAATTAACTTCGTATTAACCGAAACAATGAAAACTTATGATTTTTATAAGACTAA
Source organism: Fraxinus americana (assembly GCA_035079005.1). Taxonomy (NCBI): domain Eukaryota; kingdom Viridiplantae; phylum Streptophyta; class Magnoliopsida; order Lamiales; family Oleaceae; genus Fraxinus; species Fraxinus americana. The sequence continues at coordinate 27,933,247 of CM068708.1, read as the reverse complement.
ATTGTCACTAACTATTATTATTAAAAATGCAAGACCGAACTTAACTAAAGTCGACATAAGTTAGTAATTTATGTATGTTTGATAAAAATCTATTCATGAAAAGCGCACTAGAATCCCAAATCCCCTTGTATCAATCCTCATTAACCTCAAACCGTACAATTTGACGACACGACTCAATTTAGTTGTAGAGAAGAATAAACCCCCGAAAATCGTTCAAGAATTGAAAACGTTCTTGGAAATCAAAAACAAATAAAATCAAAAGTTAAAGGTTCATGAAATGAGATTCATCGTAATCCTAGCATAAAACTACTTTAGCCTAACATGTTAAAGGAAAGAAAACAAAAGAAATAAAAATAACTCATCACCCCAAAATTCTTGGATTTCTTGGATTCGATCTTGCTTTGTTCATTACCTCTTCAAATCATGAATTGTTCAATCCTAATTATGTGTCGATAGTTGGTATTTATAATACCGTCCAAAGAGCCCCAAAAAGTCTTTAAAAATCGTGCATATCATGGCCCAAACGGAAATTTCCCTGTTGGAGTATAATTCGAAACGAAAAAATTCTGGCGCGCAATTTGCCTGTACGGACGCCTAGGACAAACTTTTGGCCTCTGCTTTTGTTTCACATGGCAGAGAGATTGCCTAGTTGTGTAAAACTTTTTCGAAAATTGCATTTTGATCACTTTTCTTCATTCTCTCCTTGATCTTGATCCTCAACTTTAAATTACTTCAATTTTTGGTCCTTCAATTTCTATTCAAGTGCATATTAGTGCTTCTTTCTTTTCCAATTGCTTTGAAACGGGTCCAACACTCGAACAAAACAAAAAATAAAATGAAATGAAAAAAAAAAAATAACTCAAGTTAAGTAGTAATCAATACTTTGACAATATAAAAACCTAGTAATGACCAAAATAAGAGCACAAAATGCACAAGCGTTAAACTCTAGGCTTTGGCATTGAAAACCTTCATCTTTTATCTCATCGGCAGATTTCGCTCATCAAGTTATTTATTGATCTGCTACTGTAAGTAAACCATCTTTTTAGGTTTAATGCATGAATTGACCATTCGATATGATGGCCTTTCCCACCCCTTTCTGAAGAGTTTCACACCTCTTCTCCAAGGAATCGACTTTCTTCTCCAGTTTTTCAGCTCGTAAAATACAAATCTCATTCTTCGTTTATTAATCATGATGAAGAACAACCGCTCACGAGAGATGAGCGTCAATTATTCTGCCAAAAGAAACACGGGGACTAATTTCCACCCCAAATGAAATCGAAATCAAAAAGTGAGACATCTACCTATGTTAAACGTCATGACATATTGTAGAAATGTGTGAAATACTTATGTAATGAAAAAACCTAGGTAAGGGACCAAATGGTAATCCGTAGCCTTTTCTTTGTTTAGGATAAACTAATAAAGTTTCATTTGGTAAGCGGCCTCTGAAATTAGCATAAATACAATGAATTGTGTTGTTAATACAAGATTGTTCTAAATGCATCTACTCGAAGCATGATCAAATGTAAGATGAGTAAAGCAGATTGAGCCTAAATAGATGGGCAAATGAACAAATTCATACAAAATAAACAATGAAATTTCATTAGTAAATTGTCATACGAGCAGTCTTATACAAAAGGCAAATGAGATTTCATTATCACTAAATAATGAGACAAAAATGAGCTATCTTTCTAAGTTAACCAATGGTTGAGGATTCTCGAAAGCAAGGTCATCTTGGTTAACTGCGGCATTACCCTTATAGGGTTCACTTTGGAAGGATTATGAGTATCAACAGGAGTATCGATGGCTTAGTAGTAATAGCAACCTTGCTGGAAGGAATAATTGGAGGGTCCACAAGTTGGGTAGGTTAGATGTGGATGGACTATCTGCAACCCTAGGGACTAGTCCTTGGGAAACAAGGTGGCTTAGTGGTGGCAAAAAAGCTCGTTGGCTCAGCCGGCTCGGCTTGGCCCACTAAGGCTCGAGCCGAGGCTTTTTTTTTTTGCCTGGCTCGGCTCGGGCCGAAAAAAGCTCGGGCTTGGCTCGAGCTTTTTTTTCCAGCTTGGCTCGGCTCGTTAACACCACTAAGGTGGCTTGGACATTTCCTTCACGAGAATCCAAAAAAGCTATGTTCCACTCAGGGTGAAAGCTCTTAATAATGTCGGGAACCATATTAACCTCTCTCACATAGCTTCCTCGACAAGTTTCGTCTCATTAGCCTCTACCTCAGAAAGGCTAGACTCTATAATAGCAAATTTTATCTCAGCATTCTCCAATCTATTGCGAAACAAAGCCAATTCATTCCTCGCCTTGTCAAGGTCCTGGGAAACACCATATTAATTGAAGCTCCTTTCTGAGGCGCAAAATCTTGCGATCAGTCTTGGCAACATAAGTTGCATGGCTTTCCTTTGCTTCCCTTGTAACAAAAACCTCAATGCCTTTGCTCATTTCCTCGTACTTTTTTCTCTCATTTTCAGCTTCTCCCAATCTTTCACTAAGTGTTTTTGCACCTCTTCTCCAAAGAATCGGCTCTCTTTTCCAGTTTGTCAGCTTACAAAACACAAATTCCATACTATGTCCGTTGGTCATGGTGAAGTGCAGCAACTCACGAGAGATGAGTATAGATTAAATTCTCCCTTTGCCTAGGGAAATTCCCATTCACAATTTTTTCCCAACCGGTGTTAAAATACAAATAGGTAGATTTGGAAACCCTGGAAATGAAAGGAAAAAGTGTCGATAAGGCCTCGGAATCTAATTCCTTGTTAAGGTGAGGGGAAAATAAAGAGTTAGTGTTCGTAAGTGGTTCAAACCCACCTGACATTTTTATTTTTCCCTTAGAAGGGTCCTTAACCAAAGTCGGTGAAGGAGGAGACCCGACTCCAAGGATAAAGACCTTGAAGTTGAAGCAGTAGCAAGAGCATGGAGGTCACCTGGTCACAACTTCACCCTCATGCGAAGGTACATTATTGGCCCTCTTGGAACCTTCGAAAGTTAAATCCTTGGGAGGAGAGGGAGCTAGAATTTTCTGGTATTTAGAAACCGCATTGCAATTAATTCGCGAGAGATCATAAATTATCTAAACAAAGATAATGTAAAACAAAGAAATTGAAACATAAACTCACCCCTGGTAGTTTGGATGTCAGTATTATAAAAGTCCAAATTTGACAGTCTAACAGCTTGTTTGGTAGGAATTTTTTGGGGGGAAGATTGATTTTGACTAGTGATATAATGGGAAATGTGTGGTTGAAAAGGAAGAAAAAATTATTGATGTGATGGAAAATATTATTTTATTGAACAATGTGTGGTTGAAAATGAGAATTGATTTACTGTAAAAAATTAGAATCCCTACCAAACAGGCCCTAAGTAACTTCTTAGCCTCGCAAACCTCAAGACTTTAGTTGAAAATGGATACTACTAAAGCACGAAGATTGCTGGGACAATGGAATAGACATGGCTTATCTGTACGAATAAATGAAACAGAATAAGGGAAACTTTAGAAAAAAAACACCAAAGAATATGGAACTAACACTCACTATATTTACGTAACATTGAGGAATAACGATGGACAAATAAGGATCATTGGGTTGAAATCCCCAATTGCCATGAATAAAGAATCTTTTTCGAGTGGGATAATCACAAGTTTTAGACACGATTTAGGAGATCGAGGGGAAAGATAATAATACCCTCTTTGCAGTTTTACCTTATTCTCCACATTCACAGGATGATAAATAGATCAAAATAGATATAAGGAAAGTTTCTCCTCAATACCTGTAAGTTTCCACAACAAGAAAGACCCAATCACATGGGCCCACCCATTAGGAGTAAACTTTGTAGGAGCAATATTAAAAGTGAAAAGAACATGGCGAAAAAAGTGACTAAAAGGAGCTCTATACCCAATATCCATCAAATGTTGGTGAATGGCTACACGGCCATGGGGAGAGAAGTCTACAATTTGAGATGGTTCAGGACACAATAATTCTATGTCATCGGGGAAATTAAATCGACCCCAAATCTCATTCAAATCCCTTTCTGTTCTGTAAGACTATTAAAGATCCAACTTAACTCTAGAAATAGAATAAATTATGGTAATATGATCTAACTCTCCAGTACGCTGTACTTCCTTGAAGAGAGATCTCAAGTTTAGGACTTTCAACCCCCAAAATCATGGGATACATTTTTAAAATAACTTTGAGAAAACATTGAACTAATAAGGTATAAACACAAGCTAAAGACTAAATTACTTAAACTTAAAATTTTAAATGAGGACAAAAAGAAGCAAGGTCACGGATAAGAAAGAATAGCACCTTAAGCAGGAGACAACACAGAAGAAGGTAAAAATGGTAAAACACTGGAGTGGCAAGCAAGAGGCTTAAACCGTCAGATTGTAATAGTAATAATATCGATCGTTCGAGCCCTTCTTATAATCATAGTCATTGGACATCAACAAGCGTCTGACCTATATCCTAAAATAAACGGACAAGATTGCACGTGATCAGCACACGCATTAAATGCCTACAGAGCATAAACCTGGAAACACGCAAATAAATCCTATACCGCACACAAAAACCTGCAATAATCATAGCATGTCCTCTTAAGTGGCCCAAATCAGCTACCACTAACAAAGATAAAAATGTGAAAAGATGAAGTTCGCAAAATAATAAAAATCCAACAAGTTCTAAATTTAGGGCCTGTCTGTTCTTCCTAAAAATCAACTTAAAATTGATTATGTAACCCTTGCAGCCGAAAAGCTTGACCAACTCTTTCTACCATGGGACCCATGAATGGTTAAAAAATCAGTTCTTTGGATGAAAGAATCAAGAACAGACAGCTTCTGAATATGAATAATTAAATCTGATTGTGAGGACTATTTGTTAAATCGATTTAACGAACCTACTTTCACCTTGCGAACTCTAAGCGAAACGCGAGAGAAGCAAGGAAAAACATAAATGGCCCACACAAAGCGGCGAGCCATTTGGCAAGCCATTTTCTATCCAGGGTGACTAAAAGCCATTACTAAAGTACACTAGAGAAAATATTTAAAATGTGACTTCAAAATCAATAAATACTAGACACATAAACTAACATCATAACAGAATCAGTTATAAGATAGCCAATGCAAGGTTGCCACTTGTCATTCTTCCGAATGACCAAATTGTCCAAAAGTTTTGAGAAAAATCTATAAATATTTCTGCCTCATAAAAGAAAAGCATACAAATTCAAATATTTGTCTCTCAAATAGCCATTTCCCCTCTTGCTCCGATTTGAGTATCAAAACTTGTGAGTTTAGGAGATAAAAATTCTAGATATGTGAGAGGAATTTGTTGATGTTACATCTCAAATTTTTAGTCAAAAGTCAATGGTTGAATTGTCAAGGTCAAGGTCAATATGGACTTAATTGGAATAATTTATTTTTCTTGGGGCTTATGTTATATTAAAGATAATTGAAGGTTTAGGTGGTTTAAATTAAAAGATGAGGACTTACTTACATTATCTTGGGAAGTGGGGGACTTCTTTTGCAATAATCACATAACTTAACCATTTTTATCACCCAATTCCCACTTTCATCCTCCCAGCACGCAGAGAGGAGAGCAGAGACCGAAAAATAGGGAAGAAAAAGGGAAAAAAAGAAGGAAAAGGAAGGGAAAAAAGAGGAAGAAAAAGAGGAAGGAAGGAGAAGAAGGTAAGGTGGTTATCCAACTTGATTTCGATTTTTATTTTACCTATTTTCTTAGAAGTAGAGATATATTATGTTAATTTCTAGGGTTTTAATTGGGTTCGAAAATTTCAATTTTTAGGGGACAAATCATAATTTTTAGTCCAAGTTTCCTTGGTGATTAGCTTCCATTTACATTTAAGGTAAGAAATCTTATTTTTGGGCAAACCCTAGATTTTCCATTGGATGTTTGAATAAGTATTGTTAGTGGGAATTGTAGTGGTGATGTAATACTTACAAGAAAGCATGATTTGATGGAATAATATGTATGTTTAATTGGTTGGATGTTAATTATTAGTTGTTACTTGATTGAAGGAGATATTTGTAGTTAATCTTAGAATGAAGGTTATGTTGATTTATTGGGTATTAGTGAATGGACTAGAAAATGAAATTGGTCCCATTTGATTAAAGGAATAATTTGGGACATTTAGTCAAGTATCGAGAAATTTAGCTGTAGTATTATAACATTGCATTTTAGAGGTTTCCTAACTTGATAGTGGTTGAATTAGTTATCTTGTATGGTTTTTCAGGTGGTGACACAGAGATTGGAAAAGCCTACCGATCTTCTTAGACTAGCTTATTTTGAGTGAGTGGAAAAACTTATTTTTCAGAAATAAATAGTTATTGAATTTATATCGTATTAGAAAGTTAATTATTTTATATAACTGGTTTCAAAGCATGATTTTTCAGAATCAAATGGATTTTATATTCAATTCTTTTAAAATTAAATTAAGTTCATTTAATCATTTCTCTAGCATGTTGTATCCATATGTTATATTTCAGTATATTTAAAGTTATTTTAAAACCACTAGAAAGTACCCAGGTGATTTTACCCAAGTCTGCACTGATGTGAATGTGTTTCCACAGTGTATGACATCATATGGTTATTTTACCCGACCTGCACTGATGTGAATGTGTTTCCACAGTGTATGGTCAATTATGGTGATTTTACCCGCTCTGCACTATTGTGAATGTGTTTCCATAGTGTATGACCAGATTATAGCTCTGCGCGCGTATGACCAGAATTACAGAATTTCAGAATTTCAGAATCGAATAGCTTTGCCATGTATATCGACACTTATCGATACATGAGTAAGGTTATTCAGGGTACCTTTTAGTGTGATATTTCAGTATTTCTAGAGTTTATTGGATTTTCAGTTATAGAATTCAGATTAGTCAGTTTTCAGTAAATGACTTTCAGCTTATAGCATTGATCAGTAAAAGATTTCAGAGAGTTTCATTTATACTAGATTGCTTACATTCGTTATGCTTTATAGTAAATTATTTAGAATGAAGAATAAAGGATTTCATGATGCAGTCATGTTTTAAGTTTTTCTTTATTTAAAAGTATTATTTGATTTCATATTTCCTTAAAGTTGCAAAGAGGAAGGATTTTCAGGAAATGTGCATAAATGAAAGGAAATATTCCTATTTATAATTATCCACTCACTGAGTTGCAAGCTCACATATTTTTTTTCCACTTCTTTTCTTATCAGATAGTAGCTGAGTTGAGCAGTATTGGAGCCTAGTTGTCCACCGTGTAGAGCCACATTTTGTCTATAATTGTATGACTCATTTTGTCAATTTACATAGAACATATTTTTGGGGTACATGCATTAGTTGTCAGGAAGTTAAGGTTGTAATTTGATGTATCCATGTCATGGGCTCATTGCATCTTGAGTATTTTGAGACTTTTGAAGTAAAATGGTTGTAATTGTTGACTTTCTTGCTTTGTTTTCGAATGGTTGATTTTTGAGGGTCTGGTGTACCCTATTTAAAAATATATGTTCTGGTTGGAGATGTTTGATTATTTTTCAGGTGGTTTTGGTCCAAATTACAGGGGAAACTCTGTCAAAATTTTTATAAAAGTGTGTCACAGTTAGAACAAGTTATAGACGCCTTGGTGGTAGGTCCAGCACTTAGTTGGTATCTATCATCGGCGCACGACACGTGTCAGGTCTATTAGGATGACTTGGGACGGGTCGTGACAGTTGATCTGATTTCTCTTGTCAACAATGGCCAAGCAATTTTTCCTGCCCAGCCTTGTAAAAAATCAGCACCTTTTGTTCTTGTACATAGTGACATATGGGATCCTAATTGAGCCACTAATATTCAGGGTGCACCATACATTATAACATTTATTGATGATTATACTAGACTTTGTTGGGTGTATTTACTTGGGGAGAAATCTGAAATTAATATTGTGTTCCAAAACTCTTTTACAATAAATAAACTCCAATTTGATGCTGAAATTAAAATCTTGAGGAGTCATAATGGTCGTGAATATTATTCAAGTGTTTTAGGCGACTTCGTGACTAAGCAAGCAATTGTTCCCCAATCCTCTTGCATTGTAAACACCTCGACAAACTGGTTCTGCATAATGGAAAAGCTGTCATCTTTTAGAAGTGGCTCGGGCTTTAATGTCTAGAAATGGGGTGCCAACATACCTTTGGGCTGAAGCTGTGCTTACAGCTTTTTATTTAATTAATCGGATACCTTCTAAAATTTTAAATTTTTCCACTCCTTTAGAATGTCAACTATCCAAGCACCAGATTCATTTCTAATACACTTCCTTTACGATGTTTTGCTGTATATAGCCTTTGTTCATATTCATAATGCATTCCGTAGTAAATTAGATCCTAAAGCAATAAAATGCATTTTCTTAGGGCTATAAATGATATATGAGGTTAATTTCTATTAACGTTGATTGGACTCTTCATCATAAAGAAAGCTTTCTGGAATGGGAATTGGAAAAGAAGTATATATGAGGTTACCACTTGGTTTTGAAGAACTTTTTGGAAAAGAGAAAGTTCGAAGACTTGAAAAAATCACTATATGGCTTTAAATTAAACAGCCACCTAGAGAATAGTTTGATCATTTTTCAAAATTCGTTAAAAAGGCTGGATACTCTCAAAGTCATGTTGATCATACACTTTTCTTTAGACATTCTTCGAAAGGAAAAATAACTATACACATTATTTATGTTGATGATATTAATATAATTGGTGATGATGAAGCCGAAATCGTAGATCTTAAAAGGAAGTTTTCCCGAAAATCGAAATTAAGGACTTGGAAGTTTTAAAATTTGTATGGAATTAGCTCGATCAGCCAACGGAATTGTAATTTTCCAAAGAAAATACACTTCGGATCTCATAAAAGAAGTTGGTATGCTTGGTTTCAACCCAAGTGAAGTTCCAATGGATCCGAATAAAAAAATTGGCTATTCTTGAAGATGGAGAATTGGTGGACAGGAACCAAAAGCTAGGTTTATCTATCTTAACATGATCTAACTGTTATACTTTGTTCAATAATATAATAATAAGTGATTAAGAATGATAAAACATCCATATGAGTGTATCAATTAAGTGCGAAAGCAATCAGAAGAAAAAAGGAAAATCGGGAAAATTGGCATGGGCGGTCCCATGCTTAAGGCTAGATGATCACCCAGCCTCGCTTTTAGGAACTTGAGGGAAAACTTTGTATTGGACTATCGTCCGAATTTGCACTGGGTAATCGTTCAAGTTAATTTTCTGATTTCTGGTTCCTTTTTTTGCGGCTTTTTTTGAAAAATCTCAACTTTTCATGAATCATTGGGGCTTTTTCGTGGTGTGTTGACAAAAAACTATATATATGAGACAGTTTTCCATTTCTAAACACGATTAAAACAAGTTACAACAAATCATTCCATATTATAAAGAGATTTCACAATTCTCTTATGTATTCAAAACCCCTTTTGTGTTGTACAAGTTTTGAAAGTAAACATTAGTGCTTAAGTATTTTCTTCTTCAAGGTTTGATCAATCCTACAAACCACTTGCCAAGAGTCCCTTTAAGCACCAATTAAATCCTAGAGGGGGCAAATATTATTTGAGGACAATGGTCTCGTATTTGAGCCTTTTTTTTACCAAAGTTGATGTTCTTGATTCTACATCATCTTTTGTTCTCTTTTCCATTTCCTCTAAATATTTTGATAATTATTCCAATAATCTCAAACTATATTTCCATTGGAACAGTCACACTTATGACTAAAGATCTTGTTCATTTGGATCGATTCGATGGAACACGCTTCATTTGGTGGCAATACACTTGAAATTCCTTCTCATGGCGTTGGAGATCTTTTACACACTTGATCCTGATTTGGCACCACTCTTGGAATGACGGATGGAGATACCAAAGTTGTAAGAGTAGAAAGGCAAAAACATCAAGAAGCATAATTGATTTGACAGGGTCATACACTCAACGCACTATCTGGTCGCTTGTATGACCTTTACACCAACACATCCTCAACAAAAGAGACATGGAATATTACAAAGCCGAAGAATAAAGTACAAAAAAATTTCTAATATCGAGGTATTTCGATTTTAAGTTACTTGAAAATGTTTTTCTTCTTCCCCAATTGCATGAATTGCAAGTGTTTTTCAACAAATTAAAGGTGGTCAAGATTGAACTTTCGGAATCTTTCCAAGTGAGAGCAATTACTGCGAAACGCCTGGGGATAAGAATCTAAAATTATTAAGAAGCCTTATCAAATTGTGAATACACCTGCTCATATTTTAAAACTTATTCATTTGGACATAAGTGAACTAAACGGTATGTTAACTAGAGGAGGAAACAAATATTTTATTACCTCCATGGATGATCACTCCATCTACACTTATATTTACTTAATAAAACATAAACATGAAGCATTTGATATATTAAAACTTATAAGAATGAAGCTGAAAATCACTCAAATTCGAAAATAAAAAATCTAAGAAAGGATAGAGGAAGAGAATATTTTTCTAGTAATTTTAATTCATTTTGTGAACAACAAGCAGTAGTACATCAATATTCTGCACCTAAGACACTCGAACAAAATGGTTTGGCTAAAAGAAAAAATAGAATATCAGTTGGAATGATAAATTCCATGTTAACTTATGCTAAGTTTCCATTTAACTTGTCGGGTTAAGCTTTGTTGAGTCCATGTAGAATATTAAAAAGGATTCCTTCAAAATTGACAAAGGTTTCTCCTAAAAAATGATGGCAAAAAGAAAATCAAGTATTGGATACGTCAAATTACGGAGGTGTCTTGCATATTGTAAAAACATAGACCCTAAAAGGACCAACTTGAGTCCAAGAGGCATCAAATGTGCCTTCATTGGATATGCTAGTAATAGCAAATCACATAGACTACTAAATTTGAAGACCAATGTGATTATTGAATCTAATGACATGGAGTTCTTTGAGAACTCACTATCTTCGAATAATGACTTAAGGGAAACTTATAAAGAGATTTCTAATTCTAGTGGAACACCAGATGAACCATCTTCAAAAGATATTGATGAATCTAGTTAGTCTCAAAAAAGCTAAAGAACTAGGATAGACCTAGTGAAATTGATTCTCAACTTATTTAACTTTATTTAGTAGAAGAAAATGAGAAAAAAGTTGTTAAAACAATACATTTTGTTCTAAAAGTGGAAACAGATCCTAAAACCTATAGAGAAGTTATAACTTCTCGTGATAGTATCTGTTATAAAGATGCAATAAAAAATGAAATGGATTGGATTATGTCAAACAATATGTGAGAACTTGTCGATTTATCACTTGGCTCCAAACCTATTAGTTGTAAGTTGTTGTTTAGGAAAAAAAATATAATGTTGATGGTTCTCTTAATACCTTTAAAGCTAGATTAGTAATTAAAGATAACTACAAAATGAAGGAGTAGATTATTTTAATACACATGTACTGGTGATTATAATAACATCAATTAGGATATTATTTGCATTAGGATCCATTTATGACTTGCATGTTCATCAAATGGATGTGAAGACGATATTTTTAAATGGGTATCTCGATGAGGAGGTTTATATAGAATAACATGAATGGTTTGTTCTACTTGGAAATGAACACAATTGTGTAAGTTAGTAAAATCATTATTTGGTTTAAAACAAGCATTGAAGAAATGGCGTGAAAATTTCGACTTAGCAATTATTCATTTGGCTTCGTACATAATAGTTCAGATAAGTTCTTGTATTCCAAATTATGTGATATCTGTGTAGTACTTTTTTCTTATATGTCGATGCTATGTTGATTTGAAGTAATCACATGGATGGAATAAAAGAAACGAAGAGGTCTTTATCTTCCACATTCAAGATGAAAGTTCTTAGACAAGTGGATACCATTTTGGGTATAAAAGTTACAACAACTAGTGTTGACTTTTATTTAAGTTAATCACATTATCCAAAGAATGTGATTAAAGCATTTGAACATAAAAGAGTTTAGTACCCCTCTGGATCCAAGTTCTAAACTTACAAAGAATGATGGAAGAGTTATTGTTAAATTGGAGTATGCAAGTGCTATAAGGAGTTTTATGTATGCAATTAAATGCACAAAATCGGACATGGCATTTGTAACTAGTAAACTTAGTAGGTTTTACTAGTAATCCGAGAAAGTAACATTGGAAGGACATTCAGAGAGTTCTTGGTTATATGAAGAAAAATCAAAAACTCAGGTCTACAATATTTCAAATTACTAGCTATATTAGAAGGATTTACTAATGCTAGTTGGATATCTAGCACTGGTGAAAGTAAATGTACTTCAGGTTGGGTTTTTCTCTTAGAGGAGGTACAATTTCTTGGAAATCTAAGAAACAAGCATGCATAACACATTTAACCATAAAATCTGTATTCGTGGCATTAGTCGACACTGGGAAAAAAGATGAGTGGTGTAAGGATTTTCTACATGAGATACCTTTAGAATCAAAGACACATCTTCGATATTTATTTTGTGTCATAGTCAAACCACATTAGAAAAAGCAAACAACAAGGTATACAACGGGAAATCTAGACATATCAGTTTAAGATATGACTCTAAAAAATTTAATCAAGAGTGGAATAATTTCTCTAAATTAGTCAAATGAAAATTGATAAGTGTATTTTTGCCCACTTATTTAATATGTAAATAAGCTTAAATATTAATAAAATGAGCGAATTTGTACTCACAGTTATGTAATTATTGCTTTTGTAGGTGATGAGTGCTCCACACTCATGATATTTATGTCACTTAATGCATTATTTTGTTACCATTGAGATAGTTTTAGAGTGTTTTTATTTGTGTTTTAATGTTGTGATGTAGGTTGGTGAGATTGAAGAAAATAAGCAAAAGTTAACAAATTTGGAGGAATTGCTAAATTGTAAGAGATCCAAAATTCGGGGACTAAAGTGTAAATACTTAAAAGTTATGCCGAACCTCACGATGAAGATTTGAGAGTGCTTGGAGTCAATTGGATAAAAAAAATATGTTAAAGGGATCAAATTTAGTCAAAAGATGATCACAAATCAATTCCACCCGAGAAGTTATGCTCCAGAGTTTTAGTCTCATATTGAGACTCACTTTTGACAGAGTAAACGATCGAATTGAAGGATGATTCTGAAGTAAAGTTGTAGCCCTTTGAGTTAGCTTTCCAACACATTTTGAATCTCCTCAATCGAATATTGAAATAAAAAGTTATGATGAAAATATTGAAAACATGTGCAGCTGCTTACAGGAAGGACAGGCGCCCCTGCACCACTGGAAGCCTTAAAACTATTTTTTCACTCGAAACTACGAGTCCCCCTGTGTCGCGACGACACCTGATGCCAAATACACCCTAAATCTAAAGAGATTAAAGAGGGGACTATAAATATGGCTACTATGGTTTTATTAAGGGATTTTTGGGGAAAGCAAAATCAAGAGCGACATCAAGAAGAAGTCAAAGAGTTTTTCTTTTTTTCTATCAATCTTCTCTATTTTATCAATGTTTAACAACATAGATTGTGTTTTCTTTTATATTTTCATGGAGTAATTTATATTTCTAGAGATACAATGTAGCCAACACTAGAGATTATGTTTTGATCATTTAATTATCTATTTCAAAGGTTATTCTATTGGTTTATTTCTATTTATCTACTCTTAATGCTTTTGAATGCTTGATCACCATTTGAATGATATGGAATTTGGGATTTATTATTGAGAGAGGGAATTCTAAATAGTGACCATTGATAAACACAACCTAGGAGATTATAGAGTTCGAGATGCCTATAAAATCCTTTGTAGTTATTAAGAGAACCAAAGATCTAAATGTACTTTATCATCTTAATTTTAGATGAGACTCAAAATTAGGCCATCGAGAGAGGGGATTAAGATAATTTCGAGTTCTTGACTAATAAACCATAAGAATAAATTAAGGAATAGTTAGATGATTGAAGCATGATCAACGGTTAGGTGAAATTGGATCTCTAGAGTTTATGCCTATTCGTGTTAACCTTGTTTAATTGCATTGTTAATTTATTGAATTAGTTAGTTAGTTATCTCATTCCAATATTCATATTTTCTAGATAAAATTAAGGTTATTTTAATTACAGGAATTCTTAGGATCAGATTTCAATCCATGTGGAAAACGATACTCGACTCTCACTATATTAAAACTTGGCACCGTACACTTGTGGTTGGAAAAATCTCGGATCAAGTTTTTGATGCCATTGCCTGGGATTGATTTATCTTTTCTTATTAATACTGTTACCAAGTAGCATTAATTTTAATCTAGATTAATTTTGTTTTAATTCGAATTACTCTTTTTTGTTTTCCAAGTGTTTTGCCAGTTGATGCGACAATCCAAAAGCTGTAATTTGATTTATATTGATCTAGAAATTAAAAGAACTCTTCGAACAATAAGTGTAAAGAAGAAAGCTAAGGAGAATGCAATGGTTGAGCAAAACAACCATGGTCAACAAGAAGGTGCTGATCAACGGGAAAGACCTATTAGAGACTACTTCAATTCGGTAGCCCAAGAGTATTATTCTGGGATAAGGCGCCAAACAATCAATGTCAACAATTTTGAACTGAAAGTATCACTCCTCAGTATGGTACAACAGAATCAGTTTGGGGGATTACTTAATGAAGACCCGAACACTCATGTTTCTATGTTCTTGCAAGTGGCTGATACTATAAAGGTGAATGGAGTGAGTGATAATAGCATCATACTGAAATTGTTTTCGTTTTCCCTTAGAGACAAGGCGAGAAGCTGGCTATTATCTTTATCACTGGGAAGCATTAACACGTGGGAAGAACTGACTACGAAATTTCTTGCAAAATTTTTCCCTCCATCAAAAGTATCTCAATTAAGGGGTGAAATTGGTTCATTTCGTCAAATGGATTTTGAACCCTTATATGAGGCGTGGGAAAGATTTAAGGAGATGCAAAGAAGGTGCCCGCAACATAGGTTTGATGATTGGATGCTCCTCGATAGTTTTATAACGGATTGAATGGTCAAACAAGAATTATTATTGACAGCACAGCTGAAAGTTCTCTAATGAGCAAATCAGTTAATGAGGCATATGAACTTTTGGAGGAAATGGCCAATAACAGCTTTCAATGGCCAAATGAGTGTGTCATGACCAAGAAACCAGCTGGAATGCATGAAATTGATGCTTTCACAAACATTTCATTAGGTCTTTGGTAGTGCATGCTTTGTTCGAAAAGTTTTGATCTTTTTGAACTTGATTCGGATATTGAAATGACTTTCCGAAAAAGTCGACGGGAACAAAGGGTATTAAGAAGGCAACAATTAATTGAGATGGCCAAACAAGGAGAAAATGTAGAACCCAATGCTCAACCAGAAAATATTCTATGAGGTGGCATTCCATCGAGTTTTGGTAACCAAGCGAGTAGGGCTCGAGAGCCTGTTGTAAATGAGGAAGATATACTATTTGGGGACTTCATGAACCGACATGTGGTAGAGAATGAATCAAATATTGTCTACCTTTCATATGGGCATCCAAACTTTCAACTTCGACCTGATGTCATCAGTTTGTTTTCCAAACTGATGTCATCAGTTTGTTTTCCATTTTATGGGATGACTGATGAGAACCCACACTCTCATGTGGCATGATTTATGGAAAATTTTGGCAATTTTAAATATGAGGGCGTGAGTGGGGATGCGATCCGAATGAGATTATTTGTCCATACACTGAAGGAAAAGTTAAGGGAGTGGCTTGAAACTTTACCACATGGGAGCATAAATAGTTGGGCGGAGTTTGTTCAAAAATTTACACCAAATTCTTTCCACCTGCGCGACTAGCCAAATTCAAGCATAACATAACCACCTTCCAAAAATTCAAATTAGAGAGCTTTCATGAGGCTTGTGAGAGGTTTAAAAATATGCTTCGAAAATTTCCAAATCATGGAATCACAATGGGGCAACAAGTAAATTATTTTTATGCCGGGTTGACTCCATCTTGCCGTTCAAATGTAGATTCATCTTCTAATGGCTCAATTAAGAAGAAGAATATTTGGGAAGCATATGATCTATTTGAGGTCATGAGTGAGTAAAGTGCTATGTGGCCGGATAGGGGTTCACAAAGAGGAGTTGGTGAAGTTCAAGATGGTGAAGCCTTTTCAATGGTTCTAGCAAAGAAGGTAGAGGGAGTTTCTCATCTTTCTTTGGCTCTCATTCGGCCCATATGATACAATCTCCACCTATTTGTGATATTTGTGGACCAAATCACCCAAGTCCAAGTTGTCCATTGATAGGTAGTAGTTTGGGATCCACCGAGCAAATGGCATATGCTCAAACCTTCCAATGCCAAAGGTATAATCCTTACTCTCAAACTTATAACCTCGGTTGGCGAAATCATCCAAACTTATCTTATGGGAACAATCAAAATGTGCTAAACTTGAGGCCACAAGAGAAGAAAGAAGGATGGGAAGAGGCCATTGCTAACTTGGTGAACCATCAATTGCAATATCAAGAATACAATAACACCTCTATAAAAAAGATTGGAGCATCAAGTGGGCTAAATAGCCAAGCAATACCGAAATAAATCCAAGAGAAAATGTGCAAGCTATTGCCATTAGAAGTGGTGTGCAATTACCTACAATTACAGTAACACGAGCAAAGACAAATCACCCATGGATGAAGATATACTTGTTCAAGAGCCTAGTATTAGTGTCGAAGTAGCCAAGGAAAGTAAACCGGAGCCATCAACATCAAAGGCTCGAACACCGGTTAAGGCATATGTACACCCCCTATTCCCTTTCCACAAAGACTTCAAAAGCATAACCTCAATGCTCAATTCGGCAAATTTTTGGAAGTTTTCAAGAAGTTACAAATCAACATCCCATTTGCCGAGGACATTCTTTCCAACAAAAGAAAACTTGAAGAGCATGAGACAGTGATGCTAATGGAGGAGTGTAGTATTATTTTACAAAACAAATTGCCTCCAAAAATCAAAGATCCAGGGAATTTTACTATTCCATGCACTATTGGTGATTTAAACTTTAGTAAAGTTTTATGTGATCTTGGTGCTAACATTAATTTGATGCCTTTGTCAATTTTTAGGAAATTGGGCTTAGGATAGGCCAAGGCAGCAACCACTGTGTCCTTGCAATTGGCCGATAGATCTATCAAGTATCCAAGGGGTCTCATTGAGGATGTCCTAGTCAAAGTGGACAATTTCATCTTCCCGGCCGATTTTATAATTCCTGATATGGAGAAGGATCATGACATCCCTATTATCTTTGGACGGCCATTTCTTGCTACCGGTCGAGCTTTTATTGACGTGCAAGAAGGGTAACGCATCTTAAGAGTTCAAGATGAGCGAGTTACTTTCAATATCTTGAAGGCCATCAAGTATCCATCGAAATTCAATTCATACCTTTGAGTGGATCTTGTTGATCATGTGGTGGTCGATTCTCTTTATGGGCTTTTTGAGGATCCTCTTGAAACATGTCTTGCAGGTTCTTCAACTAACAAGGATGGAAATCTTGAAGTTGAGCACGTGGCAAATTATTTGAGGGCTACATCGTCTTGTTTGTACAAGAGAGTACCATACTTTGAGGATTTGAAAAAAAGAACTCCTCACCACCACTACCATATCTTCAACAAGCACCTACACGTGAATTAAAACCTCTTCCATCTCATTTGAGGTATGCCTATTTGGGAGATACATCTACACTTCCAGTTATCATTCCAATTCCTTAAGTGAGTTGGAGAAAGAGAAGTTACTTCGATGTTGAGGGAACATAAGGTGGCCATTGGTTGGACTATTGCAGATATTCGAAGAATTAACCCTTCATTATGCATGCACAAAATTCTTATGGATGATGATTTTAAACCACCGGTAGACCATCAAAGGAGGTTGAATCCGAACATGAAAGAAGTGGTAAGGGCTGAGGTGGTAAAGTGGCTTGATGCTGGCATTATTTATCCGATTTCAGATAGTGCGGGTGAGCCCCATTTAAATGGTACCAAAAAAGGGAGGTGTAACGGTAGTTGAAAATGAGAACAACGAACTTATACCTACAAGACCCATGACCGGTTTGAGAGTATGCATTGATTATCGTAAGCTCAATAGTGCTACTATAAAGGACCACTTCTCTCTTCCCTTCATTGATCAAATGCTTGAATGATTGGCGGGATATTCTCACTATTGCTTTTTGGATGGGTATTTGGACTATAATCAAATTCCAATAGTCCCAGAGGATCAAGAGCAAACTATTTTCAATCGTCCATATGGTACATTTGCATATAGAATGATGCATTTTGGTCTTTGCAATGCACCCACCACTTTCTAAAGGTACACGATGGCTATCTTTTCCGACATGGTAGAGAAGTGCATTGAGGTTTTTATAGATGATTTCTCGATGTTTGGGTCCTCATTTGATGGATGCTTGAGGAATTTGGAGATAGTATTAAAAAGATTGAGTAGACCAACTTAGTACTTAATTTGGAAAAATGCCACTTCATGGTCCAAGAAAGTATATTTCTTGGCCACTGAATTTCACGTAAAGGGATAGAGGTTAACAAGGCAAAAATCCAAATCATTGAGAAATTACCTCCACCAACTTCAGTAAAGGGGATAAGGAATTTTTTTGGGACATGCTGGATTTTATAGGAGATTTATCAAGGACTTCTCAAAGATCACAAAGCCATTTTGTTCATTACTTGAGAAGAACATTACTTTGATTTTTCTTGTTGTTGAATTGTTGCCCATTATCCAAGACAACTGAATTAGGAATTCCAAAACTAAAAATGATGTTTTTCCATAGGAATTTGGAAGTATTTGCTTCAATGATCTTGGAAAAGGGTTCAGCTTCTACCCATTTGGTAAAGTAATCGACGTCGACAATTGCAAAATGGGATTTGCCCCTTTTTCTAGGTAAGGGGCCTATAAAATTAATCCCTCATTTGGCAAACAGCCAGGGCTAGAAACGATGCGTAATTCTTGAGAAGGATATATCTGAATTGTTGCAAAACGTTGACACTTATCGCATCTCTTTGCAAACTAATGTGTGTCCTTTTTCAATGAGAGCCAATAATATCCTTATCTTAACACCTTTTGAGCTAAAGACTATCCCCTAAGTGGTTGCCACATAACCCTTCATAAATTTCTCGTAGCATATAGGTGGATTATTCTTCCTATACGCATCGGAGTAAGGGCAAAAAAAAGCCTCATTTTTAAAGCACATCGTCTTGAAAAATGAAATGAACGGCTTGTCTTCTAAGATTATGTGTGTCCTCCTTTTCAAAGGGTAATACTTGATCCTCGAGGGATCCTCTTATTGGCTTCATCCATAGTGGGATATCCTCTACTCACACCACATCTTCGCCTATAGTAGTAGAGGGCCTAGGAAGGTGTTCTATGGGCATCATAGTGAGCAATTCAAAATCTTTACAGTTGGCCAATCATGAAAGAGCATCAGCATGAACATTCTCTAAGCATGGGATTTATACCGACTCGAATTTCTCAAAATTTGGAATGAGCACTCATGATCAATTTCAGATAAGTAGCCATAGACTTATCTCTGGCCGAGATATTTCCATAAACTTGGCTAACTACCAACTGGGAGTTGCTACTGATCACCAGTCTCTTTGTTTGCATTTCTCTGGCCAATCTGAGGTCAACTAGGAGGGCCTTGTATTCTATTGCATTGTTTGTAACCTAGAAGCCGAAGCTCATGGCATAATTAAGCTTATGTCCTTCCAGACTAACCAGGATCACTCATGCTCCAGATCTAGCATCTCCCGAGGAGCTATCAACAAAAAGGTTCCAAGTGGGGGGTTGGCAGGTTCTATCACCTCTTTCATTTCTAGAACAAGGGTAAACTCTACCACAAGATCTGCTAAGGCTTGTCCTTTAACAATAGGCTTTGATTTGAACACAATATCAAACTCGTTAAGCTTCACATCCTATTTTAGTAATCTTCCCGGAGTATTGGGCTTTTGCATCACTTGCTTGATAGGGAAGTTAGTCAACACGTGTATGGTATGGGCTAGGAAATATGGCCTCTATTTTCAGGAAGCTGTTACTAAGGATAGCACTAGCTTCTCCATATCTGTATAGCAAGTATCTGCAGTAAAGAATACTTTGCTTATGTAATAAACGGGCAGCTGGTGACCATCTTCTTCTCTTACGAGGACTGAACTGACTACGTCGGGGGTTACTGCTAGGTATAGCTGCAGCGATTCGTCATACTTGGGTTTAGAGAGTAGGAGAACCTACCCCATGTTCTTCTTCAGCTCTTGCATTGCTACCTTATACTCCTTGGTCCATTGAAACTTATTTCCTCCCTTCAAAACCTTGAAGAATGGTAGGCATTTATCTGTTGCCTTTGAGACGAAGCGATTCAAAGCAACTACACATCCAGTGAGGCTTTACACCTCTTTAGGTTTCTGAGGTGACTTCATTTCAATTAAAACTTTATTCTTCTTCAGGTTGGCTTCGATGTCTCTTTGATTGACCATGTAGCCTAGATATTTCCCAAAGGCCACTCCGAATGCGCATTTCAGGTGGGTTAACCTCTTCCTATACCTCCGCAATATTTAAAAAGTTTCACCAAGGTGCTTGACATGGTCCTAAGCCTTCAACCACTTTTCCAGCACGTCATCCACATATACCACCATTGTCTTTCCAATGAGGTCATCGAACATCCTATTGACAAGTCTTTGATAAGTGACCCCTACATTTTTCAACCCAACGGTCATGAATTTATAGTAATAATGACATATATTCTTTGTCAACTGAGATAATCAGAATTTGATTGTACCCGGAGTACGCATCCGTGAAGCTAAGCAGTTTGTGTCCTGCTGTTGAGTCCACCAGTTTATCTATCCGAGGAAGCGAAAAGCTATCCTTGGGACAAGTTTGATTTAGGTTTGAGAAATCCATACACCTTCTCTGATATGATCCAGGAGTCGAGCCCGACGAAGCCGAGCCTAGGACGAGACATGTTGATTGTCGAATGAGGCCCGATGACATGTTCAAGGGAAAAGCGGGTGAAAGAAGCGATGAGATTGCTTGATCAAGCTATGGTGAACAAGGTGTCAAAGTTAACAAGTCAAGGAACAAGTTTCATATTGGACCTGGAAGAAGAAACCAAATGGATCAACTCGGTTCAAGCAACAAACGAGTAGCGTGGATGAAAATGTGGATAACTTTCAGATCGGGTGTCGAATTTTTGCCCATGAGTACAATTTGGAATCATCACGAAATTATGCACAAGAAAAATAGGTGTTAGTTTTTAAGACTACGCAGTCGCATAGTATAAAATGAATGCGACCGCATACCTATCTCCCGAAACAAAATTGAAGGCTGAAAGATTAACTATGTAAATGCATTGAAATGTACTATGCGACTGCATAGTGCATTGAAATGTACTATGCAACTGCATAGTACATTTTCGGGGTGACATTTTTCCTTTTTCGCGAAAGTTTTCTAATTGCTTTAAAACACTATTTTTGATATCTTTGTAATCTTTTAAGATTTATTTACGTCTTAACTAGGTTTTTATGGTTTCCATACAAATAGATCTTATTCTTTTCATTGTAAAAAAACCACATTATTGAGAATTAATCGAGATGCTATTTTGCTTTCAAATCTTGTTCTTCTTAGAACTTTGCGAACTTATCAAGTTAATCTTGTGGCATTCAACATCTAGTGCGGATCACGCATTTTGTAATCAAGAGGTCATTCAAATTCCGTTTTGTTTGGTTGCTTGGTTCATTATTCTTGGTTCAAACTCTAAACCAAATTATTCTTTGGGCTTTCTTGGGATCGTCAATCTTTTGCGGGATTGTGTAGTGATTGCTGCTAGGTGGTTCTCATCAGTTGGTATCAGAGCACAACTCCAAAATAATCAAGGTTGTATCTTTTATTGTTTGAATCTTGTTTTCTTCTTCTTTTATTGTTCTTCACGTTCTTCGAGGTAGTTCTTAGCTTTTGAGTTTTGATCCAAAAAAGGTACAAAAAAATAGTTATTTTTTGGGCTATTTAAGAGTCCAAATTAATTTTCGTTTGTTTTGCTAGATTTGTAGTTGAATTTCCGAGTTCAAAAATCCGAAAATTCAAAAAAAAAATTATTATTTCCGAGAATTTCTAGTTTTTGAGTAAAAAAGGAATTGTTCAATTTCATTCCATTTTACTTTCTTGAATTTTCCTTTGGTTTCATCTATACAACTCCTCACTTCCTTCTTGTTCTTGAGTCATTTTTCATTTTTTTTTCTTTTCTCTTATCACAATTCGTGATCATACTCGGTTGGATCCACGGGAACACATTTTGTTGAGTTCACCTTGTTCTTTGAAGTATTTGGGTGAAAGCATTGAGTGGTAAAAGACAGAGTGGTGAGATTAATAGAGGGAAAAAACTATTAACTGAGTGATACACGAGTGATCATTTGTGAGGCAGCAATTCTATAGAATTGGAATGTGTAACGACCCGGGTCCCACTTAACGGGCTGTCCTGGCCGTTAGATCGACGACGTACTGTCCTCACTGTACCAACATGGGTCTTTTCAGCATGCTTTGTCCTCACTCGCACGCTCCCCAAGAAAACTTCCCAGGGGGGTCACCCATCATAGAATTGCTCCAAGCCAAGCACGCTTAACTGTGGAGTTTCCAACGATGGACTTCCGGAAAAGAAGGTGCACCTTGTGATATGAGTAGTACCTATCAAATCTCTTAAACTTTCTTGGTCTGGGGTATTACAATCACCCCCCGTTAGACTCGCGACGTCCTCATCGCGCTTGATCCATCTGAGGATCTGTTGCCAGGCGTTGGGATTCTAGATGTGGCTCCTACGAGTTCAAGAGGTGGCTCCCTCCCTATGACGTAGCACTTTGTCCCACATAGCACTTAGTTCCCGATTTCCGGCTGGCAATCGGTCTCTGATACCATTTGTAACGACCCGGGTCCCACTTAACGGGCTGTCCTGGCCGTTAGATCGACGACGTACTGTCCTCACTGTACCAACATGGGTCTTTTCAGCATGCTTTGTCCTCACTCGCAATTGTAATACCCCAGACCAAGAAAGTTTAAGAGATTTGATAAGTACTACTCATACCACAAGGTACATCTTCTTTTCCGGAAATCCATCGTTAGAAACTCTACAGTTAAGCGTGCTTGGCTTGGAGTAATTCTATGATGGGTGACCCCCTGGGAAGTTTTCTCGGGGAGGGTGCGAGTGAGGACAAAGCATCTTCGAAAAGACCCATGTTGGTACGGTGAGGACGATGCGTCGTCGATCTAACGGCCGGGACGGCCGTTAAGTGGGACCCGGGTCGTTACAAATGGTATCGAGCCCATTGCCAGGTAGGAAATCGGGAACTAAGTGCTATGCGGGACAAAGTGCTACGCCATGTAGGCGGGAGCCACCTCTTGAACCCGTAGGAGCCACCTCTAGAATCCCAACGCGCACGGCAACGGATCCTCGAGGATGGATCAAGCGCGACGAGGACGTCGCGAGTCTAACGGGGGGTGATTGTAATACCCCAGACCAAGAAAGTTTAAGAGATTTGATAGGTACTACTCATACCAACAAGGTGCACCTTCTTTTCCGGAAGTCCATCGTTGGAAACTCCACAGTTAAGCGTGCTTGGCTTGGAGAAATTCTATGATGGGTGACCCCCCTGGGAAGTTTTCTTGGGGAGCGTGCGAGTGAGGACAAAGCATGCTGAAAAGACCCATGTTGGTACAGTGAGGACAGTACGTCGTCGATCTAACGGCCAGGACAGCCCGTTAAGTGGGACCCGGGTCGTTACAGAATGTCAGATAGAGAGGGTTCCATTTCAATCAGGCAGTCGAATCAAATGAACATGGCAGAGGATGTAATAAGGCGATTTGAAAGGGTGCTTGGAGATGTGAGTGAAAGGCTTGATAGGTTAGATACATCAGTGACAAATCTTCATAGGGAACAATCGAATGCAAGGAAACCGGTTAGGAGTGAGCCTAAGATGGAGGTGCATGATGATTATGAGTATGGTAGTGACATGGATGAAGGTGCATCGATGGTGGGTAATATGGGTAGGATGAGAAATAGAGGGGGTAGAAATAATTTTAGAGATGGAGTAGATGGGAATATAGGCAATATTAAGATGTCAATTCCATCGTTTCAAATGAAGAAGTGATCCGAAGGCTTATCTAGAGTGGAAGAAGAAGGTAGAGTTGATATTTGAGTGCCATAATTATTCGGAGGAAAAAAGGTGAAAATAGCAGTTCTTGAATTTGTTGACTACACCATAACTTGGTGGGATCAAGAGGTTACATCAAGGAGAAGGAATCGAGAGTAAACGGTTAGAACTTGGGATGAGTTGAAGACTATCATGCGGAAGCAGTTCGTGCCTAGTCACTATTACAGGGAGATGCATCAAAAATTGCAAAGTTTATATCAGGGATCGAAGAGTATGAAAGACTACCACAAAGAAATGGAAATTTTAATGATCAGGGCGAACGTGGAAAAGGATCGGGAAGCTACCATGGCCTGTTTCTT
Source organism: Fraxinus americana (assembly GCA_035079005.1). NCBI lineage: Eukaryota > Viridiplantae > Streptophyta > Magnoliopsida > Lamiales > Oleaceae > Fraxinus > Fraxinus americana. The sequence goes on along the minus strand of CM068708.1, from coordinate 27,908,758 downwards.
AAATGGGTTGAACATAGGCATTGCTAATTTTGTGGAGTTGCAGCACTATGTGGAGATCAAAGACATATTGCATGTGGCCATGAAGGTAGAAAAACAGCTGAAGAGGAAGGGGACAACTAGGCAACCATTGGGTACTTCCGGTTCTAAAAAGGGCAGGATGAGAAATAGAGGAGGTGGGTTGGAAAGAGAAGGTAGAAATAATTTTAGAGATGGAGTAGATGGGAATATAAGCAATATTAAGATGTCATTCCACTGTTTCAAATGAAGGAGTGATCCAGAGGCTTATCTAGAGTGGGAGAAGAAGGTAGAGTTGATATTTGAGTGCCATAATTATTCGGAGGAAAAAATGTGAAAATAGCAGTTCTTGAATTTGTTGACCACGCCATAACTTGGTGGGATCAAGAGGTTACATAAAGGAGAAGGAATCGAGAGTGAACAGTTAGTACTTGGGATGAGTTGAAGACTATCATGCGGAAGTGGTTCTTACCTAGTCACTATTACAGAGAGATGCATCAGAAATTTCAAGGTTTATATCAAGGGTCGAAGAGTGTGAAAGACTATCACAAAGAAATGGAAATTTTAATGATCAGGGCAAATGTGGAAAAGGATCGAGAAGCCACCACGGCCCGTTTCTTAAATGGGTTGAACATAGACATTGCTAATGTTGTAAAGTTGCAACACTATGTGGAGATCAAAGACATGTTTCATGTGGCCATGAAGGTAGAGGAATAGTTTAAGAGGAAGGGGACAACTAGGCAACCATTGGGTACTTCGGGTTCTAATTCATCTTGGAAATCGAGGTGGGATAACGAATGAGATAGAGCTGTTTCGAAAAGAAGAAATGAAATCCCAAAGGGAAAAGATGATGGTGCTAGCAGAACAACCCCCAAAATAGAGCCACGACCCGCTAGAAATTAGGATATCAAGTGCCTCAGATGCTTGGAAATAGGACATTGCTTCTCAATGCCCAAACAAAAGGACAATGATCTTGCATAATGGAGAGGTGGTGAGTGACAGTGAGTGTGAAAAAATGTCCCACGGTGAAATTTTATCATGAAAAGTTCCAGTTTCACATTCTCTGAGTATCAAGACTTGCCAAGATAAAGAAGATGAGATAACCAAACGTACACAATAATTAGTTTGTGTGCTACACTGAGGAAGAATTAAATCTTCATATTAGCTACTTCACAATTATCAAACATTATTGGATTATGCTAGTGGTACCTAGGGGAGTACCGAGTACCCAATGAGTTATACCCCACTCACATGGGGGTGAGACCCACTTAAATTAAAAAAATATTTTATGTAAGTGGTGTAAGTGTTATGCCCTAGACCCAATCGATTTAAGTTATAAACACTTTTCATATGTTTAATGCATTTAATTATGGCAAGATCTATTATTTATTTATATTGCTTTTCTATTGAAATTATATTAAATAATAGAATCCGTAGATTTAAGTCTTTTCAATTTGTTAATCACAAGGAGTTGTGATTGTGAGGTACAAATTACAATATGACTGAATCTTAAATTATCCATGGTCGAAGTGATAACGAGACACGGATATCATTATTACGGATAGACCATCGCGTGTGGCATTCTTACTTGTGAAGTAAGTAGCTGATCTCACAAGCTAAAGTGTCGTGACACTTGAGTGAACACGTGGATGCTTTGTTATAGAACAAAACATTGGAGACCCGCTGGGAGATTCCACATGGATAACTATATGAGTGTTAGTGGTTAATCTCTAACGTTCGGTAGTGAAATTGGTCCTTTGACTTGAGGTCATTATAGTACCTTATATGAGGACGGTCATACTTTGGTGGTGTTGGATGTTACTCTATCAAGGGTCGCTAATACTGCATCATTCGGGTATGTCAAGAATCATATAAAGGTTGTGAATGATCAATAGATAATTCGTCACTCTTAGATAGTAAGAGAATATGATCTACATTTTATCCAGTTAAGTTGATTATGAAATCTTTGGCCAAGGTGAACTCATAAGTCGAAAAGGAGTTTTCGATTACATTGACTAAATAGTAGGATAAAAGATATGATCGATAATCGAGATTGACACATATCCATATCTCATAATTGATTGGATCATATTGACGAAAGGATTATAATTTCACGGTAAACGAACAAATTTTGGTTTGTCACATCACATGACATTTCCCATCACATGTATTGCCTTGACAAATTGCTAGATGTCAATCTGGGACGACGAATCTGAATGAGTGATAAACTAAAAGGGTGTTTTAATTTATCGATGTTTTGATTAGATCAAAATAATAATTCAGACGTTAGACATCGTGATCGGGAACCTAATGGGTCACACACAAAAGAGAACCAGAAGAATGAGATTTACCAATTAATTAATTAACAAGTGTTGGGTAATTAATTAATTGGATTGCTTATTAATATGCCCAAATTAATTAATTGGATTAATTAATTCATGGACCGGGTTTTAATTAATATGATTAATAAAGTATCGGACCGGGTTTAGTTTCAAGAGGGGCCGAGCCCACTTGGGCTTATATTAATATGATACTAGGGTTTGAAAACTGTAGAGATTTTATTATTCTTGCCAGCACAAGAAAAGAAACCCTAGCCACCATTCTTGTTCTCTGTGTGGATCACCATTGGAGGATGTACAATTGGACAGCTTGGATTGCAGATCGTGATCATTGGAGTTCGTGAATCAACAAAGGGTTTTACAGAATTCATCAAGGTATAATTCTAATCACAGTTTCTATCTAAACACATTGCAGATCCTTGGTGGGAATTGAAAATTGTTTTATTTCCGCTGTGCATGATTAAGTAAATTCCCAACAGTGGTATCATAGCATACTTTGTGTTTGTTAGAAACTGTTTTATATCTTGAATAATCAAAAGTTGATTAATTATGTGTTTTTCTTGAATCTAGCAATTTAAAAAAAAATTATTTTTCATCTTCAAAATCTGTTTTGGAAAAAGAAAATAATTTTAGGTCAAAATTTTGGATCTGAAAACTTGGCACCACCGGCCATGGCGGGAGGGGGCGCCGGCGGACATGGCGGCGCAAGCTTCGCTCCGCCACGACCCGAGCGCAGCAGCAATAGGCTGCTGCGTCCAGAGGCTGCTGCGCAACGCAGCGACGTCGCTGCTGCAGCAGCGGCGCTCATCGCTGCGAACTGCAACGACGAGCGCTACTGCTGAAATTTTGCAGCAGCGCACGATGCTGCTGCTGCGATACCGGTGGTGCGGGGCACCACCGTGGTTCCAGTCGGCGACGGGTAAATAAAAAAAAAAAAAAAAAATTTTAGGGTTACTGTAGCAGACGGGATTTGGAGGCAGGGGCCTCTGATGCAATTTTTGAAATTGTAGGCCCCCGCCTGCAATTAATATTCAGGGGCCAGTTTTGCAATTTTAGATGGAGGGCCTGCCATGTAATTTGATTAATTGGAGGCTATGTTTGTAATTTCAAACTTGGGTCAATCTGCAAAATTTAAAAAAATTGAGTTTTTGAATTTAAGTTTAAAAATGATTTGAAATTTGATTTTCAAACGATTTGACGTTAAAAATTTAATTTTGACCTAAATTTAATTTTTATTTAAAATTGACGACTTTTATATTTTCGTTAAAAATTGGTTTTAACTTAAATAAATAAACTTGGCCCTAAATTGATTTTTTTATTTTATTTAGAAGTTTTATCCTAAATTAAAATATTAATTCAATTGTAATTGGAGTTGGACTCTAATTTGATTTTTAATTAAAATTTGATTTTAAATTAAATTATCCCGTCCTAATATTTAAATGAATTAGAGTTGGACTCTATTTTAGTATTTAATTAAAATTTGATTTTAGTTAAATTGTTTCGCCCTAAAATAATGGAATTAGAGTTAGACTCTAATTTAATATTTAATTAAAATTTTGATTTTAATTAAATTGACCCGCTAATTAATTTAATTGATTAATTTGATTAATTGATTAATTAATTATTTTCGATCCATTTGATTAAATGTTTTAAACGATCATTATTGCTAGATTCTTGAAACATATATGCATATAGTATTAGATATTATATAGGATTGCATTTATACAATAAATGCTTAACTAGTGGATGATTATGGATTCGACCATGTGGATGTGTTGAATGGTTAATTTTATTCTTGTTGTTTTATGGGCCTGCGAGCTCTAAATTTATTTTGGACCTGCGAATCCGTTATTGTTATTATTATAATTTTGGGCCTGCGCGTCCAATGTTATTTAGGCCTGCGTGCCAACTAGTATATGATACAGGTTGTGACTGGATTGATTGAAGATGCAAGAGAAAAGGAGGAAACCATGGAGATGGTGCATTGATATTAATTCAATGCAATACCCCATAGGAATTGACCAACTAGTTTTCCTTTTGGCTCGGGAAGACTAGATAGAATTTGTCCATAATCATCCACTCTTATATGTATATTTATTTGCATGCTTGATGCTTAATTAAATATGTACATATATACATGATTGAATTGATGAGACCTTTGCATAATAAACCCCTCACTGAAATATTGACTCAGAATTTTTGTTTGCCTTCCATCATTATAGTGAAAAACGAGAGTCCTAAATCGATCTCAGCTTGTTGAGTACACTCAAGGCTGATCCATTAGGGATATGTTTGACACTATTAAATATTTGATATTTTTGAATGATGGGTTTTGACTTAACTAAAATTTATCTTTTGTTGAGTACACTCAAGAAGATAAATTCTAGAGGCGTATTAAGCTAACACATAAGATGTGTGAAGACAAAGAGTTGTCAGCTTAATGATATGGGAGTTGTATGGAGATACAATTGATAATAGTATCTACTCAAATATTTTATTAAGGCTTGTTGAGTACACTCAAGGTCTTAACATAATAGATGGGATCCCAGCCCACTGGGAATCGAGTTTGGATTCTATTAATTTATGTATGAGGGTCATAAATTTATTTTAAACAGTGGGAGCATATTTAATTTAATTAAAGTCCATATTGAATTTATGCAATGCATTTTAATACATATTGATTCTTTATTTTTCGTCATTTACAGTTTTTGAATCATGAGTAACCATATGAATTTGAGAGGCATACTGGATGCCAACAAAGCGATCAAGGCGGAATTTTCTCGATTGGCACCGCAATTTGAGAATTGTTCTCAAGCATGAGAAAATTGGTTATGTCCTGGAGCACCCCCTTCCTGAGGTACCTACTGAGGACTCAACTGTGGAAGAGGTGGCTGCTTACAATTAACACAGTGATGACGATAACACTGCATCATGTGTGATGCTTGCAGCTATGTCACCTGAGTTGCAAAAGCAACATGATGGTATGGATGCTTACACTATGATTTTTCATCTCAAGGAATTGTATGATGAACAGTCACGTGTGGAAAGATATGAGACTTCCAAGCAACTGTACCGGTGCAAAATGGGAGAAGGATCTTCAGTCAGTGCTCATGTACTGAAGATGATTGGCTATATTGAGAAGTTGGCTCAATTGGGTTCAATAATGGACCATGAACTAAGTGTTGACTTGGTTCTTCAATCTCTGCCAGATAGTTATTCACAATTCATCATGAATTTCAATATGAATAAAATCGAATGCTCACTCCCTGAGTTGCTAAACATGCTTAAGACTGTGAAGCCCAATGTCAAAGTTAGTAGTGGGCATGTCTTAGCCATTCAATCCTCCAAGGGCACTAAAAGGAAGATTAAAGGAAGTTTTAAGAAAACATCCAAGAAGGCTAAGAACAATTTCAAAACAGTTAAAGCAAACAAGGACAATACCAAATCTGATGATCCGTGCTATCACTGTGGAGTGAAAGGTCATTGGAAAAGGAACTGCAAGGCTTACCTCGCAGGCTTGAAGGGAAAGAAGTCTTCTGAAGCTTCATCTTCAGGTATTTGTTGTCGAGGTTAATATGTCTACTTCATTAGCTTCTTGGGTATTAGATACCGGATGTGGATCTCATATTTGTATAAATATGCAGGGACTAAAGAAAAGTAGACCACTGCAGAAAAGAGAAGTTGACCTACTCATGGGGAATGGAGCAAGAGTTCTTTGCATTAGCTGTAGGAACATACTTTTTACCATTGCCTTCGGGCTTAGTATTAGAATTAGAGAATTGCTATTTTGTTCCCGCCATTACTAAAAACATTATTTCTATTTCATGTTTGGACATGAGTGGTTTTTCAATTAATGTTAAGAACAATCGTTGTTCCCTTTATCGAGATGAGATCTTTTATGGTTGTGGTGTTTTACAAAATGGCATTTATATTCTTGATACTGAGTCGTCTATCATGAGTACAGAAAATAAAATGCATACGAATGATAGTCTAAATAATACCTATCTTTGGCATTGCAGACTTGGTCATATAAATGAGAAACGTATATCCAAGTTACATAGAGATGGATACCTGGGATCAAAAGATTTTGAATTATTTGACAAATGCGAATCATGCCTATTAGGCAAGATGACCAAATTTCCTTTTATTGGAAAAGGAGAAAGAGCTGCACATTTATTGGGCCTAATACATATTGATGTATGTGGACCCATGTCAATCACTGCTAGATGTGGTTTCTCTTACTTCATCACATTTACTGATGATCATTCTAGATATGGTTATATTTATTTGATGAAGTTCAAGCATGAAGCACTTGAAAAGTTCAAGGAATTTAGACTTGAAGTAGAGAAACAAACAGGTAAAAGTATTCTCACATTGAGATCAGATCGAGGTGGAGAATATTTGAAAGGAGAATTTTTAGATTATATGAAAGAGAATGAGATTCTCTCGCAGTGGACTCCGCCATATACACCGCAACATAATGGTGTATCTGAACGGAAGAATCGCACTTTATTAGATATGGTGCGATCAATGATGAGCCATGCAAACCTCCCAAAATTGTTTTGGGGTCATGCACTAGTTGCTGCGTGCTACACACTAAATCGTGTCCCATCTAAATCGGTTGACAAAACTCCATACGAGTTATGGAAGGGTAAAAGGCCCAACTTATCTCATATGAAAGTTTGGGGCTGTGACGCTTATGTGAAGCGTACTGAATCGGATAAGTTTGAGATTAAATCCGATAAATGTGTATTTGTGGGATATCCAAAAGAGACTATTGGATATCAATTCTATAATCCCATTGAGAAGAAGGTGTTCATCTCAAGACATGCCATATTCCTAGAGAAAGAGTTCATTCTAGGAGAGGGCAGTGGGAGCAAATTAGAACTTGAAGAAGTTCTTGAATCCACAGATATTGTTGACCAATTAGATGCACCTGAGTCTGATCCCACAACTGTTGAGGGACAAACTCTTGATCAGGACATAGAAACTCCTGAGGACACTCCAGCTCAGCGTAAGTCAAGTAGGATCATTCGACCTCCTAAGAGGTACGAATTCACGATTACTAATCAAGTATTACTAATCGAGGATGATGAACCTACTAATTACGCAGAAGCAAAGTCAAGTGTTGACTCAAAGAGATGGCAAGAGGCCATGGAATCCGAAATGAACTCAATATATGAAAACAAGGTATGGACCTTGGTTGACCCACCTGATGGAATAAAACTCATAGGTTGTAAATGGGTTTACAAGAAAAAGGTTGACGCTGATGGAAACATCCATACATACAAAGCAAGGCTAGTAGCAAAAGGCTATAAACAAAGGCAAGGTGTTGACTTTGATGAAACCTTTTCTCCTGTAGCCATGTTAAAGTCCATTCGGATTTTGCTTGCAATAGCTGCATATCATGATTATGAAATATGACAAATGGATGTCAAAACTGCTTTCCTTAACGGAAACTTGCAAGAGGAAGTGTACATGACACAACCTGAAGGTTTTGAATCCAAAGAAGCCAACAAGGTATGCAAGCTCGATCGATCCATTTATGGATTAAAGCAAGCCTCTAGAAGCTGGAATCTTCGTTTTGATGAGACAATCAAAAGGTTTGATTTTATCAAAAATGAAGATGAACCGTGTGTTTACAAGAAGACAAGTGGGAGCGCTATCGTATTCCTGATTTTATATGTTGATGACATATTATTAATGGGAAACGACATCCCAATGCTTCAATCAGTAAAATTGTGGTTGTCAAAGAATTTCTCCATGAAAGACATGGGAGAAGCAGCGTATATCTTAGGAATTAAGATCTATAGAGATAGATCTAAAAGATTGCTTGGCTTATCCCAGTCTTCGTACATAGATAAAATCTTGAGAAGATTTAACATGGAAGAATCCAAAAGAGGATTATATCCCATGTCACATGGGATCCATCTCTCAAAAGACATGTGTCCTAAAACAAATGATGAGAGGAATCGCATGGATAAGATCCCTTATGCATCAGCAATAGGATCTATCATGTATGCGATGCTATGTACGAGACCAAATGTTTCACATGCTCTAAGTGTTACGAGCAGGTTTCAAGCAAACCCTGGTGAGAAACATTGGATAGCAGTTAAGAACATTCTCAAGTACTTAAGAAGGACTAAAGACATGTTCTTAATATATGGAGGAAATGAATTGAGAATTCATGGATATACTGATGCTAGCTTCCAAACTAATAAGGATGATAGCAAGTCTCAATCTGGATATGTGTTCACTCTCAACAATGGAGCGGTTAGTTGGAAGAGTTCCAAACAAGAGACTACTGCTGATTCAACAACAGAAGCCGAGTATATTGCTGCTTCTGAAGCAGCAAAGGAAGCCGTCTGGATCAAGAAGCTCATTAGTGAACTTGGAGTTGTTCCTAGCAGTGTTGATCCTATACTTTTGTACTGTGATAACAATGGAGCCATCGCGCAAGCGAAGGAACCAAGGTCTCATCAACGGTCCAAACATGTGCTGAGGCGGTACCATCTCATTAGGGAGATTGTACAAAGAAATGACGTAAAGATAGAGCGAGTTCCCACAGATGATAATATTGCAGATCCATTGACAAAGCCGTTGTCGCAGTATAAACATGATCGTCATGTAGACTCTTATGGTATTAGATACATAAGTGATTGGATCTAGTGCAAGTGGGAGTTTGTAAGTGTTATGCCCTAGACCCAATCGATTTAGGTTATAAACACTTTTCATATGTTTAATGCATTTAATTATGGCAAGATCTATTATTTATTTATATTGCTTTTCTATTGAAATTATATTAAATAATAGAATCCGTAGATTTAAGTCTTTTCAATTTGTTAATCACAAGGAGTTGTGATTGTGAGGTACAAATTACAATATGATTGAATCTTAAATTATCCATGGTCGAAGTGATAACGAGACACGGATATCGTTATTACGGATAGACCATCGCGTGTGGCATTCTTACTTGTGAAGTAAGTAGCTGATCTCACAAGCTAAAGTGTTGTGACACTTGAGTGAACACGTGGATGCTTTGTTATAGAACAAAACATTGGAGACCAGTTTGGGAGATTCCACATGGATAACTATCTGAGTGTTAGTGGTTAATCTCTAACGTTCGGTAGTGAAATTGGTCCATTGACTTGAGGTCATTATAGTACCTTATATGAGGACGGTCATACTTTGGTGGTGTTGGATGTTACTCTGTCAAGGGTCGCTAATACAGCATCATTCGGGTATGTCAAGAATCATATGAAGGTTGTGAATGATCAATAGATAATTCGTCACTCTTAGATAGTAAGAGAATATGATCTACATTTTATCCAGTTAAGTTGATTATGAAATCCTTGGCCAAGGTGAACTCATAAGTCGAAAAGGAGTTTTCGATTACATTGACTAAACAGTAGGATAAAAGATATGATCGATAATCGAGATTGACACATATCCATATCTCATAATTGATTGGATCATATTGACGAAAGGATTATAATTTCACGGTAAACGAACAAATTTTGTTTTGTCACATCACATGACATTTCCCATCACATGTATTGCCTTGACACATTGCTAGATGTCAATCTGGGACGACGAATCTGAATGAGTGATAAATTAAAAGGGTGTTTTAATTTATCGATGTTTTGATTAGATCAAAATAATAATTCAGACGTTAGACATCGTGATCGGGAACCTAATGGGTCGCACACAAAAGAGAACCAGAAGAATGAGATTTACCAATTAATTAATTAACAAGTGTTGGGTAATTAATTAATTGGATTGCTTATTAATATGCCCAAATTAATTAATTGGATTAATTAATTCATGGACCGGGTTTTAATTAATATGATTAATAAAGTATCGGACCGGGTTTAGTTTCAAGAGGGGCCGAGCCCACTTGAGCTTATATTAATATGATACTAGGGTTTGAAAACTGTAGAGATTTTATTATTCTTGCTACTAGAAAAGAAACCCTAGCCACCATTCTTGTTCTCTGTGTGGATCACCATTGGAGGCTGGACAATTGGACAGCTTGGATTGCAGATCGTGATCATTGGAGTTCGTGAATCAACAAAGGGTTTTACAGAATTCATCAAGGTATAATTCTAATCACAGTTTCTATCTAAATACATTGCAGATCCTTGGTGGGAATTGAAAATTGTTTTATTTCCACTGTGCATGATTAAGTAAATTCCCAACAAGTGGGTCTCACCCCATGTGAGGGGTGTAACCCCTTAGGCACATCTTTTGATATACCATTGGCATAATCCAACATTATTAATATCCAGAACCCAAAAAACTAGAAATTTCCTGGAAAAAAAAAAAACCAAGTTACAACAATACATATAGTGGTAATATAATGAACCTTTGTTTGATACCCATTTTTCTTAAATTACATTTTTCACTCTCTTCTTTTCAATCATACATTATTCAATAAAATAATATTACACACAAATCCAAATTTATTCTTTATTTTTTAACCATACATTCTCCATCAATCTACTATTCAAAAATGTATTCTTACTATAAAAATGGAAAGCAAACAAACATGGTGTTAAATATAATTAGATTAAATATTTGATAATACTTTATCGCATTTGTTTTTGTTTTTTTTTTTTTTTCCTTTCTAAATTTTGTTCGATTCTATCCAATTTACTATTTCAAATATACGCTTGTTATATGCATTAAACATACATACTATAATATTACTAAAACTCGACAAGCGTCCTCATAAATCGAAACACCTTTATTACAGTTATTATGACTTAAGTTCAAAACAACATACATTTATTGTTACAAACGGTTTCATATTAATTAAAAGTTAAGATTATTTTTTTCAAAGTACAAAATTCAATTGGTAAAAGTCAAAGTGGGATAGGGACTTAAATTGAATAAGTGATTTTATTGGAGCTTATTTTACAATGTTAAAATATTCCACACGTTCCAGCTACTACAATCATGACAATAGCAGCACACGTTCCAGCCCCAGCAAGTTGCACGTTCAGCTCATCTTCTTCTAGACTCTTCTCCAGCTCACGTTCAGCTCACCTCAACAAGTTCACCTTTCTGATTCTAGCTTATTCCAGATCATTCTTCTAGTTGTTAGATTGTTAGATTTACTCTATAAATAGAGCAATATATTCACCTTTGTATTTGAGCTTTGATGATTAATAAATATCCTTCATATGGTTCTATCATCAAATTCATTCAATGTGAATTTCATATTGAATTCTATCATTTTATTCCTGCAGTAAAGTAGCTTCATTTCAGTTTCTATCCTTTAGTTCCATGCTAAACGTAATCTGTTGAATCTATCTGTTTTATTCTTCTAGCTGTGATGCTGCTGGTCTTAATATGTTCTTGCTGATTTATTAATTTCAACATACAATTAAAAACACTCCAGAGTTAGAGATGAATAAAATAAAAATTTACGGATTCAATTATTGGAAGTAAAGGATTAAATCTTATATTATATGGAGGTTTGAGAACGTAATTTGAAATTAGGGGTTAGTGGACCACAAAACCAATTCAATTCTCAAACATATCCATTTCTCACTTCACCAAACAGAAAGATGAGAAAGAAAACCAAAGCAGGGACCAAGAAACGGAGTGAAGATAGAAAAAGGGAAGAAAAGAAAGGTGAAAAGAAAAAGAAGAAAAAGGAGGAGAAGGTGCCCATTTTGGGTGCTTACTCGACCTTGAGGCGAGGAGGAGGAGATTTGAAAAGCCTATCGACTATTATAGCTCGTAGCTTGTACTTCAAGAGTGAAACCGTTATTTTTCAAAAAAGCACTGAATTACTTTAGTTAATAAAATTTACATGAAATGTTATTTATTATAGTGCATATTACCAATTATACAAGTGGCAAAAGTTACTTATTTCAAATGATTGAGTTAGATAGCATGATTTTCAAAAGAAAATTTGTTGACCACATTTTTCGTGATGCCAACGTCGATAACAGATATCGGGTCCACTCACTCCCAACTCGAGCAAATTTCAACACGTTTTGATCGGAGAACCGGTATGGAGGGGGGGAGCATGAATGCGGGGATGTTTTACGTCGTGAGACAAAAATGTTCGAGCACTAACAATAATGACTGAGATGATTGCGCTAACAAACAATCACCAACAAAGTGTCAATAACTTGAGATCAAACTAATAAATGTTGAACAAGCAAGAAGATATAGTGTGAGTATTTTTCTTAAATGTATTCTTGTTTATTATAATCAATATTCAAAAGACTATCCATTACAATTTACAAAAACCACTTATTTATAGGGTTCTGGCCGATGTGATGATCGTTGGATCAGAACCACGTGGCCTCATCTCCTTGACTAAAATTTCACATCACTAAGTTTATCATACATTAAATACATTAACAACTGGTCATCCGCCCTATATATTAAGCTGACACACCTCAATTCTTTATTACAAACGCTACATTAATCATTCCAAAAAATTGTCTACAAATTTTGTAAGAGACAACTTCAGCTTCTGGGACTTCGGATGAATTGAGGGCTTCGGTCGGAGAGAGCTTCTTATTGGTGGTTTTTTGTGTGAAGAGCTTCGGGTTTTTCTTTGATTTCTTACGTAACGCTTCGGGTTAAGAGGTTTTTTCATTTAGGCAATGCTTCGACACAAGAGCTTCAACCTTTGTTTGATTTCTTTGCATTTGACCAATTGGGTCTTTGTTAACTTTCATTTCTACGTGGACTGGGACTTTACACTTTCACTAGAACCTTGCTGTTGAGGCGTGACAATAGTCCCCCAAGTCTAGGCATGATTATTTATGTAATGTATGGACTTGTATGAAAATTTTTGTTGGGGGTGGATTTTACACACCTTTCAAGAAAATTACTCTCATAATATCTTCTTGCTTGTTCTACATTTGTTAGTAGGGCTGGGCAAAATGTCCGAACCGAACCGAACCGAACCGAACCGAACCGAGCGGGTTTTTTAAAATGAAATACCCGAACGGGTATCCGAATCGAGAACCGAATGGTTTGGTTCGGTTCTCGGTTCTCGACCAAGAACCGAAGAACCGAATTTTTTTTTTATATTGGATAAATCAATTTCCTTTATTTTATTAAACAAATTAATAATTTTTTTCTTATTAAATCTTATTAGTTGAACAATTTAGAGTTTATTTATATTTGTTAGTTGTGTTTTTTTCAATTTTTCTTGTATAGTTTCTTAGTAGTTAGTATGAAAAGTCAACCAACTGATGATTACATTAAATAGTTGGTAAGTATTATCAATACTTTAAAATATTTTATCTTTGTAACTTCTAATTTATATTTCACTTTTATGTAGACTTGAAGGTTTGAAGCAAATGAATTATTGATATGAATATCGAAGTTTTATTAGTAATATTTACTTTTTGGTATTTGTATTTGACAACTTATTATTTATATGTTATTAAATTAGATTACGTTAATTTGTAAAAGTTAAGATTGAATTTGGTATTTGTATCTACTTTTTGTTATTAATATTAATATCCACTTGCAGGTGTATTTATGTAGTATTATTTTAAATGTTAAAAAATTTAATTATAGTATAGAACCGAATGGAACCGAAAAGAACCGAACCGAACCGAACCGAACCGAAACCGAACGGTTCCAAAATTATATTTGGAACCGACGGTTCCATTTACTAAATATCCGAAAATTTCTGGAACCGAAAAAAACCGAACCGAACCGACCCGCGCCCACCCCTATTTGTTAGTTTGATCTTACGTTATTAACATTTTGCCGGTGATTATTTGTTAGTGTAATCATCTTAGTCACTATCGAAGGGTCTTGAACATTTTTGTCTCACGCCGTAAAGTATCTCTCGCGTTCACGCTCCCTTGAATTTGCGTAAGTGGGCCCGACATCTGTGTCCATGTTGGCATCAGAAAAATGGGGTCAATAGATTAAAAGATAGTTGAAGTGGTTCGTCTTCCCATACACGTAACTGCCACCGAATTTAATGCGTAATGATGGCTGTTATATGCGCGTCCTGCGAAATTTAGATGCGTTTGAAGCAGACGTACTAATCTGGGCCGTAGAAGATTAATCGTCTGATGTATAGAGTAGCTCAAATTTAAATCTCAAACGAACGGTTAGATGGTCTGAATCGACATCTAACGATTGGGATTAAGAGCTTCTACCTATAAAAGGCGACAGTTTGGGGGTAAAAAATCACTTTGCCATTTACGAAATCAGCAATCTAATATTCCAAATATCTCAATCTCATTTCTTCTTCCTTCACATTCGCAAATTTCAGTTACTTTTCTTCTCCGTTTCGTGAGCATTTTGCAAGTATTTTAAACTTTAACTTAAAAACTAAATGGCATCTTCACATTCTGATGGGGGGATTTTGATCTAAGCCAAATGGCTTCTGAGATGGGGATTTTGATCTAAGCCGAATGGCTTCTGAGATGGGGTTTGAGCTGTTAGGGTCGGACAGAGCTCGGACAGAGTGCTTTACCTACCGGAGAGGGTAAGAGAAATGATGAGATAGCTTGGGAGGCAGCCAAAATTCCTTAAACTGTAAATGCATCATACCTAGCAAACTTAAAGGAAAGGTAACGTATCTCATATGACATTGAACTTATATCCCTCTTCCATGACGAGTGTGCCTGCTCTCCGAGATAGGGATGCATCACCATCAGAGTGTTCCTCCTTAAGGCTGGACTTCGTTTGCCTCTCCACCCTTTTTTAGGCCTAATCTTTGAAGTTCTTCTTCAACCGATGTAGGAGTTTAAACTTTTTTAGCAGTAGGTACAGTGGGTGTTGTATCCTTCTCACCCTGGCTAGGACTGACCTCTTTGGCTGCAGCATCTTCAGATTCTCCTTCAGCATCCTGACCCATGATATTGGCTAATCTCTTCTTCGATTTTATCTGCTTCATCCTTATCATCTTCTTTATCCTCATTTTCATTAGATGACTCACTAGAGTGTTCAGAGATTTGTACAATGGCTAGGATAAGCGACAAGCTCTTTTCAACATCTGGTTCTTCTAAGTGTTGCTAGAGGCACATTTTTCTCAGAGGTTTTGAGACTCTGGGATCTATTGGGACGGTTGAACCAGCATAATAGCCCCTTCTATCTCAAGATCTAACTGAATGGGCTCAGTGGGGACTTGGGCGCGAAGTATTGTTCATCACTGCCACGAACTCTGGTGGGTTGGTTTACTTGTAGAGATGGATGACTAACACTTACTGGACTAGCCTATGTTGCGCTTCGTTCTCGCCATTGTTCTCTGATAAAGAAAACTTAAAAGTGATAGCCCAAGAATAGCTAACCAAGAGGGGGTGAATTGATTTTTAAAACTTTTTCGAAAAATTAATCAATAATCAAGTGTGCAATAACTAGATAGATTAATTTAAATAATAAGTATGAATACGAAAACAATAAGTAAAGAGAGATAGAGAATGCAAACAGTATAATTATGGAGGTTCGATCCAACACAATGATACACGTCATCCGTTACCAAGCTCTCCGACACGAGCAATGCTAATTTCACTATATTGATTGACTTGTGGTGCAATCCAACCCTTTACAAAGCTTCCAATGACTTACAAACAAGGAATACCGATCATTTTACAATGTTGAGCTTTACGAGATCTCAATACGACCCACAAGGTTAAAGAGAATTGATTTTACAAATTGAAATTTCTCTCTTAATAAATGATATGATTACAATTAAGTACATAGAGATAAATAGGCTAACACTTTAATAAATAGCAATGAATGAAACTCAAGTGTTAGGTATGAAAAACTTTGATATGTAAAACAATTTTCAAAAGTTGATTTGATCAAAAGTTTTCCAAAGTTAAAATGATTTAATAATAGATGGAATGAGAAATCAATAAATTTTTTGTTCAAAAATATCTCACTTGAATGCTATTGAATGTGTGTCATTAAATGTAGAATGATGTGGTATTTATAGCAGTCAGAATGCAAAAAGTTCTGACCAACCAGACGACCCCCACTAGACGTTCGCTATTGACCAGACGACTGAAACTAGTCGTTGTACGTAAAAAATCGGAAGGGTAAGAATTTTGACCGTCGGGGCCACTAACATCTGCCACTCCACCGAACATTCGCTACACCAAAAATTTCTATTTTTCTCCTTTCTTGATTATTTTAGCAAGTGTAAATTCTTAAGGGACACATTCATTTATCTTTTTAAAATAAATATCATTGGTAAAGAGTTTAAGAGTCAAGTGAAGATTTTGTCATATCGAAAATAATTTTTCTACGAGCGTTTTTGAAAAGTTTATTTCGTGCATAAAAATTTAACTTACGAGCTACTTGTGATTCATTTCTAAAAATTGAAGTGTTTTACCTTTATAAGTGAGTTCGAACGTATAATTCTAATATCTTCAATTGATTTGCCGAGAGTGCTTGATTTGTTGCTCGATTTTGAATTTAGCACAAGTGCTTGTTTTGTCTCTGATTGTTTTTGGCACGAGTGCTTGATTGTTTCCAAACTTGATTGTGAATGCTCGATTTCCATGAAGTTCGCACCATGTAACAATGAAGACTCAAATGTAAATGCACCAAAATATCGAGGTATGATCAGATCCCTTCTTTACTTAACCGCAAGTAGACCCAATATTATGTTTAGTGTGTGTCTATGTGCTAGATTTCAATTGAATCCTACAGAACCTCATCTTAAAGCCGTGAAACAAATCTTTGGATATCTTAGTGGCATTAGAACTTTAGGGCTTTGGTATCCCAAAAGCACCCACATTGATCTACTAAGCTATTCGGATGTCGATTAGGCCGGATGCACAATCGATTGTAAAAGTACTAGCGGAACGTGCCATTTTTTAGGATTTACACTTGTATCATGGTTTAGAAAGTAACAAAATTCCTTTGCATTGTCAACTGCCGAAGCCAAATATATCTCGGCCGCTAGTTATTGTGCACAAGTTCTATGAATCAAACAAGATCTTAGTTATCGCCTATCCCTTGATCATATATCCATTATGTGTGATAATACTAGTGCCATAAACTTGTCTAAAAATCTCATTTTACACTCTAGGATGAAGCACATTAAAATTAGACATCACTTCCTAAGAGATCATGCTCAAAAGGGTGATATTGTATTAGAATTCGTAAACACAGAAAATCAATTTACCAATATTTTCACAAAACCTCTAACTCTTGATCGTTTCTCACATATTAGAAAAGGTTTAGGCATTATTGATGAATTTAAGTACATGATTAAATTCATAACTACATGCACTTACATGTTTTCATTGCATTATTTCACATGCACTATATTTACATAATTTACTATATTTTATAATAAATAAATAAAAGGAAGGGGACCGGACGAGTAAACCGGACGTCGGGTAACCCCGTCTGGTTAAGCAGAGAATTGTAACTCTGTCACCCGGATGTCCGGTACATCACGATTAAAATTCCCTTTGGCGAAACCAGATCTCATTTTTTTCTCCTCTTCGCCATTTTTCTCTCAATTCTCTTCCTTCTCGTCTCTCTCCTTCATTCTTTCCACTCAAATCATCAATTACTCCTCAAAATCAAAAACCCATTACCTCTATACTTCAAATCCTTTCAAAATTTAAATTTTCATCCATTTCATTCCAATTTTCCCAAAAATTTTGAAACCCTAGAATTTGATTCATTCTTTTTTTCTTCAATTATTCCCTACTTTTCTGTAATGTCAGAGTCTAGAAGAGTGGGGAAAAGACTCAAGTGCATGGTGAGATGATATCCTCCACTATCATCTGACGAAGAGTTCAACATGTAGCGCGAAGTACTGGCCAACATATTTGAGAATTTTCCCATTTTAATAGGTAAAAACGTTGATTTTGCTAACTTTACTATTGAAGTACCCGCATTTAATATTGAAAAATATTTTGAAAACATGGGACGGGTTGTTGACCTATGATTTAATATAACACCACTTGTTTTGATTATAACAAACATTCTTGTATTTTTTAACAAACTTCGTTTCTTGAGTTTCTTTCATGTATAAATTGTCTCAATCATTCAAAGGACTCAAATCGTCATCCGTTGCAAATCACTCAAAAGTGATTCGAAGAAACCAAGACTTTTAAAGAATAGAAGTTTAGAAGATATCTTTATCAACTCTTCAAAATTATATGCAAAGGTATAACTTGTCAATTTTTAACAAGTATAAAGCTCAAAGTTATTTTTTATAGATCTCATAACTTGCATAAAATCTTCTCGAAATGAAATTGATTTTGGAAAATAGAATTTGTAGCTTAAATTTTTGAAATCCAAAATCTGATCATTTCGGTCGACCGAAATAGTTCGGTCGACCGAAAGGTACTCGACCGAAATTTGAATTTTGATTGCTGAAACTCCAACGGTTGAAAAATCTTACAACGGCTATTTTTGGGAGTTCGGTCGACCGAACCCTATCAACCGAAAGTCCCTGCACTTCACAGTTTTGCTCTATAAATACATCTCTCTTTTCCATTCTAAAAACACAACTTTCAAGAAATTTTTGAGAGCCTTTATATTGAGAAATCATTGAGTTTACTTGAGCTTTTCTCTAATTTATTTATTCAAAGAATCTTTTTGTTTGTTTGAAAACTTATTATTCATCTATTTAATCAAAGATTCTACTTGAGCAAAGAAGCTTTCATCTCTTCTATTATCTCATTCTTGACTAAAGCCTATTTCTTTGCCAACACTTATTTAAGTGCAAATCTCTCTCTATACTTAACTTTGCATTATTTGTGAAGAGAGATTTATTGGTTGAAATCTTTGGTACATTGATCCTCACTATTGCATTAGTTATCATTCATCAAAGTTTTGCAACATAAAACACTTGAGCTTAAACATTTGCTATTGATTGAAGTGTTATCCTAAACTCTCTAAACACTTGACTTGATTATATCATTTGTCAAGAGAGTTCTTTCAATTGTAAAATTATCATTTATACTTTGATGGTTTCGAGAGTCTTGTGAAAACTTGATTGTTGTTAAGGATAGGTGTTCCTTGTTGTAAATCACCTAAGGATGAGTGCTCCTTATTGTAAGTCACTTAAGGATCGGTACTCCTTGTTTGTAAGTTATCATTATAGTGCATTTGGCCTTACTCGTGACGGAGAGCTTGGTAACGGGGGACGTAGATCATTGCCTTGGATCGAACCTCCATAACATATCGTTTGCTTTCTCTATCTCTTTTATTTAACGCATTTACTTTGCACTAATTCTTATTGTTTTATTTACGCGTTTATTTGTGTCTAGAACATTTGCGTATTCACTACATTAGAATCTTGAGTAATTAACGAAAAAGTTTCAATAACCAATTCACCCCCCTCTTGGATAGTTATTCTTGGGCTAACAATTGGTATCAGAGCCTAGGTGCACATTTTTAAGATTTCACTATCTTGTGTTATGGCTAATCTTAATATTGAGGAGCATTCTACAAATCGTCCTCCTTTGTTTGATGGTGCACATTATAACTATTGGAAAACTAGAATGATGATTTATATCCAATCAATTGATTATAATGTTTGGGAGGTTATTGAATTTGGTCCTCATAAGCTTACTAAGGTTATTAAAGTTGATGGAAATCCCGACCAAATTATTGTCAAACCTAGAGAAGAATATGGTGAAAATAACAAAAGAAAATTGTTTTTAAATGCAAAAGCCAAAAATCTTCTTTATTGCGCTTTAAACATAAATGAATTTAATCGTATTAGCACATGTGATTCCGCATATGATATTTGGCATGCATTAGAAATAAAACACATGGGAACAAATAAAGTAAAAGAAACTAAGATAAATCTCTTGTTTAAAAACTTCGAAAACTTCTTTATGAAACAAGATGAACCCATTGCTAGCATGATTACTCGATTCACCGATATTGTTAATAGTCTTAAAGGTTTTGATCGAAAATTTACTAATGGTGAACTTGTCAGCAAAATTCTTAGATCTCTTTCGGAATATTTGAATTCATTGAGGATGTTGATAAAAAACACCAAAGATGTCAGCACATATCCTTTGGAAGAGCTCTATGGAACCTTGATGACCTATGAGCTAAATCATGCCGAAATAAAGGAGAAATCTAGAAAAGCAAAAGAGGAAGAAAAGAAGGAATCTCCTAGAAGGAAAATAGTTTTGAAATCATCAAATGATGAAGAGACCTCAAACAAGAGTGATGAGAAACTTGATGATCTTGTTCTCCTTGTCAAGAAGTGGAGAGGCTTTCACAACAGCCGTCGATTTCAAAAGAGAGAAGACAAAAGTGAGGAGAAGGACAAGAAGATTATATGCTATGATTGTGATAAACCAGGTCACAAAAGAACCGAGTGTCCAAACAAGAGAAAGTTCTTCAAAAAGAAGGCTCTACAAGCCACTTGGGATGATAGTGATGATGAGCAAGAAAAAGATGAAAGTCAAGATGAAGTTGCAAACATGTGTTTTATGGCCATGGAGGATGAGGTAAACACAACTGACTCTCCTTCGTATGATGAATTATCTACTTCATATGATGAAATTATTGGTGTTTTTGAAAAACTTGCTCTCAAACACTCTACTCTCAAAAAGCAACATATTTTGTTACAAAATGAGATCAAAAAGCTTTTAGAAACTCAAAAGGTCTTTGAAAAGAAAAATGATGATCATGAACTTCTAATCAAAGAAAATGTTTCCCTAAAAGAAAATATCCTTAATTTAACCAACATTGTGCACAAATTCACACAAGGAAAGAAAAACTTTGAGTTGATGTTTGGGAAACAAATATGTGTTTTTGATAGAAGTGGCATTGGATACAAACCCTCTCTAAAACAATAATCTCTTGAAAATATATTTGTCAAAGCCTCTAACATCACATGTAGTTTTTGTAACAATTTTGGACATGTAGCTTTATATTGCTTAATAAAAAGGAAGTTACATTTTCCAAAGAACAGATGGGTTCAAGGGTCCACTAGCACTAACTATCAAGGACCCAATGTTAAATGGGTACCAATATCAAAATTTGAATCAACTCTTGTAGGTACCTCCAAAGATAAAAAGCAATTGGTTCTTGGATAGTGGTTGCTCAAAACACATGATCGGAGACAAAACATTATCATCAAGTTTCGAAAGGAAAGATGGAGGTCATGTCACATTTGGAAATAATTCCAAAGGGAAAATCATGGGCGTCGGAAATATCGGTAATCCTTCATCTCCATCCATAGAAAATGTTTTGTTAGTAGATAATCTCAAACATAATTTGCTAAGTATTAGTCAATTATGTGATAAAGGTTATCATATCAAATTTGATTCTTCGAAATGTCCTATTAAGTATGCTACATCAAAAGAGTATTGTTCATGGGTAGCCGCTGTAAAGATGTTTATATCATCAATATTGAATTTGAAAAAGAATTAAAATGTTTGTCAAGTTTTGAAGATAATACTTGGTTGTGGCATAGAAGATTAGGTCATGCTAGTATGAATCTAATTTCAAGAATCTCAAAAAAAAATTTCGTTAAAAGTTTACCAAATTTAAAATTTGAAAATGACAAAATTTGTGATGCTTGTCAATTTGGAAAACAAACTAAAACCTCTTTCAAAACCAAGCAATTCTCTTCAACTACAAAATCGTTACAACTTCTTCACATGGATCTTTTTGGACCTTCTCAAACCGCAAGTTTAAGTGGCAAGCATTATGCATTCGTTATCGTTGATGATTTCTCAAGATTCACTTGGGTTTTGTTTTTGAATTTGAAAAATGAAGTTTTAAAAGTATTTAAAAAATTTTGTAAAAAGGTTCAAAATGAAAAGGAATATTCTATCACTACCATTAGAAGTGACCATGGTGGAGAATTTGATAATATTGCTTTTGATGATTTTTGTAAAGAAAATGGATATGAACATCATTTTTCGACTCCTAGAACTCCTCAACAAAATGGTGTAGTAGAACGAAAGAATCATACATTGTAAGAAATGGCTAGGACCATGCTAAATGAAAACAATTTACCCAAATATTTTTGGGCCGAAGCCGTTAACGCCGCTTGCTACATTTTGAATAGAGTTTTTGTTAGTCGAAAAAACACCAAAACTCCATATGAGCTTTGGAAAAATAGAGTTCCTAACATTAGTCATTTCAAAGTTTTTGGTTGCAAATGTCTTATACTTAATACAAAAGAAAATTTTGGAAAATTTGTTTCAAAATCCGATGTTGGAGTCTTTCTTGGATATTCACCTACTAGTAAAGCTTATAGAGTTTTCAACAAAAGAACTTTAGTAGTTGAAGAATCCATGCATATTACTTTTGATGAAACTAATTCTCTTGATCAAGAGAAAGGTATTAATGTTGGTTTGGAAACCCCTTTTGAGCAAATAAACACTCAAGATCAAAACAAAGAAGATCCCAATGAAGTTGAAGACAAAAATTTGGAAGAACAAATTCCTCAACAAGAAGAAGAAGAAACTTCAAAGAATCAAGATGATCAAACACTCCCTATTGAATGGAAGTTTGTTCCTTCACATCCAAAGGAACTCATCATCGGTGATCCTTCCAAAGGTGTAAGTACTAAACACTCAACCAAAAGCTTTCTAAATAATTGTGCTTTCATTTCTCAAATTGAATCAAAGAATTTCAAAGAGGTCGAATTTGATGAGTTTTGGATTCTTGTAATGCAAGAAGAATTAAAACAATTTGAAAGGAATCATGTTTGGGATTTGGTTGATAGACCAAATAATCAAACCATTATTGGTACAAAATGGATTTTTCGAAATAAACGAGATGAAAATGGTATTGTGGTATGTAATAAGGCTAGATTAGTGGCTCAAGGTTACAATCAAGAAGAAGGTATAGATTTAGAAGAAACTTTTGCACCAGTCGCTAGATTAGAGTCTATCCGCATGCTTCTATACAAAGGTTTTACTCTCTATCAAATGGACGTAAAGAGTGCATTTTTAAACAGCTTCATTCAAGAAGAGGTTTATGTTGAACAAACTCCCGATTTCAAAAATTACAAATTTCCGGAAGAAGTATTTAAACTTCAAAAAGCTCTATATGGTTTGAAGCAAGCTCCTAGAGCTTGGTATGAAAGATTGAGTAAATTTCTTATCTCAAACAGTTTTCAAATAGGAAATGCAGATACTAAACTCTTTATCAAAACCAAAAAGGATGACATGATTATTGTACAAATTTATGTTGATGATATCATTTTTGGTGCAACTAATATTTCCTTTTGTGAAGAATTTTCTAAATGTATGAGTAATGAATTTGAAATGAGCATGATGGGAGAATTGAAGTTTTTTTTTGGACTTCAAATCAAACAAACCAATGAAAGCATTTTCATTAGTCAAACAAAATACATTATAGACATGCTCAAGAAGTTCGATTTTGAAGACTTGAAACCAATGAATACTCCAATGAGTACATCAATCAAACTAGATAAAGATGAGAATGGCACTTCAATTGACATAACAAAATATCGAGGTATGATCGGCTCTCTTCTCTATTAACCGCTAGTAGACCCGATATCATGTTTAGTGTTTGCTTATGTGCTAGATTTCAATCCAATCCTAAAGAATCTCATCTAAGTGCCGTAAAACGAATTTTTAGATATTTATGTGGCATTAGAACTTTGTTTGGTATCCAAAAGGCACACACATTGACCTCATTAGCTATTCGGACGCCGATTGGGCGGTTTTGCACTATTGATCGAAAAAGCACAAGTGAAACTTGTCACTTTCTAGGCTTTGCCCTTGTGTCATGGTTTAGCAAGAAACAAAATTCCGTTGCACTATCTACCGCCGAAGCCGAATACATTTCGGCCGCTAGTTGTTGTGCTCAAGTTTTATGGATGAAACAAACCCTTGGCGATTATCACTTAACTTTTGAAAATACCCCTATTATGTGTGATAACACTAGTGCTATAAATTTGTCAAAAAATCGCATTTTGCACTCCCGTCGAAACATATTGAAATTCGACATCATTTTCTTCGAGATCATGTGCAAAAATGTGATATTTATTTGGATTTTGTTAGTACTGAAAAATAATTGGCTAACATCCTCACTAAACCTCTAACTCACGATCAATTCTCTTACATTTGTAGAGGCTTAGGTATCATAGATGAAACTGACATTTGTGGCTAAAAGTGTATCATATGCATGACTATGGGTGAAAATATGCATGATTATGGTTTTAAAAAAAATTGCATGTTTCGGTCGACCGAAGTATTTCGGTCCACCGAAAGTGGGTCCTTCGGTCGACCAGTGATCAACCGAACGTTGGTATTTCGGTCGACCAGCGATCAACCGAAAACTACTGCAGCCTTCCTTAAAATTTCTTCTGCAGAGTTTCAGTCGACCGAAATAGCGCGTTTCAGCTTTTTTAAAACCCACTTCTTCTTCCCCAAAACCAACCCTTCGAAACCCTAACTCTCGACTTTTCTGCTCTCCCTCTCTACAAAAACCTCAAACTCCACTAATTTCACTCACAATTCTATACAAATTGAAAAACCCATTACCAAGTAACATCAATTCTTGCAAATTTTCATTAAATTGTTTCCAAAACCTTGAAAATTTTGGATTTGGGTCAAACTCAAGATTTCTTCATTTCTTTTGAAAAATCTCACTTCTACTCCTTTGAAAACACTTCCACCATCAAGTGTTTGCTATTTATTCATTTCTAAACGTGCCTCTTACCATTGGACGCCAATCATGCCGCCAAAGAAGAAGTCGAAGAAAGGAGAATCAAGTTCGTCCATTGCCGGAAGTGACACACCCATGCCCGACCGATTCACCGACCATCCCATTCTTCGTGGTAAGACTATTGACTCCTTTGAATTTTCCATTAAAGCTCCATCACTTAGAATTGAACAACTCTTTGAAATGTGGGGTGGAAAAATATCATTTCAATCTCCGAATGTGTGTATCCAACTCTTATTCGAGAATTCTTTCGTAGTGCCACTTTTCACTCTCACTACATTGTTTGCATGCTCAAGGATAAACGTATTACCTTAGATAGAGCTACAATTAGACAAATCCTTAAGCTCGATGCTTGTGAAAACCATGCCTATAAGCAACATTTCCCAATTGATTTTGATGACTATAACGAACTTGAGGCATGTTGTCGTGTCACGGACCGACCATTAACCACTACTATGACTTTAACCTTGAATCACCTCACTATTCCGTGCAAGATTCTTCATGGAGCAATTGCTCACATTATTGTACCTCGTAGTGGCCTTTTTGAGGAAGTCCATCATCTAGACTTCTTTCTTCTTGACTCCATTCTCGTAGGGCGAAAATTGGATTTCTCACACATTTTCTTACAACACATTATGTATGTTAATTCATCACCTCGAGCTTTAGGCTTACCCTATGGTATGATTTTCACCAAAATTTTCCAACACTTTGAGGTGCCTTTAGAAAACGAACTCGTTATTCATCCTAAACCCACCGACGTTATTAACCTTCTCACTCTTAAGCGTATGAAAATTATTCAAGATCAAGGGCAATGGGTGTGTCCTCACTCAAGGTTTTAACGAGGATTCGGGGCCAACTACTTGGCCACTCACAGAAAAAGAGGTAGAGGAAATGGGTAATTGAAGTAATGATGGTGATGATGTTGGCGATGATGGTGATCGTATTGGTGGTGATGGCAATAACCCACCTCCACCAAGGCGAAGATTGTTTACTCCTCCTGTTGCACCTACTTCCGGGCGCCTCATGTCCGAGGACCAATTCAACCTCCTACAAGGTCAAATTGAGTCCATTGCTACTACCGTCAACACCCGGAGTGATTCTCTAGAGCAACGTATGGAGCAAAAGAACTTAGCACAAAACCAAAGCTTGGAGCAAATGCAAGTGTCTCACGAGGCTTTCTACACTCATATGTATTCAATCGACCCTCGTGGTCCTCCTCCACCGGCGGAAGAATGAAGTCCAGCATCTATTCATTTCGCCAAAATGTCCTACTTTTTGCTTTGTTTCCTTTTTAGACTTGCGTATGTTTTGGATATCAATATTAATCTAATGTTTTGACCATTAAATCTCTGTGTTTTGTGACCTATGATTCTATAACCTTTTCTGTTTATTGCACCTATGGCTCGACTAAGGGGGAATTCCTTTGTTTGGTCCCCATCCTTTTTGATGACGGCAAAAGGGGGAAAATATACAAAATGTGATATGAATATGAGAATATGAAAATGTAATATAGAAATTGTTATAACTTATGGTTTGAAAACTCTATGTGTTTTTATCTCAAAATTATGGAATTATGCACACAAAGATACAAACTCTAACGTCTCTTTTCACATTGATGTGAAATAGGTAGGGGGAACATATTGTATATCTCTATAATCACATATTGTTTGTCATAATCAAAAAGGGGAAAATTGTTGACCTATGATTCAATATAACTCCACTTGTTTTGATTATAACAAACATTCTTGTATTTTTTAACAAACTTCGTTTCTTAAGTTTCTTTCATGTATAAATTGTCTCAATCATTCAAAGGACTCAAATCGTCATCCGTCGCAAATCACTCAGAAGTGATTCGAAGAAACCAAGACTTTTGAAGAATAGAAGTTTAGAAGATATCTTAATCGACTCTTCAAAATTATATGTAAAGGTATAACTTGTCAATTTTTAGCAAGAATAAAGCTCAAAATTATTTTTTATACATCTCATAACTTGCATAAAATCTTCTCGGAATGAAATTGATTTTGGAAAATAGAATTTGTAGCTTAAATTTTTGAAATCCAAAACCTGATCATTTCGGTCGACCGAAATAGTTCGATCGACCGAAAGGTTTCGGTCGACCGAAAGGTACTCGACCGAAATTTGAATTTTGATTGCTGAAACTCCAACGGTTGAAAAATCTTACAACGACTATTTTTGGGAGTTCGGTCGACCGAACCCTATCCATTGAAAGTCCCTGCACTTCACAGTTTTGCTCTATAAATACATCTCTCTTTTCCATTCTAAAAACACAACTTTCAAGAAATTTTTGAAAGCCTTTGTATTGAGAAATCATTGAGTTTACTTGAGCTTTTACCTAATTTATTTATTCAAAGAATCTTTTTGTTTGTTTGAAAACTTATTATTCATCTATTTAATCAAAGATTCACTTGAGCAAAGAAGCTTTCATCTCTTCTATTATCTCATTCTTGACTAAAACCTATTTCTTTGCCAACACTTATTTAAGTGCAAATCTCTCTCTATACTTAACTTTGCATTATTTGTGAAGAGAGATTTATTGGTTGAAATCTTTGGTACTTTGATCCTCACTATTGCATTAGTTGTCATTCATCAAAGTTTTGCAACATAAAATACTTGAGCTTAAACATTTGCTATTGATTGAAGTGTTATCCTAAACTCTCTAAACACTTGACTTGATTATATCATTTGTCAAGAGAGTTCTTTCAATTGTAAAATTATCATTTATATTTTGGTGGTTTCGAGAGCCTTGTGAAAACTCGATTGTTGTTAAGGATAGGTGTTCCTTGTTGTAAATCACCTAAGGATAAGTGCTCCTTATTGTAAGTCACTTAAGGATCGGTACTCCTTGTTTGTAAGTTATCATTATAGTGCATTTGGCCTTACTCGTGACGGAGAGCTTGGTAACGGGGGACGTAGATCATTGCCTTGGATCGAACCTCCATAACATATCGTTTGCTTTCTCTATCTCTTTTATTTAACGCATTTACTTTACACTAATTCTTATTGTTTTATTTACGCGTTTATTTGTGTCTAGAACATTTGCGTATTCACTACATTAGAATCTTGAGTAATTAACGAAAAAGTTTCAATAACCAATTCACCCCCCTCTTGGATAGTTATTCTTGGGCTAACATGGGTGTCGGTAGCTACTATAGAAGAACATGCATATCCTTGTCTTATAAAAGAGTTTTATAAAAATATGGTTATTACTCCTCATTCGGATGAGATTTCACGTTTACTCAAAAATGTTCGTATCACCGTCAACAAAGCTTTCATTCGTGATATTTTGAGCTTGAGCCGTCTCATATTCAAATTTTTTTCATAAAACTCATCCCATTTTTTAAGGGTATAACCCTTTCGAGGCATTGCATCGGGTAACCGGAAAGGATTTTGAAAACATCACAAAACTTAGTGCAAATAAACTAAAACTTCTATGCAAAGTTTTACAAAATATCATTGCACATGTGGTTCTTCCTCAAAAGGGTCATTGAGACGAGGTAAACGTTTTTTTATCTTTTTATTCTTGATTCCCTTCTTGTTGGGTGAAAACTAGATTTTTCAACTACTGTATTAGGTCTCATGAAACTTGTGCATTCTTCACGTCATCTTAAAACTTAGCCTTACAGAATGCTTTTTACAAATTTTTTAAAACATTTTAACATTCCACTACATGATGAGACATTTGTTAAACTTCGCCCTACCGACACTATCAACATTCAAACCCTTAAACGAATGAAAATCGTAGAAGAACTTGGTCAATGGGTGGCGCACACAAAAGGGTTCGACCCCACATTGGGTCCATCGACTCTACGTTTTAAAGGTGATGAGGAGACGATGCAGATGATATACCGCAAGTTCTGCATCCTTCTCACGACGCTCCTGCCTCTAGTACACCTCATTTTTCAACTGGTGGTTTTACATTTACAGAAGATCACTACAATTTTCTCAATGGCCGCATTGACTCTCTTACATCTTCAGTTGATGGCCTTGGCGGGATACTTCAAGAGTTACAGGTTCAGCAGGGCACCATAAGAGCTGAACAAGATGTCATTCAAGCACAACAGGCAGAAATGCAGACCCAACAGAATGCCTTCTACGCTCACTTCTATGCACTTTTTCCTCCACCGCCTCCTCTGAAGTCATAGTCCTCCACTTTATTGCTATTTTAGATTGTCTTTACATTTTCTGTGCCTTATCTATACTCTTTATGTTTAGCTTATTTTGCTGTTTTATTGGACATCATTATCTATGGCTATTTCTTTTATGATCAATTCCAAGGTTATTATGAACCATATTTTGCCCTATGATTTTTGCTTATGCTTTTTGTTTATACCAAAAGAAGGAATGCAAGTGAGATGATTATGCATGCATGATTTGATAATATGTTTGGAATATATGAAAAAGGGGGAAGTAGTAAAATCATTTATATTTTTTGAATGAATGATTATCAATTTGTAAAAGACAGATGGAATGTGAATTGCATGATAAATTGGTATCAAATTGCTCAATCCTATTCTACAAATCATCTTGTAGTCAAACTCCATAACTAAATGGTAAAATATTTAATAAAATATTTGGCGAGATAAATTCATTTGGAAAGAATAAAGCAACTAGTTAAAATATAATCCCATTTTATATTTCAATGAGAAAACTTCATTTTATGAAATGTCATATGAATTTGTTTAGTGCTAACACGTATGAAAAATGAAGCTTTTTTCTGTCGGTAAAAGGTGCCAAGAAGAATGTCAAAATGAGATGCTAACTTGAAATTTTAAAGAAATAATAAAATAATTACCCTCATTTCGGTGCTATTTTTGTTAATTTTGGTTCTTATTACTATTTGGAAACATTTGAAAAGATTCAGTGACAAGTTGGAGAACTTTTAAAGTAATTACACAAAATCCTACCATTAAACTTTCAAATTAAAACATAAGGTATAATTTTTTTTTTTTTTCAAAAATCAGGTGAAAAATTAAATTTATAATAATTATAAAATGCAAATTGGAGAAATTTTAAAGTTGGGAAAATTACACAAAATCCTACTATTAAACTTTCAAATTCAAACATTATTTTTTTCATTCTTATTCTTCTACTCATTTTCAACCACACATTTTTCAATAAAATAATATTTCCCATCACATCAATAAATTTTCTTTTTATTTCAACCACATGTTCTCCATCATATCAACAATAAAAATGCATTCTTATATTCAAAATGTGCACCAAATGGGGGCATAAGGTATAAAACGATTTTTTTTTTCAAAAATCAAGTTAAAAATTAAATTTATACTAATTATAAAATTAAATTAATTATATACCTAACCCATATATTATCCAACCAGCACAATTTCAAATTCAGACCCCGATCCGTCTCTTCTCCCAATGCATCTCCCTTATCTCCTCTCTCTTACCATCAACGGAGGACCACCACACCGTCAAAGAGCTCCGCTAGCAGAAAAGCATCGTAGTGCTCACGGCCTGCAGGAAACTTCGATCGGCACTTTGTAGCTGGCATGTGTGCAGCGAAGTGTTGTATAGCAGCGATGTGTATAGAGACAGAGTTGCGATTGAATTGCCTGGATCTGGACACATCGCATAGCGTCGATTTGTAGCTGCTACAACTTCCATAGTGGTTAAATCCAGATCTACGTGTATAGAAAGGTGTGGCGTGGTGGTGGAGGCGTCGCGTTGGTGTTGCTGGTGGTGGCGTCGCGCGAAGATAGCTACAAGATTGGTGTTTACTTCATGTAGTGCATGGTTAATAGTGAATGACGGTGATGTTGCGTGGTGGTAGTGGTGACATTTTTAGATCGGTCTGTAGCTACCGCGGGGCGCTGCTGATGTGACGGTGAGGTGGTGATTCTACAAGAGGTGGCTGTGGCGCATGAGGTGATGGTGTGGAGGTGATTTGAGGTGTGGTGTACTAGCGATGACGGTGGTTTTAGTGGATCGGGGTTAGGGTGGGGCACGGTGGAGACAGTAGCTGTGGCAGCGATGGTGGTGGTTGAGTGGGGTTAAGGTAGGGTAGGGTAGGGTGCGTTGCGGGGTGGTGAAGTAGTTTGCGACCAATTTGAATGTTTGTGATCAATAAGTAATATGTGACTGATAAAATAGATAATTTGTGATCAATAAGTAATATGTAACCAATAAAATATGTGGCCGGTGAAAAATGTGATCGGTAATTTGTGACCTTTAAATATGTAATTGTGATTTTAATTATTTATTTAATTAAAAAAATCAGAATTACCACCTGATTTTTGAAAAGTTGAAAGAAGTTTGTTAAAATGAAATTGTATTTGGCAAAACACCTGAATTTTTCCCTTTAAAGTTTAATTATAATTAAAAACATTTGTGAAAGTCCAAGCCCAGCTCATGCAAATTTAGGCCCAATGGCAGCACAAAATATAAAGGGGAAATTGGGCCCCTTACGTTCTTTAATTGAAAAAATTGATTACTACACAACTGTACATTAATATCGTATTATATACGTTGTGCCTCTCAAAACCCAGCCTTCTCGCCAGTCGCCGCTGCCACAATTACGGCTGCCACTTCGTCAATTGCCACCGCTAGAACTATTAGACAGTGCCTAAGGTTTGCAAAATATTCCATTGTATTATATTCTAGAATTCTTTTCTCTTTTTTGCAAAACCTTGTGAAATCTGGGCTATACTTGCATGCAAAATCTATGAAAAAATTCTTATAGGTCCAGAAGCCAAGAAATCATGAAGCAATTAAATTAATATTTTGATTGTATTATATGTTTGTATGGTGAAATGATTGATGATTTTGTTGAAGCGAAAACCAATAACTAAGACCTAACAATTCTACATTTATTCTTTTTCTTATTGATGTACAAAAACAAATCAAGAAAACTATTTACTATTAATTGCATTTTTCGTTATGCTTGTTGTTGTTCAGAGGTTGTAATGACTGGGGTGTTTGAAGGTGGTGAGATTTACAATTAAGATTGTAGATATGGTGGAAACGGTGGCCCGTGAGTTGGGGATGCTGCTCGTGGATTCAGTTGATGCATTCAAGGTGTTTGCAAAAATGAAAATATGAAAAGTGATATTTTGTCACTTTTTTCATAAAAAGTTGCAGTATCTTATTAGAGCAATTAACTAGATATAGAAGTGTGTGTTTTTGAAAATTTAAATATACGAATTCAAACCTTGTTTTAGTCTTGCATTCAATTTATAATTCTTTGATTCAATTCAATTGATGCATCTAATGTGTTTGTTGTACTGGGAATATGAAAAAGTGACATTTTATCACTTTTCTATCCCAAACAAAGTGACAGTAAGTGAAAAAAGTGACAAATATTCAATAAAGTAAATTTATTAACTAACATATAAACTTAGATTTGGAACCTATTCAATAAAGTGATAAATATCCAAAAAAAAATGATATAAAGTCACAAAAATTGATGCAGAATATATTGATTTTTTCATTGCCTAGCCTTGATTCCCGTTTTACAAACATTCTTAGTTTTGTCACTTTTTTGGTTTGTGCGTCTTTTTTTGAGTTTGTGTCTTTTTTTTAAAAAAAGTGACATTGTGTCACTTTTTCTGTAATTTTCTATAAATCTCTGAACGTGCTGATTATTTTAAGAACACGATTACTGGTGCTACACGAATGGATGATGCTATTTTGTTATTTGTCACTTTTTTTGAGTTTGTCTCACTTTTTTAGCGTCACTTTTTTTTTAGTTTGTCACTTTTTTTAAAAAAGTAAAAAAGTGACAATTTTTATAACAAAAAGTGACATTGCGTCACTTTTTTCATTTTACACAGTATTTTTTACTTCCTAAAAACCTTTCACATGATTTTTCAAAACATCCCTAATTTTAAGGGTATTTTTGTAAGTACCCCAAATTTAAATGGACAGAAAACTAAGGCAAACATTAAGATTCGAACACCTGTGGTTCGTAGCCACATGTTCTAATCTACTGAGATACCGGTTCCAACCATCTCTACTCAATATTTTCACGGAAGTACCCAAAAAAGAAATAGAACACTTCCTTTCTCCAACCATTTGATTTCGGGTTAAAAGGGTATAAAAGTGCATTTATCTCTACAAAAATTGTTTGTTTGTTCAGATTGCACCTTTAACGAGAAGAATAAATATTACTGGTATCAATCAAATAGACAATCATCAAATCTTTCAATCTCTTTTTAAGACGGAAGGCCATGGCAGAGCACAGTGGATTTCCAATAGAAGCCCATAATAGAGTATACAAAATGGAAGGGACGACATAGAAAGCTAGGTTACAGTTGAGATATACAACTGAATGCACAAACTTATCTTAAATTATAACACTATACTATGAAATCAAGCTCTAGGCTCCTATAAATACGTAGCGGTGCCAATTGTTTCATGATTACATACGTGACAAAGGTGTGTTAGATGCTTTATTACTACTCAGGAATGGGTAATCAGTATATCCTACAACGGGATCATGGGTATAGAAAGTAGCCCGAACATACCTGTTTAAAGGTGCATTGAGCTTGAGTCTCAAAACTAAGTCTGGGTTCGCAATAAATAGTCGGCCATACGCCACCAAATCAGCCTCACCCTGAGCCACAGCTTCAATTCCAAGCTGCCGAGTGAATCCACCACTACATATGAAAGTGCCCTGATAAGTCCTTCGCCAAGTCATCATGAATTGCGCCTCCTCTTCTGGACTACCATGATTGCCTGACTCTGTTTGCCCATAGGCTGTGTATCGGGGCTGAGTCACATGTAAATACGCAAGTTTTAAGCCACATTCTATTTCGAGCCTGTTGAGTCTCTCGATCACAGCAAGGCCTAGGCTGAGTGGATTGGAGTCCATCGCATCAAGATGATCAATTGCAGGTGACATTCTGACACCGACTCTGTCGGCTCCAATGGCAGAAACAACTGCTTGCACTACGTTCATTATGAATTTGCAACGGTTTCCGAGAGATCCGCCATACTCATCTTTGCGCTCATTGATCCCATCCTTGAGGAATTGGTCAATCAGGTAACCATGAGCTCCGTGGATCTCAACACCATCAAAACCTGTTAATTTTGCATCATTAGTAGGTGTTAGGTAATTATATTTACACGTGCTGTTTACTAGTACTTGAAAAACTCAAGTGAAGACATTTAAAGTGATACAAAGACATAACATGTCAGAAATCATATATTATTATCGTTGAAATTGTGTATTGAAAATCTTCTTCACTCCAATTAGGGTAGTTGCATGTGCCCCTCTGTTTTGTCAAAGTACAGAAGACCCCCTCAAGTTCAGAAAATAATGAACCCGATTGTCAATGGCCGGATTCTCAACAGAGAATCCTGTATCTGGATTATGACTTCACCAATTTCCTAAAATGAAAAGAAAGCTAGCTAAAGGAAGCTGTCAAGACCACAAGCGGACATCACACCTTTTTTTTTCTATGGGAGTGGGGGGAGAAAGAGAGGGAAGAAGCTTCATTCCATCCACCTCATGTCTTCGATCATTGAATTTATTCTCGTATTGGAACGCTACCATTTTTATCCTCTCATACTTTAATATGTCGCAACATCTCTTAACATGGTCCTGGCTCCTCTAGTCCTATTGCAACAAAGCCATAATCCACTGCTGCTAAGCTCCAATTAATGTCACCTAAACCTAATGTGCTGACTCCTCTCTAGCTCAGCCGTCTTTGTCATCAACAAGCTGCAATCTTCTCTCTTTCTGAATTTACTCCATTTCTGGTCAAATTACTGAAACTGGAAGCTGCAATCAGTCTATTGAAGTTTCTGGTTGAAATTTACAGAAAAAAATCTCATTGCTTTTTTGGATGTAGAATTTTTAGCCATTGTACTGACATTGGCATTGACAAGTGCAATAAAAATGGGGGAAATTGAGTATGTGGAGAAAATTGGGGTGTGAACATACAAAAATACCCACCTCACTCTCACCCGTGAAAATTTTTAGCAAATTATATTTCCATCCATCTTTTATTAGCCTCACTAATCCAAAAATGGTGGAACAGTTATATGCATATTCATTTACTGAAAATATATATAGCTTGAGCCTTGAAGCACCAAATCTTCCATATGAGTATCTCTAAAACTAGTATATTTCAAGCAATAAAAAGTAAGAAATACCACGAAAAATATTTTTTCTTCATGAGATCCATAGAATCATAATGTGGATTTTTCAAGTAAAAATAACATAATTACTAATCTAACAAAACAATCACATAATCCTCTAATGAATAAGGTTCACCGACCTGCTTCAATGGCATTTAAGGCAGCCTCGCGATAGTGTTCTACCACCTGCGGTATCTCATAGGTTTCCAATTGACGTGGCTCCGGGTAAATCCCATAACTTCCATCAGGCAGTAGTACTCTCCACCTCTTTGATATTGGCTTGTCTGTGGACGACACTGGAGCAACCCCACCAGGCTGAAGCACTGTGCGTATATCCATGAAAACTTACTAAATGTGAACTAATACACAATGCAAAAGGAAAATGCTTTTTGAGTAGTAGAATTTGTACAAAATGACAATGAAAGAATCGAACTAAAACATTTTCAAAAGTTTGTCAATATTTAGCCATAATACAGTAGCACAAGTTGTATTAATGTGTCACTTGTATCTCATTTTATACACCATGACTGTTACTAATGAAGAGTCACAGATTTATCTATAAGTATACTTCTTCTAAAGATGCTGCAAATTTGCCTAAAACCAGTTTCAGCATTCAGTTCTTCGATTTCCTAACTGAAGCAATGTGCACAAAACTTCCTCTCTCAAAATAACAGCACAATGCACATAGGAAACCCCTTTTTAAGTATTAGCTTTCATCAATGATTACTTATATACAATGTCAATGGAAGCCATTGGAACCAAAAACTTAGTTGATTGCCAATTTTGTCATCATCCCGTCTCTGGGTAAATTTTATCTTAGATAATGCAAAATAAAAATTTTTTTTTTTTTGATAACCGTGGATGTCCGGGTCAGCTTGCGCGCACCTTGACTAATTCCACGGGGCCCTGAAGTTTACAGCCGGGTACTCACCTCAGTGGCCCTAAGGGGACTCGAACTGATGACCATTGAAAAGCAAATCCAAAACCTGACCAATTGAGCAATCCCTCAGGGTTGCAAAATAACAAATGAAATGCTGCAGATTCATTTAATTTTGTAACTTTGCATCACTTCTTTATTTTTTTTATTTTTTCATATTTATATCAGTTTTATGAACAATTGATAAGTAATAGCAATTATTCCAGAATTTTTCTCCCTACTATAGCAATCGAATGACCAAATAACAGCCATTCATTTGCATTAGTAAATGTTAGGAAGCACCAAACACAAACACGAGGACACGACACTATACAAACATATCAACATGACATGCCAGTGCTTACTAGACTAAATGGTATACCTTGATGTGAAGCCCGGCCTACATGCCACAATTGACAAAATATAATTGAACCTTTCGCGTGGACAGCATTTACCACTTTCTTCCATGCCTCCACTTGCTCCTTGTTGAAAATGCCAGGCACATGTGGAAACCTGGACCCACATAGAATATATCAACAAAATCATCATTAGATTGGAACAAACACTAAATGGAACCCATAAGGATTTACAGTAGTGATAAACATGGAATGATGTGACTGAATATTTTACACCATTACAACAAGTACTTTGATCGTCACTGTACTGAAATAAAATAATTAATTTCTCGGTAATAACTGAAACTTAACAATTCATTTATTTTATTGTCGGAATAAGTAATTATTTTACTTACAATTAGATAATAATTTAATTTAATCACTAAATTTCAACATACTGTTAATCTTAAATCAAACATGTTGTGTGTCAACTGTCAAGTAGTTTAAGATAAAATATTAGTACCGATTAAAAAATATGTAAACGCACTAAATCTCATCAAATATAAAAAGTCAATAATTTATACTAGACATTGCAATAGAGGTGTCAAGACGGACGGGCCGACCATGACCCGTGAAAATCGGCCCGTGAAAACCGGGACCGCGGGCCGACCCGTGACCCGTGCGGGCGGTTCACGGGCCAAGGAGGTGTAACCCGCGGGCTTCGCGGGTTGCACCCCCACGGGCCGCGGTTAACCCGCGGCCCGTAAAAAAAAATTGAAAAAAAAAAAATAAAACAAAAATTAAAAAAAGGGGGAAGAGAGCCAAACAAAAAAATGTGAAAAAATAAAAATAAAAAAATTCAAAAAAAGGCGTAGCCTGCTGCATGGTCAATTTTTTTTTTTTTAATTTTAACTAATGGTAATATAAATTTTCTAACGGTAATATCATCCCCTTCATCGATAAATTCCAATTTATTCTTACATTTATTTTTACAATACCCTCTCATTAGTTATTATACATTTATACTTCATAGTTCATACTTGTTACTATCTCACTACAATTACAATTATTCAATTGCAAATATCATCATCATCTTGATTATATTTCTTTCTTCTCGGTTCTCACTAGTCACTACTAAATTTTTTAATCCTACTATATTATGGATTCTCGCAATTCTTCTTCTCAAAATCCTATTTTTAATGATAGTTGCTCTTCATATGGGTCAAATCGGAAAAATTCTATATTTTTATAATTTTATTTATACAATCATACGGGCCAAATCGGAACGAACCGCGACCCGCGCGACCCGTGACCCACATGGGCTCGACCCGGATGGGTCAGCGGGTGGGCCTGGGTTGTAGTCCAAAATTGTGGCCGACCCGTAACCGGCCCGGAACCCGCAGCGGGCGGGCTTTTTTTCACGCGGGCCGTTACCGGGCTCACATGTTGGCGGGCCCACCCGGATTGACACCTCTACATTGCAACATGTAAGAGCATATCCAAGAGATCCATAATTTTTAGAAAACATCTTTAAAATTTAAAGAGTAAATTTTTTCACACACTTCAACAAACTCTTTATTTTTGCTCTTTTTTTACTTTTCTCAACATTCATTTATTGTTTTTCCCTCATTTTCAATTAGTATTTTTTTTTTTTTACGTGTCAATACTTAAAATATGCAACATAACATAAATAATCTGAGTGTTGGAGGATAGAAACTTGCAATTTTATTAAATAAAATATTGAAAAAAATACAAATCGAGAGCGAGTTTGGCTTGGCTCTTCAATATGTAGAGAGAGACTCAGTTTCTATTATAAAAATAAATAAATAAAGAGTCCAGTTTACGCCCTGTTTGGGAGAAATTTTAATCAGAATTTTAATCAAAAATCTAATCGTTAACTATCAAATCAGCCACAATTTTTGACCTTCCCTCTCATAGGTGGAGCCCATGGGTTGACTTTAACGGCTATAATTTTGATTAAAATACCACAAAAATTTCTCCCAAACACACTCTTAATTTTAAGGTTTTAATATAAATAGCATAACACTTTTAAAAAGCTTATTGAAGAAGCTCTAATAAGTATAAAAATGAAATGATGAGTAACTGTGACATAAATAGAATAAGTAAAACAACACATGTAAATAACGGTTTGATTAATTTTAAAACGATTATTAAAATGTACCACTGCCAAAAAATTACAGAATTACCCGGCGGCGGTGGGGGATATCATGGTCCCTTCCGTGATGAGAAATCCACCATTGGTTGATCTTTGGGTGTAGTATTCAACAAGGGCCGGCCCTGGAATGTTATTCAGAGCTCTGCACCTGGTCATGGGAGCAAGCACCACCCTGCACAATTAATGCGAAAATTATTAATATTTATTTACTCCAAAAAAAAAAAATTAATGGGAGGAAAAAAAAAAAAAAAGTTAACAATTTGAAGTTCAAAATTACTTCACCTACAAAATCAGTTTCAACTGAACTTTTATATTTGATTTAATTGACTCATAAATCGACTTAAATCTATCAAGGAAGGAACGACTAATACTCTCTACTTCTGTTGAATTGAGTCTAAAATTCATCAACTAACAACAGTGATTACATCAATCAATCGATCTACAGCTGGCCACGAGTTTGAACTTAGGGAAACGCTGCCTACTGCGCATCCAAACCCAATTGGAGAAATACGGGGAAAAAAAGAAATAGTAGGAGTATGTACCTGTGAGAAAGATTGAATTTGCCCATCTTGTATGGAGAAAATAGAGCTTCGGTCGCTTGATCAGACTTCGTTTCAGCCATTGTTTATCTGCAACAGAAATTTTCAGTGGTCAAAGGAATTGGTGCTTACGGTAAATGGGAGAGGGGGCCTTATAAAAGCGAGTTTGAGAGGTCGGCGTGGGAATAATGAAGACTAAAATTTGGCACGTTGTTCATGTGGGTATTTTCTTTGAACTTGGTAGTCTCCTGGGAGAAATACAAGAAAATGGTCGGTTGACGAGTTAATTGTTTCATTAGTCACTGAAATTTCATAAATGTCACGATTAACTTACTAACCTTTAAAACTTATCTCACTGGCCACTCAACTTTAAACTTTGCCGCTCCGTTGGCCACTGGATCAAAACCGTTAATAACGTTGTCCACGTGGCTGATGGAATAATGACATGGCACGTTAAAATCCACGTCAACCCCATGTATGCAAACGGATTACTCATAGAACTTTGCTCCATGTCACGGATTACTCACTGAACTTTGCTATATGTCACGGATTACTCACCGAACTTTGTTCTATGTCACGGTTTACTCACCAAACTTCCAAAATTGTCCCGTTATCCACCGAACTTCACTATATTCAACTCCATCACTCACCCAAATTAAGATGATATTTGGCGGGGATTAAAATTGAATTTTTTGGTAGATTGTGATAGAAGTTTTTGAAATATGTGGTTGAAAAGTTGCGGGACCCATGAAATGGTTAGAGACGCATTTTGTTCTATTTAATCAAAGCGAAATTCAATTATATTATGAAAGACGTGTTTGACAGTGATGATTAGGGATGGACAAAAAATTCGAATTGAATTGTACCGAATCGAATCGGATCCGAATCAAACCAAGAGGTTCTTCTTAAATTAAATACCCGAACGAGTATATGAATCGAGAATCGATGGGTTCGGTTCGGTTATCTATTTTAGACCAAGAACCGAATCTCTCTGAATTTTTAAATTTTTTTATATTGGATAAATCAAAAATTATTCAACTAATAAGATTTAATAAAAAAATATAATATATATTTATTACCAACCTTTTTTGTAGGGTTTGGGTTGTTAAAATGGGCTAATGCTTTAAAAATGATTTGGTTTTGGGCTTTGAAATAATTTGATTTATTTAATTAATTTGTTAATTTATTTTAAAAAAAATTAATTAATTCAATATTAAAAAATAAAAAAATTTATTTAGTTTCGGTTCTTTTTCGATTCTTCGGTTCTTGGTCTAGACCCGACCCAAACCCATCGATTCTCGATTCGGGTACCCGTTCGGGTATTTAATTTACAAAGAACCGCTCGATTCGGTTCGGGTTCGGTTCGGTCCGGTTCGATTCGGGACTTTTGTATACCCCTAGTTGGAGCATTAATTAACTAATTGTTTAGAAAAAGTTAAAATAATTTGATTTATCCATTATAAAAAAATTTAAAAATTCAGACAGATTCGGTTCTTATTCGGTTCTTGGTCTAGAATAGATAACCAAACCGAACCCATCGGTTCTCGATTCACATACTCGTTCGGGTATTTAATTTAAGAAGAACCGCTTGGTTTGATTCGGATCCAATTCGATTCGGTACGATTTCATTCTAATTTTTTGCTTATCCCTAATCATCACTGCCAAACACGTCTTTCATAATATAATTGAATCTCGCTTTGATTAAATAGAACAGAATGCGTCTCTAACCATTTCATGGGTCCCGCAACTTTTCAACCACATATTTCAAAAACTTTTATCACAATCTACCAAAAAATTCAATTTTAATCCCCGCCAAATATCATCTTAATTTGGGTGAGTGATAGAGTTGAATATAGTGAAGTTCGGTGGCTAACGGGACAATTTTGGAAGTTCGGTGAGTAAACCGTGACATAGAACAAAGTTCGGTGAGTAATCCGTGACATATAGCAAAGTTCGGTAAGTAATCCGTGACATGGAGCAAAGTTCGGTGAGTAATCCGTTTGCACACATGGCGTTGACGTGGATTTTAACGTGCCACGTCACCATTCCGTCAGCCACGTGGACAACGTTATTAACGGTTTTGATCCAGTGGCCAACGGAGCGGCAAAGTTTAAAGTTGAGTGGCCAATGAGATAAGTTTTAAAGGTTAGTGAGTAAACCACGACATTTATGAAAGTTCAGTGGCTAATGAAACAATTAACTCGTCGGTTGACTATTAAAAAAAACAGTTAAAATACATAAAATGCTAAGTTTAATAACAAAATTCAAAAATACCCTTATCTTCACACAAACTGTTTGATAGAAAGAAAAACCAACTCTCACCACAGTTCACATTTGAAGAAACACCTCACAATCAAACACAACGTCTACCACCACACACCGGTCATTATCTTCAATTAATGTTAGTTTTGTTTTTCGATTATGAAATTTATATTTCATTTTTTGTGTTTTAAATTGTTATATATAATATTTATTCTTCATTATTTAGGTATATCATTGGGTGTATTACATATATTTTCTATTATTGGAGTTTAACAGTTGGCTATAGACGACTCCTGGGCCGGCTGTTTACCGCTAACCATTAACCGACTGTTTTGGCAGGTTTCACAAAAACGAGCCCAAGTCATTTGGGTTGTACCCTCGATACATTGAATGGTGTCCCACTAACGTCCTACACTACCTCACAACATAACAGTGGCTCAGTCAACTTTGTCTTCTTCGAGAATTTGACAGTAAGTGAAAGTTCACTCTATCGTCCTAAGCTAATTCTCAACATAGAAAGGATCGATCACATCTTCGAAAATTTGAGGAATTAGATGCCTAAAGCATTCACCAATCTATCCTATCTCTGGCTTAGGTTCTTCTGAATTGTGTTTGCTTGTTGGTTTAATTAATAGGTCTGTCATTCTAGTAGTCGAATTAGTCTTTCAATCAATAAATCCGTATCACCTTGAGGCATTTTCTTAAAAAAAAAAAATACCATTTGATTACTTTTTAAGTTCATTCTTATTTGTTTACCAAATTAAAGAAATATAACAATTATTACATCAAGGTCATTTAGCCAAGTGGTACAATTGTTAAACATATAATCGTACTAGAGTTTCGGTATAATTTCGTCCAATAGCCAAGCTAGTTTTAAACCACGTATCCATAAATTTATTTATTTATTATTTTTTTTAAAGAAGTCTTTACATTATAATTAACACGGTGGTTTATAAAATTCTAAAAACAATGAAATATAATTTTCTAATGGCCACATATTTAATTGAAGGGTTAAAGGCATAAAATTAAGTTGTTAAACTAGTTAAAGAATAGTCAACAATGGAGGCTATTTTATGATTTCAAAAACAAATGTCAGTCTTGAAGTATTAAAATCTAAAAAGGGGTCTACTGAACTTTATGTTGGTAAGGGACCCATTTTTTACTTTTAATATTTCAATTTCCCAATTTTTTCCCTCATGCTTCTATCTCTGTAATTAGGGTTGGGCAGAAATCAATTCGAACTAGTCAAATCGATCAACCCAATCCAAACTAACCGATTTGGATTGAATTTTTAGCACATTCAGGTTGGTTTTGGGTTATCTATTAAAACCTAATCAAATTCAACCCAACCCAAACGAAAAACCTAAAATCTAATAGTCAAAATTCTCATATGTCTCACATCTCTTCTGCCTCTTGTCTCTCCTGCGTCTCATTGCTGCTCGTGTCTCGACTTCTCGACTCAATTTTTTGACGTAATTTTTGACAAAATACTTGGATCGAAGGAGGAAATTTTGTATTGAGTTTGGATGATTTAACATTTTTAGTATTTAGGTTGAATTCATATTATTTAATATGTATAATATGTAGGTATTCAACATGTATTTAAATTGATTTAATATGTATTTAATTTGATCGTTATATAATCTATTTAACAGGTTTTACAACATTTTTAATTTGTATTGTTCTATTGGAATGGAACTAATCCCATTGAAACATTGATCCAATTTCAATAGACTTAAAACTTTTCGAATCACTCTTTTTAATGTAACTGAAATTGGTCCAAATTGAAATGATATCAAACTTTAAAAAATGGAAGATTTAACTAAGAGGTTCAGTTTTACCAATTTCAAATTTAAGAGATTATGTTTAAAATTTCAAATTTCAGAGTTTTTTGAATTTTATTTATAAATTAATTAATTAATTAAAAATATATTTTATTAATTAAATATATTAAGGTCACAATTTCATATAATTTGGTTACAAATTCCATATATTTGGTCACATATTATTAATTGGTCACAAATCACAATTTTTATATGTCACAAATTATTTTACAGTCACAATTTAAAAAATTTATAGGTCACAATTTGTTCATCGGTCACAAATCAAAATTTTGTACAGCACGATTTATTCATCGATCACAAATCTATCAAATTAATAATCACATATTATTTATTGATCACAAGTCACAACTTATTTTATGGTCACAAAACATCAAATTAATTTATCACAAATTATATTTAGGTCACAATTTACCAAATTATTGGTCACATAATATTTATTGGTCACACACAACCAATTTATTGATCACAATCAACCAAATCATTTGTGACCACCACCAACACAACATCGTCGCCGCTGCCAACACCAACGTCGTCAACAACTTATCAGATATCCACAAAATTTTCAAATTATCGGTACAAATTATCCACCACCAAAGTCGTCAACAATGTTAGATCCACCATCACACCACCTCACCAAAGGCCAAAATGCACCACCATTACCCCCAACAAAAAAACACCCGGATGCGTAAACACACCCCCAAAAAAAACCACAACAAATCCACCCGCACCAACACAACCACAATAGATCTACCCGCACCAACACAACCTAGTCGGAAAACCAAATCAGCAATGCTCATCGCCAGAAACCACAAGCTACAAACATCACCGGTGCTCACCACAAACTACAAATCACAACCCACAATATTGGTTTGACATTGCCGGTCAACATAGCTCCGACGTTGTGCAAATCGAGATGCGGTGCTACGGAGTGATGGCCTGCAGCAGCGTCTTCGCAGCGGCGCTGCTGCTTTAGAACGACATCGCTCGATGGTGGCGTCTTTAGCGCAGTAGTGGTAATGTCTTCGCAATCGTCGCGCGACAGTGGTGGGGCTTCGACGCTGCTTGATGGTGGCGTCTTAAGCGCAGTGGTGGTGGTGTCTTCGCAACTGTCGCGACGACGGTGGTGGCTTTTCACACCGATGGCGGTGACATTTTCGTGAGACGAGCAGATCGGCGCAAT
Organism: Fraxinus americana; assembly: GCA_035079005.1. Classification (NCBI taxonomy): domain Eukaryota; kingdom Viridiplantae; phylum Streptophyta; class Magnoliopsida; order Lamiales; family Oleaceae; genus Fraxinus; species Fraxinus americana. The sequence continues at coordinate 27,864,386 of CM068708.1, read as the reverse complement.
GACAAGGGAGTGAGTGATGTGTGTGTGTGTGTGTGTGTGTGTGTGAGAGAGAGAGAGAGAGAGAGTGGGTAGAGAGAAAGAGAAGGGATGCGTGAGAGAGAGAAAAATGAGAGGGGAGAGTAATTAGAGATTGAGATGAATTTTGGTGGTATTAATAATATTAAATATTTGAATTAGTGTCTGATTTTTGTATAAATAAACTTTATATCTGATTTTGAAATTGCATCTTAAAAATTCTGGTTTGATGAATTACCATTTAAAAAATTGTTCAAATTCAATGAAAAAGATTCCGACCATTGGGCCCATTAAAAATTGTCCAACTTGAATTGGACTCAAGTCCAAACCAATCAACCCAACCCAAACAAACCAGAGTTTGGTCGGTTTGGATTGGGTTGGGTTTCAACCATGAATGGGTTGGTTTCGATTTGAATTATTGTCAAACCAAACATGTTAGGATGGATTTGGGTTAGACTCAAAACCAATCTAACCCAACTCACGCCCAGCCCTATATGTCACCTATGGTTTCCCCCTTTTTTTCGTTCAATCAATCTATTTTCTTCCTTAGTCTTTTGCGCCTCTACAATTTTAATTCATAAAAATTGACAAAATGGGTAGAAAACGGGTGGCTAGTCACATGATGCCGAAGGTGCAAGGACTCGATCCCTCCCATGGAATTATACTTTTGCTTCGACGCATAGTATAGGTTTGAAGAAACTTTTCATAAGAAATTAATTACTGTAGGAAGAATTATAAATTTCTGAGTTTTTGAAATCTGTGTGTTGTCCATACTTGAGTCAATTTTAAAAATTCGAATGGATGGGATTTCTAGAATTAAAGGATTCCACTTGTACAATTTTGGTGAGATTGTTCTATGCTAATGGAGATGCTCGAGTTAAAAATTGTGAGGGAGATTATAATGGTGACAATTATTTTGAATCTTTTGCAACTTATGTTAAGGAAAAATTCAGTACTAGAGATTTATATGATTCGTCTTTCAACATTGAAGGAGTGTGTCGTTTAGTATTTGGGGATTTATAAATGGATCATATTGAAACTGATGCCAATAAATTGAAAATGCATGCACAGATTTTACACTTAATTGTGACCTATAACTTGAAGCCTGGGTCTAGTAAAATTTCCACAGTAACTAAAGAAGACTTGTCATTTTTGAATAGAACTATGAAAGGTGAAAATCCAAATTTGACTCATTACGTACTTAAGGGAATGGTTGCCTCACTTTCCACTTCAAGCAATAGTCAGCTTCGATATGGGAGGATTGTTTCAGCAATTTTGACTCACATCGGTGTAGATGTCGTGGGTAAAGAGGCTTTACCTACTGTTGACGCACAAAATGTACAACCCAATTCAAATGGCCCAAAAATAGTCCAAGAGAAAAAGCTCATTTAGAGAGATCATGGTGAAAGTCCACTAGAAATATCATTAAACATGATAAAAGCCCAAAAATAAAGGAGCGTTGTCGCCCAATCTTGCAGAACGCCCAGAGCCTAAACGAATATAATGTCGTGTAGTCGCCCAAGAACTACGAGTCCATCATCGCCCAAATGATTAAGTCGCCCAAGGTCCTAGTGAAGACAACGTCCTGTCATTATCCAAGGCAGTGATTTCAAGTAGTTCATGCCATATCCACGATCTAAGAATCTCGATAGTATGGAGTCGTGTGGTGACAGTCATAAACGGCAGTTTTTGACGTGTTGGCCATGATAAGGAAAATGGGTGGTTTCAAGCAGTTTCTAAGTGATTAAAAACTGCCCAAGCCGTATAAAAGAAAGAAGAAGACAACGAAGAAAGCCCGACAAAATTCACTCTCAAACAGAGAACATGTAATTTACTTTTCTTAGATTAATTTTAATTACTTCAATTCTCTTGTACTTGTGTGCTTGCGCCCCTTGGAGGCATCTTGTTCGTGTCCAAATTGTAATCTTCATATTCAATAAACACCCCTTTTTGGGACTTTGTTCCAAGAGGTTTGTCCCTTACACAATCGTCTGATCCCTTTTAATTGTTAGCGAGTAAACCCGCGCGAAACAATTTGGCACGCCCAGTGGGACACTTGGTGTTTGAAGATGCAAAAAGAAAACATTATGCCTCATAAAAGTTCTGATAAAGCACCAGCAAGTCACGGAGTAGTCCAGTCTGTGATCGAGCGATACGAAGAACAGCAACATTCTCCTCAGACAGAAGGGCAGACTCCAAGCAGTCACAGTCGTTATGAACCAATGACAGAGTTGAGTCCTCGAACCATGCGTGCATTGCTTGGAGAACTCACACAAGATGTCGTTGAACAGGTAAATTTACGAAACGTCCATAATATGGAAAAATTTACCCAGAGTGGAAATGTTCACTATGATAACATGGCCAAACAATTAAGTGCTTTAAATGATCTTATGAGCAAATTAGTAGGCCAAGTATGTCAACCAACCATAGGAAGTCATTTCCAGACCAGGGCGATTGTGGGACATGCTTCACCACACAATTCCCCTGGTTTGAACCCAGGTCCAGGTCTAGAAACATTTTTCGGCCCTTCCACCTCAAATCAAGGGGTTAATGGAGCGCCAAATTTGAATGGCGATAATGTGACTACCAACCTGGGGGGTAATCTAAACATAAGAGATAATGTTCTGAATGGTGGACATAATTTACCTCGTGTTAATGAGGGAGTAAATACTCAATATAATGGGTATAATGGTCTGAACAATGGCACTTTCCCTGCCAATCAAGGACCAAATATTAGGCCGCCTCAAGTAAACCAACAAGTGAACCAACCCATAGGAGTCCCATATGATCCAAATGCTTTACTGAGGAATCAAATTGCAGAAATAGTACAAGATCAAATGGCTGTTGGGGTACGTCATGTTATCAGGCCGACTTACGCTGACCATATCCTGATTGGGTAGATCAAGCATATCCATGGCCTAGAGGGTATAAAGTGCCCGAATTCTCATTGTTCACTGGTTTAGGAGAAGTATCTACTCTGGAACATATAGGATGATTCACATGACAGAGTGGTGAGGTGACCGACTACCATAAAATGAGACTATTCCCTAGTTCATTAACATGAGTAGCCTTTTCGTGGTTTATTAACTTGCCAACAAATTCCGTTTAGACATAGCAACAAATGGAACAATTGTTCCATGCTCAATTTTATAAAACAGAATCTGAGGTTACACTGGCCGATTTGGCGAACTTACGTCAAATGCCAAATGAATGGGCAGAAGGCTTTCTTCAAAGGTTCAAAACAGCCAGGAGTAAATGTTTTGTACCCCTGCCTGAAAAAGAATTTGTCAAAATCGCTCAAAGCTGTTTAAGTTTTGATTTAAAGAAAAAGTTCTAGGATAGGGAGTTCCTGACTTGTTCCAACTTAGTGCGAACGTAATTAGGTACGAACGTTTGATAAGAGAATAAGAGCAAGTAAAAAATTCTAGTAAAGGGACTTATTATAAAGACCCACAATTTAGTGTTCATACTATAAATGATGAATTTTACGATCAAACTGAAATGTGTTTGGCCGAACTGACCAAGGGGGATGCATATACTTGTCCCATAATGGCTAAACTTAGGGATTTAGCCAGAGATGAGCTTGTGAAAGGAGAAAACAAAAAGAGCAGAACGTTCTCGTTCGACGTGACAAAAGCTGACCTTATATTTGATAAATTGTATAAGGATAAGCAGATAAAGTTGCGTTGCCAAGCCCTGAGCAAATTAAGGGTAAAAAATATTGTAAATGGCATAATGCATGGTCACATATGACTAATTATTGCCTGGTTTTCCATCATGTTTTACAGGACGCTATTGAATTAGGACGAATCACGTTCGAAGACAAAAAGAAGATGGCAGTGGATGAAAATCCTTTCCCACAGCCACTTGAGGTGAATATGGTGACGACCAATCTCAAAAATAAATTACCAAGGTTTAAGTTGGTCATCGATGATGAAGAAGACCCTGAGAAACATGCCAGCGTGTTTGAACGTATTAGAGGAAAGGAATCCATGAAGAACGAAGAAGTCTTGTGTGCCAGATGTAAAGGAGAAATGAGAGCAAATACTGAAAAACCAGAAGTATGGCAGAATCACCATCGCCCTGAGCTTGTTCCAAACAGAAGGCAGGGCACATCGTTCTATAAAGGACCGCCTCTGGAAAGGCAGTTCAGGCCAGCAAGGCATGAGAGATCGTTCAGACCACAGCCTCGCCAGCCTAATGTATGGCACTCATATCAGTATAACGCAAGACGTGTTGTGCCTTTTAATGAAATGACCAGGACTCAGCAAAGACGATTTCAACGGAATTACGGACGAATGATGAGGCAATGACAAGAAATGCCACGTCCTAAAGCATCAAGAGTACTGGAAATGATTAATCAAAATGCTCTCGAAGATAGTGAAGAGACTGGCACTGGGAAATCAATGAGAGAAATGCCAGAAAGTTCTTCTGGGATGTCGAAGTTTGATCGAAGCAAAAGAAAAGAAGACGATATAGAACCACCCCTTACTATCCAGTTCACCACCTTACATCCCGTCATGGCTAATAATTATCTATTGGCCAACGAATTCAAGAATAAGGAAGAAGAAGGATGAGATGAAGAAGAAGCATGTGTGTTGGAATGCGAAGGTGGTCAGACGTCTCAAGAAATACAAGGCAAAGATGATGATGGTATGACTGATATTGAGGAAGAAATTGACCTAGAAGAAGAAAGGAGAAAGAGAGGAGTATCGCGTAACACCTTGCTGAAACAATTGCATCGGGAAGGAGTTCGTGAAGTAGATTTGTTGGGAGAACCATCTGGGCGTTCTTTCGATTTCTACGTACTATATGGGACACCCAAGAGGAAGAAAATGGTACTTCGTTCTGAGAAATACGGATCTCCCCCAAGGATAATACCTCCCCCAACAGGCTGGGTAGCTGCTGGAGAATATTGGAAGATGAAAATAGTGCCCCACAGACAAGTACTCAGCCCGAGGTATTGCAAGTTGATTTATCACAAGGGGATAAGTCGACAGCGGATAAATAGGAGGTAGAAATTGATGCAGCAGAAAAGGTCGTCTTCAAAAAGCCCACTACTAAATTGACCAAGCATTTAAGGCCACTTTATGTGAAGGCCTTGGTCAATGCCCGTGGTGAAAGTGCTTATTGATAATGGGGCCACCATAAATACTATCCTATTAAGGATGATGAGGAAATTCGCGAAGACAGAGGATGACATGATCCCAACGGAAGTCATTCTCACAAGCTTCAATGGGGGAGCCACTTCGGTCAAGGGAGTAATGCTACTAGATATAACTGTGGGAACAACTACTAGGACAACAGTCTTTTTTGTTATTGATTGTCCTACTAGTTACAATATACTATTAGGGCGAGATTGGATCCATGGAAGTCGCTGTATACCATCATCGCTTCATCAGTGCTTGATTTTCTGGAATGATCAAGGTAAAGCAGAAGCGGTACGGCAGATCATAGGCCTTTTGTTGCAGAAACCAGCTCGGTAGAAAGGTTCATGTACGAGGGAAATTATGGACTTGTCAGGATAATTCAAGATGGAGAAGAAACTCAAGTCATCTCACAGAGTGAAGAACCATTTTCGGTAGAAGCATTCACTGAAATGTTCAATCAAATGAGGCCAAACATAGTGACCTTAGAAAAGCCAATAATTGGCAAAAGAATACTCAGAGAATATTGATGACTTGGCAACCAAAAAAGTATGTGGCTGAGATCCAGGCCTTTAAAGCCAGATTAGTGGCTTTCAATAAAGAATGTCAGGAGAAAATCAAAAAAGAGGTAGCATTGAAAACATTGGAAGATAAATTGGCAGTATTCAAATTGGAACAAAGTGTTGACCAGGAAGTCAACAAGGTAGATTGCCTAGAAGAAGAAGTACCTACAAGGGACATAGATGATGAAGTAATGAGGATCCACAAGCCTGGAAACGCTCAAGCACAAGACCCTTTGATCAAAGTGAACATTGGCGATGTGGGAGAAGATCGCCCAACGTTTATCAGCCGACGCTTAGTCAAGAGGTTAGTACAGTATTAATCGCTTTATTAAAAGAATATAAAGACTATTTTGCTTGGAAGTATGAACATATGCCTGGTTTAGATAAAAATTTAGTGGAATATAGATTGCCAACTAAATCAAATTTTAATCCCCATAAACAGCCTCCTAGACGTTTTGCTCCTAACGTGTTACCTGAAATTAAGAAAGAGATTGAACGATTATTAAGAGTAGGTTTCATCAGGACGGCTAGATATGTTGAATGGTTATCTAATATTATGCCAGTGTTAAAAAAGAGTGGTAAATTAAGGGTGTGCATAGACTTTAGAAATCTGTAGCGACACCTAAAGATGAGTATCCAATGCCCACGGTAGATTCTTTGGTTGATTCCACTGCCGAACATGTCATGTATTCCTTTATGGACGGGTATTCAGGGTATATCCAAATATATATAGCTGAAAAAGACATACACAAAATAGCCTTTAAATATCCCGGGGCCTAGGGTGTTACGAATGGGTAGTTATGCCTTTCGACCTAAAAAATACGGGGACGACTTATCAAAAGGTAATGAATCTAATCTTTCATGATATGATAGGCAAGTTTGTTGAGGTGTATGTGGATGATATTGTAGTCAAATCTGTTAAAGAGGAAGATCACTTCGAACAACTAAAACGCTCATTTGAGCGAATGAGACAATATAAGCTGAAATTGAATCCTTTGAAGTGTGCGTTTGGTGTCAATTCTGGTAATTTCCTTGGCTTTCTAGTACACCAAAGAGGAATCAAACTCGATAAAAATAAAGCAAAGGCCATTTTAGAGGCCAAACTGCCTAGCAACAAAAAAGAATTGCAACGATTTCTAGGTCAAGTTAATTTCTTAAGGCGATTTATCTCTAATTGTACAGGGCGAACAAAAACTTTTTCGCCTTTCCTAAAGTTGAAAAATCAGAACGAACTCGTCTGGAAAAGAAGAACATCAAAAGGCCTTTGATAGCCTAAAGACGTATTTGTCAAATCCGTCAGTGTTGGTGTCACCTATCCAAAGACGGCCAATGAAGGTGTATATATCGGCTGAACAAGAAACGATAGCTGGAATGGTCGCGCAAGAAGACCAATTTGGTGAAAAAATGGCAATATATTATTTAAGTATACGTTTGACAAAATGCGAATGTAATTATTCTGCTATCGAGAAACTATGTCTCACCTTATATTTCACATATACTAAGTTAAAGGCTCATTTACGGTCTGTAACAATTTATTTAATTTCTAAAGTAAATTTAGTGAAGTACATGTTTTCTCGCCCTGTTTTACACCAAAGGATAGGCCTTTGGACTTTGGCATTATCCGAGTTTGAAATACAATATGTATCACAGAAGGCGGTAAAAAAATCAAGCATTGGCTAATTTCTTGGCCGATACCCGTGCCTTGATATGCCTGAAGAAATTAAATTGGAAATAGACTTATTCGAGTTCAAACCATGGATCCTATATTTTGATGGATCAAAAACTTCCAAAGGTGTAGGGGTAGGAATAGCCTTGATAAATCCTCTAGAAGTTTGTTATAAATACGCTTTCACGTTGGACAGAACGTGCACCAATAACTAGGCCGAATATGAAGCATTGATTGTCAGCCTAGAGTTACTAATTGAAATGGAAGTAAAAAAACGTGATTATTAGGGGCGATTCCCAGTTGGAACTGGCGATTTTAAATGTCAAAGAGAATCCGCCATAAGCCAGTATGAAGTCACCAATTGCTGGAAGAGTTCGACCAAGTAGAAACTCCAATATGTCAATAGAATGTACAATGACATAGCAAGCGAACTAGCCCAAACGGCCTCAGGTTACTTAAAAATCTTAGATATAGAACCCACTTGTGAATATGGAACAATTTCGCCCGTTATACAAAGGAGGGCAAATAGGATTGGAACTCATTACATACAAGAAGGAGACACAATGGATTGAAGGGTAGAGATAAAAGAGTTCTTGAAAAAATCATGTAAAAAGAACGATAGAAAGATAAGGCTACAATCGTTAAATTACACATTGATTGAAGGCGATTACACATTGATTGAAGGCAAATTACTTAAGAAACGCCCAGATGGGGTGTTGTTAAAGTGTGTAAGCTTACAAGAAGTTAAGGTGATTATGGTTGAAATACATGAAGGAATTTGTGGAGCCCACCAAGCTGGTCAAAGGATGAGGTGGTTAATTATTAGGAATTGATATTTTTGGCCTAAAATGGGAGAAATGTGTGTCCAATATGCAAAAAGTTGTCGGCATGTCAAAAGCATGGGCCAATTCAGAGAGCGCCAGCTAGAGAAATGACACCTATCATTAAGCCATGGTCGTTTAGAGGTTGAGCGATAGACTTAATAGGGAAGATTTATCCACCATCGTCCAAGCAACATACGTTCATTATAGTGGCAACAGATTTCTTCACCAAGTGGGTAGAGGCAATACCTCTAAAAGAGATATCTCAGAAAAGTGTTATAGAGTTCATTCGCGATCATATCATCTTAGGTTTGGAATCCCACAAACCCTGATGGCGGATCATGGAACTTCTTTGAATGGGGATCAAGTGAAGGAATTTTTGAGCGAATTTGGGGTCAAATTGGTAAATTTCACGCCTTATTACACTTAATCCAATGGTCAGGCTGAATCATCTAACAAGATTTTGAAGAACATCGTAAGAAAGATGATAAGTGAAAACGCCAGAGATCGCCATGCACAAGCACTAAAGTTACCCATTTTCAGCTAACATACGGGCAAGACGCAGTGCTACCCGTGGAAATCAACGTGCAGTCAATAAGAGTATATTTACATGAGCGACAACGAACGCGCAGAGTTACTCGTCCAAAATTTGTTGGAATTGGACGAATTAAGGTTGGACGTCCTGGATAGATTGCAAGTCCAGAAACAAAAAATGGCTAAGTTTTACAACAAAAAGGTCATAGCCAAGTCCTTCAGTTTGAGCGATTTAGTTTGGAAAACGATACTCCCTTTGGAGAGTAAAGACCCAAAGTACGGTAAATGGTCACCAAATTGGGAAGGACCATACAAGGTGAAAAGTGTGTTGCCTAATGGAGCCTACCATTTAGAAAATTTAGATGGTACTAATCACGTGAGGTTCATCAATGGCAAATATTTGAAGAAATATGTTCCTTCCTTATGGGAAGACGAACAAATAAAAACTTAAATATGAAAGTTCTACTGAGCGATGATAGCCAAATAAAATAAAGGACGAAATACGTCCAAATAAAACTTTTTATTAAGTAAATATTGGTTACATCAACAGAATATGAAAAGTGCAAAGCCTCTTATGAGCGAGAATATGAAATCTCCTACAAGTTACAACTGAGGATAAACAATTATGGGCCTTTTGGCAGCAACGGTGAAAATTGTAGACTGGGACTAGCCACATCCTTAAAAGCATTGCTGCAATGACAAGCAAAAGGGCTGATAAGCATTCTTAGCAAGCAAAGTGGCCCAGAAGCGATTCCCTCCCACCATCGATAGATGGGAAGAATTTTACAGCCGGCCAAGAAACATTTCCTATATCTCTTATACCAATAGACATGTTAAATTGGACGACACACATAATGGATCAACTGACCTATTTCTAAGGAAAAGTGAAATTGGAGAAAGTATCGAGATACTGGACGATGGCAGCAAGATAATTCTTGGAGAAGAACAACGAGTGGAGATGATAAGTGTTGAAGGCACAAACGTATTTATAAGGGAACGAATATGAAGAATCAGAATATGAAAGGCCACGTACATTAAATGACCCAAAATCTGAAGGGTGGGGAAATTGATATGCATGAATTTTAGCATAAAAAATAATCAAGTGTTTGGGGGGTTGACGAATTAAAAGAGGAACGTCAATTAATATTCGAGCATACAAAACAATTGCTCATTAAAGGCAAAAACTGCTGTTACAGTTGAAATGTTACTATGATGAATAGTTCATGAATTTACAAAGAAAAAGACATCAAAATGTCTCAATTACAGTTCACCCCAAACAGATCGTATCTCTTCCCTAAGCTTCGCCCAATCCTTATCCTGTCTTGAAGAAGCAGTGTCTATATCGATCACAACCTCATCGTCAACCTTCAGCTGTTGGTAACGCTCAACTAAGGACTTGGGAAGCATGACGCTCTTTAGCAGCCATCTTTGTTGACCTATGATTCAATATAACTCCAATTGTTTTGATTATAACAAACACTTTTGTATTTCTAACAAATTTCGTTTGTTGAGTTTTCTTCATGTATAAATTGTCTCAATCAATCAAAGGATTCAAATCGTCATCCGTTGCATATCACTTGGAAGTGATCCGAAGAAACCAAGACTTTTGAAGAATAGAAGCTTAGAAGAGATACTTTTATCGAATCTTCAAAATTAAGTGTAAAGGTATAACTTGTCAATTTTTAGCAAGTATAAAGCTCAAAGTTATCTTTTATACATCTCATTACTTGCATAAAAACTTATCGAAATGAAATTGATTTTGGAAAAAGGAATTTATAACATAAAACTTTCAAAACCAAAATCTGCCATTTCGGTCGACCGAAAGGTAGTCGACCGAAATTTGAATTTGAATTCAGATATTCCAACGGCAGGAAAATAGTACAAATGGCAATTTTGGGCTTTCGGTCGACCGAAACGTCTCAGCCGAAAGTTCCTACCTTCACTATTTTGCTCTATAAATTGACCTCTCTTTTCATTCTACAAAAACACACTTTACAAGATAATTTTTGAGAGCCTTCATATTGAGAAATCTTTGAGTCTACATAAGCTTCTATCAAATTCATTTAGTGTAAGAATCTTTTATTTGTTTTGAAAACTTATTATTCATCTATTTCATTAAAAGATTCCATTTGAGCAAAGAAATCTTCATTTCAACTATTCTCTTATTTCTTGACTAAAGCATTTTCTTTGCCAACACTTGTTTAAGTGCAAATCTCTCTCTATAATTAATTTTGTATTATTTGTGAAGAGAGATTCATTGGTTGAAAACTTTGGCACATTAATCTTCACTATTGCATTAGTTATCATTCATCAAAGTTTTGCAACAAACACTCGAGCTTAAATATTTGCTATTGATTGAAGTGTTTTCCTAAACTCTCTAAACACTTGATTTGATTATATCATTTGTCAAGAGAGTTATTTCAAATTGTAAAATTATCATTTATATTTCGGTGGTTTCGAGAACCTTGTGAAAACTCGATTGTTGTTAAGGATATGTGCTCCTTGTTGTAAGTCACCTAAGGATAAGTGCTCCTTGTTGTAAGTCACTTAAGGATCGGTACTCCTTGTTTGTAAGTTACCATTATAGTGTATTTGGCCTTGCTCGTGACGGAGAGTTCGGTAACGGGGGACGTAGATCATTGCTTTGGATCGAACCTCCATAACATATCGTTTGCATTCTCTATCTCTTTTACTTAACGCATCTATTTGGCTTTAATTTATATCACTCTATTTACGCATTAACTTGTGTTTAGAATATTTTCGCATTCACTATATTAGAATATTGAGGATTAAATAAAAAGTTTCAATAACCAATTCACCCCCCTCTTGGTTAGTTATTCTTGGGCTAACAATCTTGGCTTTGCAATCGTCCATCCTTACTTGAAGCTCTTTCATCTCTACAGCCAAGGTCGCCATTAGGGAATCTTCGGCCTTAATTTCAGAAGAGATTTCATTCAATCCAGTCTTGGCTTTGTTGATCTCCTGAAGCAAAGATTCCTTTTCAGAAGAGGCACGAAAATACTGAGTACTTTTGGCCTTCAACTCGACACATCTAGCCAACAGAGAAAGGACTTCAGAATGAATGGCCCTCAATGTCGCCTTGAATTTAGGAGAAACATTGAGCGACGGAAGCGTAAGTGCTTGTACCAACTTCGTGCTCAAAAGGTCAAATTTATCCTTCTGTGTGGCAGCACTGGCCGTGCAAACATCCATATCCATGAAGGCAACATACTCAAGCATTGATTGTCTAAGAATCTCCATGGTTGCCTTTGAGGAGTCAGAAGGATGGCCGGAAGAAGGGCAGGACGTTTCCATTTGTTCCCAAGAGGAAAGCAAGTCTTGGATGGAGAGCACAACATTATTAGTGCACTGAAAGAAAATGCCAATGTTAAAATGTCACTACAACAGATCAATCAAGCAAAGCCAAAAGAGTGAATGAGGAACATGAGATACCTCATCAGCGACTTTCGAATGTTCAGGATCATCATCAATTGACCCCACCATTCGTGAAGACTTCCCTTTCTCTGAATAGGACGAACTTACTGCAACGGGCAGGTCTGTGGGTGTAGCGACCCGAATTTTAAAATGCAAATTTTATAACTTAAGATGTGTCGCTACGACGTTTCCGTCAAATTTTAGAAATTATTTTATGATCCGTCGAGTTGTCTAGCAAAACATTTAATATAAGGATTCAAAAACGATTTTTAATCTTAAAAATTCAATATTTTCTTATTGGGTCGAATTTTACACCCAACATCTATTTTAAATTTTCTCTTGGTCCAATATTCTTCCTTGGCCCAGTTTGAGTCCATTACCACCAGCCCAAATTCCGGAGCATAAGTTTGTAGGGCTCAATAGTACCAAAACCTAAAATCCAATCAATTTTTATCTCAAAAAAATACTCTCTCTCGGCTGCAAAATCTCACAGAAAGCTTGGCATTATTCAACTGGTAAATTTCTTCAGTCTTCAACAACTATTTTACTATGATTTCGTTATCATCATCATCTTCTAATTCACAGTCACATGCACCAGTTCTTCCAATTCCAAGTTGCAATTTTCGAACCAGTAAATCACTCGGCAAAATCGGTGCAGGTAACTTCCTTGAAATAAATTTTCAGTTTCTTTTGAATTATATAATCCATGTTTCTTCTCAACACATATCCTTAGACAAAAAAAAAAAAAAAAAAGAAAGAAAAGAAAACAGAATTTTCGAGTTCAATGCCATAAGTCGAGTTTTATAGTAACCTGAAACTCCAATTTTTGCCCTCCATATGTTGCTCTTGCCATTAGACTCCTTCCTCCGGCCTCAAATTTTGTTGGAAATCGTCGAATTGTAAAAACCCATTTGGAATTGCTCCTTGATTTTGAAACTAGAACCTGCTGGACGTGAAAATGAAGTTTGGGAATAAGGGGTTTGGTATTAAATATGGAGAAATTCATTTTTGAATCTTCAAATTTGGTTGGAAACTCCTCAAATGTAGAAACCAAATTGGAAAAGTTGATTTCAAATAATCCGTCTCTCTCTCTGCGTGAAATACAATTTGGGGATGGGGGGTTTTGTATTAAATATGTAAAGTTCATTTTTAAGTCCCCAAGTTTGGCAAAACATTTAAGTTAGTCCCCTATTTGATTTTAATTCTTTTACTACCCCTAAAGTTTATGTATTCTTCAAATTAAATATATAATATTTTCTAATTTTATCATATTGACCCTAAACATTTTAATTTTCATTATTAGACCCTAAAGATTTAAAGAATTTTCAAATTACTCATTTCCTTTACTTTCAAAAATTCCAATCAAGTCCCTAAAAGTTTTAAAGCATTAATTAGGACTTAGTATCCTAAATTATATTAATTTTGTCATTGCTAGACGAGTTCGCGGGAAAAGTTTAAATCACGGTAATATCACATCAGTTCAATTTCAAGGAAATTTCCAAGACTTTGAGGTGGGGTTTACATTTAAGCAATTGTGATTATTTTTGTCCAAGTTAATTCTTGATGTGTGATTTTAATTGTGATAAAATGCTTATACATATGAAAAGATTGTCAGGGACCGTAAATAGGTCCGGGATTGAAAGTGGGTCCTTGGGGGTGTCCCACAGTGCAAAATTGTTATGCGCTGATAACATGTTGTCAGGGACCTTAAATAGGTCCGGGATCGAAATTGGGTCCTTGGGGATGTCCCACAGTACATATTTCTATAGTATGTTGTATTGGTATTATATTCATAATTTAATTTCATGTTTATATTTAACTTGGACTGATTGCTGTCTCCCCACTGAGTATAATTCGTCATGCTCATCCCAATATTTTCCACCATTTCAGGTGAAGGAGCTCGGCAAGGCAAGGCAATGAGCGGGGCAATATTGATTAAATAATAGACAATTTAATTTATAGATTTTTGAAACAAGCATTTTAATAGTTGGTTTCCATTTTGACAATTAAATTTCAAGTTTTAGTGTTTTTGCAAATTTTGACACTTTGCTTATTTCATTTGGTATTGACACTTGGATATGAGCAAATTATTCAAATGACGTTTCCACATTTATTTCTAATGTACTATAGTTGAGAAAAAAAAAATATTTACGCATTTTGGCGTTTATTTAGAATACTTATTTACAGGATATTTCGACTTAAGTAGCGTCTTGAGTTATTGAAAATTGGGGCGTTACAGTGGGAACACCTGATATACACAGAGGAAAACAAGTCAAAGACTGCTAAATCAACAAATAGAGTGAAAGTGCCAAGAGCCATCCAACCTGCTGGTTCAATAATTGGGGGATGGATGTCCTGGGAAGTCTGCAATGCCTCAAGGGATTGTGATAAAGTTTCTGGCACTAAAGGTTTTTCTTTGGGTGGAATCCCTTCATCAGATGATCTTGTTGAGACAGTTGCAATAGCAGGAATTGGAGCAGGAGAGTCTGTGACTAAGGCTTCTAAACTAGAAGATGAGCCTTTCTGAAACCATCAAATGGAATAGTCAAATGAAGCATTAGTTCATAAAGATTAATAGGTCATGGTTAAACAAAGTCATTACCTTTCTTTTGTGGATGAGGAGAACATCAACATCATCACCACCATCATCTCCAACGCCATCTTGCAAGACGGAGAAGCTGTAGCTGGCCGTTTCCGACTGGAAGCACCTTTGGCAGTAATAGCCTGGGTAGTTGGGGAAGCAGAGGGAAGATTTGAACGTTTGTGAGAAACTGATAGTGATTTGGAAGGGCCCTTGATGGATAGATGAGTAGTAAGAATAGGGGTAGAAGTGAGAGTCTCTGAACGATCCAATGAGTGAAAAACACGATTAGCGTTGACTGAAAAGAGCATACGCTTCAAAGATGGCCACAGTTGGTCGAAAAGAGGATGCGTAACAGCAGTAGAATTGAAAGGAACAAAAGAAAAGCCTTCAACCAAGCGTTTATTACGAGCATCAATAGCCCCAGCCTCAGCCTCAGCCTCAGCCTTACTAATAAGGTGAAAACGCTCTGTGATATTCTTGGAACATGCCAAGTTTGGTAGAAACCAAGCTGACGGGTAAAGAAATGAGGAGCGTATATCTCGACCCCAGCTTTAGCATTTGTCCCTGTCACGATATCATGAAACAACTCTCTCCCAACCAAAAATTCAACCCACATGGACAAAGATGCATTCGCTTCATCCATGGTGGAAGGAGGACGAACAAAAATGGGGATTTGATGAGCGGGAAAAGGAAAGAATGAAGGAATGGAGTTCAGTGTATAAAAGAATGTAAAAACTTCTCAGGCAGACATATTTACAGGGTCTAATTGATGAATGAATAACCCATGGCAGGCAACCGACCTAGGAGGAGAAGGTACAGAACCAAGTTGTGGAAAATACGCCCTCAACCATAATTGGGCCAACCAAAGAGGTCCACTGCCTGTAGGGGAGGCACTATTCTTTAGTTGGAATTGGAGGGAGGCCATGCCTCTATAAAGGGCGGCCAAAAGGAATGAACATAAATTCAGGGATCGGCCACGTGCTAGTTCATGTGATATGGGCAAATAGCTCGTAGAAGGCTTCAGACTAGGGACGCAGATGACATATTTACACAGCCAAACGTGAAGGAAAGCTACACGCTCAGCATGGTTAGGTTCAGAAATAGAAGCAGTATAAAGGCTTTGCATGCTCGAATAAGACTCAGTAATTTTCTTATCAAACTTCGGAGCAGCGCTAGTAACCAAGATACCAGGAAATATGATATCGCCCAGATGTGGGAGGTTTACCAAAGCCCCTACGTCCCTCAGAGTAATACATATTGGGCCAAGAGGAAAGATAAAAGTATTATACTCTGAAGACCAAAAACTTAGTGCGATTGGGAAAAGTACTGAATCGTAAATTGGGGGATGGAGGGTAATCTCCAAAAAATCAGAAATCCGTGCACGATCAAAAAGTGCTTTTGTGGGACCATGTTTCACCAAACGTGCATGCCAAAAACGAAAGGAAGAATCAGCCATAGGCCAAGTATGAATACATCGCTCCTGGATGGGCTTCAATGGTAACAGTTCAGAAAAGGAAGGTTCTCCGTGCAAGGGAACACTTGACTCATCGCCACTTTCTCTATAGATACAGCATCATTGAACATTGGACCAAGATAAAACTCATTCCGGTCTGGATTAGCTGGTCCAAGATAAGAAGGGTTTACATACGGCCTGGAAAGGAGGTTTTGGAAATCTTCGAAACCAAAATGGGTATCCGAACGGGTTTGAGAGGTCGCCATTGAATGCAAAATATGAGTTTATCTGAGTTTTCTTAAGAAACGTAGAGGAGAAGCAAGACGATGAACAGTAAAATAGTGGGAAGAAGACGGGAAGTATGAAGACGTGGTTTAATGGTGCAATGAAGTGGCGCGATTCTTGGGCTTATAAGTGTTGTAACGTCACACCGTTCCAGACAATTAGAAGAAAATGATGATTGAAAATCCTTGGGAATTTCAAATGTTGTTGGAAGACACAAAGATGAATATGGCGAAAATTAAAATTAATTCCACCATATTGGGGGGTAATTGTTGACGCACAAAATGTACAACCCAATTCAAATGGCCCAAGAAAGGAAATAGCCCAAGAGAAGAAGCCCATTTAGAGAGATCATGGTGAAAGCCCAACCAGAAATATCATTAAACATGATAAAAGCCCAAAAACAAAGGAGCGTTGTCGCCCAAGCTTGCAGAACGCCCAGAGCCTGAGCGAATATAATGCCCTGTAGTCGCCCAAGAACTACGAGTCCATCATCGCCCAAACGATTAAGTCGCCCAAGGTCCCAGTGAAGACAACGTCCTGTCATTATCCAAGGCAGCGGTTTCAAGTAGTTCATGCCACATCCACGATCTAAGAATCTCAATGGTATGGAGTCGTGTGGTGACAGTTATAAACGGCAGTTTTTGACGTGTTGGCCATGATAAAGAAAATGGGTGGTTTCAAGCAGTTTTTAAGTGATTAAAAACTGCTCAAACCGTATAAAAGAAAGAAGAAGACAACGAAGAAAGCCCGACAAAATTCACTCTCAAACAGAGAACATGTAATTTACTTTTCTTAGATTAATTTTAATTACTTCAATTCCCTTGTACTTGTGTGCTTGCGCCCCTTGGAGGCATCTTGTTCGTGTCCAAACTGTAATCTTCATATTCAATAAACACCCCTTTTTGGGACTTTGTTCCAAGAGGTTTGTCCCTTACACAATTGTCTGATCCCTTTTAATTGTTAGCGAGTAAACCCGCGCGAAACACCTACTCACCCTAGCTTTGATTTAATTAAGCAAACCTTAGAGCATATGAGATATAATTTGATAGATGGAAAGTGGGAAAAAGTTTCCAGGCATTTTGAAATCGTGATCCAAAGAGAGTCCTAGTCGCCATAGTCAGAGATTTAGATGTAGTTCCGGATTATCCAGATCCAATCGATTTAGCAGTCGCACTGTTTCCGTCGAGTCTTGGTTTTAAGGATTTGAAAGAGCGATGAAAAAGAAATGTTTGTGCCGAGAAAGTCTTCTAAGCACCACAAGAGTTCTTCTCTCATCCTCAAGCATTTTCACCATCAACTGTAGCTACTTCCAAGGATTGATTTAGACAGCCTGTTCACTTGTTTGAAAGCTTCTTCCCAAGTTCTAACGTTCCATATTGAAAAATTTGCTTCTTTCACCGAGTCAAAAAAGGCTCATAGTGAGTTAACTACTAAACTAGAGGGCCTTACTATTGAAGTACGTACACGTTACACTACTTTATCTGGCAGGTTTTAAAATTTGACAACGTGTTCATTGACCAGGGTTTACAAGCATTGGGAAGCAGAATTCAACAAAAAGGTTTGAGCAAGACAGTAGGGGAACAAGAAGAAAGAGGATGCAATGCTTTATCCACGAAAAGAAAGGGAAAAAAATAGAGACTAGGGCTGTCCTTATTGTTTTAAAGTATTAAACTGTACCTAAATTCTAAGTTTAGATCTCTATAGTAGAGCGGACCAAAAAATGGACCATGTTTTGTAGGTTATTCTGCCCTTTGTAAATGTAACTAACTATTGTTTTTTGGCTGGGCACTAATGATATGTAATATCCTTGCTACTATAAATTTTCTCTACTAAAATGTTTTTGTTATGTGTGTTAGGAGGAGATTCACAAAGGTTAGCTCAAGATCAACAAAATATATACGAAAACAGAAACCAAAATGAACGAACTGAAAAAGAACACAAAGAAAAACTGCAATAAACGTATCTTTATTCAGTAAAGCCCTCAGACCATATCTCAAATGTTCAGTGCTTCAATCTCAAAGAATAAGCACCGTTCGAATACAAATCAAACCCTAAAGTAAAATTACAAAAGGATGACACTTAGACAAGCCTTTAAATCACACAAGCGAGATCTCTCATTTACAATACAACACGGTTCACACAAGAACCAACACTCAACTCAATGAAATCACACAAGATTACAGTAATGAGTGAAGAAAATCAGAAATCAAAAGAGTATTTTGATTTCTAAAAAAACAGAAAAGAAAAATCTCTAGAAACGACGCAGAGAACATGAGAGAATGAAAAATCTCGAAACCAAAAGCATCCAGCACTCAAACCCTAGAAACCCTTTTAAAAGAGTCACCTAATAGTCACCTTCCAACGGTATTGAAGGCGACACATGGCGACATTTGAGGCGTCCAAAATCAAGTAAGTAAAACATGGTTTCTAGCATTCTCATAACACGTTTCTTGCACCAAGTAAAAACATAACAGATGTGTAGCTGGGCCTTCAATTTCCAGCTGGGTCAACACTTTCAGCCCAATGGGTATTGCATCATTGTGCCAAAATTCCTTTCAATGTGATAAGATTTACTTCTTACTTTCTCTAATGCTTTCTGTATAACTTGTTTAATTGAATTATACAATTGCCCGAGACAAACAGTTCATGTCTTTTCACTTAATCTTATGAAAAAATAATATTAACACACAATCATTTAAAATGCACATTTAATTGACAGTTCGGTGTTCTCCCACGTGATTGCTTGTAGTTCCATTAGATAGTCTACAGGATCATGTACCGTGCTCTAATACCACAATTGTAACGACTACTTTCGTTACTTTTTTGAACACAAACACACACATACATGTTGATACTTTGATTCCTATTAAACTCACTTCTCAATGCATTAACCATTTGGATTGTAGCACAGTACCCTTTAATTTAGTACTTGTCATGAGTCCGGGTCTGTAATCCAGATCATGACAACTAGTATTTGAAGGTTGAGCTTGCTCATTGGATACTTTTCATTACCTATTGTTCTATAGGATTGAGCCCTAAATTGCTCAAAGAACACACTGTCGTTTCAAGAGATGGAATGTAGAAAGTAAAGAGCACAAGCTAAATTTTAACTTCACACTAATATTTGTTTTCACACATTCCATTACATGACTGAAGGCACCTTTGATGTGACCAAAAACTAAGGAAAATGGGTAGTAGTAATTAGAGTAGCCAAATCAAAAGTTGGAAAAATAGACAACTTTCTTCTACCTTATTTTTCCTACCCTCTCTTCCAGCGTAAGCACATAAATGGGTGGCTTCCTTTTTCATTTATTAAGTGATTCAGATCTCCATCTATCATATTGTGAGTCATAGTGCTATAACGGATCATAACAACAACAGCAAACATTTGGACATATATGTCCAACTCCTCCGGATAATTGCGGGTAATTATAGAGGGTAATTGCCCAACTATCCTCTCTACACTTTATGTAATTATGCTTCATCGTTTTCAGAAAGTAGTACGGGAAAAGGGGAGTGAGTATAACAACTCAATAAGTAAAATATAATGTTCGTGTGCACCTGATCATGCCATGTTATGCTCTTTTTTATTTTTTATTTTTAAAAATATCCATCTTTCTATGCCCATGTAAAATCAAATATATGTGCACTCAAGCTCGCTTTAATCAAACAAAGTATGGCAAATGATGGATATTCTTTTGAGTTCTCTCATGGTGATTCTGTGCCTCCTCTTCTTCATGGTATTTTACGTACACATCGTTGGGGATTACTGCATATTAGACGTTAGTTTTGTTTTTTGTCTTTATTTTGATGTTTGGATTATTGTAGTCACGGTTCTCTTTCCTCCACCACAAGTGAGAACTTCTGAATAAATATTATTTGAATTAAAAAAAATCAAACAAAGTATGGCTAAAAACTCTTCTGGTACATGTGCCCTATTCAACACAATAAATTTATAATAAGTTATTCGTGATATTTGTCTAGGCATGTTAGTCGTTTGCATAATTGATCACCATCGAGGAATCTCAACACCAAATACTTCATACAAGGGTCGAGCACTCATTCAATCAAGGGCGGATCCAGCACCCGGTGAGCCGGGGAGACCGCTCGTGCTGGATCCGTCGGGAAAAAAATTAATTGAGATTTATAAGAATAAAATAACTTAAATTAAGTAGATATACGGTCAATATAAGGATAAATAAATAAGAATTGAAGCACGAATAAGCGCATAAAATACACTTATCAAATTCGCCAAAACTTAAACTCTTGTTCATCTCGAGTAACAAACTCAAACTCTTGTTCCTCCCAAGCAAGACTATCTACTAAAAACACACGCAAACAAAAACATAAAAGAATTTGATAATCTTGCTAAATTACATCAAGTATTTGAAATCACTTTATAATTCATAAAAAATTATAAGTAATGCAAATAAAACTAATTCTTTACTCATTCAATGCTCGATTGATATTCACTTGTGCATAGTCAATCTAATGATCATGAGCTTTTGGATTGGTTATTTCCTGACCTTTTATAGTCAATTTTTTTCATTTATCTCTCATGGGATGTACATCATCAAACTTTTTTTTATGGGCCTGCAAGCTCTTAATTTATTTTGGACATACGAGTCCGTTATTATTGTTATTATATTGGGCATGCGTGCTTCACAATAACTTTAGTATAATTTGAAGATGAAAGTGTCAATGTTTGCTTCACAGATCTCCATAATATAGATTTTTCTCCACATGTAAAAGATATCATATTTGTGATCTAGCTCTACATGGATCGAAGAGATAAGTTGCATATGCATATGTCACCAAAGAAGATCTCAATTTTTGCAAATGAAGCCCCTGTTTAACAACCATTCTTTCAAAATCTTTTTTTTTTCTCATACTCATTTTCAACTACAGATTCTCACAATAAAATATTTCATCACATAAATCCAAATTTTTTCCATAGTTTTTAATCATACATTTTCCAAAAATTTACCGTTCAAAAATAATTATGTCAAACATGGACAAAATAAATTCATGTTAGATGACAAAAAATATGTTTAACACTACTCTAATGTCTTTGAGTTAAGGCAAAATTATATATTGCAAGGAGATGTAAAAAAAAATCATGTTTGTTCGAGTGTAATTTTGCAAGATAGGTTAATCGACAATTGCAATAATACTTGAGGACCAGAACTATTTTCTCATCCTCAAGTGGGTGAAATGATTTATTTATTTATTTTTTGAACATCAAATGATCAAATGACCATGTAAGATCAGTGGATGTGCTTTTATCCCATATAAAACTATTTTAAGACTTTTGTATATAAAGATTGATGAACAAATATTCAATCTTGAAAATAAGATTGTGCATCAAGTGGGTTGGTCCAGGTATTTTCAGTACTCATTACACTTTGGGTTTTTGGTAAATTGAACCATATGAGTTCTTTTAATTATTGTAATCAAACTCAAACTCTAATTGTTGATTCTGATTCGATTTCGATTCTACCCATAATATTTTTTGAATACAGATTTAATAAACATTTTCATACAAACCCTTTCAATATGTATGCTTATTGATTTAATAAACATTTCTGATACATATTTAATATACCTTGTATAAGCGCTAGTCATGTTAGACTAGAGATGGCAAAAAGGTTTGGGCGGCTCAGCCTGGGCCGGCTCGTGGCTCGGTGGGGCCTAGCCTTATTTTGGGGGCGTCGGATCGAGTTGGGCCAGCCCGTGAGCCTAAAAAAAAAAACTTGCCGGCCACTTTTTTTTTCAATTTTTTCTTTTAATTTTAGCTATAATTTTTTTTATATGTTAATATTTAGTTATTATTTATAATACGTATAAATTGCACAAATTTTAAATTCTTTAAAAAAAAATTTAGATTTGTCACGAATTTTAAAAAAAAAAAAAACCGACCCAGCTCGAGCCTCAATTTTTTGGCTGAGCTTTTGCTTGGCTCGGGCAAAAAAAAAATCTCGAAGTATTTTTACTCGAGTCGAGCCCGAGCAAAAAGTTTCAGCTCTCGACTCGACTCATTGATACCCCTATATTAGACACATATTTTATGTCATATCATGTGCAAAAACAATCGCGCTACGTGTACCAAGTTGGTTGACAAAGCCACTTGACAAAATGACGTGGCAGCAATTAAAAAAAGAAAAGAAAAATCAAAATAACAACATCCTTCTCCCCATTTCCCTTCCCCGTTTCTCTCTTCCCATTTCCCCAAAATCACAAACTAATCCCAAACAAATCACAAACCTTCTCCGGCAGCCACTCAGTTCCGACTCCAAATGTACCTCCGGCGTCACTGCATTCAAATTATTAAGACCGCCACTATACCGGCAAAGCTTTGCAAGAGGAAGGGTACGAAACAACTCCATAACTCCAAGATCAAGTTCCCCTTAGTGTTTAGGAAGGTGAGACCACCAAGCAGGAAGCTCAAGACAACCTACAAAGCATCTTTCTTCTCCGGCATAGAGGAAACCGCTTTGTGCAATTCCAACAGGATTTGTTGCTTTCCCTGACTCTGCAATTCCTTTATTTCCGTTGAGTGTAAGAACATTTTTGTAATTTGATTTTGTTTTAATGTCTATCATTAGTTATAATTTTTTTGGGTAAAAGAGACTTCACTGTTCAGTAAATGTGTTTATGGGTTTGCATTTTCTTGAATTCTTTTGTGGTAAGTCTTGAACTAAATTGGTAAAAGTAAAAGCCTTAACACATTTCTTGGAGCTGTTTTTACTCGAAATTATTAATCTCGTGGACATATTTCAGCTTATCGTTTGGAGATGTATTCTAGTGCTTGTGCTTATTATGGCATTTTCCTGTTGGTTGAGTTGCAAAGATTTGGGGGAAATGGTGCGGGGTCGAGAAAATAGGTTCAGCCAAGATAGACTATGGGTCGTTCCAATATGGGAGGAAATGGAGCTGAGATTTGAGGGAAATGGTGCGGGGTCGAGAAAATAGATTCAGCTACAGACGAAATGGGTTTGGAGGAGAGGAGGAGCTGAGATTTGGAGGAGGTGCTCGAGAGTGAAAATGTTTTCAGCTACAGACAAGTTGATAGTTTAATTTTTTCCCTTCTATCCCCCCATTTTGGCGCCCTCAACTTCAAAATAATCACAGCCGTCCACTTACAATTTATCTCATCCGTACACGTCATTTTGTCAAGTGGCTTACTTGGTACAAACAGCATTTTTCGTGCAAAAAAGCTCTAATCTTCAAATTTGCAGAGTTCGTACAACAACAGTACTACAGAATGATAGACCTATATATCCATTGCCAAAAAAGATAGATTATCTAAAGCTGAAAAAAGAAGATGCAATATGACTAACTAAGACAAATAGAACAATCACTGCAACATTTGACATCCTTTTAGCAGCTGGAAGAACATTGCTAATCCATCCAACTGCCACCAATACATCTCCTACTCCTAAGGCTTCAAGATAGTGCAGACTATCAAATAGTCGAACATGTGCAAAGTCATTGATTAAAATTCAGAGACATAAGGTTGTAAACTGATGCAATAATAGACAGTTTGATGAAAGGCACAAGTTTGCAAATAGAACCAGACTAGCTATTCCAGCACTAGTTAGACCTCAAAAAATTGTTAAACTAACATAAGAAGTTACACAACCTAGAAATGGTCATCAATAGAGCCTTAAAATAGATAATCACTAAATCTAGTTGATGAATATTCTTAATAGATTTAAGGTCGGTACAGTGTCACACCAACCATTTAAACATCCACTGCTAAGTTGTAGCATTGACAAAGTCCACAAGACTTAATTAAAATATCCTCATTTTAACAAAAATTATTTCCTCACCGGTCTCAATTTTCTCAACTTGATCTCTTCGATGCAAATTCCATCTTGGGGTACTCTCAAAAGTCTAGATTTTTCACGTAAATAATTTTGAATACAAATTAAGGTCTCAATTATTTTAGGAGTTAAAGAACTTCTAAATGAATCAAGAATCCATCCACCCGTGCTAAATGTTGACTCAGAAGCAACAATGAGACGAGAATGGCAAGCATATCCCTCACAATCTCAAATATAATTTTAAATCCTGCACTATTAATCTTCCACCAATATAAAATGTAAAAGTTTGCATTTGTAAGGTTTTGAATACTTTTCCCCAATATTTTTGAATCTGATCTTTTCCAACTAAAAACCACATTTCTAGTTTTCAATTTCTTGTCGCTCATGCCAACTTTATTAAATGCATCATCTCTATCATTATTTGAACCATCGATCAAAGTTATTCCATTGTTAGAATTACTACCACCAATACCGTAGCATCCCTGGTACTTATTGTATAAAGCATACAACATTTTCATAACTTCACTTTTTGACGCATCCATCTCGTTGGCATCATTCAAGATACTTGCACAATATGCAAGGTACTTAAATTTGTACCTACGATCAAGTAAAATTACTAAAAAGTAAAATCTTGTTCATTTTCTCAACTGTGACCATTTACATGTAATCTTGACTTTTATACTGCATGCCATACTTCTTAGCAAATGATCATCTCAATAATGTTGTTAATGCATGTTAAATGGTGCAAACTTCTTTGAAGTAAACACATTTAGTGATGAACTAAACTTCAAAGTGACTTCACAAAATATTCTTGAAAATTTGGCTAGTTTTCTTATCTTATCCCAATCATCATTTGCAGGCGGTCCTTTTCTTTCTTGTCCATTTTCATGCTCATCAAAATATTTATAATAAAATCCATCATTTTCCTCTATCTGTCTGATTGCTTTCTTCCACTAATTCTTGCCGTGAACATATGCAAATGGTATGAAGTTAAACATCTGAAATAGAATTGTTTGATAAGTGCATTTTTGTGCACTTATTAAGGTCATATTACTAAGCTTTTATGTTGTTTCATTATTGCATTTTACTTAACTTAGGTTAATTTTATCATATTTCAGTTTTGAACCCATTTTTAAGCAATTGGAAAAGAAACAAGGCATTGTTTGATTGGTGATATTTTCCCTAAAACTTGGAAAAGGAATTTCATTTTCTTGGTTTTGACTTGTTTGATTGCCACAATATTCTAGGGAAAACTTTTTCCCCCCACCCCTATTTCCTCAAAATTGATGAAAAGCTTTTCGAGGTGTTGCTGCCTTTTTTTTTTTTTTTTTTTTGCAATGAAAACAAATTTCATAATTAGTTGTAAAAAAAAAAATTCACTTTAATGGATAATTTTCATGTAAAACAAAATCAAACGAACACTAAATTTTGATTAAAAAAATGATTTTTTTAGGAAAAAAAAAAATTTCGCTTTTTTTTTTTTAACTTTTTGGCAATGGAAACAAATTTTATAATCAATTGTGAAAAAAATTATCACTTTAATGAACAATTTCCATGTAAAATAAAGTCAAACGAATACAAAATTTAAAAAATTTTCGGATGAAAAATTATACCAATCAAACATACTAAATTAACAATTTCTAGGCAATTACTTTCCCTGAAATTCATTTTCTTTCCACCCTTGCAATCAACGGACCCTAAGGATAAATTGGCCAATTGATGGAATTATGAGAACTAATATGCATTTGAGTAAAAGTTGAAGCACTAAAATTGAAGTAATTTGATGTGGAGAACCAAGATGAAAGAATGAATGAAGAAAATGGTTGAAAAGAAAATTTGCGAAAGTTTTATAATTGGGTAGCCACCCGAACCTAAACCCCATTAACATTGGTCATTTTCTAAGCCTGGGCGGTCACCCCATTTTCTAATGGGTGCCCGCCCATGCCAAATCGGGGAAAATTTTCTGATTTCCTAATTTGAATACAACTCTTATGGAAACGAATCTTGGGGCTTCTTTTAAAACCCTAGAGCCATCCAAAAGTGAGGAAGATGCATTACAACGTATTTTGAAGAGCTTTTGGAGTAGAGAACAAGCGAAGAACAAGAAAATCAAAACCCAAAACACAAGAATAATGTCGATTTTTCAATATTATTTGTGTTTTCTTCTTCATAACATGTTAGGCTAGATTTATTTGTGCTAGGAGAACGATGAACTATGTAATATGATTTTTATTTCTTAGTTTAACATTCTTGACAATAAAAACACGTTTTGGATATTTGAATGATTTATATGATCTTATTTTTTCCATAATTATTTTGCACGTAATTGTGTGAGTGTGGTGGCTTATTTCATGCATTCGAAAGAAGGGAAATATGTTTGACGTATATAAATTATCATAGGGTCTGATATGTTATAGAAATATACCGCTATGCCTTGTGTGAATATTTAAATGTTCATAAAAATTCATGCATTCTTGTGTATTCGTATCTGTTATAGAGATATAGTCGGGTTATATATGAGAATAGGTTTGACATTACTCGAGAGAGAGTGTTGAATAATTTAGGAACATTGATTCGTCAATATTTCTCCGTGTTGTCAAAGTGTAGAATTGAGTTTAAAAAGAATTATTACATAAGGATTCGTGATCCTAGTATATTCATCTTCAATTCAAACACTTCAACTTACATTTAACGCCGTTTACATTTAATTTAGTGAAATCATTTTTACCCAAATACTTAGCATTGTTTTAGTTATAATTTCATCACAACAAAACGTCACTTTCTTCTAGTTTTGGTTAAGGTTAAGGTAATAAGAATTGGGACAAACTCGGTCTCAAAAAGTCTACTTTATTACTTGTTAACGAATCATACACTTGTGGTATTTTAACTTGAAATATATTTTCGTGAACATGTTTTTGGCGCCGTTGCCGGGGATTGAGTTTTAGTTTGATTTTATTTACCTTGGCACTAATTCGGACTTCAACTTGTATTCTTGTATTGTTATTTTTGTTCAATTTT
Organism: Fraxinus americana; assembly: GCA_035079005.1. Lineage (NCBI taxonomy): Eukaryota > Viridiplantae > Streptophyta > Magnoliopsida > Lamiales > Oleaceae > Fraxinus > Fraxinus americana. The sequence continues at coordinate 27,837,039 of CM068708.1, read as the reverse complement.
AGTTTTTTTCCCCTTTCTTTTTCAGGATATATAAAAGACAAAAATAGCAGGATAAAAGATGACTATGGTTGATTTCAACAAAATGCTTGTATGTGACTTTATCATAAGGCAACAACAATGGCAGCTCAAGAAATTGACAAGGGAGACAACGATTAAGTGATATAAAAGCAGATTCTGAACTTGATGAAACGGTGACTTAGCCATTGCATTATTTCTTTCACCACAATTTGATGTGGGTGATTTGCCTATGGGATTATTTATTCCATCGATTATTACTGGACATCAATTAAGGAAATCACGTCAACCAGACTTCTTACAAATACAACAAGATGAGAAAAATCTACATGAAGATGTCATTATTTCTTTGCCAAAAGTTTTGAATACGAACGTTGAACTCGAAAAAACTTCAATTGAAGAAGAGGATCATGGAAAGATCGAGAAATTAATCATAACGGGCGAAAAAGAACTTGTAGAATTCAAAGAAGGTGAAATCCTTGACTTCATTGTTTGCTCAAAAATGGAGTTTGTGATTAAACCTTATGAGGAGATTGAGGTGTATATTGCTGAGTTCGAAACTGATGATGAGGGAAAGTCATACTACTTGGAGAATGACAAGATTAAAATTTGGAAGAAAGTTGCAATATGGAACAAAGTCAAATTAAGCAAGCTAAGCAGGACCTCCAAAGTCATATTCAAAGTGCCATGATATACTTGTGCAAAAGTCGAGCTTGAGACTATAAATCGAGCACTAAATGGGAGGCAACCCATTTTTCTATCCCTTTCTCCTTATTTTTATTAACTATTGCATTACAAGTAGTTTTATGGATTGCATTAATTTAGAAATTCATGCATTTAAACAGTTTTTAAACACAATTTAGCCAGTACTTTAAGATTTGTATTAGTAACTTAGGCATGTTTACTTATTGAGTTCATTTTATGTAGGCTCATCGTTAACATCCTAGCATTACATTAAGCTTACATTGATGTGATATGCATTTTTAAGGTTGCATCTAGATTTCAATCTTTTTAATGTTAGAAGATTAGAATTCTTCTTGGTGTAAATACATTCCGAATATTTAAACCTTATTTGCTATCATTAATATTTATTTTGAATTCTTGAAACAGAAAGTCGAAGCCTGTCAATAAAGAAAAGTGGTGGTTGTCTTGACATCTACCAACCGAACCAACTCGATCACTCTACCTATCCGCATCTAACCCAGGGAGTTTCTGATCCTTTATTTAGTTTATCTCTGTTTTTACATAGTGGACTATGTAATCTTTTTGTTTAGGGGTGGGAGTAAGTATTTGGAGAATTAGGATCTTTGTTGCTTGCTTTCCAACTACTTATCGGGTTTGTATAACTAATTTAATCTGAAAAAAAAAATTGGAAAACAAATTTTTTTAGTGTCTAATATAGTGTTGAATGAACTTTTGATTTCAACAAAATGCTTGTATGTGACTTTATCATAAGGCAACAACAATGGCAGCTCAAGAAATTGACGAGGGAGACAACGATTACGTAATATAAAAGCAGATTGTGAACTTGATGAAACTGTCCTGGGTGACTTAGCCGTTGCATTATTTCTTTCACCACAATTTGATGTGGGTGATTTGCCTATGGGATTATTTATTCCATCGATTATTACTGGACATCAATTAAGGAAATCACGTCAACCAGACTTCTTACAAAGATGAGAAAAATCTACATGAAGATGCCATTATTTCTTTGCCAAAAGTTTTGAATACGAACGTTGAACTCGAGAAAACTTCAATTGAAGAAGAGGATCATGAAAAGTATCTAATTATGATCACTTTGTGTGAAAAAAGCAATTTAAAGATTATTAGGAACATACAAGTGTGAAGAATACCCCGGGATTGGAGAGAAAATCATAAGGAGTGATTCTGCACGAGAGGTGTGAGGAAAAACTGATCACGCAAGGATTAGGATTATGATTAAATCAGCAACACTTAATTGGTTGTGCTTTAGTATGGGTGTGAGTTCAATATTGGCTAATCATACACACACACTAAGTCGATCATCGGATAATTTAAAAAATTATTTTTGATGTCGTTTGGATCTTTCTAAAGTGTTATTTAAATTTGAACCTAAGGCATATGGTAAGCCGTTTAACGTTGACTTAATATGGTTTATTTCCTAAGTTTTGTTGTGTTTTGTCTTGTTCGAGGACATACAAAGGTTTTAGTTCAGGGGTATTTGATAAGTATATTTTTGTGCACTAATTAAGGCCATATTACTTAATTTTTGTGTCGTTTTATTTTTACATTTTACTTAACTTAGGTTAGTTTTATCTTGTTTTGGTTTTGAACTCGTTTCTAAGCAATTGGAAAAGAAAGAAGGATGAATTGGCTAGTTGATGGAATTTTGGGGACTAATATGTATTTGAGTAAAAGTTGAAGCACTAAAATTGAAGTAATTTGATGTGGAGGACCAAGATGGAAGGAAGAATGAAGAAAATTGCTGAAAAGAAAATTTGTGAAAGTTTTATAACTAGGTGGCCGCCCAGTTATATTGGTTGGGCAGTCGCCCGAACCTAAACCCCATTAACGATGGCCATTTTCTAGGCCTGGGCGGCCGCCTCATTTTCTAATGGGCATTCGCCTAGGCCAAATTTGGAAAAATTTTCTAGTTTCCTAATTTGAATACAACTTTTATGGAAACGAATCTTGGGGTGTCATTTAAAACCCCAAGGCCATCCAAAAGTAAGGAAAACACATTAGAACATATTTTGAAGAGCTTTTGGAGTAGAGAACAAGCGAAGAACAAGAAGATCGAAACCAAAAACACAAGAATAAATTCAAGAATTATATTGGGTGATGTCGATTCTTTAATATTCTTTGTGTTTTCTTCTTCATAACATGTTAGGCTAGATTTATTTGTGCTAGGAGAATAATGAACTATGTAATATGATTTTTATATTTTAGTTTTACATTCTTGACAATAAAAACACATTTTGGATATTTGAATGATTTATATGATCTTATTTTTTTCATAATTATTGTGCACGTAATTATGTAAGTGTGGTAGTTTATTTCATGCATTCGAAAGAAGGGGAATATGTTCGACATATATAAATGGCATAGGGTCCGATAGGGGATAGAAATATACCGCTATACCTTGTGTGAATATTTAAGTGTTCATAAAAATTCATGCATCTTGTTTGTATCCGTTATAGAGATATAGTCGGATTATAAATGAGAATATGTTTGACATTACTTGAGAGAGAGTGTTGAATAATTTAGGAACATTCATTCGTCAATATTTCTCTGTGTTGTCAAAGTATAGAATTGAGTTTAAAAAGAATTATTACATAGGGATTCGTGATCCTAGTACATTCATCTCAAATTCAAACACTCCAACTTACATTTAACGCCGTTTGAATTTAATTTAGTTACATCATTTTTGCCTACATACTTAGCATTGTTTTAGTTATAATTTCATCACAACAAAATGTCACTTTATTCTAGTTTCGATTAATGTTAAGGTAATAAGAATTGAACTAATCAATCTTCGTGGGACAATACTCGGACTCAAAAAGTCCACTTTATTGCTTGTTAACGAACCATGCACTTGCGGTGATTTCAATTCGAAATATATTTTCGTGAACATTGTTTATTTCTTAGATTCAGATTAGGGTTCTTTTACTTGATTATCGTCAATTTTTGCCTTCGAGATTTTATAGGAAACCTGCTATAGAATATGACGATATGGAATGTGCATGCTAACTCTCTGCAAACCATATTAAAACATATGGAAGACGTATAAAGAATGTGCAAAGGGAACAAAAGTTCAAGAGGTCCGCATAAGACAAAGCAAACTACTCCCCCATCTAGCTAGCTAAAGGCTGTCAGCATACTCGTAAAGCGTAACATTTATGACTAAATCAGCTATGAAGCAACCAACAAGTAGTTGTGACAAAGACCCCCTTCGTAAACCCACAAATACAATGTAAAATGGAGAAAATCAGACCTGGTATGAACGTGAATAAAGACGTAAAATGGAGAAAATTAGACTTGGTATGAACGTGAATAAAGATGATCAGATTAGAACCTTAAGGTAACAAATTCCTTAAAACCCCAACCTTGAGACGCCACAAAGGTGATCACTCCTTTGATAAGTCAAATTTCAAGCATTCTACCAAGAACACAAAAAAAAAGGCAAGCAAGAGCTTCTTTCCATAGCTTCAAAAAACGTCCCTTACAAATAACATGGCTGCCCTCTTTTAAAGACAAATCCCTAGCTTAATTGAAGAAGACAAAAAACGAAATGGGCCTTAAAAGATGGATTGGGCCTAATGGATGAAACATAAAAGAGCCCAAAGATAATTAAAAGACTAAAGTTAAAATCCTAAATGATCAAAACATGAACAGTCCATAATTAACTAAAAGACTAAGTTAAAATTCCTAATTAATCCTTGCACGCTTCTTGCTCTTCCAGATTTATCCCTTGCACAAAAAGATAATTGACTATCATTGGTGAAGTTTTGGAATCTTCGAATTTAGTTATAGAATCTTCTAGCACCGCCTCTTTATATTGCACTTCCATGATCAAACCTTGCAAAGCTTCTTTCATCCTCTTTGTTTTTACCCTAGTCATTGGACCGCCAATTCCTTGCAAACGATCTTGAGAATATTTGGGAGCATCAACTTGGTAAGCACCTCGATCACCTTGTTCTCATCAAGTTGCTACTTGTAATTCTCTCATTATAACAAAAGTGCCCCAAGGCTCGGAGGAAATCTATAAATACCTCCTCATTTGAAGAAGAAGGCATGAAATTCAAATATTTTCCTCTCAAATAGTTGTTTTACTTCTTGCTCCTATTTGAACATTCAAATTAGTGAGTGTAGAAAGTCAAAATTGTAGTTAGGTAAGTAAAATTTGTTGTTCTGATTTTCATCTTCATAAATTGGCTCCGTCCTTGGGAACACTTGAACAAAGTAAACCATAAAACTCCGTTGTACTGAAGAAATTTCTTAGCACCTAGAACAAATGAATCTCAAGAAAGAAAATCTTGAGGAAAAGTTATCACCAGAAGCTATAATCAAAGGATATAGTAGCGACAAGCTTTTAAATAGTGACGCTAATTTGAAATGACAGCGAGAGGAAACAACTTTAAAGTCGCAAACCACCATTTCTCTTGCTCAGTGCCACCGCTTGAGAAAAATGCATTTATTGCCAAAACGATACAAGAAATGGCATGGAGCATAAAGGTACTAACCATGAAAAATGCGTCATTAAGCGCAAAAGCAGAAAATTCGGGAGGAGATTGGCAAGATGATTCAGAAACACATGGAGAAAAGCAAACCGCAAACTCCTTCTATGAAAATAACAACAGTTTGTAAGTTTGAAAGACTGGCGATAACTTAAAAAAAAAAAAAAAAAAAAGAGGAATGAGAGGTATGAGGATAAATATGTAGTAGGAAGGTCTATGGATGAGTTAAGTTCCCGCGATGGTAGATCAATCAAAATCACCGTCAAGGAGATTAGAGAGCTAAGAATTATGACAATACGTTGTATATTACTCTCCCAACAAGAGTACGAAGATCATCCAGCCAGATCATGTGAAATGGACGATGATGATGAACGCATACCATTTTCCAAGGAAATCAAGGAGGTGCCAATCCCAAACAATTTTATTCATTTGGTAATGGATAAATACAATGGAAAAGGATACCATTTATTTGAATATATAACACAAATGAAACTAAAAAAGACAAACCCCGCACTAAAGCGTCAGGGATTCCACTTAGCTCTGGATGGATTAGCTAAAAAGTAGTACAACAAATTGGAAGTTGACTTCAATCGAAGAAAGCCTTCCCAAGAGCAATCATTGGAAGCAGACTAGGATAAGCTCCAGCCACACGACTGAATGACAAATGACAGGAAGAAGAAGAATTTCTAAAGAGCTATTTTGCATGGTTCAATGTTGAATTGATAGCTTGCGAGACCATATCAGATGAAAAGGCCAGAGATGCCTTATGGAACAGTCAATCGATGGAAACTCCCTTTTAACAGGATGTTAGCAACCAAAATCCTACTTCCTATAATCAGTTAGTGAACCTGATCCAAAGTGACATCCAAAAGGAGGACAAGATGCCAACCGAAAGAAAATAAAGTTCGAATGGAAAAGCTCAAAGGTAAAACCTCCGCACATTCTTTTCAATTGCCAAAATAACAATATTCGCATTTTGTAGAGCCCAGGGATAGGATCCATGTAATATCCTCAGTCTCTGCACTGGTCATGAGCGAAGAATATCCTTTCTATAGAAGTCAAAATATGAATTTTTGTAACATTATTGCTCTAGGGATCATAATACAGATGAATGTTACGATGTATTGAAAATGATTAAGATACGAAGCCAACAAGGAGCTTCATAGAGGATATGACTGAAGAAGGAATACCATCTTATCCCACCAAGGCCGATTCGAAATAAGCACCAGCAATGCTTCCAGTTTTCTACCACAAATCAAGAAAATCAATACCAAAATCAAAGGCCCTTATATTGGAGGAGATACAACGAATGAACAAAGGATCTATGCTCGCTCCACCAGAAACCTTTATAGGAAGTATTCCAGATTAGAGGTAATCCTAAACCTGTATCTCTTCCAATTACTTTTGATAGTAATGATGAATTGGACTCATATATCCCTGTTGCGATGCATTGGTAGTACGACATGTAATAACTCGTAGTTCTTTAGCCGCATGTTGATAAATAATGGCAATTTTGTTAATATTCTTTTTGGGAGCACTTTTGACCAAATTCAGGTTCATCACCCTAGAACACCTCTGGTCGAACCCATATATGGCTTTACTACGAAAAGTTTGATCCCTAAAGGACAAATTACATTGAGAGTTGAGCTCGGCGATGAGCTAACTACATTTCAAGGACACATGTGCTTCTTACTCATTGATAGAAATCTACGTACAGTGAGGTCATAGGAAGACCCGATTTAAAGCAACTGAAAGTAGTAACATATGTCTACCACCTGTACCTGAAATGCGAAAGTCTCCAAAGGGTAGCCTGTATCAAGGAAAATTAAGTTGTCATGAGAGAATGTTATGTCAACTCTCGACCTAAAGCAGCCCCAAAACCCATAAAGGGTAATATCATATTTATGATTGAGACAAATGAAAATATGCTTGAAAACTCCATTGTAGGAAAACAAGTATTGGATGCTGCAAAGGATAGGTTGAAAGACCTGCCCGTTAGTAAAGATAACTTTGCAAGTACTAAAGGAAGTATAGATCATGAAACATAGACCAATTTTGAACCTAAATGTAATACCTAGATCAGGAAAGTTTAAAAGATTTGATAGGTACTACTCACACCAACAAGGTGCACCTTCTTTTTCGGAAGTCCATCGTTAGAAACTCTACAGTTAAGCGTGCTTGGCTTGGAGAAATTCTATGATGGGTGACCCCCTGGGAAGTTTTCTTGGGGAGCGTGCGAGTGAGGATAAAGCATGCTGAAAAGACTCATGTTGGTACAGTGGGGACAGTATGTCGTCGATCTAACGGCCGGGACAGCCCGTTAAGTGGGACCCGGGTCGTTACATAAAATGAGGTTTGCAGAAATGAGAAATGGCGAGTTTCAGTTAGCCAAAGGAATACGATGACTAGTTTCCACCACAAAGGAAATTGCTGTCAAAGGATGAGACCACGTCCTGACAAACTCAAATGTTATGACATATTGTAATGATGCATAAAGTACTTATGACAGGGAAAAAGATGGCAATCCGCATCCCCAAATGTTGTAATGATGATTTAATGAAATTTTATTTGGAAAGTTGTGTTGTTAGAATGAAAAATAAACACAAGAATGGTAGGTTATGTGGATTGTATAAATATATTATAATTGCATTTACGCAAAGCATAATTAGATAGCAACTGAGCAATACAATGCGAGCTCAAAAAGATGGCTAAGTGAATCAATTCGTACAATATAAGTAATGATATTTCAATAATGAAATGTCGGAATGAAATCTCATACAAACCAAAATGAAATGTCATAAATAAAAAAAATGAGAAAACAAGATAAAAAGCAAGCTATACTAAATTTAGAAAATGCTGAAGAAGTGGGGTGTTACCCTCCAAAGGCACACACTCTTTGGGATAAGAGGAGCCTCAATAGAAGCGTCGGCTGACTTATCTTGAGCAACGACTTTGCTGAGAGGAATAGCTGAAGAATCTACAAGTTGGGTAGGTTTGATAGAAGTGGTAGATTATCATAAGCCCTGGTGGATAACAGAATATCTTCATTGAAGGAGGTGCCCTTGACACCCTCTTCGCAAGCCTTTAAAAAACTTAAATCCCACTCAAATTGAAACTTCCTAACAATGTTAAGAACCTTGTTGCTCCCATCTTATATGGCATCCTCCAGAAGCTTCCACTTATTAGCCTTTATTTCGGAAATGTCAGACTCTACAAGAGCCAATTTTATCTCAGTATCCTCCAACCTATTAAGAAGAAAGGCTTTTTCACATCTCGCCTTATCCAGGTTTTCGGAGATAGTGAACTATTCAGCTTTAACTGACTGAACCTCATCTCTGAGGCATAGAATCTCAGCATCGATTTTGACAACGTAAACAACAAGACTTTTCCTAGCTTGCTCTAAGTCCTTAGTGACTATAGCTACGTAGCCCACTAAAAGAGCTTCATTCGTAGCTGGAGCCTCAGAGCATTTGCTCATCTTTTGGTATTTTCTCTTCTTCTTCTTCTTCTTCTTCTTCTTCTTCTTCTTCTTCTTCTTCTTCTTCTTCTTCTCAGCTTATCTCAGTTTCTTTTGGAGAGCTTCACATCTCTTTTCCAAAGAGTCGGCTCTTTTCTCCAATTTATTAGCCTGCAAAATGAAGACCTCATATTCCGCCCGCTGATCATGATAAAGGACAGCAACTCACGAAAGATGAGCTTCAATCAAATGTCTCCTTGCTTAGAGGTGGTCATATTCTCTGCAAAATTTCCCAAGTGATGTTAAAATACATAAATGTAGATTTGGCTGCCCTAGAGACGAAGGCGGGAATCATTAATAGGGCCTTGGGGGTTCATCTCCTCATTGAGGCAAGCAAAAAATAAAGCATTAGTGTCTACAAGATGTTCAGATCCTTTTAGCACTATTGTTTCTCCCTGGGTGCCAAAATTGGCGAAGATTGAGATCCAAATTCCATGGGTAAGGACCTGTGAACCTCCACCCCTAGAGGCGGTGGAGGTCACTTAATCACAGTCTCCTTCACGTAAAGCCTTACCCTTGTCTCACTTGGAACCCTCTGTGGGCACATCATTAGAAGGAGAATGGGAGCTAATTTTTGGCGCTTGGGAGTAGCGCCAAAGTTGATCTTCATGATAAAGTGGACGATGATATTATCTGCACCAGCAGAAAGAACCATATAAATAAACATCAAAAAAGAAAATATATTCCAATAAAAACGAATTAACGCTTTTCATGTGCATCGAGATTAATGGGTATTACCGGGGGTCAAACCCCCTGTTACCATAAACAAGGAAAACACCCTTATTCTATATGTGATATTAGAAATAAGGGACATACAAAGAAAATGGGACTAAAACCCCGTATTCGGCAAAGTTCACGAAAGGCTACATAGCCATAAGAGGAATGCTTAAAAGTATTTCGGGTACAATAAGGCTACAATATCATCCCTTCCAATAAAATTAATGAGACCTCAAAATTGCTCATTAATTAGAACTTATGATATTTTGCATGTTTGCAAGATTAGCTATTCAAATCCACATAACTCGTTATGTACTTCAACCCTAAGTTGCGAACTAAAACTCAACTCATATTATCCCAATGTAAATCTAAAAGTTACAAGGGATACATATCAATAGTAAACAAAATTGCTGGCAAAAAAGGGGGAAAACGAATGACATGTCTTGTCACAAGACGCCATTGTGGTATCTTAGCATCAACTGTCAACAATTAAAACCTATGACGATATCCATGTTATCCGTTGACACTTGTTAATCATTTGCTAACATGGACTACAATCATTCTAAAGACTATTTAGTAGCTTGAAATATAAGGTTACTTCACAATAGCTACCTTAAGGACCTTTGGATTATTTACGTTTTTACATGTTAACATCTTTAGTTTTCGTGGAGTTTCATAGCCCGTAAACTTACTTCAATATATGACTTCATCGTATTCATACTACAAGGTTCCTCAAAACTAAAGACACATGAGGAACAAAAGATGTTGAAGAACGTGAACAAATGTGAATCATGTGTAAATGTACCATCCCAAAACGGGGTAAAAATAATACATAAACTCAGATAACTCGAAGGGGCAAATCTAATTCAACACTTGCAAAAGATAAAGCACGTATTACCCATCTCTAGACAGTGGTGATGCAGACATTGAGAGTTAATGTGCACAATCAAACTTGCAAAAAAATAATCGAAAGGAAAAATTATTAACTCAAATTTCCAATTAAATCAATTTACCCATGACTTGGACCTTCATTAATTAGCACTCAAAAACCAGTAAACTCAAGAATAGCATAATATAAATCAAAAGATGAAAACCCCTAATAATCACACTGATTTCCCTTTAATTCCAATATCAAATGTATCGATTTAATCTTGTACATATATTTCAGATAAAGCAAAACCATAAAATTCACATAAAATTCAACTATTCAAACATCTATAAATAATGTCAGCATGAAAATTTTAGGTTGGTGTAATTTACTATTCAAATTTGTTCAATTTCTTAAATGTAAATTGAATAATTGGCAAATGATGTTCATAGTTGAATAAGAGTACTGAAAAGCATAATGGTAGATGGCTGGTTGATTCGAACACTTTTCCACGATAGCCTTTGACCAGATCTAAGTAAAGAAAAAGTTAAAAAGTTTTAAAAAATCACAATATTCATTTTATCCCCATTTTGAACAATGAGAATTTGAAAAATGTTATAAATTTAAAAATCTCTCCTACAATAAACCGATTCTTCAAAGTTTTTTCATCCTCTCTATCTCCATTTTTCAAGGTTTTTCATCCATCTCCATATTCGAGGTCTCTTCATTTTATTTGGTTAAATTCTAATTTTTTGCTGATAATATTGATGAATAATGTGTTTTTAGCTTTAATATTCAAAGATTTTAACAAAAAATTCTTTTATTGAAGAAAACCAAATCTTTGAAAAAATCAGAACATATCTATTATTTGTTAACGGGTCTGAGGAGTCTAGATGTGTTCCGAACCCTGTCCGGGGGTTTGAAAACAAAACCCATTGACGTCTGGGGGGAGGTATGGAAACATACCCAATAAACGTTTGTGAAAAAATTCGCTTTTAAAATTTGCAATGAAGGATATTTTTGTCTTATAAGGTTGAAAACGTTATTATGATGAATAATTAGGGGTTGTTCTCTTTGCTGTTTCCATGCAATTTTATGTTTGCGATTTTCCAAAACAGTGAAAACGCAGCATTCTCTTTCCTATTTTCGAAAATGAATTTTTGAAAACAAAAAAAAAATTGTACTAAAAACTCAAAACGTCTTTTTTGAAGTTTTGAGCATTTTCAAGCCAAAACACGAAAATGAATCAAAATACAGAAAACACTCTCAAATTAAAAAACAACCTTCGTGTACGTGAGCTTATTTCTCACATATCCTCTTTCTCCCGTAAGATTCATTCCAGAGCAGTTGTTCTCTAGGGTTTGCTCTGCCTTCCCATTCCTTTGTTGTGGCATATTGAAGAATCAAAGGCTCAATCGAAGGCTCATCCTCATCTCCTATCCTTGTCTCATATTTTCTACTCAATACTATCTTCAAATCTAGGTATTTCTTTGGTGTAATTTTCTCTGGACAGATTTGGATTTTTTTTTCTTTGGTGTTTTAAAGCATTTGATAGTATAATGTGATTATTTTGCTAGATCTGTAAGAATAATAAAATGTTTTGTTAAAAGAAGGCAGTGCAAGGTGTAAATTGGTATTAAAATATTTGAGGTTGTTGCAGGTATGTAGACTTGATCCATTTGTGCAGTTGGGATCAGATTAGAGTTTGATTTCATTGAGTTCAAACTATTTGTTAATAATTTGATCCAAGGACACATCAACTTTTAGTTTTTACTTATAATGAAGTTCTTTATTGAAAGTGCTTTATTGAATTTCCTCTATTGTGTCATACCAATTAGATATGTTTCCATGACAATGATATGATCAGAATTAGTACATGGATATGATCGCCATTCTTATTTTTATGTTTGATCGAATTTATGGTATCTGACTATAATTAAATACATTGATATGTCCTCCTCAAATATCTTATGGAAGGACTTATATATTTCTTGATAATTTGATTTATATTCAATATAGAACATGAATGGTCATAGAGTTAAGAATAAGGAACCAATGTCATGGTCGGAAGAGAATTAACACACTTTTATCGAAATTCTTTATGAGAAAGTGAAATTAAACGCATTGCAATGTTCTACATTCACGAAAGACGAATGGGGGCAGGATTAATGAAAATATGATAGCTTCAACAAAAATGGATTACGACATAGATAGATTAAAGGAAAAGTTGAATCCCTTACGTAAGTTTCATCGCATGTTCTCTGAACTTTTGGGGACATACAGGTGTTACATAGGATCCAAATACCAACAAAGTTAATGTTGTAGAGGAAGTTTGACAACACTTTTATACGGTGTATATATATATTATAGAATATTTTCGTCATTTTTTTTATCTTATCAATTTTACCCCTTTTTGTTGAACACTATGGTAATGTGGCTTCTTTTTTCAATCTTAGATTAATAAGCCGAATTACAAAATGTTCAAGAGGGAAGGATGTAAACACTACCACACTCTTTGAGAGAAATTTAGCGGGACTACAGCTACTGGAGGATTAGGCAATGCCTCTACTCAACTTCCAAACAGAAGAAAGGTAGCTAGAAGATGATTTTTTTTAACAGGAGAGTGTATGTACGTGTGGAAAATGATGATGAAGTCGATGAGTTTTCAAATACTCGTCGGCGTGGGGAAATTGGTACATCGGGTGAACGCCGACGTAAGGAACCTAAGATTAGTAAAAGTTATAAACTCGAGGCTTTCATGGCATAGTGGTCATATACAGTTAGTATCAAGAAGGAGTAAAATGAACTTATAACACTTTACCTAAAAGAAAAGCTTGCAAAGATCCAAGGAAAATCATGTAATCAATCGGATAGTAAAATTAATAGTCCGGATCCTTAAACAATATGGAAGAGGTGTCAAATGAGGTTTATATGAAAGCAATAAAGGCTTTTAGGGATACCGATTTCAGGGTGTCTGTAGAAAACCCGTTTATTATGTGATATAATTGTTATTGATTGCTCACCTTATTTAGATTAGGAAACTTTTCCTTTTCTTAGATTAGGAATTATTATAAATTGGATTTCATTGTATTGTAAGAAATATACGTTTTTCATGAAATAAACTTGGGAGGGACAGGGAGCTTCATGGGAGTATTGTGTTCTGTTGTTTTAGTTCATTAAACTTCACATGGTATCAGAGCCGGAGTAATTCTAAACTCGACCATCGATGACAGGAACAGAAACAATCGGCAAAGTTACGATGAAAAAAGCCTCAGTTGGAAAAGCCTACCTTTTGGCCGGAATCAATTCAGAAAACGAGTAGCCTAAAAGTGGTAAAACTGCCGGAATCATCACCACCGACCACCACAGTGATCGGAACATCCCACCGGTCGATTGCTCAACCTCAGGCGACCCCAACAACGTCTTCAATTCATTCCAAACAACAACCCATGACTCTATATCAATCCCGCAGCGAGGTCCGAGCGTTTCAAAATCCGGCGTCGTCCAGTCAACCCACGGTCGCGGACCACATGGGATGAAGTCCTCTCCTTCTGGCGCACCATACCCAACCATGGGTCAAGTGCAATTTCCACAGGAGATCGACCAAGAAGAACAGAGGAACGACGCCACAAAGAAGAAAGGAACTGGGCTGCCTGGAGTCAATGTCCTGGCCTGCTTTGGGCCTAATAAATCAGTCGGGCTATCTGGAGCTAATGGAATTGGGCCAAATAAATCAATTGGGCCGTCTGGTGTCTTGGCTTGTTTAGTAGATGATTTTAGACCTAACGAGTCTATGCCAGCTAGTGAATTTAGGCCGGATGGAATGGCCCTTAATCCAATAAATGGGCCCAATGGGTCAACCCATGTATTAAATCTTAGCCCATCAAGTTCCTTGACGCATAAACGTAGCTTTCTAAAGGCCCTAAACACTACTGGACAATCCAAAGTTCCCTGGATCATTGACTCTGGTGTGTCCGATCACATGACAGACGACTACCACCTATTTACCACATATTCGCCATGTGCTGGCAGCCTCAAAGTAAAAATTGCAGACGGCTCACTCTCACCTGTTGCAGGAAAAGGAAGTATTCGAATATCTAATTTAATAACAATTGAATCCGTTCTCCATGTCCCAAAGTTGTCTTACAATTTATTGTCCATTAGTCAATTGACGAAAAAATCAAATTATTCTGCTAATTTTTTCCCTTCTCACTGTGTTTTTCAGGATCTATCATCGGGCAAGACGATTGGGAATGTTAAGGAGTGTGAAGGACTCTACTACTTTGGAGAGGTTTACTTTGAAGAGGTTGATGCGAGTAAACTACGTCAATTTGCTAGTTGTGATTCTGCTTTTGTCCATAAGATAAGTGAAATATTTTTATGGCATTATAGAATGGGTCACCCCAATTTTCAATATCTGAAACGTGTATTTCCCTCTATCTTTTCGAACAACACTCATGTTGACCTTCATTGTGAAATTTGTGAACTTGCAAAACATCAACGTTCCTTGTTCCCAATATCCACATACAAACCTTTCAAACCATTTGCCATGATTCACAGTGACCTATGGGGACCCTCACAAACCCCTAATCGTACACATACTAAATGGTTTGTTACATTCATTGATGACCATACTCGAATCTGTTGGGTCTATCTGTTAAAAGAAAAAACTGATGTTCGCTCAGTTTTCCTCAATTTTCATTCAATGATTCAAACTCAATTCCAAACGCGTATTCAAATTCTGCGTACGGATAATGGCACAGAATATTTCAACACTACCTTAAAAAACTATCTTCAAGAAAATGGAATTATTCATCAAAGTTCTTGTATTCACACTCCCCAACAAAACAGGGTTGCCGAATGTAAAAATAGGCACATTCTCGAAGTTGCCCGTGCCCAAATGTTCACTATGAATATGCCTAAAACCTTCTGGAGAGATGCCATTCTGACTTCAGCCTATCTTATAAATAGAATGCCAAGTCGCATCCTCTCATTCAAATCTCCTCTCCAAAAACTTCTACATTTTTTTCTTCATTCCCGTTTTCACTCAACCTTACCTCTAAAAGTGTTTGGGTGTACATCTTTTGTCCATATTCATTCACATTATAGGACTAAGCTAGATCCCCGTGCTCTTAAGTGTGTACTGATTGGCTATTCTCCTACACAGAAGGGTTATAATTGCTATAATCCAATAACAAAAAAGGTATTTGTTAGTCTTGATGTCACATTTTCTGAGAATACTCCATACTTTTCAAAAACCCTCTCTTCAGGGGGGAGAATGTCAGTGAAGATGAAGATCGGTTCTTGAAAGTTGATCTCTCTTCTCCCCTAGAGTCCATCCCATACACTGAATCTGCTCCATCAACTTGTTCTAATATGCCATTTGCAGAAGAAAACTTAAACTTAGGGGGAGATAAAGAAAAACAATGTGGTAAAGAGATATTAGTTTACTCGAGAAAACCAAAATCAAGGTACAATGAAGACCTTACACCCAAAGCACCAAGAGAGTCAGAACCGGTGATAGCTCCAAATCTACAAGGGATCTCTCCCACTACTTCGAACATTGATTTACCTATTGCTCTCAGAAAACAATCTCGGTCATGTACTCTCCACCCTATTTCAAAATTTGTATCATATAACACTCTTTCTACAGGGTTCCGTACTTTTTTTTCTAACCTTGATAGTACAGAAATTCCCAACAATATTCAGGAAGCAATGGCTATTCCCAAATGGAAAGATGCCATTTTAGAAGAAATGCAAGCACTGGAAAAAAATAAAACTTGGCTGCAAATGGGTCTTTAATGTGAAGTACAAAGCTGATGGGACAATAGAACGATACAAAGCTCGTCTCGTTGCAAAAGGTTATACACAGACCTATGGCATTGACTACACAGAAACATTCGCTCGTATAGCAAAATTGAATACAATCAGGGTTATCTTGTCTATAGCAGCAAATTTGGATTGGCCTCTCCAACAGCTCGACATTAAGAATGCATTCTTGAATGGAGAATTAGAAGAAGAAGTTTTCATGACCTTACCTCCATGTTTCTCTAGAAGGGATGAAGAAAATAAAGTTTGCAAACTGAAAAAATCCTTATACGGTCTCAAACAGTCACCCAGAGCATTGTTCGACAGATTTGCAAGAGTACTGAGAAATCAAGGATATCGACAAGCACAGTCAGATCATACTATGTTTTACCAACTATCTGAAGCAGGGACGAAAACAATCCTGATTGTATACGTTGATGACATAATACTAACCGGAGATAATATAGTGGAAATAGAAAGACTTAAGAAAAGCCTAGCTACAGAGTTTGAAGTAAAAGATTTGGGACAGATGCGATACTTCTTGGGAATGGAAGTGGCCAAATCAAAGAAGGGTATCAGTGTTTCACAACGAAAATATATTTTTGACCTTCTAACTGAAACTGGCATGCTTGGATGTAAACCAAGTGACACACTTATGGAGGTTGGCAGAACAGTAGACACTGGAAGACCAGTTGAAAAGGACAGATATCAGCGACTGATTGGCAAGCTAATCTATCTCTCTCACACGAGACCTGACATAGCATTTGCGGTAAGTGTGGTAAGTCAATATATGCATTCTCCAAAGGAAGCCCACCTAGAAGCAGTATACAGAATCCTCAGATATCTCAAAGGTACCCCTAGAAATGGACTTTTCTTTAAGAAAAATGAGAGGAAAGAAGTAGAAGTCTTTACTGATGCTGATTGGGCTGGATCATTAGAAGATAGGAGGTCAACTAGTGGCTATTGCACATTTGTTTGGGGAAACTTGGTAACTTGGAGAAGTAAGAAGCAAAATGTGGTAGCTAGAAGTAGTGTTGAAGCTGAATTTAGAGCAGTTGCACGAGAAATATGTGAAGGACTATGGATAAAGAAACTACTGGAAGAATTACAAGCTACGGTAGAATCTCCAATCAAACTCTATTGCGACAACAAAGTGGCCATCAACATCTCTCTAAATCTGGTCCAGCATGATCGAACCAAACATATAGAAGTTGACAGACACTTCATCAAAGAAAAGGTTGAAGACAGGATTATATGCATGATATATGTACCTACAAAGAAACAAATTGCAGATATCTTCACCAAAGGACTGCCTCGACCAGCTTTTGAGAATTTTATTTGCAAGTTGGATATGATTAACATCTATGATCCAACTTAAGGGGGAGTGTAGCAATCCCGTGTATTATATGATATTATCGTTATTGATTGCTCACCTTATTTAGATTAGGAAACTTTTCCTTTTCTTAGATTAGGAATTATTATAAATTGGATTCCGTTGTATTGTAACAACATATATGTTTTTGAAATAAACTTGGGTGGGACAGGGAGCTTCACGGGAGTATTGTGTTCTGTTATTTTATTTCATTAAAATCAACAGTGTCATTTGTAAAGATGCCAGAAAAGAGATGACATATTTTGGAACTACTTTAATATGATTGTTTTTTTAATTTCTCTAGTATCTTGTTGTTTTAATTTGTGATGTTGAAGGTTGAAGTAATGTGTTATTTTCACAACTCGAAGTACTTTTTTTCCCTTCTTGGTGATGTTGTACTATTTTCATTTATGAACTTAGTGATGTTGTTGGTTGTAGAACTGACGTTGTTAATTTTTCTTTAATTTCTCAATACTTGATTGTTTGTTTTATTTGAATCAATGATGGTTGATATAACTTATGATAATTACTGTGGATATATTTTGTTCACAATATGGCAAGTGAATCAAATGTGGTTGATAATGTGAGTACCGATGATTCAATTGATGAAAATTCAAGTGATGATGATTTGTTTATTTATGGATGATTTTGACACAAATTTTGGAGATTTAATGATGTTTAAGCTTTGTTGCCAACAAAGGAAGTACCATCGGTAGGAGACCTTGTATAACATCATCGCTTACAGAAAAAATGTACTTGCTAGAAATTCGGAATGGACATTCGGATGTATGCTATCGTAATTTTCGTATGCAGAAACACGTTTTCATGAATTTTCGTAATATTTTGAAAGAGAATGGCTATTGAAAGATGGAAAAAAAAAGTGAGTGTCAAGGAGGATGTTGCTATGTTTCTGATAATTATAAGGCACACACGATACAGTAGTATTAGTGATAGGTTTCAACATTCCTACAACACGATACACAAATGGTTTAAACGAGTTGTAAAGGCTGTTTGTTTATTTGGCACTAAGATAATTCGTTCGACAAATCAAGACATTGTGCATGAGCGAATTTTGCGCAAATATCATGTCTTTAAGGATTGTATAGGCGCAATAGATGTAATACATGTTGCAGCTTGGGCACCTGCATCGAGATAAACATCTTTTCGTGGAAGGAAAACTAATGTAACACAAAATGTGATGTTGGCAAGTGATTTTGATATGAAATTCACATTTGTGTATTTTGGCTGGGAAGGTTCTGCTAATGATTCACGAGTATTCGTTGACGTAGTCACAGAAGCTCGAACAACTTTCCAATGCCATGGGGAGGTATATTCTTATACTTGAAATAATTATTGCGAATATATTTACAGTGTTACACTATGAAAGTCTTTTTTTTTTTTAATTTTGCAGATAAATTTTACCATGCTGATTCTTGCTATCCAAACATGCGTGGATTTCCTGCCCCTTATCGAGGTCAAAGATATCATCTGCATGACTATGTTGGACGGAGAAGACTACGTGTGAAGGAAGAATTGTTTAACTATAGACACTCCTTGTGTCGTAACATTATTGAACGTTGCATTTGAGTTTTAAAGACAAAATTTTCTATTTTGAAATTGATTACCAATTATCCACTTAGTAGGCAAAGACAAATCCATATTGCATGTTGTGCAATAAACAACTTTATTCGTCAGGAGCACGCTTTAGATATGTTGTTCACTGAGTATTCAGATGAGAATATGGCGTTTCAAGATGTACCGGAGTCAAATCAAGATCAATAAGTCGTACATTTTGATGCTAGTCAAACAGCTCAAATGGAACAAGTCAGTGATCAAATTACTACACAAATGTGGAATGACTACTCAAGACATTGTACATGATTCCGCGGATTTATTTTGTCATGACATGTAAATTTCTAATCGTATCTATTGAATTGTTTTGTCAATTTAATTTAGGCTTTTTTTTTATATCCGAAAAAAAAAAATTTAAATTCACCAATTTCAAAATTTATATGTTATTTAATATTATATTAACATTAAACTATTAAAATTTATTGAATAATCACATTTCTTGAATAGAATATTATAAAAAAAATAATTCTCAAAATTTCAAAGTAAACGCGTTTTTCAATTTTCTGTTTTGAGAAACAATTTTTTAGAATGACAAAAAAAAACGTATTTTCAATAATTTCATAACAGACAAAATACAAAATTCAAAATGAATCCATAATTAGAAACTAAAAATTGAACCACATGAGAACAGTTTTGACACGAGACTTACGTGGTGATGGGAGGATTTGACTGGTCATTTCAAAAATGCGGCCGGCCGCGGATAGTACAAATTGTAAAAGCTAGGGCTTGGGAGCTGATAGCAAAGCTTAATGGAATTGGTAGTAGACAAGAGAGAACAGGAGAACTACAACACCGGAGACAATACAGCTAATACTCAGACGCCGCCGGCTGCCTATTCCGTTCCCGCCGACCTAGAAATCGAAGAACGCGAGCGCATCGCACTCGATCTCAAAGCTGGTCTTCACCCTCTCAAGGTTAGTCTTGTCTTTCTCTCTATGCGTGGATGTGTGCATACGGACGTAGGTATACGTATTCTATCTGTGTGAACTGTCTTCATGTCCACGTGTCTTGGAATTTCATTTCCGGTTTAATATGGGGCATTTGTGCCTGTAATTTTACACTTTAAAGGTGTGATATGTTATATGCATTATATATTTGGGTCTCAAAAAGTCTGGGAAATTAGGTGGTGCTTTGCTTATTAATTACTACATTCGGATTCAGGTAAATGAACAACAGTAAATGCTCCTGCTTTTATTTGCTAAAATTTCAAATGAGATAATGAACTTCTACTAGTGCTTGAGTGATGTTGTATACATACTCCATATGATTTTGGTTGGTACTTCTTAATCTAGAGGAGGTGTACGATGTAGCATCAAAGGCATATACTATGATAGGAGCTAGAGATTCATAGTGGGATTGGAGATGAAGCATGATGTTTTATAAATGGAAAGAGTTAAATCATTGGCCTTACTTTCTTTGTACCCAGGGCCATTGAACCAGGGTTCTTTCTGATATTTGAGGAAAAAGATGTAATGTATATGATAGATAGGAAAGAAAACTTTTGGTATGAACGGGATTCAGTTCCTACTGCTTCATGGCTGCACCTAAGTCATACTTATTTGTTTACGAAAAAATATGGTGAAGACTGAAGAGAATAAATCTACGATATGTGTTTACAGATGTTTCTAACTATACACGTAATAATCTACATCCCCAAACCTGGAACAAATATATCATTTGTTCCTAGTTTGCTTGATTATCATCAAATGGATGCTCATGTAGTTGTAAGTCAATCTCATAGTTAGTATGTCGGTGGCCACTTTACTATAAGAATATAAGGCAAACAGAGTGGTCCATCTTCTGTCTTTTTCCTTGATGATAAGTCTACCTCGGCATGCTTTGTCTTATCTTGTTGCTCCAGATAGCGAGCAATATATTAATTGATGCTTAGCTGTCGCAATGGTACTTTATTGGAAACTCTAACTCAATCTTTAGTAAGGTAAGCAACCATTTCAGCGTAATAGTTTGTAGATTCCTTGTGCTACTGCATTTAACTCTGCTCCAACTCTACTTCATGCAACCACCTATTGCCTTTGCTTCTCCACTCCACATTACTAGGTTACCCCAAGAAAATAAAAATTGCGTCAATTCAATTTGCTATTACTCATGTATCGTGCCAATCGCCTTTTGTGTCTCCAGTCCACCATCATGCAAATAACTTTCTTCTTGTACAATGAGAGCTTTTCTTTAAACTCATTGTTCTTAAAGGGTCTAGGCTCTGCCTAGATATGCCTTGGCTCAGGATTCAGAGAAATTCCCTGCATTGATGCAAGGCGACGAGAAAAGGTAATCAACTCTATTTTGACGCTTAATGGGGGCTATTATCAAAAATCATCAAATCGAAAATGAACGAAAACGCCTTTTTAAAATCATCGGTTTGGTACTACATAGACACTTCAACGAAACGGTTTTGACAGTTTGGTTTAGGTTTTGAAATTTAATCGGGAAAAATTCACTTTCCCTACTTTATCTTTACCCTATTTCAAAAATAACAAAACAACTTTTACATTTCAAAAATCAGATTTTTTGACCTATATATACACATATTTATAAATATTTATTTATTTATTTAAATATATAAAAAGATATAAATAAATAAATAAATATATATATATAAAATTAACCCACCCCCACCACCACTACCCCACCACGCCGACGACTGCTCCGGCGACCACTCCAGCGACGTCTCCGATTCCGACGACTTCTCCGGCGACCACTCCGATTCCGGTGATCAAGCTTTGCGATCGCTCCGATTCCGACGACTATTCCGATGACATGAATTTTTTGTACGGTCACAAATTTCAAGTCACAAATTTCTGTGTCACAAGTCACGACCAGTGTCACGCCAAGGTCACATGTCACAACACATGATTTTTTGTTTATAATAATTGATAACACAATAAGGCTCACGTCTCACATTTTTATTAATAGTCACATATTATTTTCAAATGGTCACAGTACAAGTCACAAAATTTATTGCACATGGCTCACGATTTTGTTCATAGTCCTATTTTATTTTCAAATGACTCAGATTCTGGTTGATAGTCACAAGTTTATTTCAAATGGCCACAGCACAGGTCACAGAATATTTTTTGGGCCTTGCTCAGGTTTTTATTGATAGTCACAGCATCGATCACAGTACATGGCTCAGGTCACGGCACATGGCTCAGGTCACGAAACAAAACCCACCAAACACAAAACCCAATGCACAACGCGTCACGAAACACAACACAGATTCAAACAAATGCAGCCCGCACCACCAAATCCACCTGCACCACCACCGCCGCCAAAGCCATTGCCACCTCACCCCACCACCACCGCAACACCACCAAACACCACGGGAAACCATCACCAAACACCACGGGAAACCACCACCTCCACACTAACAGTAATGCAAAACCGTGACCGCCACCACCAACAACCACCTCCATCACCAACAAAACCGAACCACCACGGCCTACCCACCGTCACTGTCCATCGCCTCCAACCACAAAAAACGCACCACCGCTACACTAATCGCAGAAATCAGAAAACATACCACAGATCGACCACCTCCACCATCTGTCGGCGCTCAGATCAATGACTTTGCAGTAGTCGCCGCACCGAAGCTCGTCGCGGCAGTGGGCGAAGCGACAATGGGCGAAGACGGAGGCAGTGAGGGAGGAGAGGAGATGAGGGCGAAGACGGAGGCAGTAAGGGAGGAGAGGAGAGGAAATAAGTCGCTGCTGCCCTAAATCGCAGCAGCGTCGCGACGCGACGGCAGCAGCGTCACGAAGCCGCCGGAGGAGGGGGAGAAGGGGAGGGGGAGGAGAGGGGACGGTGAGAGAGAGATCAGCCCTTCCACGCTGTCGAGAGGGAGAGAGAGATAAGGAAGGGGTGAGATCTGAACTGGGAAATTAGGGATTAAATTTCAGGCGAGGTTGGGTGGGGTGGGCTGGGGTGTATATAATTTAGTTTTTATAATATTATTATTAAAATTTAATTAAATATAAAAAACATGTATATATATTAAAAACATCTGACTTTTGAAAAAAAAAAAGACGAAATCTGATTTTGGAATTTGGATTTTCAAAAGTAGGGAAGGGTGTAATTTCCACAATTTAATCAACTGTTTGAAACCAAATTGGGCCCATTGAAAAAGCAATATAAATAATAAAAATAAACTTTTTAAATTTTTTTCTGAAATTAGATTGAAAAATTACAATCTTAACCTCTGAAATAAATATAACTACTACAATTTTAGTACAAAAATGGATTATTTTGTCAATTGTCTATTATCAAATTAACAATTCTAATAATTACACTATTTTCAACATTGAGGGGTTGCTCAATTGGTCAAATTTTGGGTTTGTTCCTCAATGGTCACCAGTTTGAGTACTCTTACGGCCACTGAGGTGAGTATCCGGGCGTAAACTTTAGGGCCTTGTGAGATTAGTTGAAGTGCGCGCAAGTGGGCCCGAACATCCACGGTTATTAAAAAAATTACACTTTTCAT
This sequence comes from Fraxinus americana, assembly GCA_035079005.1. Lineage (NCBI taxonomy): Eukaryota > Viridiplantae > Streptophyta > Magnoliopsida > Lamiales > Oleaceae > Fraxinus > Fraxinus americana. The sequence goes on along the minus strand of CM068708.1, from coordinate 27,813,399 downwards.
AATCACGTTACTAATAAATCCAGACAACGTATATCAAAGTTGAAACACTGGTCTTCAGTCTTCACATAGCAAATATTCATAAACAAAACATTCTAAAATATTGGGCATAATGCATAGGTGGTTTGGCCTATAGTGGACCAAGAAATATTGAATGGTGATGTGAGTGGGCATTTTCGAGTAATACAAATAACCTATGGACAATATTTCCTCTCTAGTTAGCGGTGCCGACGACAACGCTGGTGGTTTTATTGTGACTTTTCCTTAGTTTTGTTGGTGTGTGTGTGGTGTGTGTGTGTGTGTGTGTGTGTGTGTGTGTGTGTGTGTGTGTGTGTGTGTATATATATATATATATGAACTGTTTTATTGCCAATGAACTATTAAAATATTTTATAATCAATGAACTAGTATCAATAAAGTGAGCAAAAAAAAAAAAGGCCAAATCATGGTTTAAAACTAATCCAACCATTAAGGTTTAGGTTTTAAAAAATCTCAAATTGTTTTATGATTTGGTTTAGTTGAATTTTTCTCAAATCGTTTTAAATGGTTTTGTTTTAATTTGTCAAAAACTTGCCAAATCGGATAGCTTACACTCCTATCGCTTAAGGCGCTCATAAGTAGAAAAAGGCGTGTGCCTTTTTGTTGATAGGTAGTGTTTTCTTATTTTTATGTCCAGTCCTATAAAAATCCAAATCATCGTTAAAATTTTGAAAGGAAATAAGCCTAAAAACCTAACCTAGCCCAAAATCAGCCTACGAACATTTTTGGACCATCATGTTCATGTCCTAAATCATAGCATTCGCATTAAAAAAATAAAATCAAAGCATTAATCCTTCTACTGCTTGTTCCAAAATTTTTGCGACTTTCCATTTATTCATCACGGGCAAAGAGTTTAACAATGTTTTAGCTATGTTCATATCTAATATAATTAACAGGTAATTGTAGTATTCATGATTTTGAGAATTATGTTTTTTTAGAAACTTGTAAAGTATGTATAAAGTTTCTATAAATTTTTAAGCTATGCATTATTTATTTAGTCCCTGTTTGATGGCCATTATATAAAGAAAAATTGGGAGAAAATGATGCTTTGAATAATGATTTTTTTTAAGAATGTGTGGTTGATAAATGAGAAAAGTTTCGGGTTTACAAGTAGCTTAGTTTATTGTGTGAATGTATGGTTGAAAATGAGCATGAGAAATAAAGAGTTTTGTTTTAATGGGGGTTAAAAGTAAAGAAATTGATAATTTTCCTCTTATTCAATAATTGAGAAATCATATAAAATAAATAGCTGGGAGAACATAATCTCAGCCTCTAATTATGGGATATGATAAAATCTTTCTAAACTAATTCCTATAAGTAAGGAAAATAACTAATTTAAGAAAACTAGAAATTTGGGTAACAGACTACCCAAATCCTTTATTGAAGAAAATAATAATTAGCTAAATCCCTAGAATCATGTGCCTTAATTACATAGATATTTCTGAATTTCTACACTCCCCCTCAAGCTGGGTAGTAGATATTTGTCATTCCCAGCTTGGAACTCAACTCTTAAATGTTTGTCCGAGGAAGGGCCTTGGTGAGAATGTGTGCAATTTGTTGGCGAGTTGAAGCATGCATGAGAGTTATGGTCCCACTATCTATCTTTTCCTTGATGAAGTGACGATCTATCTCAACATTTTTTGTCCGATCATGGTGTACATGATTTTTTGCGATGCTTATTGTTGCTTGGTTATCACAAAATGTAGTCATTGGTTCTTCTACAGAAATGAACAATTCACTTAGAAGTCTTCTTAGCAACATTCCTTCACACATTCCATGGCCATTACTCTAAATTTAGCTTCAGCGCTACTTCGAGCAACTACAAATTGCTTTTTACTTCTTCAAGTTACCAAGTTTCCCCACAAAGAAGTACAGTATCCTAAAGTAGATCTACGGTCTATAATCGAACCTACCCAGTCAGCGTCAGTAAACACTTCAATCTTCCTATTTGAGTTCTTCTGAAAAAATAGCCCTCGTCCTGGTGTCATTTTTAGATACCTCTAAGATTCTATACATAGTGTCCATATGTTTCTCAGTAGGACTGTTCATAAATTGACTGAACACACTTGTTGGAAAACCAATATCCGGTCTAGTGTGGGAGAGAGAGATCAACTTGCCAACAAGTCTTTGATACCTGCCTTTATCAACAACAGCACTATCATCCTTGTTTCCATGTTTAACATATGAATCCATGGGAGTTTCTACCGGCTTGCACCTTGACATTCCTGTTTTCTTTAAGAGATCCAGGACATATTTGCGTTGTGAGACTGAGATTCCCTTGTGTGATCGAGCCGCCTCCATATCTAGAAAGTATTTCAGATTTCCTAAGTCTTTAATTTTGAATTCATTAGCTAGGAGTCTTCTAAGTCTGGTCATTTCTTCTGCAAAATCCCCTATGATCACAATATCATCTACATATACTATTAGAATAGCTGATTTACCTTCAGGAAATCTTTTGATAAATAGTGTGTGATCAGCTTGACATTGAATGTACTCATATCGTTTGACCACTTTGGTAAATCTGTCGAACTAGACCCGCTGGGATTGCTTTAAGCCATATAGACTTTTTGAGTTTGCAGACTTTATTAACTGTAGCAGTCTAGTAGATGTATTAAAGCTAGAAGGAATTTCCATGTACACTTCTTCAAGATTACTGTTGAGGAAAGCATTCTTCACATCTAACTGATAAAGTGGCCAATCCAAGTTAGATGCAAGAGATAAGAGTAAACGCACGGTGTTGAGTTTTGCTACAGCGGCGAATGTCTCTTGGTAGTCAATTCCATAAGACTGGGTAAACCCTTTTGCCACAAGACGAGTCTTGTACCTTTCTATACTACCATCAGCTTTATGTTTGACAATGAAAATCCACTTCCAGCCCACTGGTCGTTTTCCTAGTGGCAGTTCAGTAATGTCCTATGTTTTGTTCTTCTCCAGTACTTGAATCTCCTCTAAGATAGCTGTCTTCTATTCAGGTATTTTGATTGCCTCGTGTATGGAATTTGGAACCAATACCTGACTGAGATTGCTGACAAATGCATGGAAGCTAGGAGAAAGACCCTCGTAGGATACAAAGTTACAAACAGGGTGAACAGTGTAAGATCTTACACCCTTTCTCAAGGCAATTGGTCTGTCAAGTTCTTCACTAGGTAACTCAATATTTTTTTGGCTCAGATGAGGTCTTACCTTGTGAATTTTCAGAAGTGTTTGAATCCGGGTTGGACTCCTGATCTTGCTCAGGGTGTGTCGGATGCGTCACTCCTTCCTGTATCATTTTCTTCTTGGAATAAACAAGCAACTCACGGTCTGTTGTAGAGGGAATGGATGGACTTGAATTATAAGGAACATGACCTGAAATTTGGGGTGGCTCGGTTCTGGGTTGTGGAATTGTTGTAGTAGATGCCTTTGTTGTTCGGACTCTCCAAAAATAGAGAAGTACCCATGTCGACACGACGCGACACGGATACTGACACGGGATATGGGTCGGATTCTTAGTTTTGCACTCGGACACGGTTGCAAAAGGAAGAAGAAGGCAGAAGGTGGAGTCTTGCAATCGGTTTTGCGGCTATGGCGATGTGGTTATTTGGCTTTGCGTGTCTATGTAGAGTGTTTCTTCTTACTTTGCTTGTGGCTCTGTAGAAAGAAAATAACAGAGAGAAGTCGGGGAAGAAGAGAAGTCGGGGAGAGAAGAGAATAGGTGGGGAAGACGATTGGTGCCCTAATTGATTGAAGTGGGCTTTTGGAATGTTCTTTTAAAACCCAATGTAAAATGGGCTTTTGGAATGCTCTTGTAAAGTTCAATGTAAAAATTTAATAAAATTACAATTATTATATTGAGATAAGTTTCTTTTGGTATTAAAATTTTTTATTTCTTATATTTTATTTGTGTAAACTTTTTATTTAGTAATTAAAATAATTTAGTGTTATATCTTTTTTTGTTATATTAAATTTAAATTTACTTCTATAATTTTTATTAAATGATATATAAAACATAGAAATTAATTTTTTTTAAAAAGAATTTATTTTGTATTTAAATTTAAATTGATTTCAAATTATAATCCAATTGTTTAAATTGATTTTATCGAAAGAGTTAATAAACAAACTAAACTAGGAGTTCATTTTTTGACAACCAATATCAATTAATTTGTGTATGAGAAACGAAAATTTAAATTGATCTATTCAAAACGGTTGTCAAATATTTATATTTGAGTTCCTTGGTGTACTTAGATTTTTTGTTTCTTATTGCTATTCATGTCAACTTTTTATATAGTAATTAAAACATCAAGAATTCAATATTATTAATTGTAAAACTAAAAATACTTGCACTAAAATAAAATAACATAATTGTTCTGTCATTTTTTTTTTAAATATTTTGTAAGACGTATCCCCGTACCCATATCCAAAATTCGGATCATTTTTTACCGTATCCCCATATCTTAATTTCTAAAATGAGAAGGATCCGACTCCTAGATATGTATCCGTATCCGACACCCGCACCAGAGTCCGAGCAACATAGGTAGACGCATCATTCACGATTTCGACTTGAGGAGTAGGAGAACTAGGAGTAGTTGACATGGAAATTTCAGGTGTTGTAACTGCAGAGGAGATAATGTCCCATAGCTGATATTCATGTGAATAATTCCTCCCTTGAATGTCAGTTTTGGTATAATAAGGTTGTTGTTTAGAGAAAGTGACATCCATGGAGTTGTAAACACGCCGTGTGACAGGGGAATAACACTTGTACCCTTTCCGATTTGAGGAATATCCTATGAATATGCATTTAATAGCATTGTTATCAAGTTTGCTTCTATTGTGTGAATGAATATGGACATAGGTAGAACACCCGAACACTCTCATGGGAATGGTTGAGACAATTTTCGTGTTTGGATATGCTTTTAGGAGTGTATGACTTGGAGTTTGAAAATTGAGTACTCGAGAAGGCATTCTATTTATGAGAAATGCTGTTGATAGAACTGCTTCTCCCCAAAATTGTTTAGGAACTTGAGTGGTAAACATAAGTGACATCGCAACCTCAAGAAGATGCCTATTTTTTCTTTCAGCTACCCCGTTTTGTTGTGGTGTGTTAATACAAGAACTTTGATGTACTATTCCCCGACTTAATAGATAATCACCTAGAACTGAGGCAAAATATTCATGTGCATTATCAGTTTTCAACACTTGTATTTTTGTTTGTATTTGAGTTTGTATCATAGAGTTGAAATTTTTAAATATTTGACCAACCTCAGATTTCTCTTTCATAGGGAATATCCATGTGACACCAGTGTGATCATCTATGAAGGATATAAACCATCGAGTTCCAGTTATATTTTTAATTTTGGATGGTCCCCAAATATTAGAGTGGATCAATGAAAAAGGATGTGACTTTTTATAAGAAAGACTTGGATAAGAATTTCTCACGTTTTGAGAATTGATAAACTTCGCATGAAAATTTATTTGAACTTTTATGCTTGAATAACCAAGGAAAGAGTTTCTTAAGGTACAAAAAATTTGGATGACCTAACCGATAGTGATATAACATGATTTCACTATCTTTATTGGAAACAGAACATGACACAATGTTACTTTGAAATTGACTAGTGGACATGGCCTTCAGTGCTTGTCTTTCTGAAGCATTATTGACTTCGAGGAGATAAAGCCCCGAACATACCTCAGCACTGCCAATCGTCTTCCCCGAATCCAAAATCCAAATCCCGAAATTCACACAGTTTAGAATGAAATTTAGCACCGCACTCGCTTCTCGGGGTGAATTTATAAATAGACAACAAGTCGCAGTCAAGTTTTGGCACAAATAAAACTGAATTGAGTGTCAATTGGTTTGAGATACGAACAGACCCAATTCCAACGACTTTAGATAATAAACCATCTGCAATTCTAACAGTAAGTTCTTCATTGCATGGTTTATAATTTCTAAAAATAGAGATATCACCCGTCATATGATCCGAGGCACCGAAATCCACTATCCATGGCTCTTGTTTTACTTGTTTCACATTTAGGGCATTGATAAGATTACCTGTTTAAGCCAAAGAACCTGTACCAATCACGCTGGAATTAGGTGTCGAATTATTTTGTAATTGAGTGAGCATTTTCTGGAGTAGTTCCATTTGTTCTTTGTTGAACACATGTTTGGTTTTGTAGGAGTGGAATTGTCGTTGGCAGAGGTAAGATATCCAAGGCTCTCTTTGTCATTTGAAACCCGAACAGGGTTCCAATCAACTGGCTTCCTTGGTATGACCAGGTTTGCGACAGTGATCACACCAGGGTCGTCCCTTCGTCTGTTGTCAGTGTTTTTTGGTTGTTGGTTGATGAAGAAATTGGTGATTCCATCATCACTTTTCAACGACTTTCCTCCCAGAGAACCTTTGAAAAAGCTTCTCGAATGTTGAGCAGTGACTATGTTCCTAAAATTCTTCCACGTACTCCCTCAAGATCCTTGTTTAACCCCATCAGGAATTTAAACACACGTTTCTTTTCGATGATGTTCTTGTGCAAAGCTTCATCTCCAGGGCATTTCCACTCTTACACTTAAATAGGTCAAGTTGTTGCCAGAGACGTTTGAGGGAATTGAAGTACTGGGTGACGGAAGAATCTCCCTGTTGTAGATCATGAAGGGTAATTTCAACAGAAAATAGTTCTGATGTATTTTTAGAACTGGAATATGTTTCTTTGGTTGCATCCTAAATCTCTTTCGCTGTACCATAGAGAAGAAAATTTTCCCCAATTTCATTCGTCATAGAGTTTAGCCAGGACATTACCATGTTATTTTCAGATTTCCAGATTTTGAATGCTGGATCTTCTTTCTTCGGAGTAGTCACTATTCCAGTGAGATAATCATCTTTTCTTTTCCCACAGATGAACATCATCACAGATTGGGACCATTGGAGATAGTTGTGACCTTTCAATTTGTGGCCGGTGATGGGAAGAGGGCTGCTCTCAGATCCTCCATTAGAGCTTCTGATGACAGTTTAAGAAGTAATGTCTGACGTGGAGCCTTTGTAGTACGGACACTTCAATTATGGTAATGTGTCGAACACGAGTCGATACCGACAGTTCTCGGACACTCTACCGTAATCATTTTTCTTTTTATATTAGAAATATTATATATTGTTAATTTAAAGTGATTAGTAAATAACAAATATGTATCCATGTTTAAAAGATTTCAATAAGAAAAATTAATAACAAGTATAAAATTAAATTTATATTATATAAATAAAAATTTTTTAAGAATTTAATCAATGTGTCGATAATGTGTCGTGTCTGTATTTTTTTTAAAAATCTCGTGTCGGCGTATCCAACACGTATCGTGTTGGACACACATGTCCGTGTCGGTGCGTCATAGCGTGGAGCCTTGCCTTTTAAGTAGCCATCCCGTATTTTGTCGTAAGAGAGGGATTCGGAATAGCTCTGATACTATAAAGAAATTGATAATTTTCCTCTTATTCAATAATGGAGAAATCATACAAAATAAATGGCAGGGAGACCATAATCTCAGCCTCAAATTATGGGATATGATAAAATCTTTCTAAACTAATTCCTCTAAGTAAGGAAAATAACTAATTTAAGAAAACTAGGAATTTGGGTAACTGACTACCCGAATCCTTTATTGAAGAAAATAATAATTAGCTAAATCCCTAGAACTGTGTGCCTTAATTACATAGATATTTCTGAATTTCTACAAAAACAAGGGCTTATTATTGGTCTAGAAATTAAAATAAGATTAAAATAGGACTGCATTATTACACAGATTAATAAATCAATTTACCAGCCAGCTGCTGCTACACGTCTCTCTACTTTTGGTTCCTCTTGTAGTTCCTCCATATTTGTAGTTTGGTTTAATGGAAAGATAATTTAATTTGCATCCTAGCATACAAGTCTCTTTAGAAAATCTAGTAGGAAATAAAAAATCCAGCTTGGATCTTGCAATCTCCATCCTCAAAAAATACATCAAATGACCAAGATCTTTGATCTCTTTAGCTAGAAGCCTAGAATCCCTTTCAATCTCTTCATCTCTGTAGCATTTCTTCCTCTTAGAATAATATAATCCCTGTTAATGACATATTTTACAAACTCTAGAATAAGATGGAGAGTTGATGCTGATAGGCTCCCACCCACCTCATCCATTCTAGAAGGATTGTGATAGGAACCCAATTATATGAAAATAACAACTGAGAATTGGTATTGAATATATTAGAATCCCACATTGCTTGGGAAAATATAAATGATCCACTTTATAAGGTGAGGGCAATCCTCCCTTAATAAGCCGGTTTTATTAGGTGGAGTTAGGCCCAAAATCCTTTCTAACATGGTATCAGAGCTAGGTCCAATTATGTAATGTTGGGTGCCACCCAATATCGATTTGTTCACAGTTGTTTGGCATGGTCCACGCTGTGCGTGAGGGGGCGTATTAGAATCCCACATTGCTTGGGAAAATATAAATGATCCACTTTATAAGGTGAGGGCAATCCTCCCCTAATAAGCCGGTTTTATTAGGTGGAGTTAGGCCCAAAATCCTTTCTAACAGAATAGACCCCTATTCACCTCGAGCATTCTAGAAGGATTTAGAAGAATTGAAAAGTAGTTAATAGTAACAAATTCTGTTATGTTTGGTTATAAAATAATTATAAATAGAGAGGAGGTAGGATGTGTTGGGTATGCAAAACATTGAGTAGTTGGCTGAGCCAAGTAGGAGAGAATCCAGGCCTCTCGAATGCCATGGAATTGTTCTGTTTATTTCAATTCCAGTTTCATTTCAATACAATAATCAGTACCAATCCGTGTTCTTCTTACATTCATAATTCACAGCTGTATTCCAATACAAATATCTTCCATTGTTCATAAGCATAGCTCGCAGCACTTCAGTTATAGAATTCCAGCAAGAATATCCTTCAGTGGGGCAGCAGAGACGGGGGATCCTATCAGATGCCCAACACTCTGTTCCAGATACTTTTAGGGGCTAAATCTTAGTTCAGCTAGCTTGCTCAAACTGCCTGGAGTGACTTTGGGACAAGAACGGAAAATTAAGGAAAAGTCCCCTAGTTTTTTTCAACAGCATTATCATCATCTTTTGCTCCATCTATTGCACTTATCCTTACCTCTAAATGTGACAGTCGAAACTATAGCATGGTATTAAGGGTTTTCTACGTTTTCTTCGAGGCCTTATTGTAATTTCAAGTCCACTAATTTATTGTGCAAACGTCAGAATGCTATAATAGTTTCTGGATGTTTTAGGATGACATATGGTGTGAATATTGGCTGTCAATAATTTTGAAAAATAATAAACGAAAACGGTTATCATCAAATCTCAGTTCCTTCTTTTCTTCCCAAAATTGCATGAATACAGATAAAAATATCGTCTAGAATTTTATGAATGCTTATATTAAGGCTTCTGGATGGCTCTTTATTCTTTTATTCCTGGAGGTTTTGTTTAGCTTTTTGCTTGTATTTCAAGAAATCCCATTGTAAAGGCCGTTCCTATGTTTGATTACATTGGTAGAAGGATATTTTGTGGATGGTTTTTTTAATTTTTGGAAAGATGCCTTTTGTCAATGTGGTTACTAATGTTGCTATGATGTCATATCGTATTGTAATGATGATGACGAAACTCATCTTGCTTCGATGTGATTGTCAGCACAAATTTGTATTTTGGTACACTCGCCGAACACCAGGAGTTAAAACTCAAACATCATATGAGGACAATATAAAGAAGATCATAGAATTTAGCACGGTAAGTTTTATCTCTCTTCAATTCAAATGTGTTAAAAGAGAATAATTTCGCAGCTTTTAGCCTTTCACCTTACTTTGAGCTCTACATACGGGATTAATGCTTTAATCTTTACAGTTTAAAGTTGATTGCTCGTAGGTTGAAAGTTTCTGGGTCTGTTACTGCCACTTGGCTCGGCCCTCCGCAATGCCAAGTCCAACTGATTTACATCTTTTCAAGGAGGGTATTCGTCCACTGTGGGAGGTATGATTTTGCAGCTTGAGTCAGTGAATTGTTTTCTACTGTCTTTGTTTACTTTAGCAAAGTCTTTTAAAGATGAAATACATTTTTGAGTTATTTTCCTTTTATCAGGATTCTGCTAACTGCAATGGTGGAAAATGGATTATTAGATTTAAAAAGTCTGTCTCAGGCCGCTTTTGGGAAGACCTGGTATGAGAGAAAATTGCCCAACAATGTGATTTCATGTCATCTGGCTCTGTTATATTATCTTCTTTCTGTTCATGAGTTGATTTCACGTCTTTCCAGTTGTCTCTCTACTTTCTATTTTTGTGTCGTTAGCCTCCATGTCCCTGAATGTTAATTGCTACATGCAACTTTGATAACTGTTTGTGGGAAACCAGAATTCTTCTATTATCTGTGCAACTTCTTTGAACCTTCCTTCTCTTATCAATTTTACTAGTCAATGAAGTTTCTCTTTCTCTGTGTGTGTGTGTGTGTGTTTGGAAGGGGATGTAATAGATATTCGCTGCCGTCTTAAAGATTCTTCTGTGTATTCTTTAATGTTTAGACAGCATTCTCTACTATAATTGCATTGACATCTTCTATTTTTCGTTGGACTCTGTACGGATTATATACAGTCTCCCTATTCCTCGAAAGAAAAATACGAATCAACTTAAAGTAGCCAATTACATATTTATCTGCGATTGTGTACACATGGATACTCCTCTTCCATTTTTCTCAGTCTATTATCATAATTACATACATACTCATTGCACTGAAACATTCGTGGTGAAATCATGTATTGTGTAGGCAAAATATTAGCACATACTATCAATAAGATATTTTTGGAATTCTTCCTATTGTTGCTATGTTATGGAATTCTAAAATTTTTTCATGGATAAAATTGGCTGTGAGAAACTACATGCAGGTTCTAGCTCTAGTGGGAGACCAACTTGATTATGGCGATAACATTTGTGGTGCAGTATTAAGCATCCGTTTTCACGAGGACATATTGAGCGTGTGGAACCGCAATGCATCTGACCATCAGGTCAGTAGTTTTTAGTTTGTCATCCTGGCTCGTTTGTTTCTCCTCGACTAAGCTGACTTTGGTTTATTTTTACTAGGCGGTAATGGCACTGAGGGATGCTATCAAGCGACATCTCAAGCTTCCCCATAGCTATGTAATGGAATACAAACCCCATGATGCTTCCCTTCGTGACAACTCTTCATATAGAAACACTTGGCTGAGAGGATAGAAAATCATCAACAGCCTCCCGTTGTGCTATAGCCAATGTGCATAGATGGTCATAATGACAAAACATTTAATCCTATATCTATAGACGGGGATGTTATACATGTTTTAGAACCTCTTGATTCACGCGTAGCAGTGAAATTGTTAAGTTTCTACACTGGGAAATGGTTTTGGTTGCCAGCATGGCTTCACCATCACTGTTGTGATTTTCCTCGTCAAATCTTGCTGTCTCTACTTTTCACTTTGTTTTGATCATTCCAGATCGTGATTTTAACAATTTTGATAATACAGAAATCAAATTCTGGTTGCTCCATACTTCAACGTGACCTCAGTACTTGACCTTTGTGGCATATTAGCTCGGAACATGACTCCTAGAGAGTTTTTCCCTTTTATGGCCACTCTTGGTTGTGTAAATATACCTGAGGCTTTGCGACGTTTGAGACTCAATTACAAAACTAGACTGGTAAAACAAAAATTTCTTATGCGCCCAAAAAATAAATGGCTGCCTAGACAAAGGAAATCCAATGTTATTATATCATCAGATTCAGACACACTGTACACGTCAAGAGAGAGTGATACTCAGATATCCCAACATGTGATAAGACTATAGCAAGTTCGGCTTAAGATTACAACCACCTTAAAAGCTTAGCCTATTTTGATCGAACTACAATCTTGAAATTACAACTGCTAAACCGATGATTGAAGTCCAATGATACCTGCCAAAAGTGCCAATCAATAATGTAAGCACTGAAGATATATTACTTAAGCCAATGCAGTTAAAGAAATCCCAATACACTTGAACACGACATACTATGTAAGATCCATCGTTTGTGGGAACACAAGAAAGAATAGTAAATGATAACTGGTAATGTGCTAAAAAAATGATGGAACTTCTTCCTTCCCACTCTTCCTACCCACCCGCATTTTCCTTTTCTTCCTGATCTTCACCATTCTTTCTCAATTACAATCTATCCAGTAGGTGCCATGATGGAACTTAACAAATTGCTCTAGTAGTAATCTATAGGCTACATTGATGTAGTAAATCTCATCGCTGAATCTTGAAAGAACTAGTCCTTTCAATCATTCATTCATATTAATCACTCATGTCCCCCTAAACCAAATGCAAGGAGAAATAAATTAGTACATAAGTAAAAAGAATTACCACATCCAACTCTGGCACCCGCATTCCCTGTGGTCTTGCTAAGTTCATGTCCACCTATTGCACATCCCAATCAATCAGTTGACACTTGATAACCAACAAATGGCAAAGTATAGAACTGGACAAATGCAATAGACTGCACGGAACAGAGTAAAAACCATAATTTTCCTGCATCTTGTAATCTTACACAGGATTACTCTCAAGGTTCATGTGCAGGTCTACAGAGAGACCAAAAGAAAGAACATCATCATTGATACACTAAGCATTTCTAGAAAGATACCTCTTCCTAGGTCATCAGGATCAGCATGCACAACAACAGCTCTTCCCAAAATCGAATGTTGACCAGTCAGTGGAATCTATAAATAACACACGGTTGAAGTAATGGCAGAATCAAATGTAAAATAATATAAACCATGAACACTAGGAGGTTCTTGTGCATCATTTAACAGTATCTACTATCTAGAATATCCATCATCTCATATTCATTCCCCAGGAAGAACCATTCGAAATACATTGCACAGCAGTGTTATCAAGGTCTAGAGCACAGTTTGCCTCCTCAAGGGAGTAACTCTAATGGAGGGGTCAGCTAACAAACTGGGCTTGGGGATAAGTCACTACTTTCAACTTCATAACCTGAAACACTCTAATCATAACCATACAAAATCAATACTAGCCGGGCCAACGCCCAAAATGATGCTTCGCACACCTGGCTATTCTATACAACTGCATAACCCAACAAACATGCAAGGAGCCAATATTTATGCCATGAAATTACCGTGCTTTTATTCAAAGTCCTATCTTTTTTGAATAAGGTTCTTTCAATAAAATTATGATCATTATATTTTGAAAACTAATTTATTTATTAAAATGCTAAATTTTGAAATGACAATAAAAGTATTCACTGTGACATACCTGCTTGTCTGTAATTGAAATCTCAGCAATCCCTACAATGAAAACTTGAACTAAAAAAACTACCTGATAATTATTCTATCCATTCAATTCTTAAAATATAGCATTGAATACTTAACAAACCATCTGGACCAGCAACTATATTTCCCAGATCACCGGCATGACGTTCTTCATCAATTGGAGCTCCATGATCCCTCTTCAAGGGATTATAGTGGGGTCCTAAAAATTGCAAGTATCTACAGTATTAGACATTCAGATCTTAATCACTCCTATGAAAAGCTAATCCCTGAAAACCACTAATGGAAGTAAAAAAAAAAAACGTGTTAACTATCTTTTAGGGGAAGGTCAGTTGAACTATGTTAATAAGATTCTTCTGAAAATAGAAACAAGACGCAAAAGAAATCTCAAATTCCTATTGTTAGTGACATAAGGAGATGCTATATCACCCATGATGAGGCCGTGGAACCCACTACAAGCACCATTTGCCCCTAATTCTTTGAGAATCAGAAAAATGCTTTCCAAGTTTGAATTTTTCTCAATTTTAGAGGGACCTCAAAGGGGCTTTATTTCATTATATTCTCCCAAATCCCCAAATTAATTGAATATCTGTATAAAAAATTCCTCAAACAAATGAAAAATGAAACAGGATGCTCTGCATCCTGAAGTATTTCACATACGATCGTTTCTCTTTCCCGAATTTTAATCATTCCAAAACTTCCATAATCTCTTCCCAAACCAAACATGAATATTTCGATTCATTTGGCACACAATAGGCACACCCCATGTTCAGTGAGCTTGATTGTTTATTGTGTATTCCCAGGAGTGTTAAATTATAGAAAATGGAGGGTATGAATAGTGAGTAGTTACCAGTTGAATTGCAACCATTGGTGGTGTCGCCAAGAGCGTGAATATGGAAACCATGGAGGCCAGGACCGAGTCCACTAATTCTTCCTTTGACATGGGTGGCTCCTGTACACCACGATACAAATTACAATTATTCATTTGATTATGGTACTGGCTTCTGTCACATCTAGCTAATAATTATGTGTGTGTGTGTGTGTGTTATATCTGGTAACAAGAAATTAACAAGTAACAGTGGTTATTTTGAATTGAAATGATCCTAAACAGAAAGCGAAATTGAATTACTGACCAGTTGGGCGTTGTTGAAGAAATTGGAGGGTGCCTTTGACATTGTTATTGCCGGAGATAATAGCCACCGCTTTAACTGTGCCCATTTTGCTTCCTTATCTCTTTCCTCCTCTTTACTTATATTATATACAGTCTATGCTGTGCCACGCAACAATTCTCCATAGAATAATGTTATTACCATACCAATTTAGATACTAAATATCATTAAATAAAATGTATAATTAAATAAATCATTATCCATTTTTTTCTCAATATGTATATGGAAAACGGTCCCAATTGTTTATGGAATCCCACTTGGGAAACATAAATCTCACTTGGCAAGTTACGATTTAAAATCAATTTAAGATAATACAACTTCATTTTATAAAGACGTATGCAATGAAATGAAGGGACAATTGCATTTTGCTGGTACGATTTGGCTGATTTGGACACATTTCACGCTGGTCAACTTGCCATGTTTAATTCCCGTTTTTCATCAACAATTGGAACCGTTTATAATTCTAGCATTACTTCAACCATATCACTAGAAATTCATTAGACTCTTTTATACTTATTTGCGACAGTGGATGGTATCATAAATAAATAATATAGTATATGTGAATTCAAGTATCGATCTTACGAGGATTAAGTATCTATCCGTATATCACACGTTTAAGATTTGATGATTTTATATTAACAAGCAACTAACTAACCTAACTAATAAACTAAATGGTGGGAAGCGTTAATGAATACTTGATTAATGGCAAAACACTATTGACCCCAAATCCCCTTATGTTCTTCCATATTTATATTAATCTTAGACTTTGACAACATTCATATAGACTTGAAGATAGATGTTCCTAATTAAATAAATAATCTCTCCCGAATAAAATTAGATTTATCCTTATATATGACCAGAACATATAAAGATGTATTAAATTAAAAGAACACTTAATTTTATCATACAAAGTATAAACAATTATCCTTAACATTACAATGATTATTACTTGTGCTAAATTTCTATCCCATCTCTTGAGTAAAAATAGAGATCATAAATCTAATCAATTAATTGAAAAGATTTAAATTCCTAACAATCATTCAAACCAATACAAACATTTAAAGTGTCAAATTTTGAAATTTAACATAAAGGCATAAAAACATTGGGTTTATCGTTATCGTAGCATCTACAAAACTAGACAATAATCACAATATAAAAACATAATTGGAACTGATACACATCACCCTGAATTGAAGGTTGGGAAGAAAGATAGAAACAATCTTAAATCTTGAATTCCTTCTATGGTTCTTGTGAATGACCTCCCAGATGTCTTCTTAAAAAAAAGGCAATAATGTATGAAAAGATGCGGAAGAGGTGCTCTGTGTCAAAAGCTTCTCCAAAACTTGAATGAATATGTATTTGTTGATATCATATCGCTCCTCTTTACACGGAATAATGTATTTTTTATGTGCAAGAGCTTCCCAAGCTTCCCCACTTCAGAGCTTTCCAAAGAATATGAATTTTCTATCGATGACTCTTATTTCAATTTGTGGAATACATATTTTTTATGTACAAGAGTCCCTAAGATTCTCCCTTGAATTGTAGATGAAAGATATGTTATATTTATAGAACAAGAATTAGGACAAAATTTGTGTTCAAATTGTTTTCTAAGAAGAGGTTGAATTAAATAAGAAAATCAATTTCTATGCTCGAAATGCATGTGCAATCTCACAGTATGGTGGGAACCAATCGCAAGGTTCCATCCTTTTCTTGCTCACTTTGGTCCTAGAATTTCCTCTTATTTTAGCTCGAGTCCCTTAATTTTATATTTAGTCCTTCATATTTGAATCTTCACAATTTAATCCTCATCATTCCTTAGTCATCCGTGATTGACCATGTGCAAGTTTCAGAAGTTTATAATTAAGTCCCTAAACTTTTCAATTGTTGGATATAGCTCCCAAAACTAGGGAATCTCTTCCAATTGCCCTATTAATGCTTTTAATTGATCAGAATTTTAAACGAGACAAACAGGGGGGGTAAAGACCAATCCCATGTCAAACAAATTACATATAAAATGAGGAAATTTTTAGCTTATATGAAATTCAGTTGATCATCAATTGCTCCAAATCAACTACAATTACGCTCCAAAAACGTCACTCAATTGCATCAAAATGCATTAAAGTTGGGATTTAACCTACAATTATCATAATTTAACCTAAATGAAACAAATATCCTCTCAATTAGCAATAAATGTATAGAAGCCCAAATTAGTGTATAAAATACAGTTATCACACTATTTAACTCAGTGGCAAGGGAAAGCAGCTGCTGTTATTATATGTTTGAAGTGGGGAGGAAAGATTTCACTTATTTTGTGTGTGATCTTGATGAATAGGCGCATTGCCCTTTTCTCCAAACAAATTTAACTTCGTATAATAAACAGCACCATTAGCATGAGCAATGTGTGAAAGTTTGGAACAACACAAGTGAGTGATCTATATTATTACACCTTGAGAGACTTCAAAAGTTGTGTTTTGCCTAGTAGCTGAGCTTTTCAAATGACAATTATATATTTCAAAATTTTTTTCCTTGAAATTCTTCTCTGGGTAAGGGAATGTCGATGGCCTCTGTTGTTATTGTCGAACTCAAATATGAAAGCATCAGCCCCATATCAACAGCTTTAAAGATCAATCATGAGGCACATCACGTTACATCTGCTAAATGTGAATTCAAATCAATTGATGTTTCCCTTTACTTCTGCTTTTGGTCTAAATTAACAAACTAAAATATAAGGAAGGGATTTGTCTGTTTTATTTGGAATCTGTTGCATGCGGAATACTAATATTCCCTTCATCTAGCTGTTAGAGTGAAATATGTAAACATTTGTTAGAGTGAAATCTGCAACTACTAGTTAGTTTTTATTTTTTGTAGATTTTTGAAATTCTTTCCACAATAAACTCATTTAAATTCAAATGTATCAGTTCAAATATAGAGGACAATGTTTTTTCTAGTTACTAGATCTTCTTGTTTCTCTCCTTAGGACTCTATAATCTTGTTAATTTAACTTAAGTCTCTCATTAGGAGGTCTTAAGTTTGAATCCTGGGGGACACGATAGGAAAACCATGAGGGGTAAGTGGGCAGAAATCCACCTCAAGTAGATAGTACGTATAATATAATGGTTTCGGCATAGATATCAGATCGTTACAAACTTTATTGCCCAAACTTCATGCTTTGGAGCATCCAAATTACTATTTTTTCTAAGAAGTCATGGCCTTATTGGTTTCATGGATGGAATTGTGGAGGTTCTTGTGAAAAGACTCCTATATGATATTTCCAATCCAACATCTGCAGTATGTTACAGAAAGGACAATTGAGTCCTCAGTTGGCTGCTTGCATCAATCTCAAAGAAGATCGTTGCTAAGCTTTATAGTATAAAGACTTATAAGTAGGTCTGGGATTATCTGCAGACTGGGTTCTCTTCAACAACCAGGTCTCACATTGCCTTACTCAAAAGGAAACTTCAAACCCTCACTCAAGGCTACATCGCTTACCTTGAAGAAGCAAAGAGCTTGGCTGATCAATTGGAAGGTGCAGACCAGTGGATGATTAGGACTGATCAGCTATATTATTGGAGGTTTAAAATCAAGCTTCACAACATTTATAACCTCATTCAACTTTGCATCTCGTGATAAGGAACTCTTCTTCGATGACTTTCAAGCTGAATGAATGAGCTTTGACACCTTACTAGTTGTTCAACATGCTCCACCTATGAGTACTCATATTGCATTTGTTGTCTCAAAGGCCAAACTGCCGACTTTTCTCAAAAAAGTCCAAACTGCAAGGTATAAATCCCACATTTTACGTGACTCCTGCCCAGGACAAAGGGACACATACCTCTACTTAACCTTATGGCTTGCTGGTTCTTCCAATACTCGACTTGTATGTCAAATGTATGGATGGGCAAGGCACATTGCCTTGGACTGCTACCACAATTTGACTTCTCATATCAAGGTCGACACCCTTTAGCGAACTTAGCAGCCATTGCATTCGAAGCAAATGCAACTTTTGATCATCAGGCCTGGTATGCTGACATCATGGCAAACACTCGCATTACTCTTAATGCCTCAAATCTCAACCATCAACAACCTTTTGAGGGTGGTGACATTGTCACTGTCGGTAATGGTACATGTTTGAACATCAAACACACTGGAAATACTTTGCTTTCTACAGGGAAAATTTGATTTTCAGCTTACTAATATACTCCATTGTCTGGATGCGTCGTTAATCTTTTATCTATAAACCAATTCTACTTGATAATAACTGTTATTTTATATTTGAAGGATTATTGATTCAAAGATAACGAAAGTTGAACTACTTTTTTTTAAAACATCAAAAACTTCACGGCTAGTACATTACATTACCAAATATATTTTCATTACAAGAAGTTTTTAGCACCAATGATAGTCAACAACTCCATACCTACTACAAGTTGACTTGTTGACAGCTTTTCTAATGATTATACAAAGGCCATACCTATGAAATATTTCAAAAAAAAAAAAAAAAAAAAATTACACTACCAACCATTGTCCTTAATTCAACTAATTATAGGTACAAAAATATCACACTTCAACAGCAAAAGTGTCAATCGAATCTCAACACTTCTTCTTGGCACTTTTGCTCGAAACACCAAGGCAGCTTCTTAGTGTTTCAAACCTTTCTTTAGCTAATGACTTGGTTAGAATGTCTGCATATTGATCCTCATATTTGCAATGCACAAGGTCCACTTACTTTCCTTCATGAGCTTCTCTAATTGAATGATATTTGATTTTGATGTGTTTGGTTCTTCCATCGAACACTAGATTCTTTACCATTGCAACAGTAGATTGATTATCACAATAGATAACTGTTGTCTCATTCTGCTTGTGTTTTAGATCTTCCAACACCTTCCTCAACCAAATTACTTGATTAGTAGCTTCTGATGCTGCAATGTATTCAGCTTCTGCTATTGATTGAGCCATCATTTTCTGCTTCATTGAGTTCCAACAAATGATACTTGATCCAACATAAAATATATAACCAGAAGTGCTCTTCATTTCTTCAGGAGATCCAGCCCAATCACTATCAGTGAAACCAGTTAACTTCTATGTTTCAGACTTCCTAAACCAGACTCCCAACTCTTCAATCCCCTTAATGTATCTCATAACTCTTTTTGTTGCTTAAAAAAATAATTCACTTGGCTCTTGTATAAACCTTGATAAGATGTTTTCAGCTAATGTAACATCTGGCCTTGTTGCAGTCAAATACAATTGACAACCAACCAAACTCTTATAAACATTTGCATCAATCTTTTTGGCACCATCTTCCTGCATTAATTTTGAATTCTGAATTAGAGGTGTGCTGATTGGTTTACAGTTCTTCATATTGAACTTCCTTAACACTTCATTTGCATACTTTCTTTGGCAAATAAAAATCCCTTGTTGAGTTTGATAAATTTCCATCCCAAGGAAATACTGCATTTCTTCCAAATCAGTCATTTCGAAAGCCTTCTTCAATTCTTATATTACCCTTCCAATTAATACAAAGATGCTGCCTGTGATTAAAAGATCATCAACATATAGTGAAATGATGACCACTTCTTCTTCCCATTATCTCACATACAAGGTCTATTCATTCAAGCTTTTTGTGAAACCAAGACAACCAAGATGATCATCTATTCTACTATACCAGTCTCTAGGGGCCTGCTTTAAACCATACAATGCTTTCTTAAGTAGATACACATTGTCTTCATTTACTCCCACTAGAAAGCCTTCAGGTTGTTCAATGAAGATCTCTTCATTCAAGTGTCCATTTAAGAAAGCTGACTTCAAGTCTAATTGATAAATTTTCCATCCTCTTTGAGCTACTATAGCAATCAGCAGCCTTATGGTTTCATATCTGGCTATAGGAGCAAATGTGTGTGAAATCAACACCATACGACAGTGCACAACCCTTAACAACCAATTTGGCTTTGAGCATGTTGATTGAAGCATCGGGATTTACTTAGTTGTAAATACACCCATTTGACATCAATCACTTGTTTATTCAATGGTCTATCAACTAGCTCCTAGGTTTCATTTTTTTCAATCATGGGTATCTCCTCCTTTATTGCAGCCATCTAGCCTTGTGAATTTGCTGCTTCGACAAAGTTAGAAGGTTCTAACACAGCTGAATTGCAGCTAGCATACACATCTGCGAGTGACCTCATCTTTGTTCTAGCATTCTCTGAGTTTGAACCATCATCGGGTTTCGCTTTACCTTCACTAGTGCTTGTCTCTTTGCTTAGTGGAATCAACCCATTAATTTGGATTTTATTCACTGAACTTATCTCCCAATTCCATAAAGATTCTTCATCGACTTTGATGTCTCTGCTGGAAATCATATTCTTGGTTTGAGGATTATAAACTCTGTATCCCTTAGCATTTCTACAATATCCAACCAGAATTCCAATTTCAGCCTTATCATTCAGCTTGTCCCTTTTTGTATCGGGAATATGGGCATAGCAAACACTGCCAAACACTTTCAAATGTGTAATATTAGGCTTGACTCCATACCAGGCTTCATATGGAGTTTTCTTTGCTAAAGCTTTTGTTGGCAATCTATTAAGGATAACAATTCTGTTTACTGCTTCAGCCCAAAACTCCTTTGGAATCTTCTTCTCAAACATCAAACACCTGGCCATCTCCATCATTGTCTCGTTCTTCCTCTCACACACTCCATTTTGCTGAGGAGAATAAGGTATAGTCAATTGGTGTTTGATTCCCCTAGAGTCGCAGAATTTGTCAAACTGGTCACAGCTATATTCAGTCCCATTATCTGTTCTGATTGCCTTAATTCTGTAGCCACTTTCATTCTCCATAAGGTTCTTGAATTTTTGAAACACGGATGCAACCTCAGATTTTGTTTTCAAGAAATAAACCTAGCACATTCTTGTCATATGATCTATGAAAAGGATAAAGTATCTGCTGCCATTCAAAGTGGTTGTTCTCATTGGACCACACACATCTGAATGGATCAGCTCCAACTTGTATAAGGCCCTTCTTGACTAGTTATGGCAATCTTGTTTGCTTTCCAAATTGGCAAATATCACATGCACATGAATTATCATCATTCTCAGGCATATTTTTTACAAGATGAAATTCATTCAAGTGCTTGAGTGAAGCATAGTTTGCATGACCAAACCGTTTATGCGACAGAGAGGACTCAACTACTTCAGAGAAGAGTGCATGTGTGGTGATGTTTTTCCAGTCTATAGGAAAACTTCTATGCTTCATTTTGACCGTCATTAACTCATAGCCATTTCCATCTAGTATAGTGCAGGCTCTGTTTTTGAATATTAGGATGTAATTTCTCTCAAGCAATTAGCCTACACTAACCAAATTCTAATCTATTTCAAGCACATAAAGAACATCTGATATATGTTTGATACTTGTTGGAGTCTACATAGCTATCAAACCAATTTCTTTCACCTCCACATAATCTCCATTGCCTATTCTGACTCTGGATCTGTATGCTTTGTTCAGTTCAACAAAGATACTAGAATTTGCAGTCACATGGTAAGTACAACCACTATCCAAGCTCCAAGTTCCAACACTGCTGCTGACCTTAATAGCAATAAATAGATGTCCTTCTGTTGCTCTTACTGATTTTCTGTAATCTGTGTTTGCTACTGAGTTTTCTTCTCTTTTTATTTTTACAAACTTCTCAACATGTCCAAATTGTTTACATGCCCTATATTGAACTCCAGGCCTATACCAACACCATTGAGGAGAATGTCCCTTCTTTTTACAGTGAGGACAGAGACACACTTTACACATTTACTTCCATTTTGCTGCATTCAACCTCTTTCTTTTTAAACTGTTATTTCTTCATTCCAAAGCTCGTTTGAGCTTATATTTTACTTTAACAAACAAGACTCCTTTAGTTTGCTTCTCCTATGTGATAAGCCTCATTTGCTCAGTGGCTTGAAGTGCATTCACTAGCTCTGACAGGGTTATTGAAGACAAGTCTCTTGAGTCTTCAAGTGATGAAATCTTTGCTTCAAACTTATCAGATAGGCTTATTAAAACCTTTTCCACTACCCTTTTGTTAGGCAGATCATCCCCCATCAATCTTATTTGATTTTCCACCTTCATAAACATATCAGAGAAATCATTTACAGTTTCTGAATCCTTCATCTTTAAAGTCTCAAACTCCCTGCTAAGTTTCAACACTTGTTTTTTCCTCGTCCTTTCATTGCCTCAGAACTCCTCTTTTAATCTATCCTAGACTTCCTATGCAGTTTCACAAGTCATGATTCTTGTAAAGATTATATCCCATCTCTGGACACAAGAGAATCTCAAATAAAATCCAATTTTTTACCGCCAAGTTAGGAGTCAAAACGTCGATAGACAACTGGCATTGTAGGTTAGGCCATCCATCTCAGTCACTTTTAGATCATTTACCAAAATCGAAATACCTTTCAATTATTTCTTCTACAAATAAAAGCTCATTTTGCAAGTCGTGTACCTTAGGCAAAACAAACCTGTTACCTTTTCAAAAGTCTTCTTGTCAGACCACTTGTCCTCTAGCTCTCATACATTCTGATGTATGGGTGTCATCAGTTGCTTCAGTAGGAGAGAGTCACTTCTATGTAGTTTTTGTTGATAATTAGTCTCGCTTCTTCATGGTTATCTCTGCGTCATAAGTTTGATGTATTTAAACAATTTTTATCTAAAAATGGGATTTTTCATCGCTTAACATGTCCTGACACATCTCAACAAAATGAAATCTTAAAGCGTAAACAAGCCCCTTGTGTATGGCTTCGAAGATTGCCACAACAGCTTGTAGAATTGGGTTTCTTAGAGTCCGAAATGGATTACCCTTTGTTTACTTTGAATTCTAATAATTTGAATATTTTTATGATAGTTTATGTTGATGACATAATAATCACAGGAACTGATGATGTGGTTATCTATCAAGTTATATAGAAGTTGAAGACTAGTTATTTTATTTTTTGGGAGTTCAAGCCTCTCAGAGTGAGAATGGCTTACATTTACGACACGATAGATGTGTAGCAGGCTTGCTCGAAAAGAATAAGATGGCTAGTGCTGAGCTTATGTCAGGTTCGACTATTAGTCGTTCAAAACTATCTACAGCTGAAGAAATTCCCCTTACAGATCCAATTGAGTATCGACAGGTGGTAGGAGCTCTCCAATATTGTACAAACTTTTGTCCATATATTTCCTATGCTATCAATTCATGCATAGTCCTAAAGACTCGATTGCCTTAAAGAGAGTATTACGCTACTTAAAAGGGCACCATTGACAATGGTTTTTTTTATGCCCCATCTAATATCTCTTTAACTGCTTTTTGTGACTTGGATTGGGTTGGTAATCCAGATGATAGGCAAAGTTGCAGTGGCTATGGTGTCTTTTTGGGGAGTAGTCTTATTTCGCAAAGCACCAAGAAACAAAATGTGGTCTCCAGGTCTAGTACAGAGTTTAAGTATAGGTCAATGGCATTGGCAACTGCAGAAATTTATTAGCTGCGTATGCTTATTCATGAACTTAGCATTGTACTATCTTTTCTTCCAATTTTATGGTATGATAATGCTGGAGCCAAAGCACTTGCCTCAAATTCAGTTTTCCATGCAAGAACTAAACATGTAGAGGTTGATTATCATTTCGTTCGGGACAAGGTAGTCAATAAAGATATCCAAGTTGAGCACGTTTCAACTCAAGACCAGGTAGCCGATGTGTTCACCAAGGGCCATACTGCAGCTCGTTTCCAATTTTTGGTACACAAACTGATGGTCTGCTGTCTTCCCATCAGTTTGTAGGAGGGTGTCAGAGTGAAATATGTAAATATTTGTTAATGTGAAATCTGTAACTATTAGTTTGTTTTGCAGATTTTTGAAATTCTATCCACAACAAACTCATTTAAATTCAAGTGTATGACTTCAAATGTAGTGGACAATGTTGTTTCTAGTTACTAGATGTATATCTTCTTATTTCTCTCCTTATGACTTTGTAATCTTGTTAATTCTTCCTCTATAAACATAAATGTGATACACAGCCTTGGTAATCAAGCCAAGCCATTCAAATCACAAGTTGTCCTTGTTTTAATATTCTTTCGATAGCAAGGTCAAACATTCAGGCGGACAGCAATGCTGACTTTGCTATTATTAGAATACCTACTTGCCTAAAAGAACAACTATTCAATTGTGTAAAATCCAAATCAAAGCTTGTATCAGAGTGTTCACATTATTGTAATTATCAAAAGTTAAAAGAGTAATATCAGAAAGTCAGAAATGAAATTCTAACAAATTTTTATTGGATTCTTATACTACAATATTGTAGACATGAAAAAAAATAATAAATAATGGGTTGGGTCAATTTAAATAATTAGTTCAATCAAACTAAAACATAATAAGCCCATAAGATTTAAAAGCCCCCGATACTATTTTTAAAATTCACAATTATTCAATTATAATCAATTAATTGAATTAATTGAGTGATTACCAAAATTGGCCAAGAATTTATCCTATAAATAGGATCAAAGGTCCATTACAATGGGAAGGCAAAAAGTGAAGAAGAAAATCACGAAGTGTTGAAGAAATCCTAAAGCCGAAGGAAGAGAAGAAATCATCTCAACTCCAAATCCAGCAAACATGAAGATCAAAATCTCCTTCAAATCAAACAAACTCAAGAAGATCAAAATCTTCTTCAAATTAAATCAAGATCAAGCCCAAGTTTCGAAGTCCAAATCTAAGTTCTGAAATTCAAGTGTCAACAAGTCAAGTTCTCGACAAATCAAATTCTCAACAATTCTCGAAGTCTTGGATTCAAGCCACGTGACTCCTCGTCTTCAAACATTCAAATCATTAAACAGAGGGTTTTGCAATTTTGCAATTACAAGAAGATTCTCATTCATTTGTATTTCTTAAAATACAATTTTTGACGATTTCTGTATTTTAATACGTGAAATTTGTCATACAAATTTCGTGGCACGCCCAGTGGGACCTTCGTGTCCTCTCATCTTTTGATCTCAGAATTTTCAACTTTCAACCACTATATCAACAATGGCAAATGGACAAGCGAAGCAAACCATGACTCATCTCGAAAAGACACTTGCTGAACGATTCCGTACGACCAGAGCCCAAACGAAAAGTGGGAAAACTCAACTGGTTCCACCACTAAAGAAGTTCTCCAACAAAGGCAGAATGAAAATTACTTTCACAAAGCCAACTTCTCGTTCAACAGAAAAGACCAAGAGTTCGACGAAAAATTCTCGTTCGGGCTCCGTCTCCAGTGGCAGATCCTTGTCTGGATCCCCTCATACCACTTCTTTGCAAAGGTGGAGAGACTATAGTTCGTCTGAAGAATCACTTGAGCCAGTGATGGTCACGGAGGCGACCTCAAGCTCGGATGATCGAATCCAATAAATGGCTTTAGCTATTAAAAACTAACGAAGTCACTAGAAGAGAAAGACACACAGGTTGCTGCACTCATGCACAAGTTAGAACTGCAAAATCTGGCAAAAAAGATCAAGAAAACCCAGAATTTTCCAAAAGTAAGGATCTGGAAGTCCAAGAATGCCAACAGAAACAAGATATACATGATCGAACAGTTGTTCAAAACGTTTTGCGTGATACTACTCAACTTTCTGTTGGCTCTCTATCTGTCCACCAACTTCAACATATGATTGCAGACACCATTCGTGCCCAGTATAGTGGTTCAATGCTATCTTCATTGGTGTATACCAAGCCATATAGCCGTCGAATCGACGAGATAAAGATGCCACTTGGTTACCAGCCTCCAAAATTCCAATGTTTTGATGGGAAGGGCAACCCAAAGCAACATGTTGCTCATTTTATTGAGACATGTAACAATGTAGGCACTTACAATGACACCATGGCGAAACAGTTTGTACGCTTTCTCAAAGGTGCTGTGTTCGAATGGTACACCAACTTATAGGCTGGGTCAATTGATAGTTGGGATCAACTTGAAAGAGAATTCCTAATACGTTTCTACAAAGATCAGCAGATCTGTCACCTTTCCGTAACTTGCTCGAACAAAGCAGAGCAAGGAAGAGCCAGTTGTGGAGTACATCGAACGCTGGAGAAACCTTGTGCTCAATTGCAAAGAATGAACAAGCGAAGCTTCTTCCATTGACATGTGCGTACAAGGCATGCATTGGGGATTACTCTACAATCTGCAAGCAAATATGTCTCACTCCTTTGAAGAGTTGGCAACACGTGCTCATGACCTGGAGCTCCGAATTGCAAGGCATGGAAGTTACTTACCAAGTGGTCCAGGTGACAAAAAAGATCCCAAGAAAGAAATAAAGAAAGACTTCAAGACATATAAGCCCAAAGTGGAGGTCATGTGACTTTGAAAGTACTTGAACGGAAATAGTATCCATTTTTAGATTCTGAAGTTCCTGGAATCCTGGATCAGCTTCTCGAACAGAAGATAATCGAACTACCAGCCCCAAAGAGACCTGAGGAAGTTGGTAAGGTCGATCATCCTAAATATTGTAAATTTCACGGAATTAATTACTGTCCCAGTGGAAAAATATTTTGTGCTAAAAGATCTTATTGTTCGTTTGGACAAAGAAAATAAGATCAAACTTGAAACGGGAGAAAGCCCAATGGCTGACTGCTCGATGGTTTCGTTTGGATCGTTTGATCCAACCCCCATTGCAAAATGGGAACATACATTTTCTCATACATACGATGCCGATAAATCTCCGGCTAAGGAGTTTGGACTACAACTTCCAGAAGGAGCCATTCCAGTGGAGTTTGAAGTAAATGGAGAAATCACTATCGATTACATCTACCCAGGAATGGATGGACCGCGTATACCCAATCGTCCAACCTTCTATGACATTATGATAGATGACTTAGGTATTTGGGATTCTGGTTTAGAGTCCGAAGACGAGATTGGTGATGGTTGGACTACCTTCATAAGCAAGAAAGAGAAATATCGAGTATCAAACAAAACAAGTAAAACATCACCTTCTACATCTCTTGCAGGACTGAAATTGGGGGCATTGGATATGAAAGTTCAGCCTAATAAAAAGGTAACCCTAGAAGAAAGCAAGGGAGGATGGACCCTTGCATAAGGACGTCATCGAAAGACACCACGTTTTCCCAGTTTCAATATTTGTGACGAGAAGCTCAAAACAAGAAACAACCAAAAGAGAAAGTCTAAAACCAATTCAAAAGTGCCAACTAAATCAACGGGAGTAGAAGCTCTTTCACGCGTTCATCCTAAACTACCAACCCTAGGTGATTACTGTCCCAAGGGTTTCTTCAATAATGAATGTACCTCCCATGTTATCAATGTGGAGGAGAAAGACGAAGCCAGGAAGTTATCGAGAGAAAGTTTAAAACAAAAGGACACTATCTCACGACTCAATAATATTCCTTCCTATACAAGTTTGGCAGGGTCTCTTAAGCTTCCTTTCGATGATCGAATGGCTCTAATCATAGCGTTGATAGATCCAGAAGAATACGAAAGCAAAGTCCTAGCACATATCGGATCCACAACCATACAAGATTGTATGGCCACCATCACATTTGACGATGAAGATTTGCAACTGGGCTCTCGTTTACATAATAGACCACTCTATGTTAATGGTCATATTCGAGAATACAAAATAAATCGCATAATGATCGATTATGGATCTGCTATCAATATCAAGCCAGTCAAAACATTGAAGAAGATTGGAATCAACATTGGTGATTGTCCAAGAGTAAAACTATGATTCAAGGATTCAACCAAACAGGTTAGCGAGCTATTGCCATGATTCGTTTGAAGTTACGAATAGAGGAGTTAATTTCCTCAGCTCTCTTCCATGTCATTGATGCTAAAATATCATATGAATTACTCATGGGACGTGTTTGGCTACATGAAACTGGAGTTTACCTTCGACTTGGCACTAATGTTTCAAATACAGTTGAGATGGAGAAGTCAAATGTGTGGTAGTTGAGTCTAAACCATTTCTCGAAGAAGAATCTTATTTTATTGACTCCAAATTTTACGTGGAGGATGAAGAATGTAATTCTGCGGGGTTAACCATGGTTGGATTCAAAATTAAAGGAGATAAATATGATGATAATACATCCAGCGTTGTTCAACCTCATCAAATCATCAAAGGTAAATCAAGACTTACATCTGAAGGGTTCTCTAAAGGTAAAACACCTCAAATAGAATCGACCGATGTTGAAGTATTGAGAAAAGAGTTAACTCTTCCAATACCTAGCATTCCAAAATTGTTTCTGCACCATCAACTCATGGCAGTCTCGGGAGACGACGAATCAACAATGGGAGCTTCGACGTCTATTCCGGACATATCAAAACTTAGTATTTCTAGCTCATCCAAACAAAACAAGCCTTGAGTCGATGGGCCAAAACAGACCTTCAAAGGGTGTTATAATCCCTAAGTCAAAAAGCTGTTTGAGAATGTCGAATTTGGGAAATGGGAGCCTCGCATATTGGGTGATCTCGATACTATCCTTTCGGGTGGGTGTATCCCTTCTCATGTCGCAACCTAAGTATGGTTTGGGATATGATCCAAATCCACCAAGAAATATTAAGGTCAAGAAGGTTTCTTCGAACCCAATCATGATTCATATCTATGAGGTTGCAGGAGAGAAACCTGAACAGCCGAAACCTTCAGTGTTCGATCGAATTGGAAGTGAGGATGTCAGAGTTTCGGTGTTTAAAAGGTTAAAAGGAGAACCCTCCCAAATGGTTGACATACAAGGTAAAACTTCCGTCTTCTAAAGGTTAAGTGAGGATCCTTCTCCTTCTACTCAAATTGATACTAACGCACAAGCTTCCCAAAAGTCATCTCGAAGACAATCTACATTTTCTCGACTTGGAACTAAAACTTCTGATCCAAGTCCAAAGCCTCAACGATCAAGGAGTTTTCCCTTCTCTAAAGAATAACGAGGATGAAGAAGAGGTCTCCGTTATCATATAGCTTTTGAAGAAGCTCCCAACTCAAAACCTGAGCCTGAAAACTCTGCTACAACAAATGACCTTGAATCGGCCCCACCTACGTTTGAAGAAGGTGGACAAGCTACTGTGGATGACTTGAAACAATTAAACTTGGGGATTGAAGAAGATCCGAGGCCAGTGTTTGTAAGTGCTCTCCTCAGTCAAAAGGAGGAATCAGAGTACGCTCATTTGCTTCAAGAATACAAAGACGTATTTGCGTGGTCTTACAAAGAAATGCCATGGTTAGATCTGAGGGTTGCAGTACATCACCTTGCAGTTAGACATGGAGTTGGTCGATCAAACAACTTCAAAGAAGATTTCGACCGGAACTCATTCCTCAAATCGAAGTGGAAGTTAACAAACTTATCAAGGCAGGATTCATACATGAAGTCAAGTACCCAACTTGGATCGCGAATATTGTCCCTGTCAAAAAGAAAAATGAACAATTACGAATTTGTGTTGACTTTCGTGATCTAAATCAAGCGTGTCCAAAAGATGACTTTCCACTTTCAATAATAGAGTTGATGGTGGATGCAACCACCGGGTATGAAGTCTTATCTTTCATGGACGGATTTTCTGGATACAACCAAATACGCATGAATTCGAAAGATGAGGAACTTACTGCATTCCGTAACCCTAAAGGCATATTTTGTTATAAAGTTATGCCGTTTAGATTAAAAAATGCGGGGGCAACCTACCAACGGGCAATGCAGAAGATCTTCGGTGACATGTTGCATAAGAACGTAGAATGCTATGTAGATGATCTTGTCGTAAAAACAAAGGAACGTGACCTACAAGATTTACGGGATGTTTTTGAAAGACTTCGACGTCATCAATTAAAGATGAATTCGCTGAAATGTGCATTTGGGGTCACATCTGAAAAATTTCTTGGCTTCATTATTCGACATAAAGGCATTGAAATAGATCAATCAAAAATTGATACCATAATCAGCATGCCAGAACCAAGAAATGTGCATGAGTTGAAGAGTCTTCAAGGAAAACTCGCATACATTCGAAGATTTATCTCTAACATTGCCGGACGTTGCCATCTATTCAACAAATTGGTAAAGAAATATGTACCGTTCGAATGTGATGATGCATGTCAAAATGCTTTTCAAAGCATCGAACAATATTTATCTCATCCACCAGTACTCATAGCTCCGGTCTCAGGGAAGCCACTAACTCTTTGTTGCAGCACAAGAATATTCTCTAGGAGCACTTCTTATCCAAGCACTCTACCACTTGATTCAGACACTGGTAGGCCCAAGATGAAATATTCACCTATTGAAAAAATGTGCCTTGTATTAATCTTCGTAGCTAAAAAATTAAGACATTATATGCTATCACACATGATCGGTCTTGTTTCAAAGGTTGATCCTTTAAAATACATAATGTCTAGACCCATTCTTTCTGGAAGGATTGGAAAATGGGCGCTGTTATTGTCCAAATTCGACATCAATTTCATTCCACAAAAAGCCATCAAATGACAAGTTTTGGCAGATTTTCTTGCCAACCATCCAATCCCAGCGGAATGGGAACTACAGGAAGACCTTCCGGATGAGGAAGTTCTATTTACTGAAGTCATACCATCATGGAGGATGTACTTCGATGAGGCAACCCGAAGTTATGATGTTGGAGCGGGAGTCATCTTTGTTACTCCCCATGATCTTGTTATGCCGTACTTTTTTGCCTTAACGGAGAAATGTTCAAACAACGTGATGGAATATCAAGCCCTTATCATTGGCTTGGAGACAGCGTTAGATATGGACATCCAACAACTGGAAGTTTTTGGAGATTCTAAATTGATAATCAACCAACTTTTGGTCGAGTACGAAGTCTGTAATTCAGACTTGAAGCCGTATCATCAATATGCATCGACGCTTATGAAATGATTCGATTCGTTAAAAATGAAATTCATACCTAGGAATGAAAATAGGGAAGCTGATGCCTTAGCAAATTTAGCCGCTGTTTTAGCCAGAACAGACGAAGATTTCTCTCACTCCATTTCAATTGCTCAAAGATGGGTGCTTCCGTCATTACTACCCAGTGATATGGAACAACATAACAGCATTGAAATAATCAAAGATGATGAAAAAGAATATTGGAGACAACCGATAATCGATTTCCTTCAACATCAAAAGCTACCAGACAATCCGCGGAGAAAAACAGAAATTAAGAGGCGTCCATCTCGCTTTGTCTTTTATAAAGGAACACTTTATCGTCAATCATTTGATGGAGTTTTCCTTCGATGCTTAAGTAATGATAAAGCAACATGTGTCGTAGAAGAAGCCCACTCTGAAATCTGTGGTGCTCATCAGTCCGGACCCAAGCTTCATTTTCGAATAAAGAGGATAGGGTACTACTGGTCGACCATGGTACAAGACTTTAAGGATTATGCAAAGAAATGTGAATCTTGCCAAGTTCACGCAAATTTCATCCATCAACCCCTGGAACCATTACATCCGACAGTAGCTTCATGGCCATTCGATGTATGGGGTCTTGATGTAATCGGACCCATAACTCCGAAGTCTTCAACTGGACATTCAATATCCTCGTCGGGACTGACTATTTCTCTAATTGGGCTGAAGCCATACCATTGAGAGAAGTAAAGAAGGAAAACGTCGCAGATTTCATCTGTATCCATATCATCTATTGATATGGGGTCCCATGGTACATCATCACTGACAATGGAAAGCCTTTCCGCAATAACCACATAAACAATTTATGTGCAAGATTTGGATTTAAACAGTATAACTCATCCATGTACAATGCGGCAGCTTATGGTTTGGCAGAGGCATTCAACAAAACTCTATGCAGTTTACTAAAAAAGGTTGTCTCCAAATCAAAAAGAGATTGGCATGAAAGAATTGGTGAAATCTTGTGGGCTTATCGAACTACTTATCAGACTCCAACACAAGCCACTCCTTATGCATTGGTGTATAGAGTGGAAGCTGTACTTCCATTGGAGTGTCAAATTCCGTCACTTCGAATTGCCATCCAAGAAGTTTTGACGACAAAGGAAAATGCTCATCTTCGATTGGAGGACCTAGAAGCTTTGGACGAGAAGCAATTAGATGCACAAATACACCTGGAATGTTATCAAGCTCGAATGACAAGGTCCTTCAACAAGAAGGTGCGATCAAGATCATCTCAAGTTGGAGATTTGGTACTTTGCGTACGTAGACCAATCATAATTACAAGAAAAACAGGGGGCAAATTCCAACCTAAATGGGATGGTCCGTTTGTTGTTACTCATGCATTCACAAATGAAGCATACAAGATCATCGACAAAGATGGACTACAAATTGGGCCTATTAACGGGAAATTTCTAAAGCGTTTTTACGCTTGAAGTGCTTTATTTTTAAAAATTTTCATTGTAATACTCCTGGTCCGCAAGAGTAGTAAACTGTGAATGGCCCTATCCCAAATAAAAAAAAATTGTGTTCTTGTAACGAATTACGTTTGACTTGATCCCGTTTGGGTACATAAGCAGTTTGAATAAGTTATAAATTCAAGTTCAATCACAACTAATAAATTCATTCGATTTGTTTACCATTTTCTACAGTGAAAAAAAAAACACACTGGAAGTAGGAAAAAGAAAGTTCATCGTAAAAAAAATAAGAAGAAAAAAACGATGGCAAATCAAAACCCATGCAATATGGTTTTAAATCATAAAAGCTCGACATTGTCACTCACCGTTGATCACTTGTAGGAAACTATCTTCAAGGGTCTTCCTTCACTGGTCAATGGATGCTGCGCTAGAGACATCTCTAGTCTATAATTCTTCCAATGTGGCCTTTGCAGTTCCAAGAATACTCTTCTATTCCGTACGGTTTGAAGTTCATCACGGAGTCTGTCCAGCTCGAAAGTCAGCTGACTAATTTTATCTTCCAATGAAGAACACGTGGAATCCTCTTTCCAGCTGAATATTCAAAAGCTTCAATCGCTCAACCTTTTCTCTGTGGTTGGAAACTCCAAATGTTGCTTTCTTTCAGATAAATAAATGTCAATTTCTTTAAGAAACGCGTCCATACGTTGCATCAAAGGTGATGGATCAGCGCGGAATGAGCTGGTAATCACGTTTTAAAGAATTACATTATTTTCAGCCCACCAAGATCGGATCTTAGAAAACCCATGCTTCAGAACGTCTCTAAAACACTTCTGAAGATAACTAGTCATGGCTTCTTGTAAAGCAGCCTTCAAGTAAGGAAACTCTTGAGTTATCCCAGGTGGGGGACCAGCCATTAAGAGAAAATTGGAGCTACTCAATGAGTATTTGTTTTTAAAGGCGGAATGATAACTAAAGCCGATGAAGGTGGAGCAGCTGGAACTTCTTGATCAATCTCTGAAATGTTAGCTCTTGCAGTCTCAGAATTCACCTCATCTTCATCTTGGAAACCATCAACGTTGAACACTGAAATGCTTTCATTAATCGTACTGTGTATTCGTAAGGTGGGTCGCGAAAATCATGAGTACCATCTATTCCTTGAAGTGCACCGATCCTACCATCATTA
This sequence comes from Fraxinus americana, assembly GCA_035079005.1. NCBI lineage: Eukaryota > Viridiplantae > Streptophyta > Magnoliopsida > Lamiales > Oleaceae > Fraxinus > Fraxinus americana. The sequence goes on along the minus strand of CM068708.1, from coordinate 27,779,424 downwards.
TCACGGCCCGATCTTGCAAAGAGTTTGGATTCACATAAAAATCCAATCCTTCAGAAATGCTTGGAAAATCTACCAAAATGATAGAGATATAAAAAAAATACATGGAAGAAGAGATTAAAAAATAAAAATAAAAATAAAAGAAAAGCCTACCCGCGTTCCGTGTTCTAGGCGACATGGCTAAAAATTCGTCATCTGATGGTGTATTCGGAAGACTGATGTTAATGTAAGAAACCCCGACGTCACCTTTTGAAGGATTCGTGACAGCTTGAAGCGGCATCGGTTTTATTGATCGTTTAACATTATATATTCCAGAAAGAGGAGTCTGAAATCAAAGTTCGTTGCATAAGATCAAATACAAGTAGCATAAAAAAAAGTACCTAATCTCAAGAACTTTCAACTCCTACAGTTAGAGTCTTTTCAGGTGCGTGAGACGCTCGATCTTCAGGACTACTATGGTCTGTAATCAAAACTACCTCAGGCATCTTATCAGCAGGCTCAGAGGTGGGAGCAAACTTTGTTGAGGGAACTTTAATTTTAATCTTCTTAATGACTCTTTCATTTCGAAAGTCCAATTCCCTCTTTCGAGAAATCTCTTCGGGAATGATGTGTGGAGAACTTAGCCCTTTGGCTATAATCCTGTTCGGAACTGGATTAAGAACAAAGTCGCGGCTCTCACTAGAAAATAAAACCTGCACTTGAACCTTGGTCATGATCAGTAACACTCGATTATTCCACCAAATTTGGTACTCGACATCAACATTTTGATAAGTATCCTTCACATACTTTGGAATGTGAAATATAGATCCACTAATCGTTTGAGTCAGAGACAACCAAACGCGATACATATCGCCTACATTGAGAGCAATATCCAACTTTCTTGGTGAACTGGGAAGTGTTTTTCAAAAGCCAAATTGTCTCGAAAACCTATGAGGATTATATGCCTCGAGAATGAAATGAGAGTTCCCTCGACGGTAAGAGACGAATCCAGACCGAATACTCATCATGAATTCTGAAGTATATATAGACCTTTGTTCGTCGTCCACTCGTACATGAGGACGGGACGATGAGGGAAATGGATTCCAGCAAAAGTCATTCGCATCCATCATTTCACGGATAAGGTCACGACAATCAACAACATTTTTTCTCCCAAGACTAGAAAGCATTTAATGTGCCAGCATATCTTCGAATTATTGGACGAGTATAATTCTTGTCCACATGAACATAAACACCTCGGACAAAATAAGTAGCAGCCCAAGCATAAAGAAAATGTCCACGAAATGAATGTGAAATCGAGCCAAGGTTCGGGTTTGATTGATGATTCGATGTCCATGTAAGTCCTCTATAAATGCTCGCTAATATGGGAGAAACCAGGCTGTAAGTGTACCCACCTGCCATTTTAGAAGACATTTTAAAAGTCCCAACTCTCATACATTCGTCCCCAGATGGAAGAACGAAAGGACAAAGCCATAGGAAGAGATAAGCTGCTATTTCTAATTCCTCTTTCTCTTCTATAGACAAAGATATTGGCAAGTCACTCCAATGACTCCGATCCCTATGGAAAATATCTCTCGGCTTGTCTACGACCACGGGTCTCCGTACTTCCTTTGAAGCTCTTTGATGACGCCTTTTAAATGGATTAAGACTCATAGCAGTCTTATAATTTTTGTGTTGTCGAGGATGCTGGGCACAACCATTCTCGCGAAACCAGTAATTGATCCATTCCTCATGACTGACGCAATCAGATTCAATCGCATTCGCAATCAGTGCGAAAACATTAAAGAGATACAGACAAGATTTGGAGTATTGATCGTCAGCTCTGAAAGGCCTGGGACAACTTCTTCATAGTAATGACCCTCGATCGAAAGTCCACTTATCTCACAAAAGTGTTGGTTTCTGGACACCAAACCTCACAAAGAGCTCTATAGATAGAATTTGGACGATGATAATCCTTCGTGGCGGAACTGACTGTAGAAGCTAACGGCGGAGATTCCTCTTAAGCAGAAGTTTCTAGACCCATGAAGACCATTCCCAAAATTTTGGAAGAAAAGAAATTTCTCCACGACTGACAAGCGCACTTCCCCATCGTATTTCTTTGCTATCAATCCTCTCACAAATTACGGCCTTTGGGATGCACTCCATGCTTTGGGAATAATGAGGCAGAAGACGCAAAAAGGGAAGACTGCTAGATCGGCTGGATATGGCATCTTCTAAATTCTCGTGACATTCATTAATAATGGGCATGTGCAACTCCGACAAAGGCTCCAAGAGCTCAGGAGAATGATATGTAGTCAGCTTGTGGATACTAAGTTTAAGCTCACCTCATACGCCAAGTTGGACATGGTACTTCACATCAGTAGCTCGACAATTTCGTGTATATCAGAATACACTCTATCATTAGAGTTTGTCTCGGTCATTCTTAAAAAAAAAAAAGAGAGAAAGACAGATAGCAAAAAAATAATAATAAAAAATTTAACGGGTAATAAATCTTTTAAATTCATTTATTGTCTAAATCATGAGCTTCTCTGATATGTAAATAGCCTCCAAAACAAAGTGCCTCGGACGGTCGAAGGAGTCAGTCCTTGGTCCCAAACACAAAGTATCCAGGACGGTCGAAGGAGTCAGTCCTTGGTCTCAAACACAAAGTGCCCAAGAGGGTCGAAGGAGTCGGTCCTTGGTCCCAAACACAAAGTACCCAAGAGGGTCGAAGGAGTCGGTCATTGGTCCCAAACACAAAGTGCCCAAGACAGTTGAAGGAGTCGGTCCTTGGTCTTGAGTTGGTTTATGAACAAATATTTTCTGAACCCATAAAATAATCGTAGCACAAAATTTTACTTTATACCAAGAAAATCTCAAATCTCAAAATCTTTGACTTGCTCCAAAAGTTGAACCCCTGAAAATAACAATGAAGAATGTTAGTTTCAATCTTTAAAAAAACAAAAAAAAAATTACTATTCACGTGAACAGTACAAAGCACTGTTCACGTTGTCAAAAAAAAACACGTTAAAAAAACGTACCAAGGCAAAAACCAAATTCAACAAACCAAGAAAGTTTTTTTTTTTTTTTTTTTTTAAAAAAAAAAAAAAATATATATATATATATATATATATATATATATATATATATATATATATATATATATATATATATATATATATATAATAATAATAATAATAAAATAATAATAAACAATCAATTGATTTCTTCAAACCAATTGAAACCAATTAGTTTTGGTTTCTGCCGATTACGGCAGAAACTAAGAAACCAATTAATTGGTTGGCAAAAAAAAAAAAAGGGGGGCCGAAACCTCAAGAAAAAAAACGTTAAAAGGGGAGAGAGAGGAAAAAAAAACCTAATATTTCTTACCTTTATTTTGCAAAGTGAATTTTTTTTTCAAAATCTTATAATTTTTTCCTATAAATGGGTAAGTATCAAACTTTACTTAAGCTCGACTTATCATAAAACATAAAAAGTCTGTCTAAAATCAAAATGGACGAATTATCGAATAACAATTACAAAAAAAAAAATCAAAAAAAAAATTTATTAATTTATTTATTTCATAATAAATAAATAAATCTTGAGGGGGCATTTGTAAACATAAAAAAAATAATAAATAATTAGCACAATCAAACAAAAACAATATAGAGTGTGTTTGGTAGGGATTTTTGGGAAAATAATTGATTTTTGAATAATGATATGATGGGAAATGTGTGGTTGAAAAGGAAGAAAAAAGTATTGATGTGATGGAAAATATTATTTTATTGAAAAATGTGTGGTTGAAAATGAGAATTGATTCTTGTAGAAAATCTAATCTGTACCAAACAAATTAATAAGCCCATAAGATTTAAAATCCTCCCATACTATTTTTAAAATCCACAATTATTCAATTATAATCAATTGAATTGAATTAATTGAGTGATGGCCAAAATTGGTCAAGAATTTATCCTATATATAAAATCAAATGTCCATTACAATGGGAAGACAAAAAGTGAAGAAGAAAATCACGAAATGCTGAAAAAATCCTAAAGTCGAAGGAAGAGAATAAATCATCTCAACTCCAAATCCGGCAAACACGAAGAAGATCAAAATCTCCTTCAAATCAAACAAACTCAAGAAGATCAAAATCTTTTTCGAATTAAATCAAGATCAAGTCCAAGTTTCGAAGTCCAAATCCAATTCTGAAATTCAAGTGTCAACAAGTCAAGTTTTGACAAATCAAATTCTCAACAATTCTCGAAATCTTGGATTCAAGCCAGGTGACTCCTCGTCTTCAAACATTCAGATCATTAGTCAGAGGGTTTTGCAATTACAAGAAGATTCTCATTCATTTGTATTTTTTAAAATACAATTTTTGATGATTTCTGTATTTTAATACGCGAAATCTGTCGTACAAATATCAACAAAAGAAACATATAATTGACAGATAATACAGTAATTTTTCCTAGTCGAAAAATAAAAAATAGAAAAAGTCCATTCCATTGACACATTAACAACTCTGTCTGATTTTTTCTCGCGTTATCCATCTAATACTCATACCGAATCGTCAATTTATGTACATAATCTTGTAGGACTAGGAGGAGTAATCCTCGGAAGTGATCTAGTGGTTTTACAAGGAGATGAAAATGGTTTTCTAGGAGATAAATGTACCTCCTCTAGAACAAGGAATTGGAGCTCCGAAGGATAATCTCTCACACATCCTATTCGAGGACCAGCTCCTGTTGTCCATCTGCAAGAAAGTTGATTCCCCAACTGATACGATCTCATTCCTTTATGCGAGTTTATTCTTTTGATAATCTTTTCGTTGGGTATGGATTCTTCATACTCTTCTTCCTTTTCGTCATCATCAAATAAGTTTTGCTTGGAGAAAGTAAATTCTGAATCTGATAAAAATTCCTCTGGTGTTTCGTATCCATCTGAGTCACCATCTAAAGGTTGACTGTTCTCGTAGTTAGGCCCTTGGTGTGGTGTCTTGAACAACTCATAGGTATCTTCCCTCCTGGGAATTTGAAGAATGGCAATTTTTGATTGTAATTTCCGGGACCATCTTGATATGTGTGGATTTACATTTTCAGCATCCTTGGAATATTTTTTGCTTGAATCAGTTCTCTCTCCGTCTTCCTCTTTCGCGTTGCTGCCTTCACTGGCAGCTTGACTGAAATCTGGTGCTGATATGCTACTACGAAGGCCAACGGCACTATCTTCCTCTTCATTATTTGATGCTTTCTGAACACCAGAAGGTAAATGCTTTTTTACCAGTAACTCAACTTTGGATAATTCGCAATCAAGGTGCATCATCTTACCTGGACAACGCTCAGATTGACATTGTGCTGCATAAGAAACGACATGAATTCCTCGAAATTTTCTTCTGTTGGGAGATAGTGCCCACTGTGAGGCCAAACCGCCTATTAGGTTCATACATCATCAGTCTCGAACAATCAATTCAAAAATGTTAGTTCAAAAAAATTGATCGTATCTGTACCTTAAGAACGCCTTCTTCGACTACTAATCTTCCAGCAGACAAAGTGGCACCACCAGCCAAGAAACTTGAATGTTGAAATGTTCCTTTTTTCTTCTGCCCAACATATAAAGTTTTGGACACACTCAGTACAAAGATCCACTTAACGTCTTCCGGTCCTTCACTTGTATTGAGAAGTTTCCCACTCTGTGCATAGATGAACTTGCCGTCCTCTATGACAACTTCATAGATCTTCCTCTCTGTCTGCAGAAACATTTATAAGTAATTTGGTCAATTCACTTAGACATGTCTTCTTCATTGTGAAGAGAAAGTTAAAAAGCAGTTTCTTGTGTTCCTAGACACAAATAAATAAGATTCAAATTCCTACAAAACTGTGACATGAATCTAAGATATTTGAAGGTCACAATCCCAAATTTAAGGCACCAATATGAGGGAAATGAAGCTTACCGGGCCAAGATACTTGATGCATTGATGGTGAAGCTTCGATCGAGGGCATCTTTCGAGATTTACTTCTTTACCTTCTCCAATGTCCAACCTGCAAATCAAAAACTGTATGCTCTAAGTGATCTTTAATAATGAAAAGTTAATATCCTTTCGTAGTTTTCTGGTTCAAATAAATATTACCAGTAAAAGAAAGGCTGTTTACTGTGACATTGGAGCCAATTGACATAATAAAATTGCAGGTTGTGGCCATAGCGGTGTCGAGGATCAATCTACACAAAAATAAGAAGAAAAATGTCAACAAGGGCTCGTAGAATGTATCATTGTTTGAAAAGCTCTAGAAGTTCAACTTACAGCCTCGAGCCAATGCTGCAAAGCTAGTTTACGTGCCTTATCATCCTTGGACAAACCTTTCCCCACCTGTTAATGAAAGACTAAGACTTAATCTTGGGTAATTCAACATAATGCTCTCATAAATATACCACAGTTTCTACCTTAGCAGCTCTGGTTCTTGCTCTTGACCAACGTGAAATAGCTGTTTCGGGTTTCTCAATTGCAAAGAAAGATACAGAACTACGTTTGAGCTCTGCAAAATCTAAGAGCTTCCACCTGAATATCACAGAAAAATATTCAAAATCTATATTAAAGGAAAAGGCAATCAGGCCAGGCTGTTAAACCTTACCATCTCTGCTCGACTAAGACTGCACAATCTGCTAGTTGTCTTCGGATTCTAAAACTCTTATATGTCTTCTGCACCTTTAAGGCAGCCAGATTTCGCTTTCTTCCAAACTCTTTATGAACATTTTCCTCGGACATAGGCCCCTTAAATCTGAGGGAGCCTTCAAGGATCATCTTCTCAGACTTGAATATTGCAGGTTTAGAATCTGGACAGGTAGAACGAGAAATCCTTACATCATCACCTCCAAAACTTGATGATAAGTAAGACTTGAACTGGCTATCCAAATCATCAAAATTGGCTAACGGACACGAAAATGCCATTCCGATTCTACTCCAAAAATCCAAGGTATCCTATCTCCAATATGCAATATTTTTGTGAATCACAAATGTCATATGCAGAAGTATCAAAAGCATTTAAAGAATGTTAAACTTTATTAGGGAAGAAATGAAAATAAAAACAACATTTGATCAAACAATCAAAAGATTATAATGACAACTATAACTTATACCATCCTTCCTTACAATATATGAATCAAAATGAGGAGAAATTTGTGGATTGAGTTGTCTTCCGTAAATACAGCAGTGAGATTGAAAAGCAATATGAAAAAGAGAGAGCAACAGCAACGTGAGAGAGGCCGTGTAAAGTGGGGTGTTTCAAGGTAAATATTTATTTCTAGGAATAGTTGTTAGTTTAACTGTTTTATTCAACACAACACAAATTTTGTTACTTGTCTGTCCATTAACACGACCCAAGCAAAACAGACTTGGAATAAATAGCAAAAGAGGCAAGTTGGTGGGCATATCAAATAGGAACACCATTTAAGGAACCATATTCACATGAAGAGATCGCCGCCAGTAGTGCAAGTATTTCAGCATCCACTGGAGAATAAAACATTCTTATGATGTTTTTTAAACAGTCAAGTCAAATCAACTGCATTGATTCAATGAGTTTTTTATTGCTTACTATATATTGTTGCCTAAAATTCAATGTGCTGGATACAAAATTTGGACTTGGTACATGCAAAAGAGGCCATAGAGATGTCAGATTATTGAGTTAGCTAAAGTTTATTTATGTAATGTAATGTAGATTGAGAATAATACTATTCATACCTGAGAGTGATTACAAATTACCTATTGGGGCAAAATAGAGTTGGTTGAGTGCAATATTCTTCAATAAATTTTATCGGGATCGGATTGAATCGGATGTAAAATTTAGTTTCAAACTATCTGGCATGTGCACAGTTGGCAAAGATTATAATTGTTGTCAAACTCTATTTTAATTATTGAATCCATAACTTTTACTTACTTTTTAACCACGTATTTCTTATAAACAAATTTTATTCGCTGACTTTTATCTTTGTAGTTGATGATATATTTTTGCAAACTTTATTTAATGGCTTTCTTAATACACTAGCGATTTTTAATAGTCATACTTTGGAAAGTTAAAATTGTGAGAAAATGTTACAGGTCGTATCAGTAGCCTAACCGGATGGTAAATATTTCGGCAAAATATGTGGACTACGTCTTTATTGTATTCTTTATATAACATGATATAATTTCTTGTTATAATATTGTAGCTCGTGTAAAATAGATTCTTTTTTATCTTAGATATTTTCAGATTAGTTAAATATGTGAATTTAGTTTAAATTAAATTAATATTGTCTTTCCTTATTTTAATCTATTAACAAATCAAGAAAATCTTTTAGTATATTATATGATATATTAATTCTCTCACCGTGTTTAATGACTACTATGGCCCTGTTTGGGAGGGATTTTGATTTTTCTACAATAAATCAATTCTCATTTTCAACCACACATTCTTCAATAAAATAATATTTTCCATCACATCAATAATTTTTTCTTCTTTTTCAACCACACGTTTCCCATCATATCACTATTCAAAATCAATTCTTCCCCCAAAAATTCCTCCCAAACAAGCTCTATATATTGACGGTACCTTTACCAAGAATAGGTGCAGTAGCATCATCTCCAAAAATGACCATATCATCGTTCCAATAATCAAAAGTAGAGAACAAGGATTTATTACCACACAAATATCTAGAGCTTGCACTATCAAAAATACTACATAGAATCATTTTTAGCTTTAGGAGCAACATGGGCAACATAGCAGTTCAATTGTTTATCATATCTAGGAATAACACTTTTCTTAACCCCACACCTTCTTAGAAATAGAGGTAATCAACATGGGCAACATAGCAGTTCAATTGTTTATCATATCTAGGAATATCACTTTTCTTAACCCACACCTTCTTAGAAATAGAGGTAATCCTAGTCAGTTGTGTCATCATCTTAATCAAGGGACTAACTTAATTGGTAAGAAAGTTAACCTTGTTAGAAATATCATGACTCCTACAGGATTCACAAATTTGTGAAGCCTAGGCCTTGTGTGTCCTAACACATCACAACTGTGACATGTAGGAATAAACCTAAGTTCAAAACTACGTGGATGATATTGGTTTCTGGGTCTGTTGGTCCTACGACGTAGTGGGCCTCTGTCTTAAGACACCCTTGCCCCTTGGTTCAGGATTTGCAACATTCCTAGGTTTGTTGGTGGCTGGGATAAAAGTGGTCTTGGATGTATTAGCGGTATTATTATCAGTTTGAATATATCATAGACCTCTCTTATTTCTAGTTAGCTTGTTCATCCCTAACAAAATATCAAGTTTTGGAGAACCAATCAAGAAGGAATGGAGTTGAGTATATTTCTCAAAGTCTCTTGTTAAGGTTGTAACCTTAGACTCTAAGCTCTCATTTACAAGTCTTAACTTACTAAGGCTTTTGGTAGATTCTTGATGGTCAGCTATGAGTATCTCTCTCTCTAGCTCAAGTTCATTAACCTTCTTCAATACAACTTTGAGAATATATGGGTCAAAAATCCACTAACACTAACTATCAAGGACCCAAGGATATATACCAAAGACCAAAAATTGAATTATTTTTGTAGGTACCAATGAAAATAGAGAGCAAATGGACCTTGGATAGTGGATGCTCAAAGCACATGACCGGAATCAAGCTTTATTGTCAAGTTTCAAAATAAACGATGGCGGTCATGATACTTTTGGAGATAATGCGAAACGAAAAATCCTTGACATTGAAATTATTGGTAATCATTCATCTCCCTTTATTGAAAATGTCTTCTTAGTAGATAACCTTAGATGTAGCCTACATAGTTTTAATCACTTGTGTGATGAATGTTATCATATCAAATTTGATTCTTCCAAGTGCATTATTGAGAATACTACATCAAAAGGGATGATGTTTATAGGAAGCCGAAGTAAGAATGTTTATGTCATTAACACTAAGTTTGAATGTGGAGAAAAACGTTTATCGAGTTTAAAATATAACACTTGGTTATGAGATAGAAGATTAAGTCATGTTAGCATGGACCTACTTTCAAAATTTCCAAAAATTATTTTGTTAAAGGTTTGTTAAGTTTGAAATTTGAAAAAAAACAAAATTTGTGATGCATGAAAAACAAGTAAAGAATTCTTTCAAATCAAAGTAATATTCTTCAACAACAAAATCTTTTTTACTTCTCCACATGAATATTTTTGAATCATCTAGTATCACAAGTTTAAATGGTAAACATTATGCTTTCGTCATTATTGATGACTTTTCTAGATTCATTTGAGTCCTATTTTTGAACCTAAAAATGAAGTATTGAATGCATTTGAACATTCCTGTAAAAAGGTTCACAATAAAAGAGATACACTACTACTACCATTAGGAGTGATCATGGTGGAGAATTTGATAATATTGCTTTTAATGATTTGTGCAAAACTTATGGTTGTGAACATAATTTCTCGGCTTCTAGAACTCCTCAACAAAAAAGTGTAGTAAAAAGAAAAATCGCACATTGCAAAAGAATTGCTTGGACTATACTAATTAAAACAGTTTACCAAAATACTTTTGGACCAAAACCGTTAACAGTACTTGCTATATTGTTTATAGAGTTTTAATTAATCGAAAGAAAAGACAAAACCCCTATGAGATTTGGAAAAGTAGAATTTCAAATATCGACTATTTCAAAGTTGTTGGTTGTAAATGCTTTATTTGGAAAATTTGATTCAAAATTCGATATTGGATTTTTTCTAGGTTACTCATTGACTAGCAAAACTTATAGAGTCTTTAACAAGATAACTCTAGTCGTTGAAAAATCTATGCATGTTACTTTTGATAAAACTAATCCTCTTGATCAAGAGAAAGATATTGATAATGATATAGGTTTCGAGATTTCTTTTGACCAAATAAAATTCAAATTCAAAATAAGGAAGATCCTAAAGATGTTGAAAATCAACATGAGGAAGAAGCAAAATTTGCAACTAGATGAAGAAGAATCCTCTGAAGTATAAAGTGGCCAATCTCTTCCTAACTAATGAAGTCAAACAAAGCACATCATGAACATGCTCAATAAGTTTGAAATGGAAGAGTTGAAATCAATGAACACTCCAATATGCTCATCAATCAAAAAAAAAAATGATTAAGGTACTTCCATAAACATAACAAAATATCGAGGTATGATCAGATCTATTCTTTACTTAATCGCAAGTAAACTCGATATTATGTTTAGTGTGTGATTATGTGCTATATTTCAACACAATTCAAGAATCACACTTTAGTACCATATAACAAATTTTAGATATCTGAATGGAATTAAGACATTACGTCTATGGTATTCTAAAAGCACCCGAAAGTGGGATATTGTATTCAAATTTGTGAATAAGGAAAATCAATTGATCGATATTCTCACTAAACATCTAATACTTGATAAATTTTCATATATTCAAAGACGTTTAGGAATTATTGATGAAGGTGGCTAAATTGAATTCATACTAAATGTTCTCGTATGATTTTATGTGCATAATTGATTGGAACTTATTACCCAAATGATTATGTTTTTGTCATTTCATCGCTCATGCTTTGATTATTATTTTATTATAAATGTGATGATTATCCTCTTATTCAAACTTGTATCTTGTGCTTAATTGACGGGGAATATATTACTATTTTTTATGGTTGATTTAAAGTTTTGATATTATATACAATAATCTTCCTCTCATATGTGTTATCATTTTGCTTATGATAAGGGAGAAATTGAATAAGATAAATTTGAAAAGCATTGAAAATGAGGAATCTTTTATTGTTTCTTATGGTCATCTCTTGATCTTAAATGTTATAACTTTTTGATTATGCCAAATGGAGAAATGAAGTGAGATGATTATGCATGCTTTGATTTAAAATATAACATGCTTTGAATATATGATTATTGATTTGTAAAAGATTGTGGGAACATGAATTATATGATAAATTTATAATGTATATTCATTTATCAATATGATATCAATTGTTCAATCTTACCTTACAAATCATCTTGTTTGTCATAATCAAAAAGGGAAAAATTGTTGACATATGGTTGATTTCATCATTAATATTTTGATCATAACAAACAAGATTAATATTATTTCTAACAGTTGATTTTGAGTGATGATAGTTTAATGTTAAAATCAATCAAGTATTGTCAAAATCAACACATCATAAATTGGATTCGAAATGAAGATTAAAGTGAAAGTTAAGCATTCAAATCAAATCATTCGAGATGAGAGCTTAAATGATCAAAATAAAGACTATCAAATCGGGCACATGAAGAAGAACAAGATCAAGAGTTTAAGAGTCAAACATGAAAGAAACTTCGAAACAAAATCAAAAACTATGCTTTCGAGATCATATGTAAAGGTATAACGCTTTGATCTTTAGTAATGAAAATCAATAATTCAAAAATCATTTTGTGCACGAGGAGTTATTTTCATATCACTTGCATAAAATATTTTTGACCAAAAATAAAATTGATCTTTCAAAGTGTACTTGAACTTAGATCATATCTTTAAAAAATTTTATCGGCAGTCAACCAATTGACCAGGCAGGTCGACCGGCCAAAAATGGCTGTCAGATTTTTGACCGTTCTAATTGTACAAACAATTATGGTGGTCCATTGGACTGGTCATCCAATTTGATAGAAAGTTTGGCGTTTTTCACTTCTATAAATATCAACTCACTTCTTATTTATTACAAGAACTTTTAGAGCATTCAATTGATATTTCTCTGAGCTTACATTTTTACATTCTTTTCATTTATTTCTTCAAAGCAAAAATTTTGATTATTGGATCAAATTTCTTGTATCATTTTTCTTATCAAAGTTTTTCATTTCTCTTTGTGCTTAATTTATCTATATCAATTTTGAAAGAGATATATTTTTAAAGAAGATTTTTACACTTACATTGCATAAACTTTTCTTCTTCTTCTTCTTCTTCTTCTTCTTCTTCTTCATATTGAAACTTTGATTGATTGAACTAAACTTGTAAAATCATCATATTTATCAAAATTTTTCATCTAACACTTGAGCTATCATTTATTACTATTCATTGAAGTGTTATCCTCTCTTAGTACTTAATTTGTTTGTATTATTTATCAAGAGAGAAATTTCATTTTAAAATCACTTTGATAAAGTGTGGGTCATATTGAGGTCCCCGTAAAACTCAATATTGTATAAGGATCGATACTCCTTGTTTGTAAGTTATCGGAAGCATTATAAAATCTTGGATTGCACCATAAGTCAATCAACATAGTGAAAAGGTCTTGCTTGTACCGGAGAGCTTGGTTACGGGGGACGTAGATCATTGTTTTGGATCGAACCTCCACAAATATATCATTTGCATCATCTCTCCCTTTTGCTTATTTCTTTTCTCCCTTTTGCTTATTTCTTTTATATTTGTGCTTACTATTTGGATTAATCTATTTAGTCTTTACTTGCTTGAATTTAGATTAATTTTTTGAAAAAATTTAAAAACCCAATTCACCCCCTTCTTGTTTAGTTATTCTTGGGTTAACAAATAGGGCATGAAGCTCTTTACTATTCCAGTTACACTAGGCTAGGCCATCCTTAGTCCAAAGTGAAATATACGTAGGGGTAACTATACCTGAAACAATAGTAGAGGGGGCAGTCCAACCATTTTGTACACTAACCTATATTCGCTTGTCCAAAGATTTAAGAAAAACTCTCATTCTAACATTAAAATATTCATAAGTGCTTCCGTCAAAATTGATGCACAGAAAGAGATTAACTCATCTAAATTAAGTTAGGGTCGGGAATTGAATTGAGGTTTTGATACCATTTGAAAATAATGACATTCGACCCAACTAACACTTAGAGAGGGATGAATACATGTCTTTATGCGGAATTTAAATTTATCAATTAATAAAAGTTACAAGTCACAATTATTAATTTTATTCAGATGAATTCACGTGCAATACTATCCTAAGTTGAATGGTCGCATTCGATATATTGCAAAAAATTAAGTAACTCTACAAAATTGATGATGGAGAAAACTCGTTGCAAGATAAAAACTCCAAGTCCAAGCTAGTAGTATCCACTATAAACGATAAAAACTTACAATTTGTTCAGACTCTGCTAAACTTTAGTATTTTCTGACTTCCTGACTGTAATCATCAATGCCCTCTTGGGCTGCAAGCTCTTGCTGGTGCTCCCAACCTTCTGAAACCGTTTATTTCCTATGGATCACGTTCTCCTTCAGCCGAAACTCTAGTCACCTTCCTCGATCTTTAGAACTCTAACAGATTATGCGGAAATATGGATTTTGGTGTTTTGATTATGTGGATTTTGGATCGAGAGGATGTTGAATTATATGAACAATGTGTATGATGCATTCTCTCTTGTAAAATAATGTTCAACCCACCTTGTCCACGAAGTGGGCTTAGGTATAGTATATAGGTTTTGGGGTAGTATAAGATAGAACTCTGAAAAATCGCGAACTAGGGTTTCACGAAAAACACCGTTGCTGGGGCGCCAGATGAACGATAGGTGTGTTGCTCGAGTGACAGGCAGAGGAGAATGATTTTGTCTTGGATGCTTGAGCAATACCTTTGACGCAAGCTAGCATAAATCCATCAGCTTTTACTCCTTGTTCCATAAGCGAACACAAGGACTTCTAGTTCATCTATACAACTTACCAATTGACTTTTTCACTTTTAAAACTCTTTCATAACTATATTTTTAGTCTAAAGATTACCAACAACTTTAAAACCTAACAAAAACAATGGCAAAAACAAAAACAAACAAGGAGAGAAAGCAAACGGTAAAACCTCTAGAAGTGCCAATACTAGTGTAGGCCCTGTGTAATGAAGCTCGCAAAACCTACCCAACATTGCTGCTGCCAACCATCTTATGAGCTCATACAATCGTGGTTAGATATATCAAGAGCCACTGTGCTTTATGAATCACCAAAGACAAACTTCGTGAGCGATCGTCTCGCTTAATCCACACAATTATTGTTTCCTGTTTGGACCAAATAAAACCATATATGTTTTATTCACCGCACATTAAAAATTTATAGGAGAGTTCAAAGTCTTGAGAGAAGAATTTGTAAGAATAATGTCTAGATGAGATTGTTAGGTTTCACAAGTTGGAGAAGTTGTTAACTTTTGGGGGTAAATTTAATGAAATTTTTGTGAAGGAGCTCTTTGCAATCATACTGAAAATATATAAGAAAGGTTGGGAATCTATTTAGGTGGCGGACATACATTAGGGGCAAACTTGTTACCTATATTCCATATCTGTTAAGAGACTAGCTAGGAATGGGGGAGGTACTGGAATCTATTGTTGGAAAATTATTTAATTTGCCATATGGACCGACATATGTAATTAATTGTGCATAAATACTATCTTAAAGTTAAGTCTAAAATTAAAGTGATTTAATAAATAATTAAGTAATGGGCTTTGGATATCTAAATAAAGTGTGGGCCAAATTATATATGTAGAGATCAGATCCTTTAGAGTTTGCATTTGACGATGGATCGAATACATATGGAAACTATATATATGGTTATGGTCCACAATTTATATACAATTTTTCTCATTCTTTGTGACAAGCATATTGAAGAGGAAGATCCAAAACCCACAATTAAGAATCAAGACTTATAATCAAGAATCAAGAAGAAGGATTAAAGCAATTAAATTGAAGAACAAGAAATCAAGATTTGAAGATCCAAATTCAAGATTCATTAGTCAAGATACAAATGAATGGATGTAGGTATGTTACGTATTAATTAAGTTATTTGGTGATTTGACATGAAGATCTTAGCAATTATGTAAAGTTTATAAAGTTTAAAGTTCATGAAAAATTTTACATCGGTTGCTGCAGGCTACCAATGATGAGATAGCTATGGAGATGACATGTATGAATTGGCGTGACAAAGTTGACAGCCTGTCTGCTTCTAGATTGTTACCAAAATACAAAGTCTTGGACAAAATCCTAATGCACAACATTGATCCTCTAACAAACTATTCTAACTTATCTCATGAGAGGGCAGTGGTTCTGTACAAGTTAGGTTCCAAAGTTTCCTTGAATGTGGTGAAGATGATATTTGATCAAATTGTATATGAAGGACCAAGGAGGGCAAAGCAGTACAAACTGCCCTATCCTAGTAAGATCCACCACTTTCTAGCTAATCTTGGAGTGCCATATATGGCAGTACATAGATTCTCTACTGATATTCCAACCATGGGCATGATTGAATTAGCAAATCTAGAGGATGTATCTAACCTAATTCCTAGAGCTCCACGCCATATGGCGCCAACAAACCAATCTGACTGTTTGGATGTCATTGACCACAGCTCAGAGTTGTCAAGAATCAGGTTGCACAAATTTTTCTCCGCACTCAAAGCTTTTTTAATAAGTTTAATTCATTCACAGAGTGTTGGAATAAATCCAGTTTTTGGGAGATGTCGAGGAGGCCAAGAAGGTGGGGTTACCCATGGTTTTCCCAAATACCAACCAAAAGAACCTGCAACCGGAACTCTAGCACCATCTGAAGCATAGGGTTCTGACCCTCCTCCCAGTCAAATTGAAGCTACTGATGCTTCAGCACCTATGGCCTCAAGCATTAGAGGTGGTGACTTCTCCAAGAATGGTGCCAAGAAGTCCAAGAAGAACTGATGGTTAATTGGTTCTAACTCTTTTGACTCTAACTCTCTGATCTAACTATTAGAAATCCTAAGTTTTTGGTTCTTACATTTTATGGATATCTGTATTATGGATGACTGTATGATACATAATACACTGTTTGGTCGACTGATTTTCTCCCCCACATTGTATGGTGCGCTTTTAACTTTTTTTATGATAATGGTAAAGTAGGGTAAGTAATGGTGAAAAACATTAATGGCAGGTAGTTAGTTTAATTCACTGGTTTTATATTGCTGTAATTTTGCATGTTGGTTGAATTAACTGATTCCATATAGAAGTGCTTGAGGTTTGATCACTCATATTTTTTTCTTCCATATGTGCTAGGGCGTTTAAGTTAGGGAAAGCATGAAGTGTGATGAGAATTGACTAAGACGAAGTAGTTTCTATGAATTTGTTGATACACACACATGCAACATTAAAATAAAATATTAAATTTTGAAATTAAGTAAAGTCAAATGGGGAGATTGTTGAAAACATATATGATATATTTTTATAAATTTTATTTATTGGCTTTCTTGATATACTTGTGATTTTTAATAGTCATACTTTGGATCGTTAGAAAAGGTTGCAAGTCCTACCAGTAGCTAGTACTGATTGATGATAAGTATTTAGATCAGAATCTTAAGATTGTATTTTTATTGTTTTCTACATATAACAAAATATGATTTCTTGATATAATATTTGTTCGTGTAAAATAGATTTTTTTTTTTTTTTCCATCCTAGATATTATTAGATCAATTAAATAGGTGAATTTAAGGTTACATTAAATTCATATTGTCTTCCTTTAAGAAAATCTCTCAGTATATTATTTGATATACTACTTCTCTTACTGTGTTTAATTATTTAAGAATTAATTCTTATCTTTGATAATTGCTTTACCTATAAGTAAATTAATTAAACAAAGCTTCTTCCCATTCGTGACCTAGTAGTGTTCAGTTATACCGTTTTCAAGCAAGTTCATGTGGATTTGAAGTTTCATAAAAAATATTTTCAAAGCCAACGTCTTCTTCAAATATTTGGAGAACACAAAACAATGTGTTGAATGTTCAATCCCGTCTTAATCCATGTGGTGGTTGCGGTCAAGTACAATGGGAAAGTGGTGATAAAGTTAAGACCGATTGATCAACAAGTCAAACGGAGAATATATAAAGGGAGTTGGTCTAATTCTTTTAATTGTTCTTTTGCGAAATCTCAAAAACGGATACCATTATATTTTTATCAATTGAGTAGTGAATTGTTTCACCAATAGCATGACAGCCTGTAGATGTTTTCCGTCGAGATTTACCGTGTTGTATTGATATCTGTATCTTTAATCTGCTAACTAAATTCTACACTTAGTTAAAATTGCTCAAGCACAGTATCAATTTGAACGTTGTAGTCAAAATCGTTAGAAATTGATTGTAGTAAGCTTTGCCTGCCGTTCAGAATTACAATAATGAATTAAAATTTATTTTTAATTTTTATAGATTTTAGAATTTACAATCTTCATATTTATTACCATGCAATATGGAACCAACCATAATTATATAATCGAGTATTAAATTTCAAGTATTTATCTTCCACCAATTAGAGATGGACTACGATTCCATTTTTTAACAAAAATAAATAAACAAATAAATAAATAAATAAAATGAAAAAGCTAGTGCACCCTGCTTTAATATATTATAAATTAACATTTAGTACTCAAAATTTTTTCAATCTCATTATTTTTTCATCGTAGCAAAATTCAAATTGAGAAACAGTTTCACACATTAATCACATTAAGAAAAGTTGCATGCAATATCTTGTGAGAAGGAATATAATGCACAAATTTATTAAACTAGCAAGACAGTAGACATGGCAAACTGTTGCATTTCAGACTTGTTTGAGCCCCATTTTTTGCCCAAAATGTATTTTGAAATGGTATTTTGATGGATAATGTGTAATTGAAAAATAAGGAAAAATTTTGGATTTACATTTAATATTATTTTATTGAAGAATATATAATTGAAAATAAAAGAGAGAAAAATGTATGTTGTAGAGTAAACAATCAAGAAGATTTATAAATCAAGAACAATGTGGATAGAGAAAATCAAACAATGTTAGATCACGGAGGTCATGGGACGAAACATCGCCAATTGGCCATTTAAAAAAGAATTGAAAATGAAAATGAAAAATGAATAAATAAAATATGCACCATCATTTCACTGGTGCTCTTCCTTGTTATTTGGTGAAGCTTCAAGTTCCACTTCGATGGGTGATTCAACCAATCTCTCCACGGATAATTTCTCTACCTTTGGTTGGTGAGCCTAAGCCCTCTTCTCTTTGAATGGGTGATTCCTTCAGGTCCTCTTCCACTGGTACCGATGCAATGAATTCTTCCTTCATAAGTTGTGATTCTATTTGCTCATTTGTATAAGCAGTTGACTCTACTGATTTATCCTTTTCGAGGGAAGATTCCGACTTAACACTCTCCTCCTTGAGTTCTTCCTTCTCTAATTTCGACTCCAATTGCTCATTCATATAAGCAGGTGACTCTACTGACTTATCCTTTCTGGGGGAAAGGTCCGCAGGAGAATTGACACTCTTTTCCTTCTCAAGTTGTGACTCCAATTGCTCATTTATATAAGCAGGTGACTCTACTGACTTATCCTTCTCGTGGGATGACTTATCACTCTCTTCCATATTGCTTGGAGACTGAATGGAGCCATCCTCATTGGTGGGCAAGCCCAGGCTCTCCTGTTTTTGGTCAGTCAAACGTGCAACCTCTTCTCTGGGATTTGGCTTTGGGTCGACTTTCAGAGGTCTAAGCTTTGCTTCAAGATCCTTAACCAAAACTATTAAAGATCTTGCATCATGAGATGCTGCCAGTTTCCCAGGAGATGATAGCTGTGATAGGAATTAAAGAAAAATTTACAAGCTCATTCCTGGATAACCGAGATGTGAATTAGCCAAAATATAATAAAATTCGACGAGAGAACAAACAGAGAAGAAATTTAATAGGAAGGTCGGTGATAAAGAAGAAAAAGTTACACAGCCAATATTTTGGAATGAAGTTTCCTGCATCGTTTACTATCTTACCTTCCCTGGAATCCTTGCCAGAGCTGAGTTTGTCTCAGTTCCACGTCATCATTGTCTAAAATTTAGAAAAATTACCGGGACATGTCCACAATCTGTAAAGAATTTCAGTAGCTTAATTCATAAAAACATTAATACTTACTCTTCTAGTCAGATTGCGTTCATGTTTGTTTAATTTAGAGTTCATTCAACACTTAAAATTCAAGTAGGACTAGAACAATTTTGGGTAAGAAACAGTTTACGCATAGAATTAACTTCAGTTTTTGCTAGGCATGGTATGGTGCACAGCAGTTGCAGTTATTCCTAGAAAGCAACTCAAAATTATGCACTACCTTCAAAAGTTTACCTTTTCCAGTTCTTCCACCCTTCCTTTCAGATCATCTGGTGATGCTTCCTTGTGAATAACTTGAAGAATGTACAGCAAGTGAGAGGGAAGATTCTCAGACCGATGTTGATCCATTTTTACGTGAGGAACAGTAGACTGGCAACCTACGGAATAGAAGGGGCACTTCACAAGCTTCATTGGACAAACAGTAATGCAATGCCTGTCCATCTCGCGCCTCATGATGTGATCCGAGCAGTTCTGCTCACACGGAAGTATTTTAAAAGGACAGATCGAATCATGATGGTCCATCTGAGCTGCACTAAATGTAGCATCGCAACCTTCGCTGTTGCAGGTCATGGTCTTAAAAGTGCACTGTGATTTATGCTCGTCTAGCTCTTCTGAAGACTTGAACTTCATGTCACAGTGAAATATGTTTTTGAAGTCAATGTTCTTTAGCAGCATCTGTGCAACTGATTCCCTCCTATTTAACAACCAAAAACCATTTATTTCCATTTCTTGAACTAAATCATCTATCCTGTCTTCTCTTCTTTCACTCAGTACCCAGCCCGAAACCCGACTAAAAAAATTCCTCTTTGAACTTGCAAAATCATCAACAAAATCTGAAATAATATCGAAAGGGTTTTCAGAAACTTCAGCAGCTGAACCACCTTCTAGCACCACAGATTCCGCCACAAAATTTTCACTTCTTTGGACCAGATAATCCACCATTTCTCTTCTGACGTCAACAGCCACTGAAGCAGGGCTCTTTAAGAGGCCACCAGTTGTGTTGTCAATACAGGCTGAAGCCAGACCAGGGAGTAATGCCTCTGCTATTTTATGAACTAAATAGGTATCATAAAGATCACAATGGAACGAGGGACCTCCCTCCTTTTCTTCTCCAATTTTATCTCGTCTAATCTCCATATCATTTGCCGGTAAATTCATGCTGCAACTACCTGAAAATATAAAAAAACAAAATACACTGCTTCGTGGTATGTGATAAAGATTCCATAGAACACAACTGCAAATGCTACTAACAGTAAATCTAACAGAATAATACAAATTACTATATTGAGGATAGATGGAAACTCAATAATACCTGGTGTCCAAGGACAAAAAAGGAATTAAAATATAAAAATAATAATATCACCCTATTTTCCTCTTCCTTCTCAAGGAAGAAAGAACTCTTTTTTTGAAGCAGATTTCTACGAGAATTATACTCCCATCCAGGGTAAGGCATATTGATATTACCATTGAAATCATGATATTCTGTAATCTGTATTACCACCAACCGAAAGAATGAGAAAACATGCATAGAGTTGGGAGAATAAGACAAGTACTTCACCATGACAAGAATGGAACATGAAATAAAAGGAATTAAAAGAAGTATTTGTCTTTGAAATTCCTTGCTCTATGTTTGGTCCAACCTCATAAACCATGTTTTTTTCATACTTATTTCGGTCACCTCTCATGTTTTGGATCAAATTAAGAGAAGATATCTGAGTCATCACTGTGTAAAGGATACTAAAAGAGGCCCTCCATTAACTCCCAATCACTACAAAAAGGGCCAATGCATCACTGTTCCTGGGTATCATTCCCAATCAAGACTTGAACCAGCAAATTTTCATGACTGTAATTTTTTTTATTTTGATAACCGTGGATGTCCGGGCCAGTTTACGCGCACCTCGACTAATCTTACGGGACCCTGAAATTTACAGTCGGGTACTCACCTCAGTGACTCTGGTGGATTCGAACCGGTGACCATTGGAGAGCAAACATAAGGCCTTACCAATTGAACAACCCCTCAAAGTTGAAATTTTTAATGACTGTAATTGCTGATCCTAAAAACCAACATAACATTTAAGCCCCCGTTTGAAAACCCTTTTTTTTTTTCATTCTCCTTCTCATTCTCATTTTTTTCTCTTTCTTCATTTCAACCACACATTCTATCAATAAAATAATACTACACATAAACCAAAAAATTCTCATTACTTTTCAACCACACATTCTTCGATCAATCACTATTCCAGAATTTATTTTTTCTCCAAAATGGGTGTCAAACAGGAGCTAAGTGTCCACTACCAATATTATACAATAGCAGATATTACTAACCAACATAAATTAAAATTGAGATTTCTCCAATAACAAAACAATTTTAGCTTAAGAACAAAATCATCAAGAGCTAAAAATGGATCTTCACCACCATTGGGTACCCACTTTTTATGTCGATCCATATATTATAAGCCTTACAAAGGAAAACAATGAATAAATCCTCACGGTAAATAAACACTCATTTACAATCAAAGGCAATTGGAATTGAAAATTAAAAAATTCACTGGCGAAGAGATTTGATTGCATTACCTTAAAGCTCCCTGACCTCCGCAAAAAGTGTTCAGATCCGATGGAGAATGTGTCAATGGGTTGTAATTTATTACATCGTGAATCAAACTTAGCTTTGGATCGTGTTAAGCAAAGTGAAAAAGAACAAAATTGTGCCTAGCAAAGCCAAAATCTAAATTTTGATAAAGGAATATTATATACTAGATGAAGAAAGAATACAAGAAATGAATAAACAGGCAGGCAGAAATTTTTTAATCAATGATTATGCTAATTAATAGTTTGATGCATGTAACATAAAAGCCAAGAAATACGAAGGCAGCTGGAGATTGGGTATTCAAATTCACAGGTCAAAATTTCTCCAACCTCAAATCAGATCTTTAGACTCTCATCCTCCCCGTTTCACTCGCTCTACTCTTTCAATTTGTAGGAATAGGAACCTAAGCAAAATCGCATCCCTCAACTTTTAACTCTTATGGAACCAACCAAGGTCATTTGTCATTCAAAATAATTGGGAATTGGTTCAAAATATTTATTTATTTTTTGATTGATTATTTAAATGAAAATTATTAATTTAAATGCTACTCCCTTTGACCCCTAAATTCCTTTTCAAATGCCCTTAAGGTCCCGTTAGTACAATTACATTATACAATAGTAATGTAATTATACAATTACCCTAAGGCCCCTTACCTTTAGTCCCATAGTCACTGATTATGGAATCAAAGTCGAAAATATTATATATATATATATATATATATATATATATATATATGTCACTCAACAACCACTTCCGAAGAATCCCACAAAAAGTTTCAAAATTTACTATATTTCTTTCTCTCACATGTGGATTTTATTAATTAAGCTTGATTGTCATAGATTTTTCTATAACCATTTTTAACCTTACATTATATGGACCACAATTTTCCTCGTTTTTTAACCACGTATTCTTAAAAAATATATATATATATAGTTTTTCTTTAAAAAATCATGCCAAAAATGCTTTTAATTGGAAGTTGTTTCATGTAATCACCATGTGGCACCAAATATGATAAAACGAGTTATACCTATGTCTTTAGATTGAAACTTAAAAATGCACGTGTTTTGATTTTAGCTGCTTAATCTTAGGTTGGCATGACAATTAACGTAACGGTTACGTCGATGATCATTGCGGTATGAATTTTTTTTTTTTTTTTTTTTTTATCAATAAGGAATGAAAGGATGGTAAAATTTGAAATCAAAGGGTAATTATATTCATAGGACAGTTTTTGTTTAATGAACTACAATTTAATTGCAATGATGGTTCTCAATATTTGTTCATTTTTAGCTTATGTCAATAAATATTTTTTCGTTGCATTCTTATTGTTAACATTTAATTAATTGGCACCCTTGTATCCAAATATTTTGTTAGCGTGATTGGAAATGATGATGAAATATTTTGTCGAAATTTTATATTTGTTATTTTTGTTGCTTATTTAAAAACTAGGTGCAAGCAACGTGCAATGCACGTTTGCTTAGTTTATATTTAATATTTTTGTTTAATAATTAATTTGTTATTAATAAAGATGTAATTTTTTTTGGTTAATTAAGGGCATGTCCGGCGCTACTGCAAGGAGGAAGGAAAATTGATCATGTTACCGTTTTTTTTTTTCAAACCTACAGCTCTACAGTGAGAGAATTGGTCCAAAATTGTGGCTCCCAACGGCATGAATTGTGTTGCCAACGGCTTGATTTCTGTTGAAAGCGTAAAGCAGACACCCTATAAATAATTAATGATGTAATGTTTATGTAATTGATAAATAATTAGATGTGTGATTTTGATATTGTGATGTAGGTTGGTGAGATTGAAGAAAATAAGCAAAAGTAGACAAATTTGTAAAAAGGGCTAAATTGTAAGGGATCCAAAGTTCGGGGGCTAAAATGTAAATACTTAAAAGTTGTGGCGAATACTCGGAGTCAATTGGATAAAGGAAGATGTCAAGGGGATCAAATTTAGTCAAAAGATGATCACAAATCAATTTCCAACCGAAAAGTTATGTTTCGGTGTTTTAGTCTCATATTGAGACCTATTTTGACATAGGAAGTGATCAAATTGGATAATAATTTCTGAATTAAATTTGTATCTAGATGAGTTAGTTTTCTAACGCATTTTGCATCGCCTCAATAGGATATCGGAATACAAAGTTATGATAAAAACACTGAAAGAAGGTGCAGCTGTCTCTTTAAAACAAGAAATTTCGTTACATAGTCCGTTATATTGAAACCTATTTTTGGCATATAAAGTGGCCGAATTGGAGAATGATGTCTGAACCAAAGTTGTAACCAAATGAGTTAGATTTCCAACGCATTTTGAATTGCCTCAATCGGACATCAGAATACAAAGTTATGATAAAAACACTGAAAGAAGGTGCAGCTGTCTGTTTAAAACAAGAAATTCTGTTACATAGTTCATTATATTTAAACATATTTTTGGCATAGAAATGATCGAATTGGAGAATGATGTCTGAATCAAATTTGTAGCCAGATGAGTTATCTTTCCAACTCATTTTGAGTTGCCTCAATCGAATATTAGAATACAAAGTTATAATAAAAATACTGAAAGAAGGTGCAGCTGTCTGTTTAACACAAGAAATTTCGTTACATAGTCCGTTATATTGAGACCTATTTTTGGCATAGAAAATGATCGAATTGAAGAATGATGTCTGAATCAAAGTTGTAGCCAGATGAGTTAGCTTTCCAACGCATTTTAAATCGTCTCAATCGGATATCGAAATACAAAGTTATGATAAAAATACTGAAAGAAGGTGCAGCTGCCTGTTTAAAATAAAAAATTCCGTTACATAGTCCGTTACATTGAGACATATTTTTGGCATAGAAAGTGATCGAATTGGAGAATGATGTCTGAATCAAAGTTGTAGCCAGATGGGTTAGCTTTCCAACTCATTTTGAATCGTCTCAATCGAATATCGAAATACAAAGTTATGATAAAAACACTGAAAGAAGGTGCAGCTGCCTGTTTAAAATAAGAAATTCCGTTACATAATCCGTTAAAACAACAAATTCCGTTAGTTTTTCCGTTAAACCAACAAATTCCGTTAAATAGGCACTTTTTATATATAGAAAGATATGAGGGGACAAACATGTCTTTTATGCTCTTCAACAATTTTTTGGATAGATATCATCATTAGTGGCAAAATGTACTACTTAGTGAAGATCATCAATAAGAATACAAAAAGTTAAAAATATAAGTGCAACAATAAGCAAATATTGAGAATATTTATTGCAGTTAAAGTATGGTGCAACTAAAGTGAAGTTCACTATTCAAATTAAAATAAATTAAAGTTTAATGACCCATTTGAGATTTTGCTAAAGTTAGTAGCAGCGGATGAATTTATCGGAGAAACTCCCGCACTACGTAATAACAATTTATCTTTCTTATATATATGAATGATAAGGATATACATTATAAAATAATAATAATAATAATAATAATAATAATAATAATAATAATAATAATAATAATAACAGAAGGTTGTTATTTTTATGTGAATTTTGATCTATAATTAAGCAACTTAGCTTCCTTTTTTTTTTTTTTTTAACTCTCATCAATTAAAAATTTAATTTATTAAATATTACATATATGCTTACAAGTAAATTTTTTTATAAACAAACTTTTCAAGTTTAACCGAGCATACTTTGCATTTCAAGAAAACATCAACTCGGTCAGTTAAGGTGTTTGATTTATTAACCGAACATGTTTTTAAATCTTGTTTAGTTGAGGTGTTCAATTTGTTGTCTTTAATGCATAGAAGACAACAAGCATCTAATTCGATTCCATTGTATCTTGGAGACTCCTTTGGATCCCGTGTGCACTTATTTTATGAGACATCATGACATATAGCTAGTAATTTGTGGTCCAAATCATCATTGCCCTGCAATCTAGACAATCATTATTTTCTCCTAATTGGTGAACTTGGAGGTGTAGACGTCTTGGGTGATACCTTCATGTTTATGGTTGGTTGTAGTGGGTGGTGCGACATTATTTGGGAATATTCCTCAAGTTTACTCATGATAACATTTTCGGATGACTTGCTTTGGTCATTCTCACTATGTGAGCATGCGGTTCAACCTCACATGCATCGACTTCCAGTAATTAAACTGCTTTAATCACTTTGAAAATGGGTCCACACTTTGTACGAGTTGGCCTCTTAAGTTTGGACACCAACAACATCTATATATAATGATGTTTTTATTTTTGGAAATACATGGCTCAATCGTTTTGTTAAATTTTTTTATGTTGCATTAAAAACCCATACGGCCACTTTGTTAAATTTTATTATTAATGTTTTTAAAAACTCTATAAATACTCACTATCTTAACCCTTTTTTTCAATTGAAATTTATCATTCTTAATTCAATTCCTTATATTATTCAATTTATTCAATATTACTTCAATGTTTATAATCATTCCTTATTTTCTGGTTTCATTCTCAATTCAATTCTTCATCTATTAATTTTTAATTTATATTTATATCTTCCAAATTTTTTTATACAGATGGATTTCAATAACTATTTTAAGACTATGTTTAGTAGTGGTAACTTACCATTGACACCACAATCCATCTCTTCTATGTTCGATATCATCCCAATTCCCGATAATTTGGGAATCGAAGATATGCATGAAAATAGTAATCCAATTAATTTGGATGACATTGATGAAGAAGTAGAACTCAGGGTAGATGATACAAGAGGTAAGTGAAAACCCAAAACAAACTGCAAAATGTTTGGAACACTTAAAATTGGTTCCATGGGTTTTGTAATAGACGAAAAGCAAGAATCTAAAGGAATATGCAAATATTGCCAAACAAATTGGCATGACAAAGGGAATTGGAACATTACAAGAAATGTTTGACTAAATATGGAGTTATTGGTCAAACACAAACACATGGAACTTCATTTTGGTACTCTTTGTCTTGGTACTAATTCTAGTACACGCATCACATAGACCTATTCGAGAGAAACAAATCATGAAGGAATGGTCAAGTTCGTAGTTCGTGTTGAGTTGCTATTAAGCATATTAGATAATAAACATTTCACGAGCTTTGTCAAGATTATCTTCATCCAAGGTACGTTCTACTATATTATGAAAATTATTAAAGAATATCATTGTGAAACTAAATTTGTAGTTTTACTTTTGATAATGAAATTGTTAATAAACCTGTAGTTGATAAACAAGTCAGGCTCTTAATTCAAATTTTGGTGGTTTTATATTTCATGTTCGTTGTGTATGTCATATATTTAATTTAATTTTTCATATTTTTTAACCACACATTCTCCAAAAAACTATCATTTCAAAACTTATATTCCCCCAAAAAACTCTTTTTAATTGTTATCAAACTTGCTTTAATATATATTGTTCTAGTATATTTCCTTCATACAGTTAACGTACATTAGACATATATATATGTGGAATACCTACAAAATGAAGTAGATATTTTAGTCATCAAATACCGAGCTGATACATTGGCAATAGATTTGATTTTTGAAGACATCATAAACGAACTTGTCCCGTTGTTCCTGTCATAGCATCGGATCTTACTTTTAGTACAGGTGATCGAGTTTTGTCCGAGTTCAGATCATAACTCAAAGAAGATATATTAAAAAGTCTAATATGTATAAAGGATTAGCAAGACGCTAAGTACTGAGTCTAAAATCTATATGTTCAAATTTCATTTGATCAGGTAAATGATATTTGATTTCATCGTAATTTGTTATTTTCATAATAATATTCGTTTTTCAAAAAGAATTATAAACGTAACAATTTGTTCATATACAATTTTAACTCCGATTACTCCAAAAATAAATAGTCGATCCCAAACTTGAAAAAAATGAAGAGGATTTTTAAAATTACAAAACAAAAATTGGGGGAGAGTTTGGCTTAGCCCATTGCCCCTCCTAGTTATAACAATGCCACTAGCCGAAGCATATTCTACCAGGCCATCCTCGACAATGGGAGATCGATCAATTTGCTTTATCAAGAACCATGGAGTAAATGGAAATCTAAGAATGGTATCTCCAACCGTACCTTAAATGACTCCAAGGGTTCATGGACGTCCTTGTAGATGTGAGAGGCTAAATGGATAACATTTTCGAATTGGGAAAACTCCAAAGTCAACGGAGGACGATCATCAATTTTGTGGCGGTCAAAATTCCATCCGACTACATTGCTATCTTAGGTTAGCCTATACTATACGAGCTAAAGGCTGCAACCTTGATTTACCACTATTTTATGAGGTTTGCAACATCGGGTGGAGTTGGAATAGTTTAGGAAATCAGGCCAAAGCAAGGTCTTGCAACATAGATCTACCCATGAAAATCAACGTGATCTAAGTAATATGGGCAATTTAGACCAAGGACGCCAGATTGAAGAAACCAGCCTCGATTGACCTACGCAAAATAAAAATAACCGCTAAGAACAAAAAGCGATCAAAGTACGATCACCTATCCATCGATGAGGCTGAGTGGCCCTTAACCCTATCTAGGCATCCTAGATGTCACCATGCCCATCTCAAGAGTGAAAATTCGCAAGACAGTGATGGATACACGAAGGGCTCTATGAATGTTGGAAAAAGTAAAATCTTTTGAATGTTTTCGCAACGTTTATTGAACGTTGCGAAAATGAAACTTTTCGCAAGGTTCAATAAACGTTGCAAAAAAGTGAAATTTTTGCAACAGTCGGTAAACGTTGCAAAAGGCTATATATTATGAGTTTCAGCAACGTTTTAATAAACGTTGCAAAAAATAAAACTTTTTGCAACATTCAATAACGCTACGAAAGGCGACATTTGCAACATCCATTTAAAAAATGTTGCCAAAGCTCAGTATGTTAACTAATGGCAACATTCGCTTATTAAAATGTTGCGGTAGACTCATTTAGCAGCACTTAACTACCGAATATTGCATTTTATGTGTTGCAAATGACCATTTTTGGTGTAGTGTGGCAAGCTACAATAACAAAATTGGAAAGCATGATGAATATTGGGACGTGGTTAGGGAGATAAAATGAATATATTTTGTTTTCTTTTATCTTATTGAGTTTTGACCATTAAATTTATTAAAACGTCGAACGTTGCTCACTGAAATCACTTTCATTTCGCGTATCTAACGAAATAACTGACGTGGTAGACGAATTTCACAGTTGTGCCCCATCACCGTTAGAGGCCCAATAAAGGAAGATGGTCAGTACATGTAAGCAAGGCATCCTTAATTGTTCATTATAATTTGTGGCAGACATCTTTAATTGCTCACTATACTTTAAGTTGGTCAAATTTTGGTCACTAAACTTCTTAAAGCGATGCCAAATGATATGAAAACATGGATTTTATTTATTTTTTGTGCTTAATGTTGTGTTATTATGTGTTTAGAAAATTCTTTTTTGGTTGGAGTTTTTATTAAATTATTTTGCTAATGAAATATATTACAAGACACAACACTATTCCCTATCGGTAGTTTTACATAAATTTTATTTGACCCCTGTTTGGTGAGGGTTAAAATTAAATTTTTAGTATATTTTGATAAAATTTGATGAAATGTATGGTTAAAAAGTTATGAGTCTCATAAAAAATGTGGTTAAAATTAATTGTTGACTTTTAACTTAAAGTTTAGATTTTAATTCCTACCAAACATGGGCTTAATTAACTATACTTTGATTGATTTAGCACAAGTTGACTTCGTCTAGAAATAATTATTTGAAATGTTACAGGTTTTTTTTTTTTAAATATCTTATTGTATTTCGTGCGTAGAGCATTAATCACTTCGACAATATACAAGTATGTTATTCTTTCAGTATTCTATTAAACTCGAAAATATAAACAAGTATGTCACTAAGCAAACACATTCAAATATATTAAACTCTTATTTAACTACAGTATAATTCCAAAAATACCTGAATTTTCAACCTACCATTACACGTGACAATTATAAAAATTGCCGAGTGTCTTCCAAATACAAAACTAAGATCCATCAAGGATGAACTACCACCAAAAACCTCTTTGTCATATTATTCAATACTTGCATTCAAAAACATTCACCAAAAACCCTTTCATTTTCCAATACTTACATTCAAAAATATGTGCATCAATGAAAAAGATCTGAAGCAGACACGTCTCCTCACTTGTGCAGATCCTTGTAGCCAGGGTTTTTTCGAAGAAAATTACTTTACATATGCACACACATAAAAGTACAATGTACTGAAAGCATAGAGAGAGAGAGAGAGAGATTTGGCCTTTTGCCCCTGTTTTACCATCATTGTTTTTGAAAAACAATATTTTGAATAGTGATTTTTATAAGAATGATATATTAAAAAGTAAGGAAAAAATTTAATTTTAAGTGTATAGTATTTTTTGTATGGACGTGTGGTTAAAAATAAATATGTAGTAAACAGAGTTTTTAAATAATGATTGTGAAACATGAACTTAGTCTCAAGTAGAGGTGTCAATCCGGGTAGTCCTGGTAGGGTGGCTAGTCAACATATGAGCCCGGTAACGGCCCGCGTGAAAAAAAGTTCGCCCGCTACGGGTTCCAGGTTGGCCCACAAATTTTGGATTACAACTCAAGCCTGTCCGCTGACCCATCCGGGTCAAGCCCATGTGGGTCACGGGTCGCGGTTTGTTTCGATTTGACCCGTATTATTGTATACGTAAAATTATAAAAATATAGAATTTTTCATATTTATAGAAAAAAAATATTTTTTTTGTTAAATGTAAACTAAGAATTGAATAAAATGATAAATTCATATTTATACCAAATAATGTTTACATAGAATTCAAATTTAATGTTACATGAATTATTTATAACTTTGCAAAGTTAAATTTAATTTAAACAAATAATAACTAAATGCATTTCTAATTACTATTATCAAATATTTATAGCATAAGTACAATGACTCTCTCCCCCTCTTTTTTTAAAATTTTTAAAATTTTTTTTTTCACGGGTCAGTGGGTTAACCAAGGCCCGTGAAGGTGCAATCCGCGAAACCCGCGGATTACACCTCTTTGACCCATGAACTGCCCGCTCGGGTCACGGGTCGGGTCGCGATCCCGAATCGATCCGGATCGATTTTTACGGGTCTGACCAATCCGCTCGTCTTGACAGCTCTAGTGCCAGGAAGGAATGAACCAATACAGGTGGACAAAAATTCCCTCAAGGAAAAAGGATGTGAGTTGCAATTGCATGCGACCCATTAACGGCAAATTGGGATGGTGTTGGACGGAAATGACGTCATGTAAAGTTGAAATAGAGATGTCATTGTCAAAATGGAACTATAGGTACTCAACCCGCAACAAGGAAAAATGACAGGGACCGTTTCTGCAAGAAAGAGAGAAATCTTGACAGCCGATTTTTTAGCTTTCTTGTCTGCATTTTGATTCCATCTCTCTCAAAAGCTAGGGTTTTCCAAATACTTGTTTCACCGTTTCAGTACGCTCATCCTGATCTCTCTCTTCTCAGGTTCATTTCTCTTTCCATATCCACACACTCACACTCCAGGATGTTTGTGTGAATTTATTTACACGCATTGTGTAAGCGCAATTATGTGAAAGAATTGTTGAACACTGAATTGCTAAAACCGATTATTGTAAACAATCGTATGCATCCGGAGAGCCTGATATTTCGAACTTCTGATACAGTTCATCCAGTATTACATCTTCACTTTTTTATTGCATTTAACTGGAGCTGGTGTTAAATTTATTGATTTTTTTTTTTTTTCATTCTTATTTGCTTATGCAATAAATGGATATGGAAATTACCTGTTTTGATTGTTTAACCTGATTTTTTTATTATTATTTATGTTTTCTGCTAATTTTGTTTTTCTACTTGCGTGTTTTCCAATCAGGGGTTTGAACCGTGATATATTTGAAACGCTCTTCAAATTGGATATATAAATTTCGTATTGCTGAAACTTAGGCCAGGGCAAGAGATTTGAAAGATTTCACTCTGGAAAATGACTTCATGGGCAGACACCGTTGAGACTGGATCTTCTGATAACACTGGCACTAGTGCTGGGCATAAAGGTGCATCTGCTCCCACCAAGCCGACTTATGTTCCACCTCACCTTCGGAACAGGCCTCCAGCCTCTGAACCTCCTGCTCCGTCACTTAGTGGCCCACCATCTGGTAATGATAGGTCCAAGTACAGCATACCGACAAGTGGGTCTCGATGGGGTGGTCCAAGGTCTGATCATGGGTGTCAGGGACATGGCGGAGGCCATAGCAGAAGTGGCTGGGGTGGCAAGGAACGTGAGGTGAATCCTTTTGGAAATGACGATGTGGATGCTGATGCAGAGCGTGCATTTGAGGAGCAGGAGAATTCCGGTATCAACTTTGATGCTTATGAGGATATTCCCGTGGAGACAACTGGAGATAACGTGCCACTTCCTGTGAATGCATTTGCTGAGATAGATTTGGGGGAAGCGCTGAATTTGAATATTCGGAGGTGCAAGTATGTCAAGCCAACTCCTGTTCAGCGACACGCAATACCCATTTCTATAGCAGGCCGAGACTTGATGGCTTGTGCTCAGACGGGGTCTGGTAAGACAGCTGCCTTTTGCTTCCCAATTATTAGTGGAATTATGCGAGGCCATTTTCAACCCAGACCACGTGGAGTGCGTACTGTTTTTCCACTTGCTCTTGTTCTTTCACCGACAAG
Source organism: Fraxinus americana (assembly GCA_035079005.1). Lineage (NCBI taxonomy): Eukaryota > Viridiplantae > Streptophyta > Magnoliopsida > Lamiales > Oleaceae > Fraxinus > Fraxinus americana. The sequence goes on along the minus strand of CM068708.1, from coordinate 27,746,355 downwards.
AGAACTCTCAATGCAGGTGGTTTGTTATTTAAGGATATTAGTATTGTACCCCAATACTTGTGCATTTTCAGTTGGAATTCACAATCGATGAGTTGCATTTAACATGCAGATACATGATGAAGCTAGAAAGTTTTCTTATCAAACCGGTGTCAGAGTGGTCGTGGCTTATGGAGGGGCGCCAATAAATCAGCAGGTTTTCTTCTTAAAGCACCAAGACCCATTAACACAATGTTGTTTGAACATGTCATGTCCTCCCTCGCCCAAATTGCATCTTCTTCCTTCCAGAATTATTTCCTATTTGTCTTTCAATTTCTATTTTGTGGTCAATCATATTCCAAAGTCGAAGGTAGTTAGGCACACTTTGAGGTTAATGTGACTGCTCAATTTATTTGTCAACAACTTGTAAACTACTTGAGATACTTCTACACCATGGTTTGGACATGGTTTCATGCTGATATAAATTCTGATAGTACGGGCTTAAATTTTTTGTAATTGGATAACCTGTGATATGAAAAAATCGAGAAGCTTGGCACTTGCAGATATCTCTTAAGTCTTAACTGTATTATATTTAAATATAAAGAAAATTCAATGATGAATAAGTTTCACTTCTATATTGATGAATTTTTAAGTAAATTGCAGTGATCCTTATTACAACTTTGGTTCAACATTTATAAGGTTACTCTAATATAAAAGGCCAAAATATTGTAGATTTACAAATATTCCATTTGAATACACTCTTGATCTATATTGTTATACAAATTTACTATGGTTTCCATAAATGTTAATTTTAGTTTGTAACTGTAACATGAAAATAGATGCACACACCACCCCTCTCCTCTGGTAGCACTTAACCATCTCAGTTGTAAAATGTGTTCTTTGGATTTTGGAAAGTTAAATTTTATCTATTCCTGTGCCTGTATACTCCTCCCTCAAGGCTAGTATAAGGGGAGAACTTTTGTAGCTTCAAAGCTTCAGTCAGGATTTGCTCATTTATGTGATTGACCATCTCGAAGTTATGATTTTTGAAGCTGCTGTCAATATATCTGTCCATTCTTGACATTAGTCTTCAAGTTTCCGCTAGTAAAACATTTTGGTGTCTTCATTCTTTGACACTGACCTCATTATATTTTATGTTTGCATAGGTGCACACTGGTCTCACGAGATTTCTAAGAGTTTTTCCAAAGCTATTAATTTACATATCCTTTTCCTAGTCTCATGAGCTAAAACTATGATATAAATGAATTACATACTTACAATTTACATCTGCATTGCAGGTAAAAATGTTCCTTACTCTGATATCTTATATTCCCTAGTAATCCTGAAATAAGTTGCTGCAAATGATGTGTTATTTATACTTTAGATTTTGGTTTAGAAATCCAGTGCTCGAATGAATCTAACAAATATACTTCATTTGCATTTGATCATAAAAATATTTGTTAGTTCTCTGGTCCCTTTATCTTGACTTCTGTATACTTCAATTGTCATTTTTTTCATTTTTGATATTCTGTTGGCTTGGGAGGTGATGATGCATCCTAGTATCGTATCAGTATTAATCTTGTCGCTGAGTTGGGATTGATGTAATGTGTTTGACATTAATCGAGTGCGTGCCTTTTCTTTAGCAATACTATAGCAATGACAGAGTTCTTTTAAACTCATGCTTATTGGGAATTAACAGTACATAATTTGGAATAGAATTAGTCTAAATGTACCGAATGGTGTCCCTCCTCTCACAATGCGCACGGGCCCCATGTGTATTTAAAAATTCCGGCTTGTGGTCCCCACCTCCTAATGTGAGTGGGGTGTAAAAGATTTGGTAAAAAAATTCGGTACATGTAGCATAACCCTTTGGAATATACGTCTTTAGGGGTATCAATTATTACTTACTAAAGATTCAATGGCGTAGTATGCTAATAGATGTGATAGCATAAATGTTCTAGCAGTCATAAATGTTGGTTTAATCGTCAAAACCCATTGTCCTCTTTTATGTGATCTTCTACCTCCACCCATTCTTTCTTTTCTTCATTTTTTTAGTTGTGGATTAATAAACCCAAGAGCATTGGTGATATCTCTTCCCTTTGCCTCATTTCTCGTATGGCTATCAATTTATTTATCTTTTTGGCAGCATCAATGTGCTCTCAATTTAGATTTAATGGATTTGAAGCTAGAAACGTGTAGAGGACCGGCCCTAAGAATTTTGGACCTTAGGCGATTAGTTATTAAAAAGTCCTTAAACATAATTTTTTTTACAACCGTAGCAATACTTAAATATTTGAATATATTTAAACGAAAATTTTATACCATCCAAAAGATAGAGTAGTAAAATAAAACATTCTCACAACCAGAGATATTGGGCTAGCATAATATTTAGCCTTCTCACATTTTTAAATGCAAAATTAGGAATCAAACTGATCAAATCTTAGTTAAGATACATTCCTTTTCAAATAAAATATTGCCTCGAATGAACGCAAAACTAGGGGTCAACATTCTTGGAAATCCTAGTATTCTCCAATTGAAGTGCATTTTCCGGCCAAACTAACGCCGAAAAACTCATCTCCTTTCTTCTCAAACAAAACTTACCAAACACACATCCAAAACCCTCAAAAGGGGCAACACCTTGTCAAAATCCGATAGGAAATCCTTCTGTTGGCTATAAAAATAAATTTTTTTAGAGGTCAACAAGTTCAACTAAAATTTCTTAAAATTCTAATGTATAAACATTGATCCATCGATCAGTGACCCAATAGCTTGATGATTTGGGTGGTTCAATACCTTGATTGAGTGTTTGATAAATGGATACAACTTGTGAGTCTAAAGAATATATGGGTAAAATTTTTTGTTTATAATTTAAATGTAACTAAATGTTTACCAAGGGATCTGTCATTGCAAAAAAATTAAATATTAAAAACAAAGTAGAATAAAGTCAGGTGGGGCTGTGGGGGTCATTATATGTTTCTACTAAACAGTCCGCCAAGACAAGATTACTTAATGACTTAGAATTTCTATGATATCTCAGAATCGCCACACAGCTGACATGTGCCACTATATGTCTTTCCTGACCTCTGTCTCAGTCTCAGTCTCAGTCTCAGTCTCAAACCAAATGATAAACTCTCTCTGCTTACTGCTCAAACTCTACACACTCAGTGCAGTGAGCTTAAGAATTAAAAATGAGATCTTGTTGGCTTGGGACAAGTAAACAAAATGATGACGGCAATGAGAACCGGAAAGGTAAAAGACTGCTCGTGGAAGAAGCTGAAATAATTTCCAATTTTTTCTGAGGCCCCTCAATTTTGAGGCTCTAGGTGGCTTTGGCCCAGGACTTGGCTTGAACATGTAAAGCAATTGGGAAAAAAGTTACCCTTACGTACAAAGAATTATTATCAGTGAGATTTGAGATTTGTATCCTATAAATAGTCAGACACCTTTCATATGCCCTTTTAAATTATTCAGTTGATTTTATTGGATTTTCAATGTAGATGTATTTTTTTATGAAGTGGTCCTGCAGCTAATTAATTTGTGCGCAGCTGCGTGAACTTGAGAAAGGAGTTGATATTCTGGTGGCAACTCCCGGAAGATTGGTTGATTTGCTTGAGAGAGCCAAAGTTTCATTACAAATGATTAGATATTTGGCTCTTGATGAAGCAGATCGAATGCTGGATATGGGTTTTGAGCCTCAGATTAGGAAGATAGTGGAACAAATGGATATGCCTCCTCGTGGCGAAAGACAGACAATGCTGTTTAGTGCCACCTTTCCAAAAGAGATACAGGTTGTTATTGTAGATGATTCTGTGTGTTGCTATATTTTGGATTTGCTGTCATCTATTTTTAAAGGTCTTTCTGATTGTCATTTGTTTTTCTTTTCACACACATTTGTCCTGAAGTAACATAAGATTATGTGGTTGAAACCTGTCCTTAGAAGTTTTCAATGAAGAAACATTTAGAAATGCAGTTCTTATTAATCTTGTGCAGTAATTAAATGTTGATGGCAACTCTTAACTGTGACTGTTTTATTTATTGTTATGTGACATCATTTGATTTACGGGGTTTCTGCCTTTCTAGCTTTGACTTGTTTGAGTATGAACCTAATGTTAGTTTGGAAAGAACTATGAAAAAAGTTGTCTTAAAAGGAAAGTGACATAAATTTGAGACTTTGTTAAAACTAAAATGAAAAATATATTTGATTCTTGAGCGTGGTTTTGTAAATGCCATGAACTATTTACTTGCTCGGTACATACATTATGAAGCAATTGAGGTTATGCTAGTGGAAGAAATTTTACATTCTTGCTTACATTGTTAGCCGTAATCTTCTGAACTTCTGATTGTTGGCATTGTAGAGACTGGCTTCTGATTTTCTTTCCAATTACATATTTTTGACTGTTGGACGGGTTGGTTCAAGTACGGACTTAATCGTTCAAAGAGTTGAATTTGTTCACGGGAATGACAAGACAAGCTATTTGATGGATCTTCTTCATGCACAGAGAGCCGATGGGGTTTATGGAAAGGTAGGTAGTGATATTCCAATGGATGCATGCCAATATACTTTTGTTTGATTATGATATATTTTTGGTTGTATGACTTAACAATAATTGAGATTTGTGACAGCTTTGTTTCATATTCAATCATAACACCCTCCCCCTCCCCCTCTATACTGCCCTGCCCTTCCCTGTACAGTACACATAATGTTAAGACTTTGATCGTCCTGTAAGTTTCTGTGTAGAGCCTAAATAGGAATTCAGTAAATCTTCTTTAACCATTCAATTTACTGTTTATTTATTGGTTTTAAGCTTTCTAAATCTTCAAATTTCTATTCTGATTCATTTGTTTGCTATTTTTTATGTCAAGAAGAAAATTAGTTCCCTGACTGTTATTGATGTGTGCAGCAAGCTCTTACTTTAGTGTTTGTGGAAACAAAGAAAGGAGCTGATTCATTGGAACATTGGTTGTGTGTTAAAGGTTTTCCTGCTACAACAATTCACGGTGATCGAACACAACAAGTAAGCAATGATGAAGTTGATGTTTTAGTAGTTACTACGTGGGTGTTTTCTGTGTGGTTCTTCTGGAACATTTTCGTGGCCATTATGCTTTGGTCTCTCTATGCACCCTATGCATTATCTGGACTTCTATTTTGCTTTTGGAATTCTGAATTGAAGAATAGCTATTTGAGTATTATAATATTTTATGTTGAAATCCAAGTAAATGAGTAATTAGCTGAAGAGTGACTACAAATGTGTGAGCCGACAGATATCTTGAAGAACGTCTGCAGTAAACACTTGTCAGTGAACTTTCATAATTTGTGTCTTTTGTGAAGAATAAGTGCATTTGTCGAATGAGTTTGTGCTTAAAAAAATTGTAAAGTTTAAGGTCCCCGACCTGCACAAGGGGAAGATTATAGTAATCTCAGCACATGCTTTGAAATTAGACTTGTAGGATTAACTTCAGATCCTTGAGTAATTTTGATGCCTTGAAATGAGATAAGGTGCTTCATGATGTGGCTATTCTGTGTTCCATAGTCGTTAAAATTCCGGGTAGAAAATAACTTGATCCATGCTATGCCTTTTAACAAATTGCTCGTTAGATACAAATTTACTAGTTCTTTGATATGCCGTGGGACTTAGAGAGCTGCACTATAGGTAATTTGATGTAAGTAATTTGGCGCTTTCCAGTAAAATTCTTTGTCTTATGCTTTAATGTATTTTGTGATTGTGTGAGTCCCATTATCGAACTTTACACTTGTTGATTTCAGAATTCTAGAAAAAACATGCATCGCATAATGTGATCTAATGGTTGCAGATTGAATGAAATTCATTAAAATGACATTATCATGGAGCAATACAACTCTTTGTATTGATGCCGTCGACATAATTTTTGCGTGTTGCTATGTGGATCCTTGTCTATTATATTCCTCTGTTTGGTTTAAATAAAAATCAGATTTTTAGTATATTTTGATAAAAGTTGTAAATTTCATAAAATGTGTTTTAAATATGGGGACCAGAAAGGGACGATGTTTTGTTATTTTTTACTGCAGTACCATGTTTTGCTATTTTTTACTACATTACCGTTATTTATAGAATGGATCTTGACCTACTAGACAATATATATAAGTTGGCAACTTGAAAGGTTGTGTATCCCCTTGACTTTATTGAATCTTTTTATTCCTTAATTGTGTAAATGTTGTTTCGTCACACCTACTACGTTGATTATTACTTGATTTGACTTGTTGTTCCAGGAAAGAGAACTAGCATTGAGATCTTTTAAGAGTGGGAACACACCGATTTTGGTTGCGACGGATGTGGCAGCTCGTGGTCTTGATATTCCTCACGTTGCTCATGTTATCAACTTTGATCTCCCGAATGATATTGATGATTATGTACACCGGATTGGACGTACAGGTCGTGCTGGGAAAACAGGATTGGCTACAGCTTTCTTTAACGAGAACAATTCGTCACTAGCAAAGCCTCTAACTGATCTGATGCAGGAAGCCAATCAAGAGGTACCTGACTGGCTGATTCGATTTGCAAGTCGAGCTCCATATGGAAGTAAAGGTAGGCGTGGTGGTGGGCGTTTTGGTGGTCGTGATTTTAGAAGAGATAACTCTTATAATCGGAGGGGGGGAAACTCAGATTATTATGGTGGCGGAAATTATGGCGGTGGGGGATATGGTTCTGGGGTGAGCAGTGCCTGGGATTAGTGATTTTACAATACCCTTTAAAATTATTTTGTTTTAGGGTATATAAATTTTTCACCAAAATTCGAGGATTTTGATGTTTTGGAAAATGCAAAAAAGTGGTAGATTACATTTGAAAATGTGCATAGTAAAAGAAACTAATCGAATGTCTATACGGCGGACATAGGAGTTTAAGATGTGCCGTTTCATGAGATGAGTTGTACGGTATTATTATTGATGACTAACAAATAGCAAGAGAACCATTTTAGGCATGTCCATAAGAACGTTTCTCCGTGGGAATGATAGAACTGTACATGTATCAATGAATGAGATGTGTATTCTTGTTTTGAAAAATAACTCGCATTTTATATTTGATTTGATGATATCGGGCTTTAATCGAACTCCTCATCTACTAATTGTTTAAATTTCAATAAAGACGTCAACTTTAATTGGATCACTAATTTCAATTTAATTTTAAATTTTATCACCTCTCGAACCCCCGACAAAAAAATTGCAACAAATATTTCATTTTAATCGTTGCGGAATGGCTTCTTACTAATAGTTTTTTGTCAGTTGGGATGGCAATATGATATAGTGATAAAAATTGAAATTAAATTAAAATATCAGCTTCATATTTCATTCTTGCTTTACGTCACATATATGCATAGAAAGTTATCCTTTTCAACAATTTTTCTCTTCCTATTCTTATTAGCTATTAGTTTGTTTGTATATCTTTTCTTTAAAAAATTGTGAAAATCCTTTTCCCTATTTTTCTATTCCATTTCTTCTGGCACCTTTTATTTAACATTTTTTTGAATGCGTGCGAATAGATTTAGCCATGATTGGTGGGGATTAAAAATTAAAATTTAGATTTTAATTTGAATCCAAGTCAAAAATTAGTTTTTATTACATATTTAATTGGCTTCGCAAATTTTAAACTACACATTTCATCAACTTTAATCAAATTTACTAAAAATCTAATTTTAATCATTACTAACCAGGGATTAATTATAAAATAGGGGCATTGGTATTTTTGTGGTTCGAGATCCAATTAGAAAATTGGTTATTAAATCTATAATGAAAAATTGTAACTCTTAAAGAAGATACTCGATTGTCCTGAATTATTAAATTATTTTTGATGTCAAAATCAGTCAACTATCAAAATGTGCAAAGAGTAGTCATGTGTGATTGACCCATGCTATTACCGTCCAAAAAAAAAAAAAAAAAAAAAAAAACATGTCTGGACGGTAGGCCTCGGCGTTGGGTAGGTCGCTCTGGGTATTTTAATACATGAAACCACCCGTTATACTTCGGGTATACTGTAAATGAAATCATTCGGGTCCTTGAAATTATTGGAACCAAACCCAAACCCAAACCGTAGATTCCAATTTTGGGTTCGGTTCTACCCATATATATATATATATATATATATATATATATATATATATATATATATATATATATATATATATATATATAATAAGCCCTTTCGATACGTATTCCTACATGCTACTGCTCGACAATATTTGTACAATAGAGAAAACATAGTTAAGAAAGCTTTGAGAAGCTAAGCAATGTAGTTACATCACTTAAAATAGTAAAGACTAAAAATCACGAAAGGAGAAATTAAAATATCAAAAAAAAAAAAAAAAAAATTAAACTATAGTTTGAGAAGAAATTATTTTTTCTTAATAATTCTTGTTCGATCAATAAATGAGGTATGCTAGAGCCTATAATTTAATTATGGACGGTGCTTAAATTTTTCTACTTTTAAAACAGACTTACATAAAAAAAAAAAAAAAATACTAATTAGACATATAACTATATAGTATCAAGAAAACACGTATTAAATTTGCTCCTTAAGAGTAAAAATGAGAAAAAAAATATATATTTCAAAAGAGAACCATGAACTTGAAATAACAAAAAAAAGATAAACCACAATCCAAGCTATACCAAGTTCAATTGCCATGTGTTATAAAAATATTATGAAAATCACTTAAATTTGTAAACAGTGCAAAAAAATAAAAAAAACTTGAATTGCAAAGAGTGAACACTTTGATTCATCAACTTAAAGCATAATCATAATTTGAACTTTTTTCATTCATAGAAAACCTAAATTGCAAAGGTTAACATGTACTAACTTTTGAAATGCAACAATCTAATGTGAGGCAAGAGGTAAAAAAAAGTAGGAGCTAGTCATTATCTCTTAAAGGCTAGAATCTAGAGTTTCAGACAAACTACTATCAAAATTAGAGTTTTTAGTTTTTGTAATTTTTTTACCCAATCTATAAATTATAAAAAATAAAAAATATATAAAAAAATTGGTTCTATTTAGGTACCCATGATTCTGGTTAGCTCGGTTCCAATTCCCAATTTTTTTTTTGGAACCAGATCGAAACCTTTGATTCCGATTTAGTTTCGATTAAAATGCCCAAACCTACTGGGCGGTATTGGGGTTATCCAATAGATGCCCTTCGAAGCTCATATAAATATCATTCACATAATAGAAATATGTGTGTATTGTATAAAGTGAATATAATGTGTTCTGTGTATCATACCTTTACACTCGTTTATATACTCGGTCTTCATTCAAAAACGAAAATACACTTGAATTTAATAGGTTCATCAATGACGTGATATATTCCGCAATTAATACAAATTCCCCCACTTCCGAAGTGCAAAGAGATTAGGTTTGAACCCTGGAAGTAGAATTATTATGTACAAATGATAGACATATTTGCTTTGGAATTTTTCGTTTTTCTATTTGAATAGTCGTAGACCAAGTGCAATTATTTATATGGGTTAGCAAGAATGAATTTTACCAATCTTTAACCAAATATTTATACGGGTCCAACTATTCATTTTTGATGCGACAACAGTCGCACACGTTCTACTCCGTGAGTAGATGAGTTTTGGTATATTTGGATGTTTAGAACTAGTTCTGGATGAATGAGAAATTAATGCCTAAATTAAGTGTTTAACTGAAGTACTTGGACTATAAATGGACAATAAATGAACTTTGTCCCACATAGAAAAATGGAGAAAACTATGGCTTATTTATTAATCCTTACCAGGAGATTTTGTTTAGACTTCAAGGAGTACTACTAGTCTTTAAAGGGGAAGGACCTAGATCATATTGGATTCAGTCCAAATCCCAAATGTACGAGCGATGTCGCAGTCCGTTTGACTCGCTGCTTGGAATGGTCACGAGTCGTGTGCTTAGATCATAGTTAGATGGCCTTGGGTATAGGCTTAGCATATATATTATTTTTTGGTAAAATAAAAAAAAATAATTTATTTTATTTATTAATTATTTAATATTAAATGATTTATTAATTTTTCAAATTCCCATATTGTGACATGCGTTATTAGAAAAATTGTGTCACCGTTCAAACAGAACTCAGGTGCGAGACAAGGCATTTGTTGAATGCTCGAGCGTCTTCTTGGCACACCAAGGGTGATTGATCTCAATAAATGGCGCTCTACCAACTTTTCTAGGAAAAAGACGTGACAGTTCAGACAAGGCATAACATATGAGTTGTTTCTTTTCAGACACAACTTTTGACTTATTATAAATAAGACCCCTATGTTCTACAGAATTCATATCATCATCTTCCATATCTCTCATATTTTGCTCTGCATTTAAGTATCTCTTTGCATTAAATCTCTTCACAAAAGAAAAGAGTACAAACACTTTCGGATTCGATGTTTCTTGTGACTCAAATTGCTACAATCACAATAAGAGATCATTGTATCTTGAAAGATGATTGTTATTCCACCATCGGCACCTGTGCTGGGCAAATTCATAAGCTCTGAGTAAGATTTTATTGTCAACTATATACAGATAAAGAATATCATCCCAAAATTTTACTAACAATCTTAAGACGAATTTTCTATTTATCGATATTCTTTTTATATATTATATTTTCTACTTCTGATGAGTGTGTTTTGCACATGAATTTTATACCATTGGAGCTTCATTTGTTTGATTAATATGTTGATTATCGAACGAATTTAATGTGTTTGCTAGTGTTTTGGTTGAAGGAATGATGAAAGGATGAAAAAAGAGTTTTTGAAGCAAAGTAAATAAAGAAATGGAGCAGAAATTTGGCGCTCAAGCGCCCGGAAATAGCGCCCAAGCGCCGGAAAACAAAACAGGACGAATTTTAACAGAAGTGTAGAGCTCAAGCACTATACACGTAGCGCTCAAGCGATACAGAGGTAGCGCTCAAGCGCTACTCTGGTTAATTGCGCGGCGCTGAAACCTAGCGCTCAAGCGCGGCGCCGCGAAAAAAATTAGGGTATTTTTGGTCTACGAAAAAGCCCACAAAAAGGACTCCAAATTGGCCACGAATGTATGAGAAGTATAAATAGGATAAGAGAGGCACGAAATAGGAGTTTCACACCTTGGAAAATAGATAGAAAAACAAAAGATAAACGTGGAATTCGCGAGAAGACTTACATCAAGGATTCGAATCAAAATCAAGAATTGGAAGCGGAAGAAGATCTTGGTGCAATAAATAATTCTTTTCCAACTTTTGTATCATTCAAATCCGGTGATGTATTCAAATTTTGTTATTTATTTCATTGCTTTGATTATGAGTAGCTAATTTTATCATTAGGGTGAACAATGTAATCCTTTGAAACCCTTGGTTATTAAATTCATGAATTTCTGAGTTTTATTCTCCCATGTGTTGATTTTATTATGAGTGCAATGCTTTAAATTATCTGGCCAATAATTTGATGATTTATTGAGTTTCTTACGAGTCGAGAGGTAAGTTCGAAACTTAGAACGTGTAATAAAATCCGGTAACGAGGTATAACGTGTAGAGATACCTATACTAAGTGTTGCGGTCGTTATATGAATTCCTAGTGCCTTAACTCGTTTAACTAAGGAGAATTTGCATAGAGATATGGAATTGATTTAGTTAAATAGGCTCAATGAGAACTCGAGAGGGGTAAATTGAATACCGTAGGAGAATTCGACCGAACACTACATTAGGCTAGAATCTTGAATTGATAACTAAGGCGATCATTAGGTGAAATTGTTCCGCCCTAATACTTCTCGCATATTTAAATCTTTGATCTGTTTGTCTCCAATATTCTTTCATAAATTTTCATTCATTTTAGGAATTTAGTTCTTTTAAAACATCCATATTCCTTATAATCAGAATTTAGAGTTTGTTTAACTTCATCAAATAGTAGTAGGAGAAATATATCCAATACTAAAGAATAGTCTTCGTGGGAACGATAATCCGGACTCTTAGGTCCACTATATTACTTGTTACGATATCGTACACTTGCGATATAAAAATACGCAACAAGTTTTTGGCACCTTTGCCGGGGACTATTTACTTTTAGTTTGGATTTATTTTTGTTTACTGTTGTTTGATTTGTTCATTCTCTTTTCTTTATTTATTATTTTCTCCTTTTCTATTTTAGTGTGTTTTGTTTTTATTTTTCTTTACAGAAAACGGTGTTCATTGCATGCTCCATGCCCAAGGCAACGCACTTGAACCGTTTGACTCAGAGATAGAACGCACCTTTCGACAAAGACGCAAGGAACACAAACAAAAACAGCAACATCAAATGGCGGATGATCAGAACATTCCAGTTCAAATTCAGCCAATAGGACAAGCTGCGGCTAGAGTAGTTGCACCACCAAATCAGCCACAGGGGCCAAGAGAAATAAATGAAGGAGATTTACCCGTTGCCATGTTCTTGACACCTGTTACTGCACCTGCGCGCTCCAGTATTGTGTACCCAGATTTTGGAGTCAACAATTTTCAGATAAGGGCAGAATGGATAAATCTGATGAGCAACACTCTTCAATTTTACGGGTTGTCCCATGAGAATCCAAATACACACTTAGATAGATTTCTCCGAAACTACCAGAACTTCTATGCCCCGGGGGTCAATGAAGATGCCATCAAATTGCGATTATTTCCTTACACACTTCGAGATGCTGCATTGGAGTGGTTAGATGCTGAACCTCATGCAAGTATATCAACGTGGGAAGATCTCACCAGAAAATTTTGCAACAAATTCTTCCCACCTGCTAAAGTAGCCAAATTGAGGTTGGAGATCCAAACCTTCCAACAATATGATGGAGAGAGCTTTCATGATGCATGGAACAGATTTAAAGGGCTAATGCGAAGATGCCTAAATCATGGAATTCCAAATGGAGATCATGTGCGGTACTTTTACTTAGGACTTTTACCAATGTCGAGAGCTCAGGTAGATTGTTCTGCGGGAGGATCAGTCATAGGAAAATTAGTACAAGAAACACTGGATTTGTTTGAGCTCATTGCTACCTCGCACTCAATGTTTTTTTCAGAAAGAGTGGCACCACCCTGAGAACCTGGAGTGTATGAAGTGGATCACCCTACATCCACTAATGCCCAAATAGCAGCGTTGACAAAGCAGGTAGAACTGTTGGTGAAGGCACAGACGAGAGGAGCACATGCTATAATGAGTAGTCCAACTTGCGAAAATTGTGGAGCTAATCATGCAACAGAGAGTTGTATGTACATGGGTTTTCTAGAGGAACAGGTCAACTTCATTCAAAATGGATCCCGCAATTTTAACCCGTATTCTCAAACTTACAATCCAGGATGGAGACAACACCCAAATCTTAGATGGTCTGATACTCAGCCAAGACATGTTCCAAATAATGCCCAGCAGGAGAACAAACCAAGTTTGGGGGAGATGTTTCATCAATATGTGCAGAAAACAGACAAAGCATTCCAACAGATTGATACTAATTTCCAAAATCAGCAAGCATCCATCAAGAAGTTGGAGATACAGATTGGTTACATAGCTCAACAACTTTCAGAACGTCCACAGGGATCATTGCCAGGCAATACAATGACGAATCCTAAAGAGCAAGTGATGACAATAGAGGTAATGGAAAATGACCCACCCAGGGCTCCTGTAAAGGTTAAAGCATATGTACCTCCACTTTCATTCCCCCAAATACTTCGAAAGAAATCAATAGAGGAAAATCTTCATGCTATCACTACAAGGAACGGAGTACAAGTACCAGAGATTACTGTGAAACAACCAGAAAGAAAAGAAGATTGGGAAGGTGTTGATGAAACTATAATGGAGGAAAAATCTACACCCACCTCAATTGAGAACAAAGAAAGTACAAAGGCATTAACTACCAATGCACCAAGTCCAGTCAAGGCTTATGTTCCTCCCATACCCTTTCCTCAAATGCTCAAAAAGAACAAACCAGATACAGAATTTGACAATTTCCTTGAGGTTCTCAAGAAACTTCAGATCAATATTCCGCTGATTGATGCAATATTACAAATTCCAAGTTACACCAAATTCTTGAAGGAGATGTTGACAAAGAAGAGAAAGCTTCCTGAGTTTGAAGTTGTAGCATTAACGGAGGAAAGTAGTGCAAGAGTGCTAAACAAATTGCCTCCCAAGTTGAAAGATCCAGGGAGTTTTTGTTTGCCAATTTCAATTGGAAGTTCACGTACAATTGCTGCATTATGTGATACATGTGCTAGTATAAATCTAATGTCATATTCTGTTTACAGGAAATTGGGATTGGGTGAAGTCAAACCAACATCAATAAAGCTACAACTAGCTGATACTACAATTTCAAAGCCACTTGACAAAGTTGAGGATGTGCTCATAAAAGCAGGAAATTTAATATTTCCGGTGGATTTCATTGTACTGGACACACCAGAAAATCGAGGCATTCCAATTATATTGGGTAGGCCATTCTTAGCAACGGGTCAGACTCTAATTGACATGGAGAAGGGTGAGCTAATATTGAGGGTGGGGAGGGCAAGCAAGAGATATTTAATATTTATACCCTACTTGAGACACCTTCCAAGAACAATCTTTGCTGTGGAATTTATGAAGAAAAACCTCCTGGTCAACGAAGCTGTAAGAATAGAAGACCAAATTTCGGTGGACTTTTTGGTAGAGATAAAAATGGAAATATCAAAATATGGAGAGCACAAAAAGGGTGTATGAATGAAAACTGCACAACGTGTCATGGTGGCATAAAATGGTTCGAGCCACCATGATCAAACATGTCAAGAGACACAATCTAGCTAAAAACTATAAAGAAGCGTTTTTTGGGAGGCAACCCAAGTTCTATCCTTTGTTTTTATTATCTCGTTTTCATTTTTAGTTCGTTTATTCATTTGTTTATTTTGCTTGTGTTATTCTATCTCTCTTGGTAAATTGTAGGCAAAACTCAAGTTTGGGGGTGAGTGCAAGAGACATGGAGATTGACATTCAACTCATCATGGGACAGAAGTTTATACCGATTAGGGGGTCAATCTGAGTTTTCAATGACACTTAGTATCTTCTCAGGTAAGTCCTCCTTTCTATTCTTCTTTTTAACATTGGGGACAATGTTTATATTAAGTTTGGGGGTATTTTTTGGCTTATGTGTTGTGTGCATGGCTAGTTTATTATGTGTTTTTTTGTGATTGTGTGATTGACTTGTGTGCTTTATTTCAAAAAAATAAAAAATTAAAAAAATTAAAAAAAATCTGCATTTTCTTTATGAATTTACAACTTTTGTGTGCTTGTGTGAGTTGGATAGTCATGCCTCCATGATGAATATACCTGAGAAAATGAATTAGTTTGTGAATGATGATAAATTATGTGCTTGAGTCGTAATTTTCGTTTATCCATGACAAATGTGAAGATTTTGATACATTGAATTGAGGTATAGCGTTGTACATGAACATGAGGTTCACATGCTTAAGTTAGAGACATGACCTAGAGGATTAACCCCATATTTCATGATTCACAAAATCCCTTGACTACAACTATATTTGGAACATTTTAACTGGTGAAGGAAATGGTTTAGGATTGTGATGATTCCATGCTTGTTATAAAATTTGTGTGGAGTGTTTCGACTTTCTAGTGGATGCTTCGTGATGACCGTATGCTAGGAATCTAACCCCTTGTTATTGTGTTTGAAGTTCAAAAAAAAAGAAAAAAAAAAAGAAAAGAAAAAGAAAAAAAAACTGCTCTAATTTAGCTTGTCTCACGCCAGCACCTTTTTGACTCGAGTGATTAAGTCTGCAGGGTATCTTATGACCTGGTACCCTTTTGACATTCAAAAGTTGGGGAGTTACCGATTAAAAGCTCACTACATGGGTCAAGAAGAGAAATATGGGTGAGGTTAATAAAGGGCTAACAAAAAGGGAATATTTTGATGTTTGTTTTCGGGGCTTTAGATAACTAGTGGGTTTGAATCACTTAGCGTAAGCTAATTTGTTGAACACTCACTTTTGGGAGGATCATCACATAAATAGACTGTTGATATTGTCGGTTAAATGAATCCAAATTTGAGAGGTGTAAGGACATAAAAGAATGAAACTGAGTTTAGGAATACACCATTGGGAGAGCATAAAAGAAAACAAGTTGTGGGGTGTGTGAATCTAACTAGCGATGTAAGGAAAGAATTGTCCATTCGGGATGGGAACTGAACCAAATTGTGAATGTCAATGCTATACTTGATTTACACACACACACACACCCGTCTGCATGGGATAAGTGAAAATTGACTCTTGTTATGTAATTTTGAAGTCATTCATAGATGTGATACATTGATCTCAGTCCTGCGTAATGACATGCTATCTAACTAAGTTGGGTACTGTGTTCTCTTTTAGTTGATTTTCTTTGTGTATGAGTTTGCTCGAGGACTAGGAAAATGTTAAGTTTGGGGGTATTTGATGAGTGTGTTTTGCACATGAATTTTGTACCATTGGAGCTTCATTTGTTTGATTAATATGTTGATTATCGAACGAATTTAATGTGTTTGCTAGTGTTTTGGTTGAAGGAATGATGAAAAGATGAAAAAGGAGTTTTTGAAGTAAAGTAAATAAAGAAATGGAGCAGAAATTTGGCGCTCAAGCACACGGAAATAGCGCCCAAGCGCCGGAAAACAAAACAGGACGAATTTTAACAGAAGTGTAGCGCTCAAGCGCTACTATGGTTAATTGCGCGGCGCTCAAAGGCTGGAACTTAGCGCTCAAGCGCGGCGCCGCGAAGAAAATTAGGGTATTTTTGGGCTACGTAAAAGCCCACAAAAAGGACTCCAAATTGACCAAGGATGTATGAGAAGTATAAATAGGCTAAGAGAGGCACAAAATAGGGGTTCTACACATTGCAAAATAGAGAGAAAAACACAAGATAAACGTGGAATTCGCGAGAAGACTTACATCAAGGATTCGAATCAAAATCAAGAATTGGAAGCGGAAGAAGATCTTGGTGCAATAAATAATTCTTTTCCAAATTTTGTATCATTCAAATCCGGTGATGTATTCAACTTTTGTTATTTATTTCATTGCTTTGATTATGAGTAGCTAATTTTATTATTAGGGCGAACAATGTAATCCTTCGATACCCTTGGTTATTAAATTCATGAATTTCTGAGTTTTATTCTCCCATGTGTTGATTTTGTTATGAGTGCAATGCTTTAAATTATGTGGCCAATAATTTGATGATTTATTGAGTTTCTTACGAGTCGAGAGGTAAGCTCGAACCTTAGAACGTATAATAAAATCCGGTAACGAGGTATAACGTGTAGAGATACCTATACTAAGTGCTGCGGTCGTTATATGAATTCCTAGTGCCTTAACTCGTTTAAATAAGGAGAATTTGCATAGAGATATGGAATTGATTTAGTTAAATAGGCTCAATGAGAACTCGAGAGGGGTAAATTGAATACCGTAGGAGAATTCCACCGAACACTACATTAGGGTAGAATCTTGAATTGATAACTAAGGCGATCATTAGGTGAAATTGTTCCGCCCTAATACTTCTCGCATATTTAAATCTTTGATCTGTTTGTCTCCAATATTCTTTCATAAATTTTCATTCGTTCTAGGAATTTAGTTCTTTTAAAACATCCATATTCCTTATAATCTGAATTTAGAGTTTGTTTGACTTCATCAAATAGTAGTATGAGAAATATATCCAATACTAAAGTATAGTCTTCGTGGGAACGATAATCCGGACTCTTAGGTCCACTATATTACTTGTTACTACATCGTACACTCGCGATATAAAAATACGCAACAACTTCTCTCCGTTAAACTAAAATCCGTTTTCAATTTAATTTTTCTGCTCCTTAGTTTTCATTTGGAAATTTATTTTATCTTTTATTTTTGTAACAAAAATAACTATTGTTAATGGTACAATCGATGTTCCTCATGTTACTGTTACTCTGGTTGTTGTTCCTTAAGTTTTTGTTCTCCCAACTTTCTTTCATTCAACCTCCATTCTACATGGAGGAAAAAAAAAAAAAAAACTATGTGGTGTTGATTTCAAATTATGGCAACAAAAAATGTTATTCTATCTCATAACCTTGAATTTGGATAATTTTTTTTTTATTGAAGATGCTCCTACTGTTCAAGAAGGGAAGAGTAATAGGGCATCATTGATTGCTTTGGATTCATGGAAACATTTTTATTTTTTATGTAAGAATTACATTTTAAATGGATTGGACAATACTCTATACAATGTCTGTAGTGTCATGAAATTTGCTAAAAGATTATGGGAGTTCTTGGAGAAAAAGTACAAGACTGGAGATGTCTGTACAAAGAAGTTCATTGTAAGCAAGTTTTTAGACTACAAGATGGTAGATTCAAAAGCGATGATTAGTTAGGTACACAAATTGCAAGTATTTCTTCATAATATTCATGCTAAAAATATATCTCTTAGCAAAACTTTTCAAGTGGCTGCAATTATTAAAAAGCTACCTCCTATGTGGAAAGATTTTAAGAATTATCTCGAATATATAAGCACAAGGGATGATTGTTGAAGAACTTATTATCCGGTTGAGAATTCTAGAAGACAACAGAAAGTCTGACAAAATAATTGGAGGCCAACTTTTACAAGTAAAGGCTAATGTGGTGGAAACTAATCCAATGAACAAGAAAATGAAGCATTTTGGAGACTCCTCTAAGCAGGGTAATAACAAGAATCAAAGAATTTGAAGGGCAACTGCTACAATTATGGAAAAAGTAGGACATCACTCAAATGAATGTCACAAACCTAAGAACTAAGCTTAAGCAAATGTCACTAAAACAAATTAGATGGAGCATCTAATATAAACTTGTTGATTGTTGTTTCAGAATACAACAATATTGTAATCCTAGGAAATGGAGGGTGGACACTGGAGCTACTTGCGCACATTGTGTTGATAAGATAATGTTAAGAATATTCAAGGAAAATTCTTCAAGTTCAAAGGTTGAAGGACAAGATAAATGGGTGTTGAAGATGACATCTAGCAAAGAAATTATCCTCAACAACACGCTTCACGTGCTTAACATTTACAAGAACTTGGTGTCTGGTTCTTTACTTAGCAAGAATAATTTCAAATTAGCCTTCATATCGTATAAATTTATACTTACAAAAAATAATGTGTATGAAGGCAAGGGCTATTTGGGTGGACTTTTTAAGAAAAACGTCCTCACTGTTGTACCAAACAATTTTAAGAATAATAAAGTATATTCTTCTGCTTATATTTTTGAGTCATCTAATTCATGGCATCATAGATCAGAATATGAAAACTTTAATTATGTAAATAAGTTAATGGATTTAAGTTTATTACCTTCTATGCATTTCAACACTAATAACAAATGCGAAATATGTGTAGAGACTAAGTTAGCCAAAATGTCATTTCATTCAATTCAGAGGTGGCACAATGAAAACTCTCTCTTAATAAATGATACAGAAGAATTAAGTACTAAAAGAGACTAACACTTCAATGAATAGCAATAAATGATAGCTCAAATGTTGGATGAAAAACTTTGATGTGTATGATAATTAAAAATTTGATTCAATCAATCAAAGTTTTTCAATGAGAAGAAGAAGAAGAAGAAATAAATGTAATGTAAGTTCAAAAATCTTCTCAAAATATATATCTCTTCTAATGAATGATTGTAATAACTTAAGTACAAAGAAAGAGATGAGAAACTTTGATTAATATGATGATTTTACAAGTTTGATTCAATCAATTAAAGTTTTCAATATTAAGAAGCAGAAGAAATATATGTAATGTAAATTCATAGATTTTCTTTAAAATATATCTCTCTTTTATGAGTAATATAAATAAGTTAAGTACAAAAAGAGAAATAAAAAACTTCGATGAAGATGATTATTAAAGAGTTTGAATCAATCAAAATTTTTGATATGGAGAAATAAATGAAATGAATGCAAATGTAAGCTTAAAGAAATCTTTCAAAATATATCTCACTTTGATGCTCTGAAATGTTTTGTGAAGAATGGAAAAAGTGAGGGTATTTATAGAGTTCAAAAAGCAAGAATACTCCGTCGAACCGGACAATCAACCCGACATTCGCCTTTGGATTCGAATGACCAAAACAGCCGTTATGCATATGAAATCCAACGGTCAAAAATTCAACCATTGCATCAACCAGACATCTGCATGGATGAATTGGATATTCGCCTTTCACGAATTTATAGAGGAAGATTTTGTAAAATTTTACGGGAAAGATGGTCGTCCGCATGCTCAAACTAGACGTCTGACCGTTTTAGCCAATTTTTCCATTTTTGACCCCGTTTATTCCGATTTGAATATTTTGACAAATTTAGACTTTTGGAAGGTGTTTTCAACTAGTTTCAAGGTAAATGATGTTTTAAAAATATGATCTAAGTTCAAACATCATTTTAAAAATCAATTTTTCTTGTGATCAAAACATTTTATGCAAGTGATAATCAAAATAGTTTTTAGTGCACAAAGTGATTTTTGAGCTTTTATAAAGATCAAGTTGTTAGTACCTTTACATTTGATATAAGAAAGCCTAGTCTTTAATGTTTCTTTGAAGCTTGGCTCTTAGGCTCTCATCTTGATCTTTCTTTAACATTTGGCGCTTAAACTCTTGATCTTGATGTTTCTTTGATGTTTGACTTGAATGCTTTCATGACTTCGATCTTGAACTTTATTATGAGTCCAATTTGATATTCTTCATATTAATCTTTTGACGACAATCGATCAATTTATCATTGAATGATTTGAAGACTATAATCACTCAAATTCAATTGTTAGAAAACAAAATCAACTTGTTTATTATAATTAAAACTTTAAGGTTATAATCAACCATAGGTTAACAGGACATAGACAGAACTCCACTTATTATTAAAACCATATGAAGGATATGAACATTTAATTACTGGATTTTATAACTTTGGGCATGTAAAAATGACAACGATTTTTTTGATTGATTCTGATTGAGAACTATCTTATAAAGTCAAAAAAAATTTGACAAGTTTTTATGATTCCACAACTATTTTATTTTGGGTATACTGCCCTACTAGTTCAAGAGTTTTGAACGTCTTTTTGTTAACAACTTTTCAAAAATGCAACAATGATCCTACTTTTCATGAAATATGATTTTCTATGGGACTGAAGCTTAGAAAATAATGGAAAGACTTATCTATGTATTTCCTTTGGCAAGCGTAAAAGACCTCAGGTATAATTTAAGAGGCACTAAATATGTTATCCAAAAAATAACAGGCTACTTAATTTTGACCAACCTATCACTTATTCAAATTTAAAAAATACTTTAACTTCAATGTACGAATGGTATGCACAACAAGTGAATACAAATATTAGTCTAGTACCCTCCGTACCCGTTCCTTCTGCTAATCTTGAAGAAGATGAAGTAAAACTAGTGAATTTATTAAGGCATTAGGTATGAAAGATATGATGTATGAGGTTCTTCTTCTAGTATGTCTCCTATGCATAACCGCCAACATTGAATGCAAATCCTACTTGAATGCATGTTGAGTTAGTTAGCTAGTTTAATCATCAAATGCTTAGGATAGTAGAACATGTTGATGCAATACAATTTGATTTACTTGATTTATGGCGAAAGAACAAAAATACCCTGTTGCTTCTGCAATTACAAAAGATCTATTTACACCCTCGGTTAGCACTATAGCTTCAAAGTCTGTCTATAGTGTAGGTAAGTGAACTCTGTTCGAGGTAAGGAGCCGACTGAAAAAAAAGATATTTTTAAAGTATTGATGTGTGTAAAGGGTTGGCAAGACACTTATTTTTTAATACAACATAAATATGAGGAAATTGCGTGTAACTGGGTAAATGATACTTAATTTCATCATAATGTCATATAATCAAACTTCCGTATTTTCTTGATAATATTTTGATTTTAAAAAAACTTGTACATACAACAATTTGTTCGTGTATAGTTTTTATTCCACATATTCGAAAATTGAGTAGTTGATCCCAAGCCCAGGTAAAAGGAGGAGGTTTTCAAAATAAAATTTTAAAAATAATTTCAAATCTCAATTCAATTTATTATTTATACATTCTACTTGTACATTTCATATTTATACAATTCAATTATTCAAATCAAACCTCATTTGTTTTCTCTTCTTTAAACCACTCTTGTTTAAATCATTATATTCTTCCTTGCTCGATTTCATATTATCAGTGCCATATCCAACTTCCTGAGAATCATCCATACAACAACCATAATCTGGATACTGTTCCTATAACCATAATATGGTTGTATGGACGATTCTCAAGATGTTAAAGATGGCATCGATAATATGAAATCGAGCGAAGAAGAGAATGATGATTTAAACAAGATTGGTTTTAAGAAAAGAGAAAACAAATGAGGATTGAATTTTTATTTTTTTTAAAAATCAAGCCTCCGAAAATAAAGAATCCATTTTCATAAGTTCCAGCTATGTTTGGCAACACGCTTCATTGACAGTACTTGGAATTTGCAGAAACGGATTTATTATTTTTGGATGCTTGATTTAAAAAAATAAAAATTGTTCGTGTACAATTTTAACTCTGTATACTCGAAAATAAATGGACGGCTCCAAACCTTGAGAAAAAGGATGAGGTTTTAAAAAAAAATGTGAGCTCGTGGGCCAAGCTCAGCTCGACCTACGAGCTACATGGTCAAGGGTCAACCGAGCTTGGCCTTTGAGAGACGAGTTGAGCATGGGCTTGACTCGTATTTGACGAACCGTGAGCTCTCATGGGTAATGAGACCGAGGTAGCTCGACTTGGCCCATTGCCACCACTAATTCAAGGAGTATGGTACCTTTAGAATTAATTCACGACAATATTTGTGAATTAAAACTTGTACAAAACGAAAGGTGGTAAAAGTATTTCATTACTTTTATTGATGACTATACAAGACGGTGTTATGTATACTTGCTAAGATGTAAAGATGAGGCCTTGGAAGTGTTTAAACATAAGTACGAGGTTGAAAACCAACTTGGCAAATGGGTAAAGATTATTCACAGTGATCGAGGGAAGAATATACCATTTGAGGGATTTTGTTTAGAATCCGACTCTAGACATTGTTGAACGCTCAAGTAATAAAGTGAATGATGAGTCCGAGTCAATCCCTCGAATAATGGTTACTTTTAATTACACTATTTTAGTCAATTTAACTCTAACAAAGCAACACATACTGTCTTTTTTTTTCAATTTCATTTTTTAAACACTATAAGTACGAGGTTGAAAACCAACTTGGCAAACGGGGTAAAGATTATTTACAGTGATCGAGGGAAGAATATACCATTTGAGGGATTTTGTTTAGAATCTGACTCTAGACATTGTTGAGAGCTCAAGTAATAAAGTGAACGAGAAGTCCGAGTCAATCCCTCGAATAATGATTACTTATAATTACACTACTTTAGTCAATTTAACTCTAACAAAGCAACACATACTGTTTTTTTAATTTCATTTTTTAAAATGAGAAAATAGCTAAAAAAAGACTTTACAAAAGGAACAAATCTAAGAACGAAGAATTGAGAGGATAAAGTAGTTGGGATTCATGATTTCTCTTAACCGTTGCTTAATTAATTTCTTCACATGCAAATTAACAAATTACTCATTCTATACGTTAGACCTGATTTTTCAATATTAGCTAATTACCTCTCTCTCTCGAGTGAAATTATATCTAATTGATTGGCTTAACCTACTATATCTCTATGTTGATTAAAACCAAACAACCGTATTAATCTTTGTAAAAATAGCTCAATGGGCCATCTAAAGTTAATGGTATATCTCTATCCCCCTACAAGAACTTAAGGCATTTACTCATTGATTTAAAATGCACATTCTTCTCTCGAATGATTCACAAATCACTTAACACAAACATTTATTGGCCAAATAAATGAATAACATGAATTACAATAGTAAATACAAAATGAAAATAAGTATTTTACATCAAAGAGCAAGTATTGAAATCAATAGAGCTACGTTAAGCTAAATCAATCATCCCAACATCAAGAACTTAGCCCACTTTATGTATATGATAAAAATGAGAAGATTTAGAGACATTGCAAATCCATAGAGAAAATAATGGGTCAAATACAAAACTAAATGTAAAATCTTTCACTTGGGTATTAACTTGGTATTGATTTTATCCTAAAATCTCTTCACCTATCTTTGATTTTTCTCCTCTTCTTTCTCCTTTTGTGCATTAGTTCTTTACCCCTTTTCTCTCCAACATGTACGTAAAATGTAGGTCAATCAAAATGAGCACAGTCGTGTGGCCTTGGCACCTTGTCTTCTTTTTTTTTGCTACTTCAGTCCACCGTCTAATTGTATATTAGTCCCTCGACTTAAATCTTGTACATTTTGGTCCTCAATTGTTGAATTTTCTTTCAATTAAGCCCTCAATAAATTTCATCAAAGTCCTTCCACTTTCAGCACTTGTACAATTTGTTCCCCAACTTCACATTTTTGTACGCTTTTAGTCCGTTTTCCTTTCATTTTGCCATTTTCTCCTTCAACTTGGGGGGTTTTTGCCTACAAAATCCAATCTTTTAATCAATAATGAGCTTATTTTAAGTATCAAATAAGTGTGTAAAAATACACTTATCAAACACTTCCAAACTTAAGCTTTTACCCATCCCGAGCAAGATTATCTACTATCACAATCAAGCAATCATGGAATAAAAATCAACATTGTTAGGAAACTTGTCAAAATGTCCATGAGTGTAAAATTTTATAATCAATTCACAAATATGCCTCCAAATAATACTAACAAAAATAATTTAAGCTTATTTAATGTTTGATCAGTATGTGTGCATAGTCACTTTCAATTATCATCTAAATTAGAAAAAAAATATAAAGATGGAAAAATTTTCAAATTGGTGCCATCCAGACCCTTTGTGGTCATATTTCATTTCCCACTCGTGAGATTTGATCCCCAAAGTAGATATCTATTTTCTTTGTCGAGGTGTAAATCTAAAGGTTGTCAACAAATCACTCTTTCCTTTTCTTGTTTTAGTTTGGTTAGGTCTAACCGACAATGTAAACATTTAGTTATGTGATGATTCTCCCAACTTTGAGTGCTTGGACACTTAACCTTATACTAGGTAATTCAAACAACTAGTTATCTAAGCCCCCATATCAATTACAAATGCACATTTTCTATCAAAATCTTCAATTGAAGCTCATGATTGACCTCACTCCTTTGAACTTTCTTTATGACCTGTGTAGTAAGCTTTAGGTCAATATTCCCCAATTTTTGAAGATCAAGGGTACCAGGTTTCGAGATACCTTACGCACTTAATAACTTAAGTAAAAAAGGCTGCAAATTGAGGCAAGAATTAGCAAGTGCAATGCTCTTTGCCATAAAAATAATAGGGCTTAGATCCCTAACATATGGTCATCACCTAGTTTATACCTTTTAGTGAAAGATTTCTACACAAATATATTCAACACGAACGGAATCAACACATTTCCAAATAAATATCTTTACTAGCTTGACTATCCCCAAACTTGTCTCGCAATATGGTTAAGTGATAGAGTACGTAGGTTGATAAAAAAAATTCTTCACAAAACTTACAACCTAGTTCTACAAATTCAGAATTCTCTACTCAATCAATAATTGCCACATCTAGATAATAATGGATCATGACTACTATGCTCAAAATAGTTTAAGATCTTACGTGGATAAGCAAATTTTTGAAAAAAAAATTAAGTACAAATAGCAAATTTGATCATAGCTCGTGAATTAATAACAATTTTAAATATCAAAACATTCTTAGCCGGCAAGGCTATCTAGCATGTCATACACAATCAACACAAAGTAAACAAGCATCCCCATACTTGAATCACACATTGTCGTCAAAGAGTAAAAGAACAAAATAAAATAGCGGAGTGGGTTAACAAAACTTCCTCGGTTGGACGTTTGTTGAAGGATACTTGTGATGGACTGGGTTTGTGAGCTTCTTGTACAACAATTCACCCTCAAACTTGTTGGGAACTATGGACGACTAGGACTTTAAAAATGACCTATAAAAATTGATAGCTAATCAAGTAAAAGCATGAAAATAAATAAAAGTAAATAAAAAGATTAAGAGTAAGAAAATTGAGTTACCTCTCATTAAGTGCTTTTTTTTTATAGTCTTTGCTCGACTTTGACGATTTGGATCATAGACATATAAAGAAAGCTTTTGATGCCTTGCATAGTTTTCTTCTTTTGTTTTTGCTCCAATTTTCATTTATTCTCCAAAACTCTTCAATGCCCCTTTCAATATAATATGACTTGCCTCTTCCATCCGATTCAAATCCAACTATGTTTACTTCCTTTTTCTATTGGGCTTAATCACAAAATCAATTTTTGGGCAATCAATGAAGTTGGAAGAATGTATGTCAATTTCATCCTCGTGAATTGCCACATCCTCGTTCAGTTCCATTGTTAAAATGTCATTCTCTTTGAGCTCTTCGTTGATAGTGGATATCTTTTATATTGAATGATCGGTCCACAATCTAAATCTACGGACAATGGCAAGTCTTTTCTATAAGTTCCTTCAAGTGGATTATACCCTTACTTTTGAAATTCGTCCCAATAAATGAAATCTCCCATAATCATGGCTTTCATCCAACTTTACAAGTTCATAATAATATTTTGCAAGTACATTCTCATTCAATAGAGAAGGACCATCTCCCACAAGCTTGATGTCCTCATCCCAATTGTCTGGTAAATAATCTCCTGCGAGCATGTAACTCCCATCAGAATTATCAAGTTCTTGTTTTCGACACCTTAAGTATTGTCTAAACCAACGAAATTTTGACATTGATGCATCAATACACGAATACAAACATTGTCCAATACAATGCATCGCATAACAACTTTCACATCTTGGATCTCCTCCAAGAATATATCCATAGTCCTTGTAGATATTAGTCATTACAAAAATTTTGTAACTTTATTGCCGTCAGAATCATGCATATATAGTTGAAAAGTACACGGAAAGAATACAAAACACAAGAGAAATAAAAAAAAAAACATGGGGGTTAGCCAAAAGATACAAAAAAAGTTAAAAAGACAATTGATAACAATAATATTTTTTTTGTTA
Source organism: Fraxinus americana (assembly GCA_035079005.1). NCBI lineage: Eukaryota > Viridiplantae > Streptophyta > Magnoliopsida > Lamiales > Oleaceae > Fraxinus > Fraxinus americana. Next base: position 27,719,318 of record CM068708.1, on the reverse strand, counting down.
AAACTAAAATTAACTAAAGTGGTATTCAAAATAAAAATATTCCTCAACAACTGCTCCAAAAACCGGTTTGCTAAAATTACACCTCAAGTGCACGAATCACGTTCAAGTAATAAAGAGGATGATGAGTCCAAGTCGATCCCTTGAATAATGTTTACTTTGAATTATACTACTCTAGTGAATTTAATTCTAACAATGCAACACATACAATTTTTTTGGATTTTGATTTTTAAAAATAAGAAGAAGAAAAAAAAAAAAAAAACCAAAACAACTTTACAAAGGAACAAATCTAAAAATGAAGAATTTGGAGGATAAAAGTAGTTGGGATTCATGGTTTCACTTAACCATCGATTAATTAATTTCGTCACATGCAAATTAACAAATTATTCATTTTGTATGTTAGGCCCGATTTTTCAATATTAGCTTCTTACCTCTCTCGAGTGAAATTATCCCTAATTGATTGATTTAACCTACTATATCTCTATTTCAATTAAAACCAAACAACCGTATTAAATCTTTGTGAAAATAGCTCAATGAACCACCTAAAGTTAGGGGTATATCTCTATCCCCTAAAAGAATCTAGGGTATTTACTCATTGGTCTAAAATATAACTCTCGAACGATGAACAAATAACTTAAAAAAAACATTTATGGGACAAATAAATGAATAGCATGAAATACAATAGTAAATACACATGAAAAGAAGTATTTTAACATCAAAGAGCAAGTATTAAAATCAATAGAGCTGGATTAAGCTAAATCAATCATCACAACATCAATAACTTAGCCCATTATATATATATAATAAAAAAGGAGAAGAGTTTGAGAAATACATTGCAAATTCATAGAGAAAATAACGGGTAAAATACAATACGAAATGTAAAATCTTTCACTTGGTTGGATTCTTGAAATGAGTATTAGCTTGGTATTGATTATCCCAAAATCTCTTCACCTTTCTTCGATTTTTCTCCTCTTCTTCTCTTTTGCGCCCTAGTTCTTTCGTGTCTTCTTTCCAAAATATAAGTAAATGTGGGTGAATGAAGAATAAAGAATGGGGCAACCAAAATGAGTGCAGGCAATGCATTTGGGTAGTAGCCCAAACGCATGCCAAGCTGTGTGGCTGCGACACCTTGTCTTCTTTTTTGTTGCTTCAGTCCTCCATCTAATTGTATGTTGGTCCTCAACTTTAATCTTTTACATTTTGGTCCTCAATTTTTTACTTTTCTTCCAATTATGCCCTCAATAAATTGCATCCAAAGTCCTTCAACTTTTGGTACTTCGTAAAATTTGGTCCCCAACTTCACATTTTTGTACGTTTTTAGTCTTTTTTTCCTTTCCTTTTGCCTTTTTTTCCTTCAATTTGGGGGGGGTTTCTTGCTTACAAAAGCTACAATTACACAATGGTGAGTAGAAATCCTTTAATCAATAATAAACTAATTTTAATTATCAAATAAATGTGTAAAAATACACTTATCAAAAACCTCCAAACTTAAGCTCTTGCTCGTCCAGAGCAAGATTATCAACTAGCACAATCAAGCAATCATTGAATAAAAATCAACAATGTTAGGCAACTTGTCAAAATGCCCATGAGTGTAAAATTGTATAATCAATTCACAAATATGCCTCCAAATAATGCTAAAAAAAATAATTTAAGCTAATCCAATACTTGATCAGTGTGTGTGCATAGTCAATTTTAATCATTACCTAAATTAGAAAAAGAAATTATAAAGATGGAAAAATTATCAAATTAGTGCCAACCAGACCCTTTGTGGTCATATATTTCCTTCCTGCTCTCTCAAGATTCACACCCCCTAAATAGATGTTATTTTCTCTCCCTGAGGTGTACATTTTAGGTTGCCATCAAATCACTCTTATCTTTTCTCACTTTAGTTTGTTTGGTCTAACCGGCAATATCAACATCTAGTCATGTGATTATTCTCCCCAACTTTGAGTATTTCGACACTTAACCGTATACTATGTAATTCAAACAGTTAGTTATCTAAGACCCCTTATCAATTACCAATGTATATTTTTATCAAAATCTGCAATTAAAGTTCAAGATGACCTCACTCCCTTAAACTTTATTTATGACCCGTGTACCGAGCTTGTCACACCCCATTTATATAGATAATCACACACTCACCTATATGGAAATAAAAATTTGACAACTCGACCTAGGCATACGATTGTACATTGTATTTTTTTACATGATAAAATGTAACAAGCATCTTCAAAATAAGGTCCCTATATATTTCCACCTGATCACCTATGATGTTCATATAGCATCTTAAGACAAAACACTATATAACCAAATTTCAACATATTTACGTTGAAGTAACAAAAGTATCTACCATGCAATTTCAAAAGTTATACATATACAATATAGGATTCCTAAAAATATAATACAATAGATTATAAGACCAAAACAATAGACAACATAATCCTATAGGTCGTTATCCATGTACATCGAACTTCGAAATCTCGTAAGAGCTTCACAACTATCCATGTCTTCTACGAAATTTCATACTCACCTACAATTCAAGATTTACATAAGCTAATGCTCAATAAGAAAAAATCATGCATGCCATGAGTATGAGTAATAAGATTATATGACACCATGTCATTTTCTTTAAACATTATGCTAAAAATGCCTCATTTAAATATGCATCAAAGTCAACTCGAAATAATTTCATTTGAAATGTTTTCGTTTAATTGGGCTCTTGATCCACCTACTGTGCACCGGATAGAGCTTTGAGCAATGTCAATATCAATAATCAATAATCAAATGACCAATATGATATTGACACAGTCGAGTGAAGCATCCTATTGTAACCACTAGAGACACATCCCCTAACTGCCCTATGATCACCTAAAAGTATCCCACCCGAGGTGCCAATATCATAATATCACAAGGGCACAATCGAGTAGTCCACCCTCCCGTGATCACCAAAGGCACATCCCCTATCTACCATTGTAATCACCCGAGAAGTCTCACAGACAATGCCAAAACATGCCTCACATGCCTCGGTGCCCTAGTAGTGGTCAATAAAACATTTTATAAGGTAAACTCATTTTTCCAATCATATCATGTATGCTAATTTTTAACAATGGACATATGTCGTGCATGCATGTGCAAATTCTCGTGAATGGCATACTCATTCAATATATTTCAAAGCAACATGCTCAATCATTGTAACCATCATACGATACACAATGAACTCCTTATCAAGGTTATATAAATGTTTCGAGGATATTCTATAGAAATGAACAAATATTATGTTCTTACATCGTAGTTGTAAATTGATTTTTACTTACCTTTTTGCCTTTGTTTGTGATCTTTCTTCAGAGTGTAGGTCAAGTCCTTTTTTCACCTACAATCAGAAAGAAACCTGTATGGCCATCTAATATTAAACATGATCCTCAATTCGATAACCCTAACACACACGCAACCCCTAAGCTATGAACATTAATGCCAAAATAGTTTAGATAATGTTATTACTTCAAGTTACCAATTGTACTCCAAAACAATCCCATAAATTCCATTATTTTCCTAGTCTAATTATAATGTCAACGTCATCTAATTGTCTCTAACGACGTAACACTTATTAAAATTAATTTTCCAAATCTTAGAGATGATTAGTGCACATGTAAAGGTTGAAACTATGCAAACTACCAAATTGGACAGAACCTGTTTTTTGAGTTTTAGTTGCTGCCATGTCCCATTTCATCCATCTTTTCACACCCTTAATCACATTCATTCATTTCCAAATTTTTACCACACTTATATAACATATATATGAAGGTAAAAATGTCATGAATTCATCACAAGTATAGGTTTTTCATCCTCAAGTTAAGTCCTTTTTACAGGACATCAAATCAGGCAACTTACTTTGACTATCTTTGGTTTCTATTGCATTATCTTGCCATTAGTCAAGTTCTAACCTATCAAAATTTGTTTCCATACTTATAGATATGATATAAGAACATTCAAGGTGATACATACAAGTTCCCTTCAAAGTATTGTTCAAAAACAAAGGTTAATTCCTCAAAATCCAACAACAATCAAATCTCTGTCCATGTTGAGTTCATTCAAGTTCTTGTAATCAATTACCTTTCTTTTTGGCAGCATAAAATCACCAAAGACGTCCCAACATGATATAAAGTAAGTCCAGAGGTTGAAGAGGTTACAAAACCCTCAAAAATAATAAAGACAAATCTCAAAATAGTAAACTAACTCAGCTCCCCAAGAATTTCCAATTCCAGCCTTTTGTTTTCTACTTCTCTGTGGCTCTTTTGCTTTCCTTTTCACTTGGAATCAATTGGGGATGAGTTTAAAGAGTTAATATCTTATGTAGGAGATTGATATGAAGCCTTTAAGGAGGATGAGTCGTGCATAATGCTTAGGAATGAAGAAATTGGCTACAAAAGGAAAAGTCGTATCAAGCATAAGGTGTTTCCGAGCATGAGGTGGTTTTGTAGTAAAAATCTGATTTTACACCCATCATTTCAGTAGAAAATCAAGTGTCTTTGACCTACCGTAGGATCCTAAAATAATGTATAGAGTTAATTCCTTACCTGTTCATTCGATTCCTTGTGCCTAATTCTCAACCGATTTCAACAATTTGAACCTCAATATTTATAACGTCATACGAACCTTATATTATTGTATTGTGATCATGTCACTTCATGCTTCATGTCCCAAATGATTAATTGAATTAAAAGCGTGTAACTTTACCGATGATGATTTCGACACTTTCAAGATTACAATTGTTTAACAAATCAATATTCAACATCTAAATTAACCTAAATTTCTACCATTTCTCAATGTAAGATTCACCACCTAGGTCAAGAGGTCGATGACTAACACCATATAGAGATCTTAAAACCTCAATGATCAAATGCACCGTAATAAGAGAAAACAATTTCGAACTATTGATGCAAATGCAACAGCAATGTGAGTAGCAAGTAATGCATGAATTATATTGTCCAAGTGTGTAAAGTGAAGTTCGGGGTATTACCGAGCTTTAGGTCGATTCTCCCCAATTTTTAAAGAACAAGGTTACCAAATTTCGAGATACCGCTACAGACTTAATAACTCAAGTCAAAAAGGCTACAAAGTGAGGCAAGAATTAACAAGTTCAATGCTCTTTTTTGCCATAACAATAATGTGGCTTAGATCTCTAGTATATGGTCATCACCTACTTTATACCTTTTACTCAAAGACTCTCCACAAAAATATATTCAACATGAACGGAATCAACACATTTTCCAAATAAATTCCTTTTCAGGTTAGACTATCTCCAAACTTATCTTGCAATATGGTTAAGTGATTGAGTATGTAGGTAGATAAAAAGAAAATAAAAAATCTTCACAAAACTTGTGTAACCTGGTTCTACAAATTCAAAATTCTCTCCTCAATCAATAATTTCCACATCCAGAGAATAATTGATAAGCAAATTTTTGAAAAAAAAAAAAAAAAGAAATTAGGCACAAATGGCATATTTGATCATAGCTCATGAATTAATAAAAATTTTAAACATTAAAACATCCTTAGCCTACAAGGCTATCTAACATGTCATACACAATCACACAAAGTTAACAATCACCCTCAAACTTGAATCACACATTGCCCTCAATGTGTAAATGAACAAAATAAAATGAGAAGGTTTGGAGAAATACATTGCAAATTCATAGATAAAATAATGGATAAAATACAATATTAATTGTAAAATCCTTCCCTAGGTTGGATTCTTGAAATGCGTATTAGCTTGGTGTTGAATTTTGTCCCAAACTATTTTCATGTTTCTTTGATTTCTCTCATCATCATCATCTTTTTCTTCTTCTTCCCTTTATTGTCCTAGTTCTTTATTTTTTTTTTCTCTCCAAAATGTAAGTAAAATGTGGGTGAATGAAGAATGGAGCAATCAAAATGAACACACGCAATGTGTTTGGGCTACTGCCCAAATGAATTCCAAGCGGCACGGCCAAGCCGCTTGTGACATGGGCCGTGGCACCTTGTCGTCGTTTCTTTGTGGTTTCAGTCCTTCTTCTAATTGCATGTCGGTCCCTCAACTTTAATCTTATACATTTTGGTCCTCAAATTTTGACTTTTCTTTTGATTATCCCCTCATTAAATTACATCCAAAGTCCTTCAACTTTCGACACTTGTACAATTTGGTCCCCAACTTCATATTTTTGTACGCTTTTAATCATTTTTCATTTCCTTTTGCCTTTTTCTCCTCAATTGTGGGGGAGGGGGATCTGCCTACAAAATCCATAATTACACAATTGTGAGTAGAGATTTATTGATTTAATCATTAATAAGCTTATTTTAAGTGTCCACAAGTGTGTAAAAACACACTTATCATACATCATTGTTTACCTCAAGTAAATGGTGTGCCTGAATGCAAGAATTGTACTCTTAAAGAAATGATGAAAGCTATATTGATAAGTTCAAGTTTACCCTAGAATTTGTAGGGTGAAGCAATACTTTCAGCTAATCATAGCCCATGTTTGGCACCCATTTTCTATCACATTCTTATTCTCATTTTTTTCTCTTACTTCATTTCAACCACACATTCTTTCAATAAAATAATATTACACACAAATCTAAAACTTTTCATAACTTTTCCACCACACATTCTCCCATCAATCACTATTCTAAAAATTTTTATCTTCAAAAAATGGGTTTCAAACACACTTATATTCTTAATAAGATAACACACAAAAGTAAGGCTGAAAACTCCGTATGAGCTATGAAAATGTTGAAAACCTTCATATAAATAATTAAAAGTGTCGGGATGTTTAGCTTTGGTACATGTATCTAAGCCTAAATGAGTTCAAATTGGACTTAAAATAGTAAATTGGATATTTATTGGATATTTAAATAATAATAGAGCATGTCGATTCCTTGTTCATAAGTTAGAAATTCCTGATGTACATGAAAGTTTTATAATTGAATCTAGGAATGTTGCATTTTTTGAAGACGTCTTTCCTCATAAAGGCAAAGAAGTTGGTTAACAAAAAATGCACTTATGATCCTTCATATGGTATACTACATATGGTGTTCATCAAGAAGAAATATATATGAAACAACCAGAAGGGTTTGTACCTACTGGGTGTGTAAACTTGTTAAATCATTATATGGATTAAAGCAAACGCCTTATAAATAAAACGAAAAGTTTGACAAAACTATACTGTCAAATGGCTTTAAAATTAATGAATTTGACAAATGTGTCTACGTCAAAAGCACACACCAAATGAATATATTATTGTATGTTTGTATGTTGATGATATGGTAATTATGGGTAATAACTCTAGTATTATCATCACGACCAAGAAAATATTGATAAAACATTTTGATATGAAAGATATAAGTATAACAGATGTCATATTGGGGATTAAGATCTCTAAGACACCGAAGGGTCACTTACTCAATCTCATTATATTGAAACTATATTTAAGAAATTTAAAGCACGTAATAATAATTCAGTTAAAACACCAGTAGACCTAAGTCTATACTTAATCAAAAATGCTGGTGTACCCGTATCACAATTGGAAAATTCACACATTACAGACAGTTTAATGTATATTACAAACTTCACGTGTCCAGATATGACATATGCAATCAACAAATTAGAAAGGTTTATAAGTAATCTAGGAAATGATCATTAGAAGGCATTAACAAGGGCTCTTAAGTATTTAAGTCATTCCGTTAATTATAGATTATATCTAGTTATATTAGAAGGATATACCGATACAAATTGGATATCTTACATATATGATTCTAAATCTACAAGCGATTACATTTTTAACGTTGGAGGCGGAGTCGTGTCCTGAAAATTCTCAAAGTAAACTTGTACAGCTCGATCTACAATGGAATATGAGTTTATAGCTATAGAAAAAGCTAGAGAAAAAAATAATGGCTTCATAACATTTTAAAGGACATTCCATGTTGGACTATGTCAATGCATGCAATTAGTATACATTGTGATAGCCAATCTGTAATACCTAGACCAGGAAAGCTTAAAAGATTTGATAGGTACTATTTATACCAACAAGGTGTACCTTCTTTTTGGAAGTCCATCGTTAGAAACTCTATAATTAAGCGTGCTTGGTTTGGAGCAATTCTATGATGGGTGACCCCCTGGAAAGTTTTCTTGGGGAGCATGCGAATAAGGATAAAGCATGCTGAAAAGACCCATGTTGGTACAGTGGAGACAGTACGTCGTCGATCTAATGGTCGAGACAGCCTATTAAGTGGGATCCGAGTCGTTACAAATGGTATTAGACCCCGGTTGCCAGTCGAAAATCGGGAACTAAGTGCTATGCGGGACAAAGTGCTATGCCATAGGGCGGGAACCACCTCTTAAACCCGTAGAAGCCACTTTTAGAATCCCAACGTCTGGCAATGGATCCTCAGATGGATCAAGCGCGACGAGGACGTCGCGAGTCTAACGGGGGCTGATTGTAATACCCAGACCATAAAAGATTAAAAGATTTGATAGGTACTACTAATACCAACAAGGTGCACCTTCTTTTCCGAAAGTCCATCGATAGAAACTCTACAGTTAAGCGTGCTTGGCTTGGAGCAATTCTATGATGGGTAACCCCCTGAGAAATTTTCTTGGGGAGCGTGTGAGTGAGGATAAAACATGCTGAAAAGACCCATGTTGGTACAATGGAGACAGTACGTTGTCGATCTAACGGTCGGGACAGCCCGTTAAGTGGGACTTGGGTCGTTACACAGTCGACTATTGGAAGGGAACAAAATATTTTGTATAATGGTAAATCTCGACATATACATCACAAACGTAATATCATTAAGTAGTTGATTTCAAATAGTATATTCTCAATAGATTATGTTAAATCAAAAGAGAACATAACATATCTTCTTACTAAAGGATTACTAAGAGATCAGATATACAATCTATCGAGGTGAATGGACTTAAAGGCTATTAATTAGAATCACCAAAGTGCTAACCCAACTTTGCTGCTGGAGATCCCAAGAAATTGGTTTAATGGGACAATTAAGTTATGAATTGTTCAAACGAGAACTTTGAAGAATACTTCTACCAATTCCTATGATAATAAAGTGCTAAACTACAAAGTATATCATAATAAGTTACACTTTTAATGATTCCTATATCTTGGAAAAGCTAAGTAGGGTATAGCATGATACTCGAAATAGGTCACCTATATAAGTGTGAAGTGGGGCCGCTTCCATGAGAATTTCTAATGCTAACATTCTTTAAAACACTTATGAAATCAAGATTTGTTCCTTGCCAAAATGACTACAACCATAAGAACCAAATGTATTATCGAAGTTATTGTGTAGGTACTATTATCTTGATTTACACTAACAGCTGAACAGTTCAAGACATCAGTTCACTGATTAGCCAAGTAAATCTCAAAGCCGAAAGCTACCTCTATTGATACTATGTTGGAAATAACTTAGAAAAGAATGCATTTTCATCAATCTTTAACCAAATATGTATACGAGTCCTACCATTCATTTGTTACGGAATAATAGTTGAACGCGTTCTACTCAGTGAGTAGACAAATTTGGTATATTTGGATGTTTAAAACTATTTCCATACAAATGAGAAATCAATGCATGAAGTAAGGTTATTGAAATGGATTATTGGAATATAAATGGAAAAGGAATGAACTTTGTCCCACGTAGGAAAAAGGAAAAAAACTATGACTTGTTTATTAATCCTTACCTTGAGACATAGGTTAGAGATTAAATGATTAATTAACTTTTTGAAAAATCCAAGATCGTAACATGTGTCATCGAAAATATTGTGTCACTACTTGAGCAAAGCTCCAAAGACAGATGGGCATTTCTCGAACGCTCGAGCGTCTACTAGGTACACCAAGGGCAATTGGTCTCAGTAAATGGTGCTTTATCGGCTTTTCTGGGAAAGAGATAAGGCATCGAGTGGCTTTTCTGAGAAAAGACATGTCTGTTCAGACAAGATATAACACAAGGAGACACTTTATGGTTCGTTGTTTCTTGTTATTCGAAATGCTACATAAGAAGAGATCGTTGTATCTTAAGAGATTATTGTCATTCAACTATCGGCACCTATGCGAGGCAAATTCATCTTAAGGACTATGAATTGATCTCAAGATAATGACAATACTGAAATAAATAAGAATAAATAAGAACACTAATATTTATGTGAAAACCCAAGATAGAAAAAGACCACAAGAGGAAAAAGAGAATTTCACTATAATCAATAATGAATGTGTTTACAATATCAAGATCTCAATACTATCAATTGAAATCTACGTTCTCTAATTCTCAAGATGTTGTTGAATGTGTATATGGAGATATAACAATGTGAAACATATATGAGCCTCTTTTCGGAGTTCAAGTTGTAAAAGAATTCATAAAATCAGCAAAAATCTCGGTGCCCCGGCGCCTGGGGTACTGTTTTACACAAAGGGGTCGGCACTGCAGCGTCAGAGTTCTATTACTGTTTTGTTTTCGTGGTGCCATTATCCCCATTCTCGGATTTAATCCTTCTAATGATATTTTTCACCATCCCAAAGTCATTTTTCAAGCTAAACTCTCAATCCTTGATGAAATTTGATCTTTATTAATTAGGACTCTCAAAACTCTTTAAACTTCTTTTCAACCAAATACAAAATCATATTGAATTTGGGTCACAAGACAACAAATCTCCACCTTGAACCAAATTCCAACACAAAGAATTCTAAACACATCTCCAAGTATACACCACTCATCCTATTCCAAACAATCCCTAATGGGCTAATCAATGACAAACACCAACTAAGTTCAAGCAATCCTCAAACTTAGCAATGGGAAATGGTTTTATCATCATATCAGAAGGATTATCCCTGGTAACAACCTTACTCACTACAATATCACCACGAGCAATCACACCATGCATAGAATGATACCTCACATCAATTTGCTTAGTCCTCTCGTAAAACATTGGATCCTTAATCGAGAAAATAGCACTACGACTATTGCAATATACTGTACAAATCTACAAGTCGTCACTGATTTCACCAATCAATCATTTCGACCACGTAGCCTCTTACATGTCTTTGTAATGGCAATGTACATTGCTTCTGTTGTAGACAAAGCTCCTGTATTATGCAAAGTAGCTTTCCAGCTGATAGCACTGTCTTTAAAGGTAAACACATACCTTGTAAGTGATCTTCTCTTATCAGGATCTACTCTATAATATGAATCCACATATCCAATGACACCATCTGAATTTCTACCAAAATTAAAATAAGTATTAGAAGAGCCCCTCTAGTATCTGAATACCCACTGCACTACTTTCCAATATTCCTTGCAAGGATTCACCATGTATCTACTAACTTTACCGACTGCATGAGCCAAATCTGATCTCGTACAAACCATAGCATATATAAGCAAACCAACTGCATTAGTATAATGAACCTGGGACATGTAATCAATGCCTTTATCTGACCGAGGAACAAGTTATATGATAATTTTGCAAGGCGCGTTGTTTTCCATAATCATCGCACCTATCAAAACTCCTTCATATGTTATAAATCAGTCCATGTTGGGACACATATAGAAAGTACATGTCGAGTCAAGAACCCATTCCTTACAAGGTTTGGAACCCATGTCAAGAATCACATGAAACTCTCATTCACTTTGCCTATTTTCCAGAACATTAGCCTCCGTTGTGTTTACATGTTGCTTTCCTTTATCAGTATCGCCAGCAGCTTTGTTTCTATTTTTCAAAGCATAATAATCAGTTCTAATATGCTTCTTCTTCTTACAAAAGTGACATGTTTTCTCTGCATGTCTAAATTTCGTTATGCCCCTCATATTTCTACCATGGTTCTTCTCTTGATTTATCCCATAAACAACCAAGCCTTCAGCCTGACTCCTAGATCTTCCAGGAAGATGCCTCATCTTCTCCTTAGATAGTAAAGTATCATAGACCTCTTCCACAGTGAGAGTATCTCGACTATAAAGAATATTATCTCTAAAATTTACATATGATGGAGGCAATGAACACAACAACAACAAAGCCAAGTCTTCCTCATTATACTTAAGTTTCAATGTCTCTAAATCAGCCACACTTTCTTTGAACATAGTTAAGTGATCATCCAATGACGCAACTTCGGATATTTGGTGAGAATACAAGCATTGTTTCAAGTATAACTTACTGGTCAAGTGCTTTGTCATACAAAGTTCCTCCAACTTCAACCATAATACAGCGTCATTTTTCTCCTTTAAAACATTGTGAAAAATTTGATTTGAAAGATATAGATGAATTTGATATTGGACTTTTCGATCCCTACGCTACTTTTCATCCTGCGTCCAGTTGAAGACACCTTAACAAAGCCAAGTAAAGGTTCCTCCAAATCTATCTGCTCAAAAACTGCTCACATCTTCACTTGTCATATAGTAAATCTCATGTTTTGATCCAATAATGGAATTTTATATTACATCGATGCCAAGCGAAAAAACAACCTAGCCCCTAATACCACTTGTTATGAATTGATCGCAAGATAATGACAATAATGAAATAAACAAGAATAAATTAGAACACCCAGACGGCACCTAAGTGCCACCACAAATAGTGCCTCGGCACTGTGGATCGGGCGCCTCGCGCCCAATGCGCTGCTACTGACCCATTTAATTCGTGGTCAGCCTTAAAGATTTCATTAGTTGTCATGACCTGTTTTTAATATATGGTCAACAGTAGAGAATCACTCACCTTAGTCGGGGGAGGACGGGAGGAAAGCATGGGGGTCACGTGACCCCTTGCCTTAAAAAATTGGGTCTTTTTAATTTTTTTTAAAAAATCACACAAATCTTATCATTTTTCCTCACTCGTGACTCTCTCATCTCTCCCTCACCTATTTTAGTACCTAATGTCCAAAACCCTTCTAACCCTTCTAATTCTTCAAATCTTTCTCCTCTCCCTCACACATCTACTACAAATCTTCACTTACCAATCAAATTTTCAACTAATTAGAACCCACGACCGGAGTGTATTGTGTTCTTCAGTGTTTTACCGGTTTCAGATATTCAACATAATCGAATTGCTGGGAAATTTCCACCTTATGGAATGAATATTTCTACATTATCAAATCTGGATGTTTGAAGTAATTTATTTACGGGTTCCATTCCTTTGAATTTGGGTAATTTGACATTGCTTGAGAGTCTTAATTTAAGAGGCAATCAAATAACTGGAGCGTTGCCTGATGAACTGATGCTTTTGAAGAATTTGAGTTCAACGAATATGATTGGAAACTATTTTTCTAGGCCTATTCCATAGAGCATTGGAAATTTGAAGCAACTTACAAGTTTTTAGGGTAGTTGCCATCTGATTCAAAGCCTATTTGAGCCCCATTTTTTTTTTTTTTTTTACAAAAATGCATTTTGAAATAGTAATTTGATGGAGAATGCGTGGTTAAAAAATAAGGAAAAATTTTGGGTATGCCTAAAAAAATATTATATTGCAGAATGTGTAGTTGAAAATAAGAAAAAAATATATATTTTGAAAATAATGAGGACCAAACAAGGTTTTAGTTTTTGTATTTGGTGGTACCCTAAGCTTTAAATTACTTTTTTCCATCTGATTTAGTAATATTATTTGGTAGCTGAAAAAGAAGAAATAAATTTAGAATGGGTTTTGAATGATTCTGTCCAATTTGGCTTACATTTATTGAATTGTATTTATTTGAATTGATTATTAGTATTGAATATTGATTTTATGTTTTTCCTTCCGATTACTTGAATTGATTGTTTATATCAATTATGGACAAATTCTTTAATCGTAAATCTATATTTTCTTGTGATGAGCAAATATTAATGAAAGAAATGTTTGAGATAAAAGGAATTAAATGATATTGGAGATGAAAGGGAAGACGGATTCGGTGATGAAATAGATGTTGGGGATGAAAAATAAGAAAACTAATAAAACTAATCTTAGAAATGTTTCAGCTGAAACTAATATCATTAATGAAGGCTTGAAATTGATGTTGCTTAACTTCCTTTGGATCCTGGATGAAGAGTTCCAAATAGGTAGGGATGGCAACGGGGCGGGTTCGGGGCGGGGGCCCCGCCCCGCCCCGCCACTTCTCCTCTTCACCCCGCCCCGTGCCCCGCCCCGCCTTAGACGGGGCGGGGCGGGGCGCCCGCCAAAACCGTTTACCTACCCCGTTTAATTTTTTTTTATTTTTTTTATTTTTTTTTTATTTTTTTTTTTTGCCCTAAAAAATTTTCAGTTATACTATTAAGGAAACATATAACTCTATTTTTAAAAAACATTTGTTCATCAAATTTAAGAACATAAATCCATAAACTCTCATATTCAAAGCAGATGGATGAACATTTTAACATCGTAAACTTTATAATCTTTTTAGAAAGTTAAATAAAAACTGTAGCTAGTGAACTAGTATAAAATTTTCAATCCTCCCCGCAATGCCGAGTCCACAAAAACAATGTCCAATGGAGATTTGGTCAGCATATATAATGATAATTAACTTTCAAGGTCTTGTTATATACATTATTAACACTCCAATCCATCACAATTCCAGCTTTTTTTTTTTTTGGCCAAATGTTCCTGTCTCTATTACTTATTAAACATTGAATCAATTAAACAAAGAAAATGTTATATCAAAAAAAAAAAAAAATTTGTTCACGGGCCGGGTTCGCCCCGCCCCGAGACCCTAGACGGGGCGCCCCACCCCGCCCCGCCAACCCGCTCGGGGCGGTTTTTTTCGCCTCATTCGGGGCGGGGCACCGTTGGGGCGGGACGGGGCGATTTTTTTTGTCATCTCTACAAATAGGGACGGATCCAGCACCCGACGAGCCGGCACGGTCACCCGTGCTGGATCCACTGAAAAAAAAATTAATTAAAATTTATGTAAAAGATTTATGTATATATGTTACTGTATGACATTTATCAAAATGACGTGTAGATCACATGGGAAAGTGTTTGTCTAGGTTCGATTCCCTTCAACAATATTCTTCCTTTTAATTTTTACATATGTAAATAATAACTTAAGTATTAACTAATAATTGTACCAATTTTCAACAAAAAGAAGTGTAGCTCGTATGGTAGAAGGGCCATTTTGTGAGTTAGAGGTATTAGGTTCAATTCTATGTACTTCTACTTTTTTGCTTAATTTTTTATTACAATAAATAATAACTAAACAATTATATATTATTAGTTTTCATTTTCAAAATAATTTCCTTAAAATATTTATTGACTCAAATTATTCCTCCATGATATATATAATTTTATTGTTAGGTTTTATTAGTTTATTTTATAAAATTTAAATTTGGACAATCAAAGTGCTGCTCTTTATTATTTTAAGAGTTCGAAAAGTACTTTTTCTATTGGAGTCAAAAATATTTTGAGTTCAAAAATTATTATTTTCAAAATTTTGCATAACTTTCGCCCAAACTTGAAGCTTGTCTTTACCATTTAATCATTTTTTATGTATAAACAGTTTCGCTTAAATTCGTAAAAAGCTTGAAACTTGATCGTACATATATGATTGAAAAATGTTTTTTTTTTCTTATTATTTTAGGTTTTATTAGATTACATTTTCAAATGTATATAACTTTTTAAGTTTTAGTGTATCTATATATTGAATGAATTTTTTAAATATTATTTAATTAAATATTAATAAACAATCTTACTATTGCGACCATGAACGACCACCATAACTGACTTAATATCCTGGATCGGCACTAGTTCCAATATAGAATTATGATGGTAACGTTCAAGATGTAATTCGAAAAGTATATGTAAAAGGGGTCATTATAAGACTTGTATTCGTGAATTTCCACCAACAAGAATGAGTAACAAAGATAAACAATTTTGGTTTCATGGTATACGAGCATCCTAGTTTGTTGGGATACAATATTACAAAATATGCTGAATTTTGCTTATATGGCTATCTTTTTAGTTCAAGTGGTGGTTTATTTGTTAATAAAGAGTTCTCAAATTGGAAAAAGAATGAAAATATTAAAAAACACGTTGCACACACTCAAATTTGGGTCAAATATGAATTATTCAAGAATTAAGAACAAAACATTCGATCATGTCTCTTTAAACAATTGCATCAAACTCAAAATGAGTATTCCGGGTTAAAATCTGAATTTGCATTTAATCTACTTCTCATGAAAAAAATCTTAGGAATTTCAATTAATTATCAAAAGCAGTACAAAGGAAATATCAAGATATTGTGGACATCATAAGATTTGTGAAATTATGTAAAGTTCAGCTAAACCATGAAAGATAATGAATGGGATTTTTTTTATTTTTTTATTTTTTGGGAATATAATCTGTTTATTTTGTAAAGCTCACGAGATCAATATTTTCAATATGGATGATATGTTCATAACCCTAAGTCTTTTATGGCGTGACACGATGACAAATTTTCATCACTTTCATGTGGAAATGTTTTATGTCACGATTGATATGAAACTTCAAGAGCTAGAAGATTATTTTTATAAGGTGAATAGTCACTTGCAACTTTTTGTCGAGTATTATCCAATAGATTTTGATTCAGAAGATATCTCGAAACTTAATGATCAACTTGATACAGATATCTTGACATGCTCACTAATGAAGTTTTGGAAGACTAAAGGGCCTCGGTGAGCATAAAGTGTATCCATTAGTCTATAGTAGGTGATGTAATGTCAATTGGTTTTCCACCTCAAATCCTACATTTAAGATGGCAAATCAATTAAAGCCATCTAAATGTTGTAGTGTTGATCAGTGGTGGACATAGACATTTTAAATTGGGGACATAATCAAACTTACAAAAACGTTGTGAAAAACATAAAAGCATTCAATATCTTGCTATAATTGTTCTCTACGCGTTCTCATACTTTTATAACATTTTATAATTACATCATTTTCAATATTGTCAAATACATCATTCTCAATTTATGTAATCAAATTATCATTCAACAACTAATCTTCGATTTGATTACACGGACGATACATGACATAAGTCATTACAAAAAATGCTCTCTCGATTGTAACAGTAACTAAGGGAAGAATTAAGGCCAATGTCACAAGACTGCAGACTAATTGATACACTTCATGTTTATTTTTTGCAACCAACTCTTGTGCATGATCACTAAGGACCTATAATCCTTTGAAATCTTCGTCCATACACATGTCAAGAATATATGTATCAAGTTGATCATCAAGTTCTAGATATATACTACGTCAAAATGTACCAGATAATACTCACATAGTCGAATCAATTTGTCCTTGAAGAAGTAAATGAATTTTTTGGGCACAAAAACACCAACACAAAGGAGTAAGTCGCTATTTACCTCAGAAAAATTATCATTCAACTCTTGATGTTGCATATCAATGATGGGATACAAATTTGTCACCGTGTCACAACATGAACAACCTAAAGTTATGAACATATCATTCATATTGGAAACATTAAACTCGTGAACTTCACAGAACAAAGAAACCATTCCCAAAAAAAAAAAGAAAAAGAATATCATCCATCATCCCTCGTGGTTTAGAGCTTTAATTTTACCAATTTTATGGCATTAACAATATCTTGATCTTTCCTTTGTAATGCTTTTGAAAATTCAATTTAAATTCTGAAGATATTTTTCATGAGATGTAAATAAATGCAAATTTAAATTTTAACATCAAAAACTCATTTCGAGCTTGATGTGATAGCTTAAAGAGACAAGACCAAATGCTTTGTCTTGATTTTGAATTATTCATATTTGACCCGAGCCTGATTGTGTGCACTACTTGATTTTGCAACGTGTTTTTATCTATCTTTTATCAATTTGAGATCTCGCCGTTAACAAATGAACCGCCACTTGAACTGAAAAGATAGTACTAGAAGCCAAATTTAGCGTATTTCTCTATACTGTATTCCAACCAACTAGATGCTCATCATACCAAGAAATACAAAATCACCTATACATTTTTACCCATTCTCGTGGGTGGAAATTCATGGTTGTGAGGTGACAAATGTTCTTTGAATCACATCTCGAACATTAGCATCATAATTCTGTATTGGAACTCTCACTCCAAAATCTGAAGGAAGCTGTGCATCATCAAGTTCAGGTCTTTCATTCCTAATATTCCTGGCATTTGTTTCAATTGGAACATTTTCAAGATTGCTTTCATTCCCAACATCCATTTCATTACCAAGTCCATCATCACTTTCATCTCCAACATAAATTTCATCCTTTTATCACGAACATTATTTTCATTAATATTTTGTTCATCACAATAAAATGTAGATTTTCGTGTAAAGAATTTGTCCATAACTGATACAAACAATCAATTCAAATAATCGGAAAGAAAAACTTACGACCAATATATAATACTAATAATCAATTTAAATAAATATAATTCAATAAATGTAATCCAAATTGGATAGAATCATTCTAGACCCATTCTAAATTTGTTAGTTCATTTTTAGCCACCAAATACAATTACTAAATCAGCTGGAAAGAGGTAATTTAAAGCTTAGGGTACCACTAAATACAAAAACTAAATCAGATGGCAAGTGCCAAAAACCTTGTAAGTTGCTTCAAATTTCTAATGCTAACTTAGGCCCAGAAAACTTGTTTCCACTGAGATTCAATAAACTCAAATTCCTCAAAAGCATCAGTTCATTAGGCAACACTCCAATTATCTGTTTGCCTCTTAAATTAAGAATCTCAAGTAATGTCAAGTTACCAGAACTCAAAGGAATGGAACTTGAAAAGTTACTGCCTCACCTCCATCGACCTTTCCGTCTCAGCTATTGTTTTCCATCTTTCACACTTTGGCACTCTAATTTATC
Source organism: Fraxinus americana (assembly GCA_035079005.1). NCBI lineage: Eukaryota > Viridiplantae > Streptophyta > Magnoliopsida > Lamiales > Oleaceae > Fraxinus > Fraxinus americana. Next base: position 27,700,497 of record CM068708.1, on the reverse strand, counting down.
AAAGAAATATGCCTGATGGTAATTACAAATCTTATAGCATCTCCAAGAGATTCTTTAAACATGAGATGCTCTGTATTTTAAAGAGTCAACATTTAAAATCATGCTCTAAGAAACTCTTTAAATTAACATTTTAATTTAGAGACCCACTCTCTATAATTAAATGCATTCAAAGTGTTTAAATTTTCAATGTAAGAAAACAATAAAATAATTTAAAGAAAAGTTAGTTAAAATAGAAGATAAAGAAAACTAATAAATATTTTTTGGAAGTAGTAAAATTAAGTGTTAAATATAAAGAGCTCGTTAAAGTACTTCAAAATTTTAACTCTCTAAATTTATAGACGCTCTCCAAATAATAGAATATGGTCTTTAAAAATAGAGTCTCTTGGATATGCTCTTAGTTGAGGACAAGTATCTCACATCTACCTGATGTTGGAAAAATTAAGTTGTGTGGCTAGTTTTGGCACTAATTTTGAGCGGGACCCGGTTAACTATTTTGAAAGATGGAAGTTGATTTGTGTTCTCCTCCTTGAGTACATCGAAATTATATGTTTACTTGTCAAAAATGATACTCGGGTGAATGAGAAATTGAAGCTCAAAGTATACCATGCGAAAAGAGTTTGTTGGTGGGAAAACTAAACAAGTTAAGATTTGTCTCACATAGGAAGTTGATGAAATTTAAAACCACTTTATAAAGGATTACACTTTAGAGTGGTGTAATCATGTGTAGTATAGAGGCTCTCTCCACGCGCGCGCGCAGGGGGGTGCAAATCTTGGACCGAAATAGGCTTCGAACCTTGAACTTGTGTGCGTACACGAATGTCGGACCGAAATGAGCAAAATTGGCCCCTTAGGAGTGTGCACGTCTTGCTACATTTTTGTTAATTTTCAACAGATTTTTGGTTTTCCAAAACTCCTGAAACTCTTATGTTAATTGCCATTTGTTAATGGGCAGGTTACAAGAGTTGGCCTTTATATATGTCTCGTTTTTTCCACTGTCCATACACAAAAAATTCATCTGCATATTCATTTGCACACAGTTCCTGTTTCTCTGCATTTTTCGTTCCTGTTCGAGTCTGGTAGTGATATATTTCAGACACAGAGTCAGTTCGCCGGAGTAGAGTCTGTTGTACTCGGATTTTACTGGTTCCTCCGTTGTATCCTGAGAAGTAGACGCTCGTACTATCCTCAAGCACGTACGGTGAGGGGGCGAATCTGTTTTAAGGAAACTGTGTTTGACACAGGTTTCGGGTTAAAAGTGTTATACTGTTTTATTTATTGTTCTTTTTGTAATTATTTAAATTCCTTGTTATTTTTTGCTGCAATCAACAAATCGTTGGATTTGTTATATGTACAGTTTATTATACGATATTCAGTCTGTAAATCTGATATTCGATTTTGAAACAATTATCCTACACCTGATACCGGTTTGAGCCTCCATCATGTGATACCCTTGGGATAATAGCATTTTCCTTAGTCACACGATAATAGTCTCATGGCCTGGAAGGCCTTAGAGCCCTCTAACTTGTCATTGGAGCTTTACTTTATCTGCAATCTGACCATACTTTTGTTGCGCATTACTTTTAGACACGATGTCGTACTTGGCCTCCCCTAAGGCAGGTAAACTGCCAGTAGGAATAGTGTGTCACGTTTTAGCTTTGCTATGTGTCCCCGAGTTTGCTCCTTCCTTTATTCTGTCTGTGAGGCGAAATCATGTGTCCATGTTGCATCAAGGACTGCCTCATGGCATCGTTCTTTTCGACAACATGTTACACGTTGGTAGCCATGTCAGCTACTGTTTGAGTTGGCCATTCTTCTTGATGGACCTCCAATTTTTTCTCCTTCGAGTATTTCTCTCTGCAGAGATAGCAGGAATGTTGTGCCTGCTTTCCTTCTATTTCACATAACTTTTTGATCCGCTTCCACTCATATTTCTTGGCTTTTTATGTTCCTCATGTTTTCTTCTTGTGGTTTTGATAGAAAGTTCCCATAGATGGCACCAAAATGTTGATCTCAAAAATGGAAATTATTCTTTAAAGTCAACAGTAATTTTTCTGTCCAAATTTTGACATTTTTCCCTCTTTTGGGGGTTTTGGGTTAGTTTTAAAAGCCAACTCTTGTTGTAAAGAGAAGAGAGTATAATTTCGGCGTTTGGTTGGCTTTGTGTTTCTCAATTGGGGATAGTTGCAATTTTCAAGAGGTCTAACATGGGTTGTGTTTTAATCCAATATGGTTTTTCTAGAGTGGAAGTTTGGATATCAGATTTGCAATCCCTTTTTTCTTTGTACAAGCCTTATTTATAGGCATTTGTAGGGGCATTCTAGTCCTTTTTGTGAGTTAGCACTCATTATTATATTGAAAGTCACGATTAAATCCTATTTTTTATTGTTTTGTTGACGTTTGTGCTTTTGGACATTTGTCCAACAATCTATGGCATGCATGCATGGGTTTATTGCATTGAAATCCATGTTAATTCTGTCAGTGTTCGCTATAAGGTTCCCGTTTATATTCAGAGCCAAACCAAGGCATTTGTCCATCGATAGCCGAGGCTAGGGGTGTCCAAAAGTCCCGAACCGAACCGGACCGAACCGAACCCGAACCGAACCGAACCGAACCGAGCGGTTCTTCATAAATTAAATACCCGAACGGGTACCCGAATCGAGAACCGATGGGTTTGGTTTGGGTCGGGTCTCGGGTCTAGACCAAGAACCGAAGAACCGAATAAGAACCGAAACTAAATAATTTTTTTATTTTTTATATTGAATTAATTAAATTATTTTATTTTTTTCCTATACAAATTAGCAAATTAATTGAATAAATTAGATTATTTCATAATTTTAATTTTTAAGTCCAAATCATTTTAAAATCCATTAGCCCATTTTAATTTGAAGCAAATGAATATACTTTATGTAGTTTTGCTGTAATATTAATATCTACTTTTTGGTATTTGCATGCATTGAATTAATCTTATTGAACGGCTAGTTTTGTATATTTTTTTGAATTGGGCTACGTTAATTTGTAAAAGTTACGAATGAAATATTATTAATTGTATTTATGTAGTGTTGCTGAAAATATAAAAAAATTTAATTATGGTACGGAACCGAACGGAACCGAACCGACCCGAACCGAACCGAACGGAACCGAACCCGAACGGTTCCATAATTATATTTGGACCCGACGGGTCCATTTATTAAATACCCGAAAGTTTTGGGTCGGTTCGGGTATCTTCAGAACCGAACCGAACCGACCCATGGACAGCCCTAGCCGAGGCCTTCAAACATGTTTCAAGCCATGTCAAGGTTCTATCCGTCGCTTGAGCCTCGGCGGCCAAAACATATATTGTTCAATTATGCCTCGGTGGTTGTGGCACAAATGTTTAGGAACACTTAGCATGCAATGGGGCCCTTTTTTAGCTAACACGAAACCCAGGTCGATAATAATTATTTCAAAACATAACAGGTTGTATCCAATTTTTCTCCTTAATTATTTGAGTTATTATTAATTAATTATCTTGTATTTTTGTAACCGATCATGTTAGACTAAAAGTTTTAGTTGCTAGATTATGATGAAACCTTGCTAACTCTTTAATTTGTTAATTGTTGATTTTAGTTTTAATTATTGTACTGGTAGATAAATTAGGCCGTGTACCCTATTAAAATAAGTCTTTTGATTAATACCTTTTAAACTAATTAAACATTTTAATCAAGTAATTATTACGTCCTAGTCTAAACTAAACTCCAACCCCACTAAGTAAAACCCCGAAACCCACTCCTCTGACGATTTTTCATCTTCGAGAAAACTCCATATATTTTTGCCTGGTGCTAGTGGTGGATCTGGAGCTGGTGTTGGTGGAGGATTGGGAGGAGGTACAGATAAAGGTGGTGGATTTGGTGGTGGTGGAGGAGGTTTTTACTGGTTCCAGCAATTTGTATAAACTGAAAAGCATTCTTTACGATAGATTCATTCCGTTCCATAACCAGAAAACTATAATACTCGATCCTTCAATTCATTTACTTAACACTATGAATTTCTTCAAATCCATTATGTCAGAAGATTCAGATCCTCCAAAACGCGAAAACCCCCATGACCCGAAATCCGAATCCCCACTGCAGAGGAATAAGGATCCAGATGATATCGGTCAGGATCCAGTTCACATAGACCCATCACCCAAAAGCCCGTCTAATTCATCTGGTGATGGTGGCATTGGTTGCGGTGGGTGGAGTTTTGGGGGTTTGATCAAGACTTTTACGACCCAATCCGAGTCGGTGCTGGAGACATACAGGCGGGATCTTAGGGAATTCGGATTGGGTCTTAGGAAGGAGTCGGAGGTCATCCGAGAAGTCACCAGCCGCTCTGTGAAGGACATTGTGTCACTTTTTAAACTTTTGTCACTTTTTTTAGGTTTTTGTCACCTTTTAAGTTTGTCACTTTTTAAGAAGATAAAAAAATGAAATAATATGTTATATTTTTCTAATATAATCAGCCAGTGGATTGGCCTGAATGTGCTGATTATTTTAAGAACATGATTATCGGTACTGCACAAATGGATGGTACTATTTTAGTATTTGTCACTTTTTTTGAGTCTATATCACTTTTTTTTTTAGTTTTGTCACTTTTTTAAAAAAAGTAAAAAATTGACAATTTTTTTTAAAAAAAGTGACATTGTGTCACTTTTTCATTTTACATAGTATTTTTTACTTCCTAAAAATCATTCATATGATTTTTCAAAATATCCCTAATTTTAAAGGTATTTTTGTAAGTTGTCATCCTAGATAATTTTAGCTAGGATTGTTTTGGGATTCGCGTTAAGACCGAGAGGTAATGCAATCTTGATTGATATTGCAACATAAACATTCTTTTTAATTCATATCCATTGAAGATAAAAATTGATTTATTTTTAATCTCAAGGGAGAAAATTAACACATTAAGAATATTGGTTGTCAACTTAAACCAAGGATTAAAGTGGATTAATTGCCTTTCATGACTTGTGAAATTCCAAGACTTACTCCCTTTTTAATTAATTATTGAAGTTAATAGTTAGATTAACCGAAAGCAACCCTAATTAAACATGTGCCTTAATTTAGGCTAAATTTTAATTAAAGTAAGATCGATAATCTACTCAACAATACCATGAATTTGAGGGATTATATTGAGATACTTAGATTAGATCATGTTACATATTCTGCATTGGACTTGGTATTTGTTCAATACATACCAGTTCTAATTCCAGGGTTGTCACGTGCACATTATAGCTTTAGTAAGAGAAATGTGACTCCAACAAAGACTCAAACAAGTTCATTCATGCCAGAAGCCTTTAAACATTATGAAATTTCTAAATCTCCCCACAAACAAAAAAATCGAGCAAAGTTGAGCAATTAAAAAAAATGCTAATCTTTTTCCCGGAGGATTATTGTGCCAGAAATTACAAATTACTTAAAGCTTCCATATCTCAGAAGAAAATAGAAATAAAATTGAACAAAGCTTTCTAACACTCGGTAAAAACAAAGCATAACAAAGGATAAAAACAACATTTTGACATCTCATCTAACAAAATCAGAGGAAAGAAAACTTCATTCCATTAGTTGAAGCAAACAAATTGTATTCTTCAATAGAATCTTTCGTATTGCACGCATCATGACCATCAGGTCGGTTCAATGATAAATTTGGAGAAATATCCCCTGCAATTCCTTCTTCCAAAGAGTCACCATCTAACTTAGATCCTGCTGAAAGAGCTACAGGGCCACCAAAGTGGAAAAGAGAGAAGCTTGTATTTCCCATTTCTGATGTTTCAGACACCACATTTTGCCCAGCTTCGACGACACTTGGTGCTTCCACAGTATGCTGCTTATTAGTTGGAGCAACTTTCTGTACATTAGAACCATGTTCAGCTTCTTTTAGCACACCTAGATTTGGAACCGTGGAACACACTGTGTCAATGCCATTAACAAGAGCAGCTGGCTGGAAAAAAGGCAACGGAGCAGAATTAAGTAATGGTGGAGCGAGATGTTGTAATGCTCCACACTGCATAAGCCGTGTATTTCCATCCAGACTGTATCCAAAAGGGCTAGCAAATAAATAGTGGTGGCTGTGAAGGGGGAAGGGCATCAATCCATTTGTAGGACCAGCTGGCCAGGAAACTGGAATCTGATGACAATAAGGCATTGTTGGTGCAGGGAACATTGGATAGTCTATGCTTTGATTGTGAAATTGCGGAAGCAAAGTTGGAGGCTGAGCAACCATACTGACATTTAATCTCCCACTATCACAATATGAAGTTGCTTTCAAAGGCAAATTCCCAAAAGAATTGGTTCCATCACAGTCAGGTGTCTGGCTAATGGTGTCATCACCCCTCTCCGTGTTTTGCCTCGTCTCGACCACGGCTCCACGATACTCAGTGTAGATATTTTTAAGGCAATGTGAACTTTCTCTTCCTTCTGAACTTTGGCTGCCCTCATCTGAATCTGACATCGATGTTGAATCCAAGTTTTGATGGTTTGAAGAGGATGTGTTGCTGTCTTCCTCACTGAGGCAGAAGGAGAAATTGTCAGAGTTAGAAGAGCTACCAATTGATGATTCTAGCATTCCATGTAAAGATTTTATCGAAGGACATAACTTGCCATCCTCTTCTGCTACATCCTTCGAGAATTGCTGGGACTTTGCCACTGACTGAAATTCATTTTGTTCAATTCTGACATTTTCAGTCCTAGACTTAATTGAATCTTGCAAACCATAATCCTCACAATTGATTGGTACTGAAATATTCGTCACTTCGTCAGTCAGAGTCGTAACAGGAAATTCAGGGAGGTGATTGGATACAGTACCTTCAACTTTGAGAGTAGAAATTGTAGTAACGTCAGGATCTGAATTGCTTCGGATGTATTTCTTCTGTGAATCCAATGGTTCCCAAACTCGCTTAATGTTAGGTGAAGAAGCGTTACTAGCTATAATTTTGTTTTTAGGTCGTCCACTCATCTCACGTGAACACTCAACTAGGTTACAATTGAGTCCACGATAATATGGTTTTGACATACCAGTGACCTCCAACTTATTCACATATTTAGGGTCCCGGACTACTCTTGTAATATGTGATTCAGGCCTTGCTCTGTAATCATCATGATGGTTACAACTGCCAGCATGTGAATCAAATCTGTCACCTCCTACCCTATTCTTGGTACCCTGAAACTTTTCACTAAATTTTGGGCCAAAATTTCTACTGTTCTTCACAGCATTACTTCTAACATGAAAGCCATCATCATTATATCTTGATTCATATTTGCTAACAGTATCCCCAAACTCTGTAAGAACGGTACTTTTTCTCCCACCCGACCACTTTAAGTTCAAATCCTGTTTGAGGTCTTTTTTAAACTTTAGCTTCCTGCTAGAATATTTGATGTGATCATGGGGGAAAGAGCCGTTTGAATCTCTAATATTACCAAGTTCCTCATCAGGACTGTCTTCCAAATGGTTTTCTGTATTTGAATATATATAATCCTTCAAAAACTGGTCATCTTGAATATCTGGAGACAAAGGGCAGGATGAAATAGCTTCACCACCCGTTTCATTGAAAAAATCTTTGTTACTGACCACGTTTGAGTTTTCAGCAACAGTGGGCATTGGGTTCTCCTTTGAACCATCAAGAACCACAGGATCTTGAATTGATTCAGCACATTTCATCTCCTTGTTTTCCTTCTCTTTTAATCTTTCCTTTCTTCGCAGCTTTTTCTCCTTTTCTTTTGTTCTTCGGCGCACCTTTCGTTCTTCTTTTTCACGCTTTTCCTTTTCTTCTTCTTCAAGAAGTGTAATCTGTAAAATCAAAGTTGAATGGGAAATCGATATAAAAACATGAAACTTGAGACAATATTTTAAGGCAGCAAAATGCTCAAGGAGAGATTTAAACAATTACAGGTTCAGTACCTGCTTTTCTAAGGTAATGATTTCCTTGCATGCAACATGCAGGCGTTCTTCCAGCAACTTCAATGCAAGGCACACAAAAATGCTGTGTGCATTCTGCCGTGCAGTTCCTTCTCTAAAGGCCTTTTCAACCTGCAGAATATATCCAGCACCTAAGAAAACTTCCAAATGCCAAGAAATACACATGGAGATTAAAAGGTAAGACCGTGGTACATTAAGAACATACAGTACGCAAAATATAACCCCGAGTCCTTCGACTTATTCTTTCCTCAATAATGATCAAATTTCAAGGTACAACTAGAAATGGTGAATTAGTTATACAGTTATGCTTGTTCAACTTGTAATACAGTCTTGCAAATTCAACTGAGTAAGGAGCTTGCGTTAGAAGTTTTGATGTGAGAATTTCTAAAGATAACGAAAATATATCCATCTTAATGAAGACTTGGTTGAACAAGGTTGACATGCCTTAGAAGCTACGGTCATGTATATAGTGTAAGACATCTTAAAACATCAAAATCAATTACCGACAAATATGAAGTAACTATAATTCAAGTTACGGTTTGGATTACAAATATGGAAAACATGGAACCCTAGGATGCTCTCCGTCACTAACATCAAAATCAAATACCCACAAATATTGAAGTAACTGTAATTCAAGTTACACTTTGAATCACAAATATAGAAAACATGGGAACCCTAAGACTCTCCATATCTTATAAGAAGAACTATAACCGACGTCAAAAAAGACAGCAGATTAATTCTGTTGGTTACTTCCAGTGAATTCAAAAAGATAATTAATAGGAATGGAAAGGAAGGATGAACATGCCTGTTCCTTGAATATTACAGTTGCAGCATCAAGAAGGAAGTCTCTAGCAAGTTCAGGGCTCTTCGCATGTTTCTGAGGACGGGAGCACTCACTCATCGAAGTCATTTCCATCCTTGTCCATGGAATCATCATCCTGAAACCACATGGAAATGAAAACATAACAAGGAATATCATGAGAAGAAATAGAGGAATGGGGGGAAGGATATAGCAAGGAATTCCCTCACTTCTAGAAATGATAATTAAAACCACTAGTTGATACCTCCTCTTCTTCGGCCTCCTCCGCATGCTCAAAGAACTTTTTGATGCTTTCCCCACTAGTAATTTTAACAAAACCATCACCAACAACAAGTCTGCAATGAACGCATTGTTGACCTCTCAAAGCATGAGCTTTCACACAAAGTTCAGAGCAGCGTCCATCCATTTTCCAGGCCCGTAGAGTTACATAACATGCATGCATACCACTAAGATCTAGACCACCTGCTTGAACTCTTCCACTCAATCCAACATTTTGAAACTCCAAGATATCAGATTTTCCTTCTCCACTTCCAATTGCCCATTCAAAGTGATGATATAATCCAAATGCATCTAAAAATGTTTGATGCCAGTCAGCTTTAACCGTGTTATGAAAAACCTCACATTGGAAGGCTGTGTCTGCTACACAAAACCAACTTGTGCAACGAGGTTCCCTTCGCATGCGTTTTAGCTCCTTCAGCTCCTTGAACTCTCGTATAACATTTCTTCGGCAATCTCTACAAAAGCTCTTGCTGTCAAACCTGGGACAAGAAATGAATACTTCAGACTGGGATATAATTAATTACATGTGCACGTCAAATTAAAAAGTCAGTAAAAGTAACTTTCTGCTAGAGAAGTAACTGTCCTTCTTGTGTTGTTTTTCTTTATTTTTCGGAAAGGAAAGGGTGTTTTGTGTGTGTGTGTGTGTTGGGGGGGGGGGGGGGGGGTAGTGTTATCTCTATAAAATAAAAAATTCTCAAACTATTTTATCTTCTAATGGTATTTTTGTATGTTAACTTCCTCTATCTAACATCAAATTGCATAATATCTGTAATGCTAGTTAATTACTCGTTCATTCTAATTGATTGCATTGCTAATTTAAGATTTTAACATAACACATGCTCTACTTAGCAAAACAAGAGTAACAATTATAGTAAGAATCATATAATATGGCCACATTTTTCAATTGAACCGCCACCTTGTTAGCAATCCATCTTTCCCACCAATAGTAACAAAGATGAAAAATCGTGCACATTGAATGTCTGTCCTAAAAAGCCAAAAGGCACATTTGAGAAAATAATGTACATCTTTCTGAAATAACTAAAACTTTGTGTAATAATTAAACAACTCAGAAGACAGCTCTAAGCTAACCTAATATACGACTTTGTTAATTTCGATCAGAATGAAAAAAAAATTCAGTGCTGATTCATAGACCAACAACAGCCAAGCCATAAGAGGTGCAAATGGAGTAAATAAAGTGAATTGCCCTATACAAGGCCTACATCAAGATAAACTTTAATTGGTTGTTCTCTGAGACTGGCAACACTGCGGATGTTTAGCATAGTAAAGCAGACTTTAGTAGCAACTAGTGAATATCAAGACCCCTTTTTTTATATTTGTTGGGAGCAGTCACGGTAATCTACAGGTTAATACTGATTCATACTGCTATAGATCAAAGTGCTTATTAGCTAATGGAAGCATTGAAAACCCAGATTTTACCCACACAAGTACATGATCTCCTTTCACTAATCAACAAACAAGGGCTGTAAGACCCATATATCATTCCTCGCATTAGGTTTAATCAGTGTTCTAAAAGGCGCATGTAGGCGGATGCGAGGCCAAAACGCCAAGCCAAGTGGCTTGGCATCTTATTTAGCGGTCAACGACAATTGTTGACCGCTAATGCGCGCCTAGGCGCAATTATGCGTGCCAAGGAGTGCATTAGCTTTTTTTTTTTTTTTTACAATTCTTTGAAGTTAAAAATTATTAAATGTTAATTTTTTCAATTTGCCCTAATTTAAAACAACCATTTGAACCCAAAAATTTCTCTCCAGTCTCCTCCAAATTGCAACCAGTCGGCACTTTCTCTCTTCCAAGTTGTGCTCATCTTCAACACTTTTGAAGGTAAGTTAGACTCCCTCAATATGCAAAAGAAAATAGACAAACCTGATGTGTTTTCTTTTTGAGTGTGGGTCCATACTCCATAGTACTCACGTAGGCGGTAGGATTTCTAATTTTCTATAAAAAAGCTGAAATTGAATGAGACAAACCTTAGAATCTCCATAATAAAAGTCAAAAATAGTGGCTAATGGCTATGGGTAATGATTCAATGTACTGGTCCAGAGTTTCAATTTTCTCTAGTGTCCAATATCAATTTTACCATTTTTTATGTATAAAATGGGGTT